>CM046423.1:37129674-37760924 GCA_025506505.1 Flaveria sonorensis
AGCCCAGCTAGTAATAGCTGAGGCTAAAGCAAAGAAGTATGTCATTCAAAACATAACTTCAACACCATCATTGCATCATCCTCCGACTCAAAGGTGTGTTATCAAAACAAAAGTGGGTTGAGAACCAATGAAATTGCTCCACCACACTCTTATGTGTCTGTTAGACAGCCAAGATGTGATACTAATGAGCAAGAGGTTCCAACCACTGACCCACAACCCAATGAGCAAAAGAATGATGCAACAATGGTGACCACCACAGAAAAGGATAAGGTAGAAAACCTCATCCCCACAGCTGTTGATCAACCCCTAACCACCAAAGCTAGAAAGAACAAAATCAGGGCAGCAAGAAAAACTGCCAAGAAGGTGGCTGAGACTAAGTTGAAAATAGACTCAAGGCAAAAGGGTGTATTCATCTCACCTGGATTCCAAGTGGTTGGAAGTTCTAATTCAGGAAAATAGTGTATTACCAGCACTCCTATCCAACTAAAGGATCATAATTAAAGGGGAAGGCTGTTGAAGAAGAAAATAAGTGCAAGAAACAACAGCCCTCATACCCCATCAAGAATAACATTGAGTGCATAATTTGTGGTCTGCATAACTACATGGGTAAAGATTGTTACTAAAATCCAGCAAAACACACATTATACAACCAATGTTAAGAAAGAAGGAGTCAAGGATGGTTTCACATATGGACCTTACCATATGTTCCAAGTATTAAAGAAAGGAAAGCTTGTTTCTGAAGCCAAATTACATTCAGAAGAAACTCATTATTCCAAAAGGAAAATAGCTTTGAAATAAAAGCTAAAGAACAAACAAAGAAACAAAAAGAATCCTCTAAAACCTTCCGAGAAGAAGATTGCTTCAGAAGAAAAGGTGGTGAAAACTTCTTCCTAGAAGAAAGATGCCTCAGAAGCAAGTCATGTTGCTCAAGCCTCATCAAGCTCATCTACACTGATCAACCAGAGGATGGAATAAAAGATCAGAAAAGATGCTACAGCCTAAGCCTTTTCTTCACAAACCATAACTGTTCCGCATGCATAGATTTGGGTTAAATTATACCATCTACATTGGAAGCGCCCAAGACCAACAAGGCTTAGGTTTCTAATAGTAACTAACCTTTTCACCTTATGTGCAAGGTCATCCACTTGACAAGAATTGAAATATATGGATTGCGGACAGTGGATGCTCCAGGCACATGATAGGGAACAGATCTCTCCTACAACAATTTGAACATTTTGATGGTGGTCCTATCTTGTTTGGAGGTGAAGCCGGAGGATACATTTCTTGTTGAGGTAGTGTATCAAATAGTAAGTTAAAAGTTGACAAAGTAAATTTTGTCAAACAGCTTGAACATAATCTCTTAAGTGTTTCTCAATTCTGTGATCAAAAGCACCAAATGCTTTTCACAAAGCATGAGTGTAGTATCCTCAAAATCGGGATGACAATTCCTCAGGAATTGGTGCTTCTTAGATCTCCCAGGAAAGGGGATATGTACAAGCTGGATATGAACAATGCTTCCCCACTGGGTGAAGTATCATGCTTTCTTTCCAAAGCAAATAGTGATGAGTCAACTATTTGGCAAAAAATAATGTTCCATGTTAATTTTAAAACCATGAATAAATTGGTTAAAAATAATTTGGTACATGGTGTGCCTAAAAAGGAGTTTTTCTGTAAAGATAATTATATTGCTTGTCTAAAAGGGAAGCAACACAAGGTCACTCACAAATCCAAAGAGGTTAACTCCATCACCACCGCATTACACTTATTGCACATGGTTCTTTTTAGTCCCACAAATATAATGAGCATTGGAAGGAAATCATATTGCCTTGTAATTGTTGATGATTTTGCAAGATTTACATACGTTTTCTTTTTAAGAACAAAAGATGAAACTGCTGAAACTTTAAAATCTTTTTATTCTTAAAATTGAAAATCAAAAGGATCACAAGGTAAAAATCATTAGAAGTGATCAAAGGACTGAGTTCAAGAATCAAGTTCTTGACTCATTCTGTAACTCAATGGGGATTGCCAGACAATACAGTGCTCCTAGAACTCCTTAACAAAATGGGGTTGCTGAGAGGAGTAACAGGACACTTATTGAGCCTGCAAGAACTATGTTACCTGATTTAAAGCTACCTCTAACTTTCTGGCAGAGGCAGTCATCACTGCATGTTATGTGTAGAATAGGGTTCTCATTGTTAAGCCCCATAGAAAGACCCCGTATGAGCTGTGGAACAAGAGGCCACCGTTCATTGGCTTTCTTAGGTCCTTTGGTAGCAGGTGTACTATACTTAACACAAAAGATAATTTATCAAAATTTGCTGAAAAGTCGGATGATGCTATCTTTGTTTGATATTCCTCAACCTCTATTGCTTATAGAGTGTATAAAAATCAACAATTTAAGGAATCATCCAACATTATTGTCAATGAGCACACTCCTTGTGTCAACGGAAATGGTCCTGATCATATCTTCAATTCAGAATTGTTTCCAAACTATTCTAAACCATCTTATGAGAATGTTTCAGCTGGAACAGGAACTCAAAGTGACCCCTATAAAGATCAACTGTTTGAGTTATCCAAACCTATTCCTAGTTCTCTAAGAAGAATTGAAGATCAAGCTCCTTCAATTGGAATTCCTGAAAGCATGAATATCTCAGGAAACAAGGGAGCGTCAACAAGTTGTCAGCCAACTAAGCCTAATAACTCAAGAGCTGACAACTCTAGTATTCAACACCAAGCTGATGAAGACAGTAATCTAGAGGAACGTGCACTGTTGATAGTACTTCATAGCAAAATAGCAGTGATGCTGTCACACATTCATTCAATCAGTCCTTATTGAATGAGTGTGAGACATCAGCTGGTCATGGTGTTCAAAATTCTGAGCACAACTTCTCAAACCTGGATCTATCTGTGCAACTAGATAAGATTCCTAGGTTCAGGATACACGCCAATCATCCAGCTAAGAACATCATTAGGGATGTCTCAGAAGGTGTAAGAACAAGAAGTCAGACCCACAATGGGAATGTCTTCATGTACTCATGCTTTTTCTCTCAAATGGAACCGAAGAAGGTGGAAGAAGCACTCAAGGACAACAATGGGGTTGAAGCAATGCAAGAGGAGTTGCTTCAGTACAAGAGGCAAAAGGTATGGAACTTGTGTCCATTGCCACCTAGCCAAGTCCCCATTGGCACTAAGTGGGTTTTCAGAAACAAATAAGATGATAGAGGTTTGATCATCAAGAACAAAGCAAGACTTGTTGTTCAAGGATAAACACAGGAGGAAGGCATAGATTAGACTGATGTCTTTACACCTGTTGCAAGACTTGAGGCTGTGCGAATCTTCCTTGCTTTTGTAGCATCTAAGAACTTCACAGTCTATCAACATGATGTCAAATGTGTATTTTTGTATGGGGATATTGATAGAGAAGTCCATGTCTGCTAGCCACCTGGATTTGAAGACCCACAGCACCCCAACTATGTTTGCAAACTAGATAAAGCTCTTTATGGGTTGCATCAGGCACCTAGGTTATGGTATGAGACACTGTCTTAGTTTCTTCTAAAGAATGGCTACACCAGAGGCACTATAGACAAGACATTATTCATAAGGAAGTCTGGGAAAGACATGTTGCTCGTTCAAGTCTTTGTCGATGACATCATATTTGGATCCTTAAATGACCAAATGTGTAAAGACTTTGAAGTCATCATGAGAAATAAGTTTGAGATAACTTGCATGGGAAAGATGGATTTTTTCCTTAGAATTCAAGTGAAGCAGACGGAAGAAGGGTTCTTCATCAATCAATCTAAGTATGTCAATGACGTCTTAGAGAGATTTGTGATTAAAGATTATAAGCCAGCTTAGACACCTATACCCAGAAATCACAATCTTTGTCTTGATTTTGAGGGGAAGGATACTGATCAGCATCAGTACAGAGCAATTATTGGGTCTCTGATGTATCTTATTACAAGTAGACCTGATATCATGTTTGCAACTTGCATCTGTGCAAGATATCAGACTGCTCCAAAGGTGTCTCACCTAATTGCTTCCAAGAGAATCCTTAGATACCTCAAAGGAGCTCCCAAACTGGGCCTCTAGTATCCCAAGAATAAGGATTTTAATATTTATGGTTACAAAGACAGTGATTATGGTGGCTGCAACATCAACAAAAAATCTACATCAGGAGGATGTCAATTTCTTGGTTGAAGGATCATCTCCTGGCAATGCAAGAATCAATCATGTGTATCCACATCTACTGCTGAAGCAGAGTACATTGCTGCTGCAAGCTGCTGTGCTTAACTGCTTTGGATTCAGAATCAGATGCTGGATTATGGTTTCAACTTGATGGAGACCCCTATCCATATAGACAACAAGAGTGCCATATCTATCACAGAAAATCCAGGTCAAGCACTCCAAGACAAAGCATATTGACATCAGGTACCATTTCATTTGAGATATTCGTGAGAAAAATCTAATCAAACTAGTCAAAGTCAATTCAAATGAACAATATACTGATTTGTTCACCAAAGCCTTTGATGAACAAAGATTAAAGTATTTAATTACAGCTATTAGGATGATTATCATTGACTAGTCTTTCTCTTATGAAAAACCACTTTAAATGTGTCTTGTCTATGTTGTTTATATACAATCTAAGCCTTTTTACTAGAAGGTTTTCTTCAAAGATTTTTGAAGTATGAATTCTTTAGAAGAGAAATATACCCTCGGAAGAAATCTTTATCTATCTTCTATAGGCAAATTCCTCTACATAAATATTCTCTTCCGAACAGTTTTTAGCCTCGAAAGAACATTTAATCATAGTTTAAATTTGCTTCCAAAGCTTACTTAATATTTTTTCGGAAGAAGACTGTACTCTCGAAAGCAAACTTGTCAATGAGGCATGGTTTACTTTCGGAAGTATAAATGGCTTCGAAAGACAATACTAAGAAACACAAGTGTTTTCTCTCAGAAGCAATTTTACCTTCGAAAGAAAACTTTCACTGTGTAATTGAAATCTTTGGGCACCACTTTGTAAAAAGTAAGATTTTATTGATGATTGTCGGAATATTTTAAATGGTTTATCTTACCGCCCCTGTCAAATCCAAACCCAAACAGTCCTTTCACCTTATCGGTTTGGCTTTTTAACTCCCATTTGAACACTTCCGACTCTCTTTTTTTACTTTCTTTATCACTGAAAAAGCCCTAAATTTCCATTATCTTCTTCACTTAATCTCAAATTCCTTTAATCAAACAGTACTCTCTTAACAATGGCCTTGAATCTTCAACATAACCAGGTCGCCATCCTTGATTCTTCAAAGGATGTTGATTTTGCCCCTATTATCGAATTTCTTCACAATCCACATACTTTCCTGCCCTCACTGTTAACCCCACCATCTACTCAAACCATATGGCTGAATTTTGGGCCAATGGTCGAAGTGAGACGATAAACAATGAAAGGGTGATCAGATTGAGGATCTACGGGCAGGAGATCACAATAACTTAATCAACCATCAGGGAGCATTTGGAGCTTCATGATGGGGTGCCCCTACTGAATTCCCCAAGAGTTGGAGAATACCTACACTCAGATGGGATATGGTGGTGATGTGAGTAGGTCTACAGTCTATAAGTTTAACTTCACCTACAATTGGAATTTCTTGGGGCACATCATCCTGCACTGCCTATCCAACAAGTTCAGGGGATGGGATCAAATCCTATATGATTTTAGCTGCCTGGTCCATGGGTTGGTAAGGGCCTGTACTTCAACTACTCAAAATTTGTGTTGAACAACTTAAGAGGCAATCTCACCCGGGATCCATTCTACATGTATCCCCAGTTCATTCAGTATATAATCAATTATGAACTAGACCAGGATAGACTATAATGTGTAGATATTCTACTGGTCCCTCACATAAGGCCTGGCATCTTCAAATTTTCAAGAAGGTGTCCACCAACTTCACTAGAAGATTCACTGATCTTCTTCCAGGTATGCTTGAGCCAACGACACTTGGTGACATCCCTGCAAGCCCAGCAGGTGATGAACCAACACCAGACACCACCACTCCAATACCAATTACTTCATCCTAACCAATCAAGATCACCTACAAAAGGCACCCCAAACGAACCCCTGATCAATCTACTATTCTTGATCAGGCCCCCTGTGTTAAAAAAAAAAAGGCTAGAATGGAACTTAGGGCTCCCACTAAGCCAGAGGTCCAACCATCCTCCACCATTGACCTTAATGTCAGCATTAAGTCTCCTTAGTCTCAACCTGACAAGCCCACAACCTAAGCCATTAGCCCTTAGGGTGAGTCTCAACACTCCCCTGAGTAGCCAAAAAGGGACAGCCACATCATTGGCTCAACTGCTATTGCAGAGGAGCCATTAGATGCTAACCAAGGTCTCGGGTCACTAGATATAACTTCTCTATCCTTTGTTGACCTATTAATCCAACCTGATGAGGACATTATGTTCCATCCAGGCCATGATGTTGATGTACCACACCACTCTCAAGATCAACTGAGCCCCAGGGAACCTCTAATTTCTAGCCCACATCAGCTAAACCTAACTGAGGTGAGTCAAACTGGTGTGGAGGTGACTCATGTAGGCTCAGCTGCCACTACTGAGAGTGTTTCACTAACCTCTTAGGATAGTGGTAACAACAGTTTGACTGAGTCTATGACAACCTTGCTAATTGATGCCTCTGAAAGAGACATCATTAAGCAAGGGTATCACGGGCGCCAAGAAACCATTACTGGTGGTGATGATGAACATACTAGGAATGTTATCTCATCTCCCAATAATTCTTCAAAAGAAGATGAGGGTAGTCTGAAACTCATTGTCAGAGACCTTCTTTCTAAAGTCTCAAACCTTGAATTAAAGGTTAAGACTTTAGAGGACAGGTCTGCCACTTAGCAACTTGAGATTAAACATCTCTAGCTCATCTACTTCTTAAGATGATGCTACCAAAAAGGGGGAGAATATACAGGAACAAAGACATGTGGAACCCAGCCTTGCCATCACAACAACTTCGCTTGATGCCATATCTTCTTTTTATCCTACACAGCAACACCCTACAACTATCTTCCCTCAACCAGCTCCCATTACTATTCAAGTGATGCTATCGACCTCAACAGATTTTTAACCACATTTCTAATAAGCTCCTCCATTGAACAACCTTCCCCTGATGTAGTTGTTGCCTACATTATAGTTGAAGAGCTTCAACGGCTGAGTGCACCACCTACCTCTGAAGAGGAAGTTGGTCAACCTAAGGTCTCTATTGAACCTGAGATTAACTTCAAAGGGGATATACAGATTCATGGCGTAGCAACTGATTTAGAAGGGACAGGTAGTGCAGTTCAAGTTTCTTTCAAAGTAAAAATCCAAGTTGTAGAATGAATTATTGAACTGATTTAGAAGGGACAGAAGCCATTCTTGACCTAGCCTCTGAGGTAAACAGTGAGGACTTCCTTACAAACCCTCTATCTCAAACATCACAAGTCCAACCCAACTATCCCCAACCTAAATCTTCTAAACCTGAGTCTCCAAAGGCTTAATATTCCTTTGATCCTAAGGGGAAGAGGAAGTTCATTGCTGAGGAGCCTCAAGAGCAGGAAAGCTTGGAAAAGCATAAGTAGAAGGGAAGAATTGATACTGGGAAGCTGTTGGCTACAAGCAGCAAAGCAGCAGCAGCATCCGCTCAAGAAAGTATCAATAACAAGAGGAGAGTGGAGGTTATAGACAGGCTCATCAGCCTGGGAGTAGTCAATGAAGATATCCTTCTACTCCCACTTGATGAGCTTGTAAAGCTGGAGAAGGCAACCTTGATACAAAAATAAAAAGAGGAAGCACCAAGGTTGGCCATAGAGGTGGAGAAGAGGAAAAGGAAGCAGGAGGCTATGGAAAGGGAGAGGATGGAGAGGATAGCCATTCTCTGCTCTAGAGTCTATTCTCAAGAGGAGTTGGCACCTTATGATTATTATATGATCTTGTTTCTTTTTCACAAAGAGGAAGATCAAATCAACAAAGAAATGAGGAGGACTGCTAAGGAGAAGCCGAGGGAGAAGAAGAAGAAGGAGGAAGAGGCACAACTTGCTGCTACCAAGAGGGTGGGAGATAAGGAATAGATGATAGCCTATCTCAAAGCCTATGGCTTCATCGGCAGGCAAGTCGGTCCTATGTTAGAGAAGACCCTATAGCGACATGTTAGTGACAGCAAGGCTGACATTCGCTCAGGAAGAAGGCAAGAGGTAATTCAAAGGCCAAGTGTTCAGAACATGGCACCCAAACCAGCACCCAAACCATAACCTACACCCACATCTTTTCCCTTTCCCATCAAAACTGAACCAACCACTGAGCCTTACACCCCTGAACCCACAATAGCTGCCTTACCTACACCCTCACCCACTGCTTCCCAACAACCACCACCACCTATCCTTAAACCCAAAACACAACCCAGAACCCAATCTATACCCAAACCATCTTCTGAACCTTCTAAGCCCTTGACCTTAGAAGAATTCAAGGAGATCAAGAGGAAGCTCATCAACTACACAACATTGAGCGACATCTCTTTTCGTTACGCATCATTTCATATCATTTGGTCCTCCAAAAATAGCAAACCAAATTAAAGGTCAAAACTATTAATTTATGGCAGAATGTTGGGCTATGTTCATCGAGTCATATCTCCCTCATACATTATCTATTTGAGGTGTTTCTTTTTTTGGAATTTATTTTAGAGTCTTATCTCTTAGACTATGTCTATTGCGCAACAATTCATTACCGTCTTAAATACTAAAAATTGGTATTAAATAATCGAATAAAGGTGAGAGTTGTATCCAAAAAGTAATTATAAGACTTTTAATATGATAAATTAATACTTATAACTTTATGAATTTGGTCTAATAAAGGTAAATGGAAATGACGTTAATGACCTAATATATATGACAACAATAAAACCCTAAATTGGGTCAGGACTTAAAGTTTAAATTTAACATTGGACTTGTACAATTAAATGAATTATGTTTTCATTTAAATATATACATTGATGGGCTTTAAGGATTGGGCTACAAGGATTACACCCATATAAGTCATCATGACCTTTAGTACTTCTTTTATGTTTATTGTATCTTTAGTTACTTGCCTTGCTTGGTTTGGACTTTGGACTTAACTACATCGAAGTGAGTTTCACAAGCACTTTTAATATGTTTTACTTGGGGGAAAACATGCTCAAAGTTTCAGACTGTGTCGTATTAATTTGTTTTGGACATGGTTGGAGTGTTATGTGTGGTATGAGTCATAAGTTCAAGTCTACATTCCCACGAGTATCTACTTATTTTGGACTTGGATTTCACTATCATGGATAGATATTGTTACTACTAATTGGTTGACATGCCAACCTTGTTGTTAGTATGCTAGCTGCGACTGACGTGGCATATGCTTGCCCTTAGGTGAATACAATCTGATTATTTGGACTTGGACTTGTCATAAGCTTATGTTGTGTTTTCTAACTTCTATGTTCTCATACACACATATATTTTGTTCATGACTCACACAAAAAATTATTTGTACTTTTAAACATGTGAACTCACCAACGTATGTTGACTTTTTAGAGCATGACTTTTATGGTAACAGTAGTTGGGAACTTGGACAGTGGACTTTAGACGAGACTACTCCTGAAAAAGCATTAGACATTGGAACATTAGTTTTGGACAATATGCTATTGTTGGATTTGTAATTGGTTAGATTAATCTTGTACTGGTTGTTCTGGTTTGAAACTTTAGAATTATTTAGGCATTTATGGAATAACGTTGGATTTGAACATCTGAAACACATAATTCTTAAACTTTAAACATTTACTAAAAGAATTAGAACATTGTTTAACATTCATTACATCAATCCATAAGAAATCTATCAACTATCAGAATGACAGTCTTGAATATAGTTAAGTAACTTAACGTCCACATCAAGCTATCATTCTTTAATTCATATTTTACCTATCAAAGTAATATGAATACAAAACTTAGTGTTACTTAATGAGTTTTAGTTTTAAAAACTTTAAAGAACACTTTAACATATTAGTCATATTAGAAAACCTTTAACTTTAAATCTTTAGTTTATTAGTCATATAAGATCACTGCAGGTTAATATAGATGAATAATGACTAAGTAGTTAGGAATAAGCCATTAGGAGTGGGTGTTGGTTCACTATGGCTAATGTAGATGAACCATCTGACCAATGTAGGTGACTACTGTCTAATATGGATGAACTATCAGATAATGAGGGTAACTCCCAGATCATGAGATTAGGACTTGATTAAGGATTGTCAAAACATAATTTATTAAAATTCACATTAAAAACTGTAAGGCCCCCTTGCCGGGAAACCCCACAGCTGGTTATTCATAGTACATTACACATTAAAATATATTGAGTAAGAAAACATGGCAGCGAAATAGTTACATAAAAACCATTTCAGGCATTGATAACAACTTTTTCCAAGAAATACATCGTTATTATAAATTTCAAAAGAACATTTTGTTGTATTACAAGACAAAAATATAATCTCTGCATAACAAGGATGCGAGTCTTTATTTCGCCAAGTAGCTTCAACCTCTTGCCATCCCCAGCAACATCATTACCTGCCAACTGATAAGCATATAAATAGTCAGCATTGCTGAGTGAGTTCTATCTTTGATAATATAGAAAATATACGTTTTTGTAACTTCACTTGGTGTTCATCCATCATTATACATAATCGTTTGTTAAGAGATTCTCTACCTTTCTTTCTTTCATTATCTTTCTCTTTCATTATCTTTCTCTTTCATTAACTAGGATTGCACAAAGCAAGAGCCTATATTATTGGTTGGCAACAGATGCCAAACCCATGTCGGCAAATGGTTGTTATGGTACCTAACTACAGGACTGGGTTAGGGTGTTAACTACAATTAGTTTCACAAGAGGTGTGATCTTGGATCACTTAATAGTTCAAATAGGGAACAGGAAACTTTGAAGATACAAGGAACACAACTAACAATAAGAAAGAACTTAGAACAATAACACAAGTACTAGCTTTCAAGGATTTTGTATATTGAACTCAAGTTCTATTACAAGTGTTCAAAGCATGATGTAAAATACAAGGACCTGAGACTCTTTTATACTACAACCTACAACCGTCAATACTTGGAAAGACAGTTGGAATTGACTGATCTAGACAATAAAATCAATCTGGAGTCAAAAGACAGATTGCCTTTTGACTAGTGACTATGACATGCCATAGCTCACTGACTTTTCCTAGTACAAAAAAGTCTAAAGTAACAAAAGAAGAAAATTACAAACAAAGACTTTATCTAGTATTCACTAAAGCATGGAAGTTTCACCAGCTCATACAAGTTGGTGTGTTATCAGAGTTGCAGCAGAAAGTTGGTCAGCTTTATCAAAAGTAGATCAGAGAAAGCATCTTTTCTCTATCTTCCGAAGAAATCAGTCTTCACCGCAAAATGGTTTCGAAAGACTTTGTCTTTGAAGCTTTAGAAGACTTCATCTTTGGCTTCAAAGAACTTGGCCTCTAGCTTTAGAAGTTTTTACACTTGGAATATTTTCTCTTAAGTGTAAAGCTTCAGAAGTAATTTCTTCCGAAATTTTGGCTTCGGAAGACTTTACACTTAGAGTTTTAGAGAGTGTATTGCTTCCGCAGCAAGTTCATCCTTGTTCCTTAGTGCATGTTGGAAGATCTTTGGTTGCATCAGCATCATAATCTTCAAATAGATCCTTACAAACTCCCCATGGGCTGATGCCACCAAAATAGAGAGATTCTTCAGATGTTGATAGTCCTTATTAGGATCGGCAGCAAACCTCTCTTCATCATATGGTTAGGATCCTTCAGACTCTCATAGAATCTTCTCATGTCTTAGAGATCATGTAAAGGAAAGGCAAGCATGTCTTGCTAAAAGTAGACATCTTGACCTCTTTGATCTCTAGTGACATACCATCTGTCTGGAATGTCAGCAAAACTTCAGGACACGATGATTCTTCCAACTGCAAGAGGCTCTACTCTGATGGGAGTTGGTTGAGCAGCCTCTTTATGCACTTCCTCAGGATGTTCTGACTCAACCTGAGGTGTAGAGGTGGATGCCTTATTTTTCTTTTGCTTTGTAGGGGTTCTTCTGGCCATCCTTTTTCTCTTTTTTGATGATTTCAATTTAGAGGACTGGTCTTCAGCACCAGATTGTTTAGTAGTGTCCCTCTTAGTTGGGTTCTCTTCTCTCACAGGTTTAGAATGAGAGAGAAGAGGACCCTGTTGTGGATCAGAAGATGATGTTGGCTGGGATGCAGCTCTAGGTTTAGGTTGTGTTGTCTTAGTGGGTTTAACCTTTACCTTAACATCAGGTTGAGCTAGAGTTGGTGGAGAATGTAAGTCCACAAGCTCTCCCCTTTTGATCTTCTGCTTGATCACCCTTATATGCTCATCCATTATGGATAGAGACATAGGACCAAGCCTCCTTCCGTAGAATCCATACAGCTTCAAGAAGCTCATCATTCTTTGTCTATCTTCAGACTTCATTTGGCTTTTATAGATGTTGGCCCTTGACCTTGCAGCTTCTTCCCTTAGCTTTCTCTTAGCAGCTTTTCTTTCTTTTATGGCTTTTTCCTCCAGTTGCTTGAGGTATTCAAACTCTATGTACTCAAAGGATAAGGGAAGAAGTGCAGCTACCTGATAAAGTCATTTGGCACTCAGGTAGTTGATCATATTCATTCTTTTAGCTTCCCTATCTACCTGAGGTTGTGCCTGTGCTACAGTCTTTGTCTCAAGACTTTGTTGAACTGGGGAGAGGATAGGAGCATGTTTATAGAGTCTTTTCAGTCTCCTTTCTTCCTTAATCTTAAGGAGCAATGATGCATCCTCTACATCCATCCTCTCCTTTGACAGCTCAGTGTCAGCCAGCTCATTCAACTCTTCTAAGGGGAGAGAGATGAGTTCATCTATGTTGTAGTTCCAGGTCACCAGGTAGTTTAGCGTGGTTGCCCTTAATTCATCTTCTTGAGTGTTTGGCCTATGGGTAGCCCAGATTGCAGCTTCCATGAAGCCTGGGGACCTACTTGAACTCTCTCCCCTCAGCTTTCTCTTCCTCTCTCTCTCTTCTCCTCCTCTGACTCTGCATGAGTTAATTTCCTTTCCTCTTTGTCAAACACAGGCCTTGGTGACTCAGGGTAGAGAGAACTTTGCTTGGTTCAGCAATCAAGCTTTGGCCAGAGAGAGGTTGTGAGACACCTTCACCGGCTGGTGCCTAACTGAGGGTACTAGGTGTAGAGGGAGATCATGTCTCAAGGTTCACAGGCTTAACCTCTGGGCCTTCAGTCCAGGTTTTCCCTTCGAAGCTAATCTCAGGGTCCACCTCAACATCCAGTTAACCAAAGATCTCACCTACTAGCCTCTGTCTATATATTTTTGATCTCAATTTGAATTCCTCTAACACCCTATTTTGAATCCGGTCTGCTAATCTATCAGCTTGTCTGTTATGGCTTGGGTTGACAAGTGGAAGATTCACCAGATTGATGCACTCATAGAAACTCAGGTGTGAGAAGTTGAAGATTTCCAGTTGACCCGAAGCCCTAGAGATCACAAGAGCTCTTCTGTTGCTATCATACCCCCATCCTATAATTGGATTCTTAGAGGGAGCAGACATTGCTCTTGGAATTCCCTCCTTAAACAAGTGTTGAATGAGTAAGTCTATGTTTATGATATGAAGAGGTTGCTGAGTCTGGACAATTGCAAGAGAGGTTGGTGACTCCTATATGTCCATACTTTGGGAGGAACTCCCATGTTCCGTGGTTATGAGGACTTTCTCCCCCTTTTTGGTAGCATCACCTTCTTGCATAGGTGATCTGGGGGTGTCATCCATCACTTCCACAGGTTCTTGTAGACCTGGTTGAGTCTTCCTTAAGGGTCTCTCAACTAACTAGCCCTTGAGATCAGTGATCTCAAGTTACTGGTCATTGACCCTTTGCTGCAAGATAGTCACCTAAGATTCCAGGTGAACTATCTTTGAAAATAGATAGGTGCATGTGTTTGCCAGTTTATGCACCCTATGTTTCAGACGCCCCTCATCATCAGTTGAAGAATCACTGGGGGATGAGAGAGTTGGACCAAAGTCTTCTTCCTCATCACTAGCATAGTGTTCATGGCTGCTGGATTTCCCATGCATCATGACAACTTCTAGAGAAGTGTCAAGAGGCTGGGTTGCCATGGTTGAGGTTTTACTGGTGTAATCACTTTCTAAAGTGAGAGCCTCTTCCATATGGGTCTCCTAAATATGTTTAGGAAGACCCACCTTAGTTGTGGTTAGATGATGTGGGCTAGACCTGGGTGAGTCAGGAGTACTCATTTCTCCTTGAGTGTGGGAAGAAAGGAGAGACTCATTGTACTCACTAAAACCCAAGTCCTCATTATTATAGAAATCAAGGCTGGGAATTAGGTGGTTTAAATCCAATGGCTGAAGGTGGTAACTATCCCCTAAAGGTTGATCACTTAAGTGTTGAGACTCAGAGTGATGGCTTAAGGCTGTTAGGGATGTGAGCTCATCAGGCTGAGCATGAGGAACCTCAGCACTGATCATTTGAGAGATGGGAGTGGTCTGCTCCTCAGGGGACGTGGGAGCTCGAGATTCCACTTCCTCCTGTATGGGTTGTGATATGGGGACATGCACATGCTCAGTAGCAGGTGTAGGGGTTTGTTTGGTTTTTCTTTTATAGGTGATGGTAATTTGAGGCTGTGGGGGTGGAGTTGAGGTAGAGGGTGTGGGTTCAACACTAGCTGGTGCTGCTAGGTTGCCACCCTGAGCAATGAGCTCAAACATTTTTGGAACCAAGGCTGTTTCTACCTCGGAGAAGCCAACAGTAGGCTTTCTCAGTATTTTAAAGATGCTAGGCTTCATCTATCCCAATTGAAGAATATTACCTGTTCCCCTCAACTGTGAGCCCAGTTCACAGTTGAGAATGTGCTAGACATAGCGCGGGAACATGTAGTATTCTAAGGAGTCTAAATTAGCAAGTAAATTTGCATAGACAAATTGAGAGTACCTGTATTTGACCCCTGAACCATTCCATGGATGATGAAGGAGAGGTCCTCTGGAACTTTATCCCATCCTCCATGCTTGTTGGAGAGACTGTGTATGATGAAATGGAGGAGATATTTCCATTTGGATGAGACATTCCCCTTCCTGAAGGTTTTTACTGAGAAGTCACCCTCATAGCCCATCTGCTGAAAAGAATGGTTGACAGCAGCTGTCGGAAAGGACAACTCGCCTTCTTTATCATCCAGCTGAAGGTGTGAGCTTATGATGGCTGGAGTGATGAAGATTCTCCTACCCTGCACTATAGCAGATAGTGCCTTCTCCCCATCCATGGTGACCTCTTGGCAGGTCCTCTAGAATGCAATTAACTGATCCTCATAAAGAGGAGAATCAATGATAAGGGAGGTGAAGTAGTGAGACGCAGAAAAGTATCAACAGACCTCTGAGAAATAAGGATCTTTTTCAGAGTCTAACAGAGCAACCTGATTGTGTTGTCTGTGAAGGTGCATGGTAAAACCCGGTTGGTTTCGTCGATCAATGTTTGCCATGAAGGAAGTTTGTTGGTGAAGAAGGTTAATTTTGGAATAATTTTAGGCCAAGAATTTATGGAAGAAGAAAATAGTGAGCAGAAGGGGAAACGTTGAGAATATATATAGAATGGATTTAAGACAAAGTTAATGCAAAAGGATAAACTTTGAAATCTGAAAGTAGGTCCCACTTCTGAAAAAGCGCCCAAAAAGGTAGTTTTCTTGGAAGTTGAAAATCTTCCAAAGGTAATTTTTGCTTCGGAGGTTTTGAGAAAAAGCTTCCGAAGCTAATTTGGCTTCGGAAGAAAAATACTTAGAGAGTTTTTCTTCCGACACATATTTGATTTCGGAAAATATTAAGTCTGAGTTTTATTCTAAAGAGAATAAATCTTCCGAGACTTAATTGATTTCGGAAGATATTTGTCCTTCAAATACATGCAAGTACTTAAAAGCATATTTAAGCTTCGGAAGATATTTTGAGAATTTCTTCTGAAGGTGAATTTCTTATAAGTAGTTCTTGATTTGAAGACATAAATTTCTTCCAAAGGCAACTTGAAATCTTCCGAAGGAAAATATGTGTTGAAAATTTTTCAAAAATCTAAGGAACATCATTAAAACTTTTCTTCCAAAGTAAACTGGGCTTATGAAGGTGATAAAATAGACAACTTTGGACACACATGTTTAGAAGAAAGTTGATTTATGTTTTTAAGAAAAAATTACTCAAAGTTAATCATCCCAACAGCTGATACAAGATATTTGAATCTTTGCTCATCAAAAGCTTTAGTAAACAGATCAGCATATTGTTCATTTGTGTTAACTTTGACTAATTTGATTAATCCCTTCTCAAAATTATCTCTAATCAAATGATACCTGATGTTGATATGTTTGGTCCTTGAGTGCTGCATAGGATTCTGAATCCAAAGCACTTGAGCACAGCAACTTGCAGTAGCAATTTCTTGGGAGCACCATTGAGATATCTAAGAATCCTTTGGATACCAAAGTCCAAGCTTGGGAGCACCTTTGAGATATCTAAGAATCCCCTTG
Source organism: Flaveria sonorensis (assembly GCA_025506505.1). Classification (NCBI taxonomy): domain Eukaryota; kingdom Viridiplantae; phylum Streptophyta; class Magnoliopsida; order Asterales; family Asteraceae; genus Flaveria; species Flaveria sonorensis. Next base: position 37,146,296 of record CM046423.1, read on the forward strand.
ACAGCAACTAGGTGTGACATCTTGGGGTTGGCTTGATATCTTGCACAAATGCATGTGGCAAACATGATATCAGGCCTGCTGGCTGTTAGGTACATAAGAGACCCAATCATAGCCATGTAAAGATGTTCATCCACACACTCCCCCTCAAGATCAGGTCCTAGGGAGTGGTTTCTGGCTATGGGTGTCTTAGCAATTTTACATTCAGTCATGTTGAATCTTGTAAGTATGTATTGCACATACTTTGACTGACTTATGAAGATGCCATTGTCAACTTCCTTCACTTGAATTCCCATAAAGAAATTTAGTTCCCCCATGGCACTCATTTCAAATCTGTTCTTCATCAGCCTCTCAAAGTCTTTGCAGAGCTTTGGATTAGTTGACCCGAAGATAATGTCATCCATATATACTTGAACCAGCATTAAGTCATTCCCTATCCCTTTGATGAAGAGAGTTCCATCTATAGTACCCCTCTTGCAACCATGTTGGTAGAGATACTGAGATAGTGTTTCATACCACTTCCTTGGAGCTTTGTGCAGCCCATAAAGAGGTTTATCAAGCTTGCAGACATAATCAAGATGATCTGGGTCTGCAAAGCCAGGTGGTTATTTGACATACACCTCTTCATCAATCACCCCATACAGAAAAGCACACTTGACATCAAGTTGGTAGACCTAGAAATCCTTGGATGCAGCAAAAGCCAATAATATTCTTACAGCTTTAAGTCTTGCCACAGGAGCAAAAACATTTGCATAATCAATTCCCTCTTCTTGTGTGTACCCTTGAACAACTAGTCTTGCCTTGTTCTTGATGACAAGTCCTCTATCATCCTTCTTGTTCCTAAAAACCAATTTGGTTATGTTGAAGCCTCTAGAAGATTAACATTTTGTCTTTATGTGTTTTTTTGTCATAGTATATGTACTTATTTGTAAATATATGTTCCTTTGTTTTGTTGATAATATAAATAGGATACTTTATGTAGTGTAGAGGGGGAGTTCAGAGAGTTCAATAGAAAATAATAGTTGTAATAGAAAGATAGAGAGAATCAGTTAAATGAACTGAATCCTTACACATTGTATCCTGTGCATTTGCTATCAGTGAAATCTATGAATTTTTTAATGTATTTGCATATGTTGATTACTTTGTGTTTGAATTGATCATTGCATTACAATATCATCACAGATTCGATCCTTTTGAACCGATTAATTGGTATAAGAGAATTTGGTTCAGTGATCAAAGCTTATCGACATTGTTGAGATCTTTGAATCACATGAAATCTGTGATTGATTGCAATTTGATCAATTAATTGTTGTTTTCAGTTGTGTTTCATCCATAGAAACATGATTTGAATGACAATTACGTGTTCAATTTGTTCAAATTTGAGAAATTGATTGAATTAGTGTTCAAACTTTGTTCTTCATATTCGGACTGAAATTCAATATTTGTTGTTGTTGTTTGATCAAATTGAAGATTAAGGATTGTTAATCGACCTAATTACTACCTAATTGGAAGTTTTTAGATCAATTGAACAAGTTTTGAAGATTTTCATAAGATCTGAGTTCGTTAAAGCTGATGAATTAGGCGCATTATGGTTGAAAACTGCTAAAAATTGTCCAAGTATTTAGGCGCATCTCCACTATTTGGGCGTTTTGGTACTGTTCAGACATTTTTAGTTCAAGTGTTTGAGCACTGTTAAGATGTTTTAAGACTATTTGGACACTTGGTGACTTTGCAGAAACAAAGTAATTCTAGGCGCATTTGAACTGTTTGGACGTTTTACACCCAAGCGTTTAACAACTGTTTGAGCACATTTCAACTGTTCAGGCACATTTCAGTTGGGCATTTTTTAGAATTCTACTAAGGCATTCCCTTGGGCGTTTCTACTTCAAAGTCAGGTGTTTGAGAACTGTGTAGGCGTTTCACTACTGTGTAGGCGCTTGACAACTATTCAGGAGCATCAGCTTTCAGACTTATCAGTTTACACTTACAAATTTTTTCAGAAACTAAAATCCAAAAATATTTTCATTTCATAGTTTTTAATTCAAAACATAAAAACAACAAAAACAAGTCTTTTTAATAAATTAAAAAATATAAAATGGTTAAGTCTGAAGATTCTGAGAACATGGTTCCAAAGCTAAAGAACAGAGATGATTTCAAGAACTGGTCTTTAGGACTGAAGCATCATCTAAACTCTATTGATACTGACTTATGGAAGTCAATATAGAAAGGTACTTATATTCCAATCACATCTGATGGTCCTAACAAAGGATTTGTGTATTCCAAAGACTCTCAAGAACCTTATCTTGAGGATGGTCTGCAAGGTGATGACTTAAGGAAAGTGAAGAATGACATCAAAGCTTATACACTAATGTGCAAGGGATTACCATTAGAAGTCTTGACTAGACTTGATGGTTATCAAACTGGGTACACTATGTACAAAGCTTTGAAGATCATTTATGAAGGCTGTAAAGAGATACAAGATCTCAAAAAGCAGAAACTCAAGAGGCAGTTGGAGTTATTTGAGCATTTTTTGGGGAAACAATTAATCAAATAATGAACAGATTTGTGCAACTAATTACTTAGATGTCAACTGCTGGTATCAAAAATGATCTAAAAGATCTAAACTATAGACTTCTCAATGCTCTTCCATCTTCATGAAAACAAATAGTTACACTGTTTGCATACTAAAAAGTTTCCTATGGGTCTAGATCTTTTGATTGCCAAGATTGAATCAGTTGAGATTGATGCTCTAGAAACAATGAAAGAGCTGCTTCAATGTCTCAGTATAAGTATGTTGCATCTCTAGCTAACACAGTGGAGAATGCTTTTCTGGCCAAAGATGATAATACTCCAGAAGACGAGGGTGATTTGTTTGTTGGAGCTGGTTTCTTTACAGATTCTTCTTACACAAGTACTCCTGTATACACAACTCAACCTCAATCTCAGTCTCCTCCTAAAATTCAAACTCCTAAACCTCAAACTGAGACTCCATCTTCTAACTCTGCTCAAACTAGCAAAGTTAAAGATGTTATTAATATCCTTTTACAGGAGGATGAGTCTAAATCTAATTTTACTGCTTTTATGGCAAGTTTTCAAGCTTATCAAGGTAGTCATTTAACATAATTAGATCTTGTTTTGCAGGATTTGTTTAAGATGGATCCAGACGATGTGGAAGAGATGGACTTGAATTGGTAGATGGTGATGATTGCTTATAGAACACAGAAACACTCTTATGCTAATAGGAATTACAAGCCAAGTGCAAATAATATTGTTGGCTTTGACAAATTAAAGTCAAGGTGTTTCAACTGCAACAGCTATGGTCATTTCTCGAGATAATGTAAAGCTCCCCGAAACCAAGGAGCAAATCGTCAAGCAGGTTCTAGCAGTCAAAGATATCATCAGCAATCTCAGAAAAACATCCAAAAGCCTTATCAGAGTCTTCCTATGCCAGAACTTAAAGATGAATCAAAAGCATCTGAAGAGCCAAAGAAAGCTCTTGTTGTTAGCATTAAAGATGGATATGATTGGAGTGCTTATGCTGAACAATTCATAGCTGATCTAACCTCTAGTTTATCTCTTGTTACAGATATTCAAGATGAAGACTAGTCTGAAGATAATGATCCTAAGGCTGATGGTGATTCAGAAAATGATGATGAAGACTATGACTGGAGTGACAAATCTGACCCAAAAGATGATTCAGAAGAGATTGCACTTATGGCTCATATGACCAACCAAAGGTTGAGAATCCATCATCTAACTCTGAGACTTCATCTTCAAGTTATCCTGAAATTCCTATTGATGTCAGAGAGAAAATGTGCACAAAAGCATGTTTTTATCAAGTTGAGCATTATAGAACATATTCATATAAGATTGGTGATAAACTTAAACAAGAAGAAGTAATGCACAACAAACTGAAAAATGATCACAAAGTCTCTAATGAAAAGATCCTATCTCTACAAACCTCATGGAACAAAACTCTTAAAGAACTTGAACTTGTGAAGAAACAACTTGAAGAGATGACTAAAAACTTAGAAGAAGAAAAAATAGCTCATGCTGCAACTCAGGTGGATCTAGCTAAAGTTAGAAGTTCTAAAACTATTGTAGAACAGGTTGTAAGTGAGAGGAAAGATAAAAAAAATAGGTCTTGGATTTACACATGAACCAATGCCTGAATCTATCACAAACACTCTTCTAGAAAACTTTAACACACATAAAGACAAAATGTTAATCTTCTAGAGGCTTCAACAATACTCCCCTTAATATTTACATTGTCTTCAGTCCACATTGAACTCTTTTGTCTCATCTTTGATCTTGAACACGGGCTTCTATTTGTAGAGTTCCAACTCTCTCAAAGCCTTCTTTCTTTTTGTTTAGTTATCATTGATGACTTTACAAGATTGTCATGGGTTTTCTTTTTGCATGCTAAATCTGAAACGACTGAATTTTTAAAAGAATTCATCATTAAAGTAGAAAATCAATTAGAACAAAAGGTGAAAATAATTAGAAGCGATAATGGAACGGAATTTAAAAATGCTAATATTGACATGCTTTGTGCAGAAAAAGGTATTGCTCGTCAGTTCAGTGCTCCTAGAACTCCATAACAAAATGGAGTTACTGAAAGGAAAAACAAAACTTTGATTGAACCAGCATGGTCTATGTTGGCAAAGCATTGTATGGTCTGCATAAAGCTCCTAGAATCCGGTATGAAACATTATCACAACATTTGATCCAACATGGATACACGCGTGGGAAAATCAATCCTACTTTGTTTATTAAGAAGGATGCTGATGATCTCTTATGTGTTCAAGTGTATGTTGATGATATCATATTTGGTTCTACATGTCCAAAGTTGTGCAATGAATTTGAAGAAATCACGAAGTCTCATTTTCAAATTAGTTCTATGGGAAAAATAAAGTTTTCCTTGGTCTTCAAGTGAAGCAGTCTGCAGATGGAATTTTTATCAATCAAGAGAAATTCGTTGAAAAACTCTTGAAGAAATTTAAACTGCAAGATTGTCATGCCATAAGAACTCCAGCTGACGTAAATACCAAGATTGAACCTGATCTGAAAGGAAAATCTGTTGACCAAACTTTATACAGAACTATGATTGGATCTTTGATCTATCTAACTGCATCTAGACCAGATATAATGTATGTTGTTTGTGTCTGTGCCAGGTACCAATCTGACTCAAAGGAATCCCACTTAATTACTGTTAAACGAATATTCATGTATCTCAAAGGAAAACCGGCTTTAGGGCTGTGGTATCCTTATGAAGGAAACTTCGAGTTACATGGATATACAGATAGTGATTATGGCGGATGTTGTCAAGATCATAAATCTACAACAGGTGGTTGTCAGTTTTTAGGTCCCAGATTATTCTCATGGCAATGTAAGAAACAAAAAAATGTCTCTGTTTCAACCACAGAAGCTGGGTACATAGCTGCTTCAGCAGGATGTTCTCAAATCCTTTGGTTATAAAACCAACTATTGGATTACGGGTTCAAATTTCTTAAAACTCCTATTTACATTAATAGCATTGCTGCTATGTTTATTACAGCTAATCCTATCCATCACTCAAAAACAAAACATATCGAGATTCGATATCATTTTCTCAAAGATAACTCTGAAAAAGGTTTAATCATTTTGATTCAAATTACAACTGAAAAACAGTTGGCTGACTTATTTACAAAAGCCTTCTTACCAGGATGGTTTGAGTATCTAGTCGAGTCAATTGGTCTTATTAACTATGTGTAACCACTGGTTTGAGTAATTTAGTTGTCTGTGTTTTATAAAACAAAATGATAAGAACCCTCCCTTTGCTAAAGAAGAAAAAGCAAAGAGAAACTGTCAAAGTTAACAGCCTGATTGTATATATTATGTGTGTATGTTCAATAGAAAATGAAAAAGCAAATACAAAAATAGAAAATTACAAAATCAAAATAGAAAATTATAAAACAAAAACACAAAAATAGAGTTTTTCTTGTTAGTTTATTATTTAGGACTGAATCTGTCTTTGCATTTTTTGAGAAATGATAGATACATTAGTTTTGATCAGTTCCATACTTTGCTCATTACTAAAGTCTGACGTGATCAGATATGATGTGCAGGTAAGTTCATGCAATTATACTGAAAAAGTAAATTTTTGTGATCAAACTAAATCAATCATGCATTTATGTTTGTCCATTTTAGTACCAATAAGTAGTGTTGACTTCTCAAATTGATTGCTTGTTAAGTCATAATCTCACACCTGGTGGCGATATGAATAACCATTGAGCTCTTATTAATTTAAAGCATCTAATCACTTCTTTGTTATGAGTCATCATAGACCTGAAGTGACGAGATATCCTTTGTTGTAAGTAATTACAGACCTGGATAATCTCACTTGATGCAAAAAGATGCCAATATGCACAATCTCAACATGAGATATGTTTATAAGTATATGTCAGGTTAACAAGTTGAGAAAGGTGATTTATTACAGATCTTTATGAGAGTTGATCTCTCTAAGTCTAAGTATGACTTACATATTGTCATATCTAATCGTACCTTACTTAATCCAAGAATTGAAAAAGTAAGTGTGCTGACTACTTTGCCAAGAGCACTCATTGTCTGTCCTTAGATCTAGTGTCTCCTTTGCCGCAGAAATGTTGACCTGGAACATACTTGATCAGGATTTAATCACTATCTACGACTATCCATCATTTATTTTCTTTTAATGTATTGATCATAACTGATATGATCTCACTGCAGAATAATGATTCAATTGTATATAGTAGATTTTTATTCTGTTTTATTTTTTGAATTTTACATGATTTTCTGTGTGCAGGCATGTTAATAATGATTGGTTACTCTTCTTGCAAAATCAAAGAAACTTCTAAGTTTGTAAAACTTAAAAGTTTAGGGGGAGTAAAAAATGAAAAATAGAAAATAATTGAATTTCAACAAGTGAAAAATCAAAAATAAAGTGTTTTGGATAAAATGGATGAAGCTGAAATTTTAAGCATGTGTGTGTTTGATATGATGTAAAAATAAACCTGAAAAAGAATTCAAATTCAGTGGAAAAGCTTCTTGCAAACAAAATGAGATTATTTATTTTGTAAAAATTAAATAGAGACTAAACTGACGAGAAATTTTGTTTTTGAAAATTTAAAATAAAAATAAAATGGTCAAAAAAAATTAAAATTAAAAGTTTGAATTTCAAAAATGTTAAAATTGAGGGATATTAATGAAAATTTTGAGTGATAGTCAAACAATTTTGACTAAGTGTTGAAAAATTGAGTGTGAACAGTACTAATGTGTTTAAATAGTGTTCAGATGCATGACGAGAAAAGTTCAAGTGTCAAGACTCATGGAAAGGATCCCATGTGCCTGAACAGTACTCATAAGTTCAAATCAAGAGTGTGGTGAATTTTTAGAAATTTGCACAAGTGTTGGGCGTTTCATTCAAGCTCATACGCCTAAACAGTTGTCATGTGTCTGAAAAAATTGGTTATGTGTTAGGCGTATCATCTTATGCTCATACGCCTAAACAGTTCCAAGACTTTTCAAGTGTAGACATTTGAAGGGATAAATACCAAGTGTTAGGCATTTCATTTAGTCTTATGTGCCTGAACAGTGTCCAATCGTATAAACAGTGCTTATGTGACTGAACAGTGCTCATGCGTCTAAACCTCATGCGCATTCACAGTGCACATGCGTCTGAAAACTTAGTGTGAAATTTAGTCTCATGCGCCTTCACAATGCTCATGCGCGTAAAAGATTTACACATACAACATTTTTGTAGTTTTCATTCACTCATTCATAAACTCAAACACTCTAATTCACTCACTCGAACACCTAATACACTCATTCATTAAACATTCAATTGTTATGAGTTAATCTTTGTGATATATAGGTATCACAAGAGAATTTGATTGCTGAGGAGTCTTCACTCAAAGTTAACAAAGTTTTTGCTAATTCACCTATTCATGTGCCAGATGAAGGTGGAAGATCAACAAAAAAAAATTCTACCGTTCTTTTTGAGATCTTGAATGCTAAGCAGATCATAGAATCTTTGAAAGAAGTTCAAGTCTGCATTCAAGAAGGCTTTGAGAGAGTTGGAACTCTATAAATAGAAGCACGTGTTCAAGATCAAAGATAAGACAAAAGAGTTCAATGTGGACTGATGGCAATGTAAATCTTAGGGGGAGCATTGTTGAAGCCTATAGAAGATTAACATTTTGTCTTTATGTGTTTTTTGTAATAGTATAGGGACTTATTTGTAAATATATGTTCCTTTGTTTTGTTGATAGTATAAATAGGATACTTTATGTAGTGTAGAGGGGGAGTTTAGAGAGTTCAATAGAAAATAACAACTCTAATAGAAAGATAGAGAGAATCAGCTGAATGAACTGAATCCTTACACATTGCATCTTGTGCATTTTCTATCAATGAAATCTATGAATTTTTTGATGTACTTGCATGTGTTGATAACTATGTGTTTGAATTGATCATTGCATTACAATATCATCACAGATTTGATCCTTTTGAACCAATCAGGTTCCTATGACAGTCTTCCCTTGAAGAAGAGGACATAGGTTCCAAACCTTCTGTCTTCTGATTTGAAGTAGCTCTTCTTGTATAGCTTCAACCCCGCTTCCATCCTTCAGAGCCTCATCAACTTTCTTTGGCTCAATCTGGGACGAGAAACAAGAGTGCAGACAAACATTTTGGTCAAGGGTTTGTCCTCTTGCTCTTACCCCAGTCTCAACATTTCTAATGATGTTTGTGGTAGGGTGTGACTTGTGGATCCTTAGTTGAGGGATCACAGCAAGTTGATTGGGCAGATCCAAATTAAAGAAATTTAAATCTGGCAATGGAATGTCACCCACCACATCAGCACACTTATCAAGTGATACTTGATCCAATGAATGTGGGACATCATTTATGTTGTCCTCTATGGAGTGGTTATCAGTATCAAGAAATTCTTGATCACTATCACCACCTCTATTTCCTCTTATATTTGAAGTTCTTCACCTAAGTTTTTAACCTCTGAGCTGGAATTTCAAGGCATCTCAGAGAGTATTCCATATAACTCAGTGAGAGTAAGAGTCTTGACGTTTTCAGTCCTCTTAATGACCACATAGTAGTGTGTCCATTGTCTGGGAAGAGAGGACATGAACTTCCTAACAATATCTCTATTCTTAATGGTTACCCTAACATTAGCTAGAGTATCCACAATCTCAACGTACCTGAATTATTGTTGAGTCATGGTTTCACCTATCTTGAAGGTGAAGTTTTCAAACTACTGCTTCAAGAGGTCCTTCTTGTTCTCTTTGGCTTCATTGGACCCCTCATACATCAGCTTCAATGCATCCCATAGGTGTTTGGTGGTCTTGCACTTCTTGAAACCTCTGTAGATGGAGTTAGGAAGAGCAGTTTGAAGGGCTGTCATAGCTTTCTGATCAATATCAATTTTCTTCCAATCTTCTTCAAAAAAATCAGCCCTTTCCTTTGGTATCATACCACCACCAGCAGCAGCTAAATTGGTGTATGGTACATGACGTCCATTGACAACAGACTCCCACATCTTGGAATCTTAAGAATTGATGAAGCCTTCCATTCTTTGGCACCAGCTATCAAAATCCTCAAGAGTGATAAGTGGTGACTTTTTCATAGTTCTAGTTTCCATATCAGCCTTTGAGATAACTGCCATTTGAAAAATTAGGTGAAGTGTGAAACTAAGAGGATTTAAGATGGTGAGATCTTACAATCAAGAGCCTGGAATGCTCTGATACCAATTGCAGGACCGGGTTAGGGAGTTAACTACAAATAGTTTCACAAGAGAAGTGATCTTAGATCACTTAACAGTTCAAATAGGGAACAGGAAACTTTGAAGATACAAGGAACACAAGTAACAATAAGATAGAACTTAGAACAATAACCCAAGTATTAGTTTTCAAGGATATTGTATATTGATCTCAAGTTCTATTACAAGTGTTCAAAGCATGATGTAAAATACAAGGACCTCAGACTCTTTTATACTACAACCTACAACCGTCAATACTTGGAAGGACAGTTGGAATTGACTGATCTAGACAACAAAATCAATCTAGAGTCAAAAGACAGGTTGCCTTTTGACTAGTGACTATGACATGCCATAGCTCACTGACTTTTCCTAGTACAAAAATGTCTAAAGGAACAAAAGAAGAAAATTACAGACAAAGACTTTATCTACTATTCACTAAAGTATGGAATTTTCACCAACTCATACAAGTTGGTGAGTTATTAGAGTTACAGCAGAAAGTTGGTCAGCTTTTTCAAAAGTAGATCAGAGAAAGCATCTTTTCTCTGTCTTCCGATGAAATCAGTCTTCACAGCAAAATGGCTTCGAAATACTTTGTCTTTGAAGCTTTGGAAGACTTCATCTTTGGCTTCGGAAGAACTTGGCCTCTAGCTTCGGAAGTTTTTGCACTTGGAATATTTTCTGTTAAGTGTAAAGCTTCTGAAGTAATTTCTTCTAAACTTTTGGCTTCGGAAGACTTTACACTTAGAGGTTTCGAGAGTGTAAAGCTTTCGCAGCAAGTTCATCTTTGTTCCTTAGTGCATGTTGGAAGATCTTTGGTTGCATCAGCCTCATAATCTTCAGATAGATCCTTACACTAACCCTTCGACAGTTGACCCACACTGCTAGGCACAAAGCCTGCTCATGAATACCCACTGATTTATTGGTCAATCCCCTGGATTATACCCTAGATGTGCATCCTAAATTGGACACACATTAGTTGAGCTAACAACGACAAGGTCACCTCATTCCATTGTGCTTGCAAGGCTTTTCCTTTATTATAAGGGTCTGGGGGTAACATTCATTAGGTTACACTGTCTTTCTTTTTATTTCTTTGTGAACACTTATTTATCAATAATAGTTTTAAGATATCCATTGTCTTATAATCACATATCAAGAAATATTAAATACTCATAAAAGCAGCACATAAGAAAAGAATCGAACATGCAATTTAAGTCCTCTGAACTTATGCGAACTATCAACTAGCAATCACATCACTAATAATACTTCTGAAGGCAAACATAAGCCTCAGAAGAATCAGCCTTGGAAAGAAACAACCTTCAGAAAATATCATCTTGGCTTTGGAAGATTTCTTCCTAAGCTTCAGAAGATTTCTCACACTTGGCCAAGGTCCACAGCGCATGAATGAAACACTAAGTGTATTCACGGCGGATGGCTAAAGGTTCACAGTAGACATGCATGCATACTTAAAAGGTCTACAGTGGACATGTATTGTCCATAGCGGATGACTAAGGTTCATAGCGGATGATTTAAAACATTCTAAGTGTCCACAGCGGACAGCCATAGTCCACAGCGAACAGTCTAAAGTACTTAAGGGTCCACAACGAACAGTTTATGTCCACAGCGGATGACATATAATCTCCAAGTGTCCACAACGGACATGAAAAGTCCACAGCGGACAGTCCCATTGCCTAAGTGTCTACATGGGACACCATATCCATGCTCAAGTGCCCACAGCGGACAGCTAGTGTCCACAGCGGACACCAAGTCCTGTACCTGCGATTCAACTTATGCAGATTCTAGTCCTAAGCAACATCTTAAGCATATTCGTAACATAGATCTATTAGTTTCATACACTTAAAACATGACAAACATCTACACAACATCATAGAATCATTTAAAGCATACACCTTTCGTATACATCCATATTTTTCATGGAAAAACATAGTTTGGTTCAGAAAACATTAGTTTAATATACATATCAGCCCCAAACAAGTAGAAAACATGTAAAAGAGGGGATCTAGAACTCACCTCTAATAGCTTTCGAGTAAAACACCTTAGACCCGAGAGCAAACTTGGAATTCTAGCACCTAAAACACACGAAAACAAGCACTAAACACATCGAACTCGGTCCAGATGTTGGAACCTGACTGAAACCAAGAAGAAACACCTTAAAGTCTTACCTTTTAAAGATCTCTTCCACTTTCTCTTACTAAAACCGGATGTTGGACTCAACAACTGCATTATGAATTAATGCATAAAAAGTATGATGCTTGCCACATCAAGCATAACAAACATAATGTGTTTTAACATCTAAAACAATCATTTAATAACACATTAACATCATTAACATTCATAACAATCACTAATATTTGTTTAAATTTATTTTTCAGGTTTGTAAATAAAAGGAAATTTTGACAAGTGTTCGCAGCGGATGAAGGAAGTCTCACAGCGGATGAAGATCATCAGCAGCGGATGAAGATTTGCGTCCAAGTGTGTGTAGCGGAGGAACAACCATCCCACAGCGGATGAAGAACTCACAGCGGACAACATTCCACAGCGGATGTTCATCCACAGTGGATGAACATTCACATCGGATGTTCATCAACAGCGGATAAACATTCCACAGCGGATATTCATCCAAAGCGGATGAACATCCCACAACGGATAACATACAACCATGCACAGTGGATGACAAGCTTCTCCACAGCGGATGAGATATTATCCATAATGGATTACTTATTCTCCACAGTGGATAGCTTAGACACTTAGGATTATTTATGTAATATTCGTTTACATAAGGGTAGTTCAGTAATTGTATATAGCTATGTGTATAGGCTATAAATAGCATGCTATCCTAATCCTTTGTAAGCTTTTGAACGTAATCAATACAAACAAGCAGTTAATTTTCATTGTGTTCTTTCACACACACCATACACACATAAACACACACTTACACTAATTTCATACTCTATCATTATGGGTTTCCGCACCATAATCTTAGTGTGTTGAAGTTGAGAGATATTGAAAAGATCCTTGGGGGAATCAACCTTTTATTCATGTTTATCATAAGTTTAAGCTAATTTCATCAGGTGGTATTAGAGCTTTGACTCAATCATTCATTGATTTTGATCCTCTCACTCAACAACCTTGATTTCAGTGGTTCATTAGCTTCAAAACAGACATTCACAAGCTGAAACATCATCAAACTCATCTTCTTCTACTCATAAAGATTCATTAAATGCAAACAAACATGATTTCAGAGTCATTTTGTGCATTTTGAAGAAGTGTGGTTGCTTTTCAGCTTGAACATCACACATAACACAAGTTTTCTGTGGTTTTTGTGATAAAACAATACACGAGTATTGTTAATCATTTGTTAAACAACATTCTACGGAAGGTTTTCAACTGCAAATCTTCATCAAAACCTTTAAAACCCTATCGGATTTAAAGGGTTTTTGCAAACATTTCAAGTGTTTATTCACTGTTTTATTAGTTTTCAATCAAAACCAATCATTGTTTGAACAATCTAAACCGGTTATATTGTTCATAATCATCACAAACTAGTGACAATCTCACTAGGTACACATTTGTGTTTTTAAATTTAACAATCTATTTTGTTGAATATTTAAACAGTTGTTTTTTCGAACAAACACTAAAAAACCTTAGTTTTTGATCAGAAAAACTCATGCACAATTCACGGGATTTGTGTTTGTAGATTTGAAGAACCGAAGAAGAACAGTTTTCTTCTCTTAAAAGTTCTCAAAAACCAACTTTTAGATCCAAAAAGTTTTCTGCAAAAAACAAACTTAGTGTTTTTAGGGATTTGACTGAAAGAGTTGACCATTCATTAAATCAGGAAAAGGACAAATATTCCTTTTCACACAATCTTTCTTGTCAACCGTGACATAGAAAGAATCAAATCATAGGATATTTAATTAATATTAATTAATTCCATTATTTGTTAAACAATTAAAAACAAATAGTTTATCGAATTAACAAACAAATCCTAGAGACAATTAGGATTAATTAAATTTTAGCACCGGACTAAAATTTAAACAAACAAATTAAACTTGAAAATTATTAAGTTAAAACTTAAACAAACATGGCTGATGAAATGATGAGTTCTAACAGTGGATTAAAACCTCCTAAATTGAAGAACAAATCAGATTTCAAGCAATGGAAAATTATGTTTAGAAACTGGATTACATATCAAGATCCAGATCTATGGACATCCATCACAAAAGGTCCTTACATCCCACTGACATTAAGAACTGACTACAACATCCAAAAGCCAGTTAGTCTGAAAAGTGTAGCTGGTGATGACCTGAAACGGGTCAAAACAGACATGAAGGCTTACAACATTCTTGCAATGACTTTGCGTTTTGAAATTTTAACTCGTGTTGAAAATTTCAAAACAGCACATGAGCTGTGGAAAGTTCTTCACACCATGTGTGAAGGTAGTGAGGAGATACGGGAAATCAAGAAGGAAAAACTAAGGACCCAATATGGGACCTTCAACCACATCCATGGAAAGTCCATCCCTTAACAGTTACATAGATACGTTCAACTTGTCAATGAAATGATAGTGTATGGACTTAAATATGACACTGTTGAAATCAATAAGAAAATCTTACACACATCGCCTGAGAGTTGGACTCAGTCAGTGTCACTCATGAAAGCAACATTGGACTTAGAGGCCCTATCTACTGACTTACTAGTAGCCAAGGTTGAAGAATTGGAAATGGATGAAAAATCCAGGAACAATAACCACATCAGACATGTAGAGGCTTATAAGTTCAAAGAAACCCAACACACAGACAGTGCTTTCCTCACAAGCACTGGAGAAGATGAAGAAGAAGAATTCTTGGATTCTCATGACACGTCATTCTTTTTAGCACTAGAATCATCCAGCAACAAACACAAGTCTAAGAAGACTGGTGTTCATGCTTCTCATGAAGCCACACCCCAAAGCAAGCATCACCCTCATAACTCCAACTCAAACAAACAACCAAAACTCAAACATCAAACATACACAGACTTGAAAAACCATTGGATGCTCTTACTATCATTCTACAAAGTGAAGAGCAAAAGGAAGCATATGCAAGCTTTTCCACCAGTTTTCAAGCATTCTTAGGAGCAAGTCTGACTCCCTCTCAAATCATTCAACAAGATTTGGATGAGCTTCCACCTGATATGGTAGAAGAGATGGATATACAATGGTCCATGGCCATGATAACATACAGGTCTAAATGATTTCTACAAAGAAATCAAGGATTAAACATGGACAAAAAGACAAGAATTGGTTTTGATAAAACCAAAGTTAGGTGCTACAACTTTCAGCTTTATGGGCACTTTTCAAGAGAATGTCAACAGCCCAGAGTTGACAGAAATGCACATCAGGCACAACCCTCTAGTGGAATTCATTCAATCAGACAAGTGCCTCCACCAATTAGCATTCCAAATGCATCAACACAACCTTAAATCACATAATTTAGTCCAACTCAACATCCAACATCTTTTGTTATGATCATCAAAAAGGATGGAGAATGTGACTAGAGCCTTTATGAGGCTGAAATTCCATCACCTTCAGATCATGACCTTATGGTTGATATTGAAGACAAACTAATAGACATCCCTGAAAGAGGTAAAAGAAAACCTCTGTATTCAAGCATGCATTGATGAGGTAAATAGGTATAGAGAGCATGCTGATAAACTGTCAAAGAAAGTCATTGAAACAAACATTTTAAATGAAAGTTTAAAATCTAAACAGAAACAATATGCAACTAAAATACTTTCATTACAAATAGATTTAGACAAATTAATGTCTGAAAAACTGACTTTGGTAGCTCAGGTTGAGCAACTCTCTATCTCATTAACTGAGTCAAAATCATTACAAGCTGAAACTGAAGTCAAACTTCAGAAGTTTCAGGTTCGTAACAAGAAGTACAAAGAACTTCTTTCACAACAAAGGGCCTTTAAGGATCCTTCAGGTTTAGGATATAATAAGGTAAGTCCACCTTATAATGATAAATATATTCCTTTACCTGACTCCATGACCAACAAACAGGATAAATCACATGAACCTCATGAACAGACTAATGACTCCAAACAATCATCATCATCATCAAAATCACCTTTAAAATCAAAATCACCCTTGATAAAGTTTATTAAAAGTTCAACACCATCACCAATCAAATCAACTGACTTTTATCAAGGAGAAAATAATGAATTGATAATCAAACAACAGATGATGATGAGGATGATTTATTAGATGATGAGTCTAATCAGCCAATTACTGAAACTCAAAAGGTTTTTAGTGTGGCTGGTACATCAAACAAACAATCAAAATAGATTCAAGGATTTCATATCTGTTCTGGTGGAAGAAAAGCTGTAACTTCCATTGCCTCTCCCAAACAGGTAAATAAAGGAAAAGGTAAAGCAACAATTCAGCTAAAACAACAATCAGTAACTTTTGAAATTCCATTAAAATCTAATTTGAAATCAAAAGTTTTCAGCAAACAAACAAAATCAGAGTTGCCATACTGTGAGTGGTGTGATCAATTCACACACACCACTGAAAAATGTAGATATGGTAAGTACTGCAAGTACTGCAAGATGAATAATCACAATACAAAATCATGCCTTTTTCACAATTACTGGTCTATTTGTGAAAGAAACAATCATAGCACTGCAAATTGTTTCTTCAATAAGAAGAACAAGAGACAAAACAAACAAGCTCAGATTGAGAAAACCACTAAAAAACAATCAGTTGTTCAATATTCTCAGAATGGGAGTTCCTAAACAAACTCCTCATCAGAAAGTTATTTTAGATAATGATAAAACTTTTTAAGAAAATTTTCAACACAAATCAAGGAGACATAAGTCTCAGAACAGACAAAACACTGATACTAGCTCACAAAAGAGAAGAGCACAAAGCACTTCTCCTAATAGAGCTAAAACAAACCAAAGGAAATCTAGTGTTTCTAGAGTTCCAAAACTAGTAGACAATGCTGTTTTGGAAGAAATTTGCGTTGTTGGAAAAGATGAAAACCCAAGACCATCTTGGCTTGGGTTGCTCCAACTAACTGATTTCTTTTGTTTTATGGGGACATCTTAGAAGGCCTGACAACATGGTATTTTGATAGTGGATGCTCCCGTCATATGACCGGCAATTGTTCCCTCCTTCGGGATTTTAAGAACAAACATGGAGGCAATGTAGCCTTTGGAGGAGATAAAACAGGTTGGAAGATAACTAGCGAAGGAACAGTAACAAATGGGTTGATTAGCTTTGAGAATGTCAACGACTGCTCCAATCTTCAGTTCAATCTTCTGAGCGTATCCTAAATCTGTGAAAAGGGATATGCCACCTTATTCGACTCCAACAACTGCTACATCCTTAAAATAGGTTTTCAGATTCCAGAAGAACATATGCTTTTGAAAACTCCTCGTCTAACCAACATATACATTATTGATATGATCAATGTTTCAGCCTCAACCCCTGAAACTTGTTTATTATCAAAAGCTACAAAAGTTGTCTCATAATTATGGCATAGACGATTAGGTCATTCTAATTTTAACAGAATGAACAAACTTGTTAAAAATGATCTAGTCATAGGTCTACCACAAAAGGAATTTTTCTGTACAGACCACTGCACAACATGTCTGAAAGGCAAACAATATAGAGTTTCACATAAATCAAAATTGATAAACTCTAATAAGACACAACTCAAATTGCTTCATATTGACCATTTTAGCTCAACTAACATCCCAAGTATAGGAAAGAAGCAATACTGTCTTGTCATAGTAGATGATTATTCTAGATTCACATGGGTTTTCTTTCTACTACACAAGACAGAAACAGCACAAATCATTACATCCTTTATCACAAAGATGAGAATCAACTTGACCTTAAAGTTAAATCTTTAAGAAGTGATAACGGCAATGAATTTAAAAATGACTATATTTCTTCTTTTTATGTAGAAAAAGGAATAAGTCATCAATTCAGCGTAGCAAGAACTCCGCAACAGAATGGAGTAGCTGAACGGAGAAACAGAACATTAGTAGAAGCAGCTAGAACCATGCTAGCTGACTCTCTATTGCCCATATCTTTTTGGGCTGAAGCCATAAACACAGCTTGCTACATACAAAACAGAACATTAATCATTAAAGAACATTCCAAAACGCCTTATGAATTAATGTTTAAAAGAAAACCATATATAGGATTTCTTAAGGCCTTTGGATGTTCTGTTTCAATATTAAACACCAGAGAACAATTATCCAAATTTTCTCCAAAAGCAGATGATGGATTCTTTGTTGGATATTCTGGAAGCTCAAACGCTTACAGTGTATTCAATCCAAGGCTAAATATAGTGGAAGAAACAACTGATGTTGTTTTCAATGAACATTCTTTCACTAAGAAAGTCATTGGATCAAACTGGCTATTTAATATTGATGCGTTAACAAAATCATTTGACACATCTTATTTTGATGTTTCAGGTTCCAAGGATAACAACGAATATCAATGGTTCCACCAACAACCATTGATGTTCCATTGACAACTAATCCTCCAAGGAGAACCACTAACACTCCTAGCACAACTGTGTCAACACCAGCTGATCAACCAAACACATCAAGAGGAACATCATTAGACACTCCAACATCTTCATCTTCTGTGCCCAGACAATCACAAGAAACCAAAAACCAAAACTACATGAAGATGATGATGATTACCATTCATTACCAGATACACATCATGAAGATGATATCTTAGATTTCTTTCATGATTCACCACAAATATTCACTAAACCCCCTCAACAAGACAATCACACATTACCCAATACTCTTGCTCAACCATCATCATATGATCAGACAATCACCAATCTTGATTCAATAATTCATGTTGATCAGATTAGAACCACAAGAGTTCACAAGGACCATCCAATATAAAACATCATCGGTGACCTCAACACCAGATTGACTCATAGTCAATCTGATACCACAAACATTTGCTTGTATTCTTGTTTCTTATCCTTAACTATACCCAAAAACATCGCTGAAGCATTAAAGGACAATAGTTAGATAAAAGCTATGCAAGAAGAACTACAGCAATTCAAGAAGCAAGAAGTTTGGAAGCTGGTAGATCTGCCTGAAGGTCAATATGCCATTAGGACAAGGTGGCTATTTAGAAATAAAGCAGATGACAGAGGGATTGTCATAAGAAACAAAGCAAGGCTTATAGCCTAAAGTTATACTCAAGAGGAAGGCATTGACTATGATGATGTCTTTGCTCCTGTAGCAAGACTGGAAGCCATTCGAGTATTCCTTGCTTATGCCTCATCTCAGAAGTTCACTGTCTACCAAATGGATGTCAAATGTGCATTCCTCTATGGTAAGATAGATGAAGAGGTATACGATGCTGAACCACCAGGGTTTGAAGATCCAGATTTCCCTCACAGAGTCTACAAGTTAAACAAAGCTCTGTATGGTCTTCATCAAGCTCCCAGAAAGTGGTATGAAACTTTATCAAAGTTTCTACTACAAAATGGTTACACCCGTGGGAAAATTCACTAGACATTGTTCTTAAAGAAAAAAGAACACGACTTGCTAGTGGTGTAAGTCTATGTGGATGACATAATATTTGGATCCACAAACACACAACTTTGCAAAGAGTTTGAAACCCTTATGCAATCAAAATTCCTGATGAGCTCTATGGGAGAACTCACATTCTTCCTAGGACTACAAGTTCATCAATCAACAGAAGGAATTTTCATCAATCAAAGCAAATATGTGCATCAAACACTCAAGAAGTATAACATGGCGTATTGCACTTCAAGCAAGACACCATTTGCAACTGGTCTGATGTTTGGACCATTCACACAACGGATGAACAAATATTACATCCGTTGTAGGTACAGTAGCACACAAAACATACAAGTGTTCCACAGCGTATGAACATTGTTCATCCACTGTGAACATCTCTATTCAAGTGTTCCACAGCACATGACTAACATAAGTCATCCGTTGTAAAAACAGTGCAAGTGTATACAACGTATGCACATAGGTAATCATACGCTGTAAACATTCACACATCACATCCAAGTGTCCACAGCGCATGAACAAATGTTCATCCGCTGTGAAAAATCATCAAAACATTTCATGTGTCCACAGCGCATGAACAAATGTTCATCCGCTGTGAACATACAATCAAATGTTTAAAGGATCAATAGCGTATGAACTTTGTTCATCCGCTGTGAACATATCAAACATTTGATCAAAGGTCCAACAGCGCATGAACTTTGTTCATCCGCTGTGAACATATCAAACATTTGATCAAAGGATCCACAGTGCATGAACTTTGTTCATCCGCTGTGAACATATCAAACATTTGATCAAAGGATCCATAGCGCATGAACAAATGTTCTTCCGCTGTGAACAATCAGTACAATGGACCAAGGGTTTACAGCGTATGAACATAATTGTTCATCCACAGTGACTACAGTTCTCATACGCAGTGTATAAACTATGTACACAGTGTATGAACAAATTGTTCATCCGTTGTGTGCACAGTACAACATACAGCCCACAGTGTAAAATGCACAGCGCATGAACACTGTTCACACAACAGATGACCTAAATTTAATTTTAAGTCATTTTTGCACAGCGCATGAACACTATTCATAAAGCGGATGGTTTGTCCATGAATACTGTATTCACAGCGGTAGTTAATTGTCTACTGTGTATTTAAACCACACTTACATATTTCTTTCTTTTACCAAAAGAGAGAGAGAACATTCAAAATTTCAAATATTTAAAAAAACCCTCGTAAACCCTTGAAACCCTGTTCGATTAAAAACCTAAAATCATTGTGATTTATCATCTGATTCATAATCTAATGGGTATAACATCAACATTCTTATCATCAATCATTCATTAAAACATCAAATTGAGTGATTCATATTCATACACTGTTCGACGAAGTCGAACCTTGAACCAAAATCACACATGAATCTCATGATGTTTATGAACAAAATCAAACGTTGAATGAGTGTTTTATGACTTTAGTTGAATGTATTGAGACTGTTGATTTGATGAAATTTGATTGATTGTTAATCGGGTTCATGAACAGTCAGGGTGTTCACGCCAAAATCAAACAAAACCCTCTGTCTGATCTTTGAAAATGTTCAAAAATGATTAAAACATGTTATAACTTGGTAAACATTTCTAAATGACAATAACAAATAAGTAAAAACAGTTAATTTGGCAGAAACTCAACATGCAAACATTAAATGCATGTACACTTAATGTGCATTAAATGGTTATTTTGACTTTAACTGGTCAAACTGATTTTCATGATCAAGTGATTATAAAGTGAAATTGTTGTATGTTTATTAACCAAACAACTCTTTTTAATGTATCAAACTCATTATAAAATGAGTTCAACTCAAAACAAGTTACCTCAAACAACTTTTTCACAATCAAATCAAACAATAGTTGACTTTAAAGAAGTTAACATACATACATACATTTTCAACAAATCACAATTGTTAATTATACAACAAAAATCACTTCAAAACAATCAAAATAGGTAAATGAACCTTTGATCCACATGTCATCAATTCAAGTATCATACAAGCATCTAACACATACTTCTTTATTTTGCAGATATGGCAAAATTAGTGTTTGTCAGAGATCACAACATATGTGCATATCTGAATACTGACTCTCCTAAGTCAGAGAACTATAGAGATATGATCCAAGCTATCAGGCAAAAAAGACTGGTGCATGCTATAACAGCAAGGCTATATATTTATGAGGATCATATTGTCCAATTTTGGACAAATGCACATCTGGGAGAAATTGATGATCAACAAGTAGTTATATCTACCGTGCATGAACAACAGATCATCATTTCTAAAGAATTTATAAGAAGAGTATTACAACTAGGAGAAGTTGATACAGAAGGACCAGTTGAGTTTGATGAACACTATGTTTTACACATGTTTAGGCAGATTGGCTATACAGGCACCATAGAGAGAAAATAGATCAAGAAGTCCTATACGTGTGCACAATTTAGATTTCTGATGCATACTTATCAAAAGAATATGACCAATAGAAAGACTAGTTGGGATGCCACATCACTAAGAGCTTCATGTGAAATAGCAAGTATCATAGCAAGGAGGCCTTTTAACTTTGTTGCACAAGTGCTCAATGGACTAGTTTACAACATTATAGAGGCGAGGAACAAGTTTCCGATGTTTCCATCCTGTTCATTTCAATGAACATGTTTTCAACTAGATAAAGTCAAGTCTTTACCATGGTGATGAGGTGCCTGACCCTCCTCATATGATAGATCATGACATTCCTGTACATGGGGTATTTATGAGGATACCAGAACAAGATGAGCCTTTCATGTTATACCAAAATGCCATACATCAAGCTCCCATCATACAACCACCACCAATTATACTAGAACCAATCATTGAGCCAACACCATTCATACAAGCTCAAAACATCCAACCTGAACACCCAATTTTACCCGAACCAATCATCCCTTCACAACCTCAAAGCCCAAACCTTTCTGATGAACAAACATTATCATCTCTGTTAAGAGACATTGATACAGCCTTGGAAGAACAATCTAATGAACAAGAAGAAGTGAGCACTTCTACACACCATGAGCCTGAATAGGAACAACCAACTGCTGCTGAAAATGTCGAAGAATCAAGTAGTGTGATTTCCACAGAGGAAGATATTGAATACTCAAAGGTCTTCTTATTCACTAAGTATAATAAACTCATTGAAAGATCAAACACAAGGGCCAAGAATCTAAAATACAAGCTTAAAGGAAAAGATAAAGAAATTGAGAAGCTTGAGTCTGATCAAAAAGCCCAAAAGTTGATTGTGCAGTTTCTAGAACAACAGCTTGATCAATCAAAAGATGAGCTAAAATCCAAAGATAAAGAGCTCAGTAGTGCAAAATTTGATATTGCCGACTTATCCAAACAAACAGAAGCAAGAAGTGATGAGATTGATGAGCTTAAAAGAATAATTGAAGCTTAAAATGAGGAAATTCAAAGGTTGAATAGAGAGCTTGAGCTTAAAGACACTCAACTGAATGAGGAAGAACATTCAAAAGGTCTAGAACAAGACCTGAGTGATGATCAAAAAGTGGATGAAGAAGAAGAAGTACGCAAACAAGAATCTCAAACAGAACTGGCACTGATTATCCCTGAAGAGTCTTACTCAATGGATCAGTTGTTTAGTGAAGTCAACCCATTTGAAAACACTCACTATTCCCCAATCTTGAGGCAATACTTTCACACCCCTAATCCACAAGCTCAAGAAACAAGCATTGTTCCTTATAACCCTTTCACAGACAAACAAAAGGAATTAATTAGGCAGTTTGCTGAGACTGCTACCATGCAGATTAAACAATCAAATTTTCAAGCCTCATCTTCTGAATCCCAGATCAAAGCATATGAAAGGAAAAGAAAGAAAATGTATTTAGGATCCTCATCCAAAGGGAAGGAAGCCATTGAAGATGTTGATGAACCTGAATCCCCTCCTCTAAAGCTTTTAAAAGTCAAATCAGAACCAGTTGATGAAGCAACTCACAATCAAGTCCTATTGAAGAATGAGAGATTGATCAAAGCACTGACAAGCAAACAATCATCATATTAACTGATTCTGATGATGAAACAGAAGAAAAAGAAGCTAAGGATACCATTTAAAACATTCAAGAACTCTTCCCTGATGATCCAGAGACTCTTATAGGAATAGAGTTGGTCTCTAAAGGTTTCCCTTATGATGCTTTCATGCAACTGAACCTTTCTGAAGTAAAGGATTTGCTCAAGGACTTTCAGGAAGTAATGAAGAATGTAACTGAGCAAACCTACAGAAGGTACAAAGAGATCAAAGATCAGCAGGAGTTGCAGAAAAACCTGCCAAAGGATCCA
This sequence comes from Flaveria sonorensis, assembly GCA_025506505.1. Lineage (NCBI taxonomy): Eukaryota > Viridiplantae > Streptophyta > Magnoliopsida > Asterales > Asteraceae > Flaveria > Flaveria sonorensis. The sequence goes on from CM046423.1 coordinate 37,170,032, forward strand.
TAAATAGAAAAGATGACTTATCAACAAGTGAAGAGTTGGTTAAGTCATACTCAGATTCCTTATAGATCATACGCAGGGAGGTCACTCTCCCAGATGAAAGATATGGCTAGGGAGATTTATAAGAACACACTCTCAAATGCCCTGAAGCCACAAGTGTTTAGACCTCATCCTGTAGCATCACTCTTAACATGTCATCAAGCTCCACCTAAGCTACGTCCTATAGAAGAATCAAGAGAATTTATGCCACATAGGCTATGGCTTGAAGGTAATGATGTAAGAGAAATGATTAATGAGATGACAAATTTTGTTAAATTGTATGACAGAATAACTCTTACTGCGGTTGCAAATAAAAGAAAGATTATGGCCTGGAAGTATGACGAAGTATGGGATGTTGTTTTAGTGAAAAGAGTATCTGGATTAGTCCAATACTTATCCTATATATCCCAATTAGGCTCCTTGTCCTATGAAGACAGACTTGACCTTCTCCAATTGAGAATGGTCAATCACACAAACAATACAAGAGGAGCAGACTACTTCCATATTCTGAGAACCTACATGCAAAGACACCATAATGAATTAAAGGCCAAAGTAGACAAGGAGGATAAACTCCACATTGAGAGAATGAGGAGAGAGCAAAGAGCAGCTGGGAAGGGTAAACAACAACAGACAGAACAAATAGATCAACTAGACCCTGACCTGCTAGAAAGAGTAGGAAGACCTTCTGATCTGAAGTTGATAATGAAGAAGATTGAAGGCAACCAGTACACATATCCAATCACCAGATGGTATTACAACGAAAACCATATTGAGGTGGTGTTGGAAAGGAAAGTTGAAGGAAAAATAGCTGAGGACATAAGATTGTTTGACCCTGTTGAGATCAAACTTCTTCGCCCATCTTATGTCTCTTTCTTGAAAACAAAAACTTTTCCATCCATACAAGATGTACTTTGCCAGGGGGACTGCTGTTACTTTACTCATATCCTGAGGATTCTTGGGATAGTCTATGTCAATGCAGCCTTGAAGTAGAGGCTAGAGAGTAAACAGCAGCCACTCACCCACATTGAAGGAATTACAGGAATGAGAATCTCTGAGAACAATAACTTAGAGATACTCAAGGGAAAGCATGTTGTCACCACTTTGTTGAGCAACATTGATGTTCAGAGTCTTGATCAATCCACTCTGGAGCAGCTGGTTCACCTAACATTAGAAAGAATGTATGAATATCAAAGGAGTGCAGTTGACTACTTCACTGAACATATAGTCAACTGTAGGAATGCCTTCAAGATCATAGCTCTCAAAGATCAGGTGAAAGAAGCTAAAGTTGACCAAGCCATAGAGCATGACATTGAAGATACTCTTAAGGCTATGGAAGAATCCAAGAAGAAGACTGATGAAGCAGGACCATCTCATTCCTATGGTTTCTAAACACACAGCTGGGGAAACAAACAAACAAACATACCCTTCTTTATTATTATGCATTCATACATACATACATACATACATGTGCCCTTATGCACATGATATCGTACAATCATTCAATACTATGTGGTTTTATATACATGGTATCATACAATAATACATACATGTATTGTTGATACCAACACATGAGATTCATACAATCATTCATATTTGTTTTATTATGCTAACACTTGAAATCATTCAATCAAAGAATCACTTCAAACATGTGTTACACATGTAATAAATCAAATATACACAATAACAATCAATCATACAAGTCAACAATCAAACAATAAATTATACATAACATACAATCAAAACATGCATAACATTCAAGACAAACAAACAAACAAAACAATTATTCATAACAAAACACACAAACACACATTACTAACAAACAAAAAATTAATCTAGCAAACATAAAATGTTGGCAACATCATACTTAGGGGGAGTATTGTTGGACTCAACAATTGCTTTAAGCATAAAAAGTATGATGCTTGCCACATCAAGCATAACAAACATAATGTGTTTTAACATCCAAAACAATCATTTAATTACATATTAACATCATTAACATTCATAACAATCACTAATATTTGTTTAAATTTCTTTTTCAGGTTGGTACATAAAAGGAAATTTTGATAAGTGGCAGGAAATTTTGCATAAAAAGTATGATGCTTGCCACATCAAGAAAGTCTCACGGCAGATGAAGATCATCAGGAATAGATGAAGATTTGCTTCCAAGTGTGTGCAGCAGATGAACAACCATCCCACAGTGGATGAAGAACTCACAGCGGACAACATTCCACAGCGGATGTTCATCCACAGCGGATGAACATTCCACAGCGGATGTTCATCCACAGCGGATGAACATCCCACAGCGGATAACATACAACCATTCATAGCGGATGACAAGCTTCTCCACAGCGGATAACATATTATCCACAGCGGATGACTTACTCTCCATAGCGGATAGCTTATACACTTTGGAGTATTTATGTAATATTCGTTTACATAAGGGTAGTTTAGTAATTGTATATAGCTATGTGTATAGGCTATAAATAGCATGCTTCCCTAATCCTTTGTAAGCTTTTGAATGAAATCAATACAAACAAGCAGTTAATTTTCATTGTGTTCTTGCACACACACCATACACACACAAACACACACATACACTGATTTCATACTCTATCATTACTAGTTTCCGCACCATAATGTTAGTGTGTTGAATTGAGAGATATTGAAAAGATCCTTGGGGGAATCAACCTTTTATTCATGCTTATCATGAGTTTAAGTTTATTTCGTCACCGGATGAAGCTTCCTTCCCTTTCACTCTAGCCAAAAGTTGTGCTTGAGAGAGGGGGTATGGGCGGCCTTTTCCTTTTTGAACCCTATCATGGGCAGGTTTGGCCCTTGTACACTTTTTACCCTTGCTTTTGAGATCAAACCCCTTTTTTCTCCCTTAATTTTCTTTTCTTTTCTTTCTTCTTTTTTTTTTGAAATTTACGGGTGTTACAAGTCCACCCCCATTATATATGTTTCGTCCCCGAAACCTGTCACTCCTTAAGGAGATCTGGGTAGTGCAGTCTCATTTCTTCCTCTGGCTCCCAAGTGACCTCTGATCCCTTATGTTGCTTCCATTTCACCTTCACTTTCCTAATCACTTTATTCCTTAACTGTTTCTCCTTCCAATCCAAAATAGCCACTGGTTGCTCCACGTAATTCAATCTTTCATCAATCTCAATGTTCATGAGAGGAACCACAATATCTCCTTCCTCCAAGCACTTTCGTACATGGGATGTAGGATGAATCTCATGCAGCTCATCAGGAAGTTACAGCCTATATACCACTTCACCAACTCTGGCAATGATTTTGAATGGCCCGATACACCTTGGGCATAACTTCCCTCGCTTTCGAAACCTGTTAATCCCTTTCCATGGTAATACTTTCAACATAACTCTATCGTCCACCTTGAATTTGATCGGTCTACATCTGTTGTTAGCATTCGACTCTGTCTATCCTTTGCGGCCTTCCTAAAGGCCTTGATCTCCTCCAACATTTCTGTCGTAGTCTCGATCACCTCAATTCTCCCCAACTCCTTTTGCCCGATGTCATCCCACATACAGGCGTTCTACACTTCCTACCATATAGCATCTCATATGGAGGCATACCAATGCTGGCATGATAACTGTTGTTATATAAGAACTCGACTAACGGTAAGTGTTCATCCCAACTTCCACCAAAATCAAGGACGCATGCCCGAAGCATATCTTCTAGAGTCTAAATGGTTTTCTCCGACTGACCATCTGTCAGAGGATGGTAAGCCATACTGATATGTAACCTCGTCCCCATTGCATCATGAAATCTCTTCCAAAACTTGGATGTAAACCTAGTGTAATAGTCAGACACGATTGACACCGGTACACCAAGACGAGTCATAATCTCTCTGATAAATAGATCGCCAACCTCTCAGATGAATACGTCTCAGGGATTGGTAGGAAGTGAGCACTCTTCGTCAGACGATCAACTATCACCCATATGGAATCGTATCCCCTTGTCATACTCGAAAACTTCATAATGAAGTCCATAGTGATGCGTTCCCACTTCCATTCGAGTATATCCAAGGGTTGGATCTTCCCATATGGCTTCTGATGCTCTGCCTTCACTTGCGAACTAGTGAGGCACTTACTCACATACTTCACTACGTCACGCTTCATTCCCGACCACCAGTAATCTTTCTTCTTATCCTGATACATCTTTGTAGCACTGGGATGAATTAAGTATTGAGTTATGTAAGCCTCATCCATGATCTACCCTCGTAGATCTCTATAACGTGGAATCCACATCCGCCCAAAGCGGGTTCTAGCACCTAGAGTGTTCCCACCCAACTCCGTGACTAGGCCCTTCATCCACTCGAAGTTAATTAGATCTTCCTTCAGAGCTTCATTTTGAAATTCCTTGATTTCATTCATCACATTAGAGGTCATGATCATCTAAAAAGCCTTTACCCGAATTGGCTAGGTCTCTCCTTTTGGCTAAGGGTATCCGCCACCATATTGGCCTTACCTGGATGGTAGTGGATCTCATAGTCATAATCCCTGATCAACTCTAACCACATTCTCTGTCTCATATTGGGATCCTCTTGCTCAATGAAGTACTTCAAGCTCTTGTGGTCAGTGAAGATAGTGCTTTCTCCTGCTCTATACCCTCTATAAACTTCACATCCTTACGGGTCAACTTAGTCAATGGTGAAGCTATCTTGGAGAAGTCCTAAATGAACCTTCTGTAGTAGCTTGCCAAACCCAAGAAACTAGGAATCTCAGATGGCATTTTGGGAGACTTCCATTGCATCACCATATCAATTTTTGCCGGGTCCACCATGATCCCTTCAGGATTAACTACATGACCCAGAAACAGAACTTTACATAACCAGGACACACACTTGGAGACTTGGTGTATAGCTTCTCTCTTCTAATCGTCTCCAGCACCTCACAGATGTGACTAGCATGCTCTTCTTCGCTCTTCGAATAAATCAGGATGTCATCGATAAACACAATCACTGATTTATTTAGAATAGGTCGACACACCCAATTCATCAGATCCATAAAAGCAGCTGGCGCGTTGGTTAAACCAAACGACATAACGAGAAACTCATAGTGTCCATAACGCGTACGAAAAGCTATTTTAGAAATATCCTGCTCCTTCACCTTCAGTTGGTGGTAACCAGATCGGAGGTCTATCCTCGAGAAGCACCTGGCACCTTGGAACTGATCAAACAAGTCATCAATTCTCGGTAACAGATACCGGTTCTTCACGGTCAACTTGTTCAGCTCACGGTAGTCGATACACATCCTCATGCTACCATCCTTCTTCTTCACAAATAAGACCGGAGCACCCCATGGAAAGTTACTCGGTCGAATGAACCACTTATCTAACAACTCTTGCAGCTGAGTAATCAATTCCTTCATCTTGGAGGGAGCGAGATGATACGGCGCCATAGCAACAGGTTGGGCACTAGGTATCAGATCAATTTGGAACTCAATCTCGCGGTCAGGTGGCACACCTGATAAATCTTCTGAGAATACGTCTGGGAAGTCATACATGACCAGTACATCTGACATTCATGGTACTGTCGTATCCACATCCTTCACATAGGCCGGATAGTCACCATATTCACGCCTCATACACTTCTCTGCCACAAGCATCGAAATTACTTTCGGGACCGTACTAACTCAATCACCATATATCATCACTGAACTCTCATCAGGCATGGTCAATCGAATCATCTTCTTATGACACAAGATGTTTGCCTCATAGGCTTCTAGCCAATCCATCCCTAGGACTACATCAAATCCGCCTAAGGGCATCACAAATAACCTAGCAGAGAACCTATGGCCTTTCAACTCTATGTTACAGTCTTCTACCATATCAGAAATCCTGATCGACTTACCAATGGTCGTTTCTACATCAAAGGGCTCATCAATCTTTCTACTCCTAACAGACAACTTATCACAAAAGGCAGCAGAAATAAGACTCCTACAAGCACAAGAATCAAAAGCACAGAGGCACAAGTTTGATTTACTATAAATATACCTAACACCACGTCGGGGTCCACCCTAGCCTCCTCCCGGGTCATAGTGAATGCCCTGGACTTAGCCCTCTGCCTCTCCTTCTTCTTCTCGATCCCCTACCTTGCCCCACAGTTCTCATCCCTCGGCTTCTTGCAGTCCCTGCTTATGTGCCCCGTCTTGCCATAGTTGTAACACCTTACCATGCGACAATCTCTTGCCATATGGCCCTCCTTCCCGCACTTGAAGCAGAGATTCGATCCCCACCTACATTTGCCTCCATTCTCCTTCCAGCACTTCTTGCACACCTTCACCCCTACATCGGTTGTAGCCACCTTACGACCCTCTACCTTTGCCTTTATGCCCGTGGGGGTGAAACCACCACTACCAAAACGTTTTCCACTCCAGTTCTTCCCACTCCTTTCATCTTCCCTTATGGCCCTAATGACCCCAGTCACCGCAGATAGCAGAATCGTGTGCATGACTTGATGGACCCCCTCAACTATAGCCCTCCTTCACTAAGGCCTTCAGATCAGCGCCCTTATCCCCGCCTTCATGGTGATGAAGCTCGGGCTCTTCTGGTGCTGTTTCAGTAGTGTTAGCCCTGTTCCTCGTGACATGCGGCCCAGCACCACGTTCACCATGACCTCCACCTCGGGTTGTCTTTCCAGATTTTCAACCTGCCATAAAATCTACTTCCTATAAGATTCGAACACCAACATGGTCATTCAAGGTGATAGCTCAGATTATGTCATGTATAGTAAGTCCCTAATTACAGTGGAAAGTTATGATTAGCCACCTACATTCACAGGTTCTTGTGGTCCTGGTTGAGTTCTCCTGAGTGGTCTCTCAGCTAACTTGCCCTTGAGATCTGTGATCTCAAGTTGCTGTTCATTGACCTTTTTTGTAAGATAGTCACCTGAGAATCTAGGTGACCTATCTTGGAGACTAAATAGGTGCATGTATTAGTCAGTTGGTGCACCTTTAGTTTCAGACTCCCCTCATCTTCATCAGAAGAATCACGGGGGGAGGGGGGGAGTGAGAGAATAGGACCAAGGTCTTCTTTCTCATCACCAGCACTTTGTTCTTGGCTGCTAGGTTTCCCCTGCATCATGACAATTTCAAGAGAAGTGTTAAGAGGCTGGGTTGCCATGGTTGAGGTTTGAATGATGTAATCACTTGCTAAAGTGAGAGCCTCTTCCATATGGACCTCCTGAACAGGTTCAGGGAGATCTACCTCATAGTGGGTGGATGAGGTGTGCTAGACATGGGTGAAACAGGAGTACTCATCTCTCCTTGAGTAGGGGTGGAGAAGAGAGACTCATGGTACTCACTGAAGCCCATGTCTTTATCATCATAGAATTCAAGGTTGGGGATTGGTTGGTTTAGATCAAGTGGCTGGGGATGGTAACTGTCCCCTAAAGGTTATTCACTAGAGTGTTGCGACTTTATGTGAAGGCTTAAAGCTGTGGGGGTTGTGAGCCCATCAGGCTATGCATATGGAACCTCAGCACTGATCATTTGATAGATGGGAGTGGTTTGCTCCTTAGGAGAAGTGGGAGCTCCAATGTCCACTACCTCCTTCATGTCTGATGATATAGGGGCCTGCACAAACTGAGTAGCATGTGCAGGGTTTTGTTTGGTTTTTCTCTGGTAGGTGATGGTTATTTGTGGCTGTTTAGGTGGTTGGGAAGTAGAAGGTGTGGGTTCAACACTAGCTGGTGCTACTAGGTTATCACCTTGAGCAATGAGCTCTAAATTTTTTAGGACTAGGGCTGTTCTACCCCTGAAAAGCCAACAGTTGGCTTCCTCATGGTCTTGAAGATGTCAGGCTTCATCTGTCCCAGTTTTAGAATATTACCTGTTCCCCTCAACTGTTTCTACTCCTACGGAAGGCTAACTCCTACAGAAGGCCAACTCCTACGGAAGAACAAAATACTTGCATGAACTCCATTCATCAAGGAAGCCTTATGAAGTCAACAAGTCAAATTCTCTGGAGTGATGTCATCAAGTCAACATCTGCGGAATACTGGACTTCTATCAAAACACGTCAAAAGTTTTATTTGTGTAACTTTCTTACCACAATAAGAAAGTTACTTTTACCCATGTAAATATGAATCCCTCTGCCTATAAATAGAAGGCATGGGTGCACACTTTTAGGGTACCCTAGCATCATTAGCAACAAAAATCAATATCATCATTACACCAACAATACACCAAGAACACCAAGAACACTAGAACACACATAGTAATTATCATGTCAACAAAGATCAAAACCGATTGTAATCAATTCAGTATTAATGGAAATCATTTGAAGCAAATTTGTTTATCATATTACTTTAGCTTGTTTTCCATTTCTCTCATCTGTTCTTCATTGATTTACGTTACAATTACAATTTCTTAAACAATTAATTAAATGAGTTATGATACTTCCGCGATCATTATTTGTTCAATAAAACTGATAATTCTTATTTCGATCCTTGGATTCAATGGCGGTATCAGAGCCTCGTGCTCATTGATCAAGATCAATTGATCTATCAGTTTTGATTAGTCTAATTGGTTGTTAATTTCATTAGATCTATTAGTTTTTGATTAGCTAACAAAGGTATTTTACTCAACGAGTTCATTAAAATCGTTTTTGAGTGTTTGTCACAGCTTGAGAGTTCATAACTCAGATTTAAGCGTGTTGTTGAACAATTTAATCAAAACACAAGTTGAGTTTAGCTAATCAATAGCTAACAAAGGTATTTTACTTAGTGAATTGGTGTAATTGGTTAAAATCATCAAACCCTGTTATATCGATCATCGAGTACTGTTCCATTGCTTTATTTACTCCGATCTACATCAATATCATTTTGGTTCGTGGATTTGTGTTGTTGTTCGATATTTGAAGGTTGCTCAAACAGATTTGAACAGATCCCATCATCTAACATCTCAAATTAAAATCATCTGAAAATTTACTAAGAGGTTTGATAATTAAGAGTTTGTCATTAATTAGCTTATTCTAAACAAAAGCCATTAATTCAAAGGAGTTTCTATCTTAGTTGATTTGATATCAATATTATTAGTGATTCGTTTTTGCTGTGTGAGTGTGTTTGCATTACGTTTACTTTACACATTCATAGGGTATTAGATCCATTGATAATTTCCAAGTTAACTAAAATGAGTAATTCAATTGTTGGCTCAGCTTATCAACCCCCAAAATTGGAAAACAAAGCTAATTTAAAAACATGGAAAATTAGATTCAGGAACCATGTTAATTACACTGATTCTGATTTATGGGTGTCTATGACTGAAGGTCCCTACATTCCACCTACTCTTCGACCTGATTATAATGACAACAATCAACCCATAAGTTTGAAATATCTGCCTCCTGAAGATGCTAAGAGGGTCAAAATTGATATTAAGGCCTATAGTATGCTTACTATGGCTTTACCTGAAGACCTCTTGATCAGATATGAATCTTACAAAATAGCCCACTCTTTGTCGAAGATTCTTCACACTATGTGTGATGGAAGTGATGAGATCAAAAGCATTAGGAAGGATACCCTTCGTTCATAATATGAGACTTTTCATCATATTGAGGGTGAATCTATTCTCAACAACTCCACAGATACATGCAACTTGTTACTGAAATGAACATCTTTGAGTTGAAGTATAGTAATGAGGAGTTGAACAAAAAGATGCTCCATACTTTGCTAGAAAGTTGGACTCAAACTGTGTCTATGTTCAAGAATACCCTTGATCTAAAGGCAATTAGGCTAGATACTTTAATTGCAAAGGTGGAAGCTCTGGAGTTAGATGAGAAAACAAGAAACAAAAGTGTAAAAGCACCAATTGCCCCATATCAATTTAAAGAAACAAAGGGTGCTGGAAGTGCATTTAGTTCCAATGATGATGATGGAAGCTCTTGTGTTGAGAGTGATGATGAAGATGAAGCATCTTTCTATGCAGCAAAGTCCTCTAAATCAAACTCTCAAAGCAGTTCAAACAAGAAAGTGAAAGGGAAACATGATGATTCAAAAACCTCAAATGATACAGCCATAAAGGGATCCACAACCAATAAAAGCAACACTCAATCTGAACCAATCACTGTGGTACTAGTATCAGAAGAGCAAAAGGCAGTATTTGTAGCCTTCTCTTCAAGCTTTCAAGCTTATCTGGGTAGTACTTTGACCCCTGCTCACATTTGTCAACAAGACCTTCAAGAACTTCATCCTGATGAAGTGGAGGAAATGGATTTACAATGACAAATGGCCATGATTGCTTACAGAGCTAAGATGTATTTGAGAAGGAACAAGGGATTGGCTGTTGCAGGGAGAACTACAAAGATTGGTGTTGATAAATCCAAAGTGAGATGCTACAAGTGCAATTTGTATGGTTACTTTTCAAGAGAATGCAATCAGCAATCAGCAATCAACAAGTGACTTGAGACAAGCAAACCAAAGAAACTTCATGCAACCTAAACTTACAAACGCATCCCCACCAGCAACAAGTTCTTCAATAGGTACAATTAACACTAAAGAAACTGGGTTAATTATCTTGCAGGATGGTACTTGTGATTGGAGCATGTATGAGAAAGAAGTTCTGGAGGAGAATCAAGCATTGATGGCTAACACGAAGAACAAAATTCCACCTATGGCCAGAGAGGTAAGGGATAGATTATGTTCATCTAGATGTGTTGAAGAGGTTGAAAGATATAAAGTCCATCCTCAATAGTTAGCTGATAAAATCAAAGAAACTATGATTTTGAATGAATCTCATATGAGAGAACACAAATTATATCAGGTCAAAATCACTTATTTACAAAAGGATTTTGATAAACTCTTTTGTGAAAAATATAATTTGAAAGCACAAGTTGGGTATCTAACCACTTCTTTAACAAAATCAATGTATGATCATCCATCCACTGAAGTGAAACTTCAGAAGTTTCATCATCTTAGCAATATGAGAAACTTTTGAATACTCATATTGAAACAAAGAACAGGTATGGGATGGGATTTCATGTTGTTGCACCCCCATTGAATGATAACTACACCACATTACCTGTGTCAATGACCAGTAGTTTATCAAATCATTTTGTATCAAGCACCAAAAATGAACCAAAAATTGAAATTAATGAATTGATAAGTGGTGAAGATACTGAGGTCAGTGAAACTTCTTCATCTGAATCAGAATGTTTAAAACAAATTGAATCAGAACTTGATTTCGATGAATGTGATGACTTGGATGAGTTTGATGAGCCTAATGAGGAAAAATGTGTTGGTTTGGGTAAGGGGAAGAATTTGTTAATTGAACCTATAATTGTTATAGTTCTTGAGGAGATTAAGCTACGTTATCCTCCCAAAGAAAGAAACATGTTAAAGACCATCTACACAAGAATTGCTCAATTAAATGATGGAATTCATGAGCTTAACAAGAAGCACAAAACTCATTCTTCAAAAAGAACTGTTGGATCAATGAAAGAAGAGAAAATCACTTTAGCAGAACACATGCGGAAGAAGAAAACTGTTTCAGAACCATCCGTAGAAAATCCAAAGAAGAAGACCATCTCAGAACCATCCGTAGAATATCCACAGAAGGAGACAAATGTTCTTTCAAAACAGTCAACATTCGTAGAAGATCTACAGAAGAAAAAATCAGCTACAGAATCACACAATGCCAACAAGAAAGGTAAGCAACAGAGAATTATGAATCCTCAGCAACATGAAGATTCTTCAGCTTCAAAGATTAAGAGAGAATTGAAGAAGAAGCAGGTGAAGAAAGTGATGGAGTCTGGGAGTGAAGTTGAAGAAAAATATTGTAAGTGGTGTGACATGCATAACCACATCACAGATGATTGTTAGTTCAGTAGCTATTGCTCCATATGCAACATGAACAATCATATGATTGCTGATTATTACTTCAACAAACACTGTGTTATTTGCAATAAGAATAACCATTCTACTCAAGAATCCTACTTCAACAAGAAAAACAAATCAAAAGTTCCAAAGAAGCAACAGTCTGAGAAAGGCAAGTTCAAAGAAAAAGAAGCAGCAACCAAAACAAAAATTTCAAAGGCAAAGAAGCCAACATCTGCTGATGATCAAACAAAGAGGAAGAAGGAGAAGCAACACTCTTAAAGCAAGACACCTTACAAGAAGGTAGATTTTCAAGAAAATAAAGCTTTCTATGAATACTTTGAAAAGGGTAATCAAGTACCACAATCAAAGACAAAAGATGCAGAAACTTTCTCTAATCAAGCATCATCATCAAGTTCAAAGAAAAAGATACTCAAAGAAGAGGTGACAGACGAAGTGCTTGTGGACCAAGAACAAAGTGATTCAAGTTCATTTTCAATTAAATCATCCTCATCACAAACAAACCATAATGAATCAAATGAGTCTAAAAACAACATTGAGACATCTAGGCTCATCCATGAGGGAGTAACAATTTTAGATACCAATGGCAAGCCCAAGACCTTTAAGGATTGGGCTCCACGCTCTAATTGATTTCATTATGTGTGCGGGAACATCCATGGAGGGCTGATAACAAGTGGTATGTTTACAGTGGTTGTTCCAGGCATATGATAGGAAACTATTCTCTCCTCCATGATTTCAAACACAAAAATGCTTCATATATGGCATTTGATGGGGATAAGAAGGGAGGTAAAATTGTTGGTGAAGGAATGGTAACAAATGGTGTACACAAATTTGAGAAAGTAAATTTTTGTGAAATTTTACAATACAACTTGCTGAGTGTATCTCAAACTTGTGATCAAAATTATACCACTTTATTTGATAACACTTACTATTACATTCTTAAGCCAGTTTTTCAAATCCCAGTAGATTGGATCCTTCTGTGGCACCTTAATGAACAAGCAATGAAACCTGCTTTATTTCTATGTAATCAGAAGATGAAGCTCAACTGTGGCATAGAAAGATGGTTCATTTAAACATGAAGAACATGAACATTATAAAGGAAAACAACATAGGATGTCACATAAGTCCAAAACAATCAACATAAACATAACACCACTCAAAATGCTACACATGGATCTTTTTGGTCCAACCAATGTGATGAGCATTGGGAAAAGGCAATATTGTTTGGTGATTGTTGATGATTTGACTAGATTCACTTGGGCCTTTTTCTTAACACATAAAAGTGAAACATCAGAAACATTAATGGAGTTTATCACTAAGATTGAAAATCAACTTGATTTAAAAGTCAAAATCTTAAGAAGTGATAATGGATCTGAATTTCTTAACCATGTTTTAGACTCTTTTTGTAGGAACAAAGGTATAGCCAAACAATTCAATGCACCAAGAACTTCACAAAAAAATGGAGTTGCTGAAAGAAGAAACATAACTCTCATTGAAGCAGCGAGAACAATGCTAGCTGACTCATATTTGCCAATCACATTTTGGGCTGAAGCAGTGAACACAACATGCAATGTTCAAAGCAAAACCTTAATTGTCAAAGAACATAATAAAACACCCTATGAACTTTTGTTTAAAACAAAACCTTTTATAGGATATCTTAGAGCATTTGGGTGTCATGTGTCTATTTTAAACACCCAAAAGTCAATTAGGAAAGTTTTCTGAAAAAGCCTATGATGGTTTCATTGTTGGTTATTCATCAACATCTAAATCATATCGATTCTACATTCCACATCAAAACATTGTGGAGGAAACTCCTAATGTATCATTTGATGAATCGTTATTTCCAAAATCTATAAAAGGATCATCTTGGTTGTTTGATATAGATGCGTTAACAAATTCATTTAACACTGGTTATTGAATGTTGCAGGTCCTTCGAATACAAGGTATCCTTATGTACCTCCAAGTATGAGTGAAGTGCCATTGACTGCTGATCCTCCAAGATTATCACATTCAAACACTTTAAGTGTTGCTGATCCTGGCCCTTCATTTCAAACATGTAATGGAAATTCTAATGGAAATGAAAATTCAACTTCTGTAGAAGCAACTAATAAATCGACAGAAGTTAACCATGCATCCGCAGAAGTTACTAATGCATCCCGAGTGAACAATGCATTAGCAGAAGTTCCTTCTACATCCATAGATGTCCTATCAACTTTCGAAGATGATTCATTGCCTTCAACTGAAGTTCCCAATCCATCAGGAGATATTCCAACAACATTCATAACATCTACAGATCAACAAACTACAACATCCGTAGTTGTTCCTGTAACTCCCGCGAAAGTTATTCCTACATCTGCGGAAACACAAACTCATGAAGATGGTTTTCATTCAGCATCAGAAGAACAAAATGATGAGGATTTTGACCACTTTGTTGATTCTCCATCTCAGCTGGATCCATCTCCATCATCATTAACCAATATCACTAACTTGGAATCATCCATTCCAGTTGATTCCATTCAAACATCAAGAATTCATAAGTATCATCCAATAGAAAACATCATTGGTGATCTTAATGAAAGAACCACGAGAAGCCAAGGGGGAACTACCAATATTTGTCTTTTCTCTTGTTTTCTTTCACAAGTGGTTCCTCCCAACATTACTACAACATTAAAAGACAACAGCTAGATTGAAGCAATGCAAGAAGAACTTCAGCAATTCAGAAAGCAAAAAGTTTGGAATCTAGCTGATCTTCCTAAAGGCCAATATCCAATTGGTAGAAGGTGGCTTTTCAAGAACAAGCTAGATGACAGAGGTATTATTATAGAAACAAAGCAAGGCTGATAGCACAAGGGTATACTCAATAAGAAGGGATAGACTATGATGAAGTCTTTGCCCCAGTGCAAGGATTGAAGCTATTAGAATCTTCCTAGCCTATGCTTCACATAAGAAGTTCATAGTTTACCAGATGGATGTAAAATGTGCTTTCTTATATGGTAAAATTGATGAATAAGTCTATGTTGCCAAACCACCAGGCTTTGAAGATCCTAATTATCCACACAGGGTATACAAGCTTGACAAAGATTTGTATGGTATTCATTAGGCCCCAAAAAAGTGGTATTAAACATAGTCATCTTTCTTGCTTAAGCATGGTTACAAAAGGGGAACCATTGATCAGACTCTCTTCCTCAAACATGATCATCAAGACCTCTTGGTTGTCCAAATCTATGATGAAATCTGAGTTCTAAATGAGTTCCATGGGAGAATTAACATTCTTCCTTGGTCTACAAGTTCATCAAAAATCAAATGGAATTTTCATTAATCAGGAGAACTTTGTGATCCAAATCTTGAAGAAGTACAACCTTGCTGACTCTTCTTCATGCAAAACACTAGCATCCATAATAGATAAGATTATACCTAACCCAAAAGGGAAATCAGTTGATCAAAGATTGTATAGATCTATGATAGGATCTTTGTTGTACTTAACTGCCAGCAGACCTGACATAATGTTTGCTGTGTGTGTTTGTGCTAGGTACCAATTAGACCCCAAGGAGTCACATAGGATATTCAGATATCTCAAAAGGAAGCCAGCTCTTGGACTTTAGTATCCTAAAGAAGGAGATTTCAACCTTAATTCATATTCTGATAGTGACTTTGGAGGTTGCAACAACAATAGAAAATCAACAACAGGTGGCTGTTAATTCATTGGACCAAGACTAGTTTCTTGGCAGTGCAAAAAGCAAACAAATGTGTCAGTATCCATAGCTAAGGCTGTATACATTGCTGCTTCAGCTGGTTGCTCTCAAGTTTTATGGTTACAAAACTAGCAACTTGATTATGGTTACAATTTTCTTCAAACACCAATTTTCATAGATAACTCAGCTGCTATGTTCATAACTGCTAATCCAGTGCAACATAGTAAAACAAAACATATAGAAATTAGATATTATTTTCTGAGAGACTGCTCAGAAAAAGGTTTAATCAAGTTTATCAAAGTGGATACAACAAATTGGCTTGCTGATTTATTCAATAAATCCTTTGACTCAGTGAGATTTAATTTCTTAATTGAGTTTGTAGGCATGATCAACTTAGATTAGTCATCATCACAAAGAAAAGCATGATCTGTCCTTTATAATTCTTAATATGAAAAAGCCAAAAACATTCATAAAACATATAAAACTCCAAAAATATTGTATTGCTAATATGTTTTCTTGAAAAAGTAATTCATATCATAGGAAATGATAGCACACTAACCTTTGTTTACTTGCCAGGTTTAAATCTGACAATAAAGACTAATCAGATGTGATTTGATATTTTAGTAGGTTCAGCTTGAGTGGAAAATAAATAAGTCCATGCTTAACATAATGCCAAGGTGACTAATTGTAACAACCGACCTCCAGGTCATAACCCTAACCTTTAACCCCTCCCGCATCATTATCCATGCAGTTAATATTAATGCAATATCACTATTACTATTACTATCAGTGTTATTATTATTATTGCTACTATTGTCATTTTTGTTATTTCATGTGCTATTTTGCATGAATTTGCTAGTTCTAGCCTTAGCATAGAACAACTTCACGTTCCTGGAAAGTTAATTTGTCACCCTTGCAAATGAAGTTTAATTGAAACAATTAAAGTGTGTGCTTACACACACCATTCATGGTTGAAACATATATATATATATACAAGCCTAACGTTTAACAATTAACAAGTGATACCATCTAAAATACTACCCAACACCACAAAATAATACTACACAATACCATTTTTTTACAATTAAAATTTAATCATTAACCCCCCCACCACATGCCTAAAGCGGCCGCCCCTCTCCACCTATCCTCTCCTCTCTTCTCCACTACACCCCACCACTTCTATCCCCCATTCCTCTTGCATGCATTTCCTTATAACCCACAAACACACTCCTCTCGTTTCTCTCCCTCTCCTCTTGATTTCACCTGCAGAAAACACACACATTCACCATGGTTCCTCTCTATTCCAACCCTCCAAATCGAAGAAACAACCGCAACCATCATCGGCCAAGCCTCAACAAGCAAGAAGGTGCTACCTTGTGAACTTTGGTGCACGGTCCTTGCAACTTTGACATTCTCCAGCCTTTGTTTGAGATCTCCAGATCATTGTTTTCCCTCTACACTCTCCAAATCATGAACCACATAAAGAGTAAGGTTCATCACACTAGAAACAAGCTATGTCATGTGTTTTTCCTTCTTTAATCTACCAAAAACCTTACATTATTTATTCTAACAGAAACTTACTGCTATCACCTTGTTTTTGAGGAGATTCTAACATCCTTGAAGGTATCTTATTCGATATATTGGTCATTCTATGGGTGGAACACGATTTACACCTAGAAAACCCTCTTTTTGGTGACTTTGACACCCATGAACTTTATGTTTTGTAAACCTCCATAACCAAAGCTTGGGATCTTCATAGAAATGATTTTTAAACCTTATAACAACCTGTTTTGAAAGTTATAAATGATTTGGTGGTGAATGGGTACAACTAATATGTTTTACACATGTGTAAAGGACTAAAATGGTAAAAATCTCCCTAATACAAGCTTATATTATGGTTACATGTTAGATACGTGTACTAGAACTGATTTTCAGTAGGTTTTGGATGTTATTGGGCATATGAAATTTTGTCAAAATCTGAAAAATTAAAATAATAGGGATTATAGGCATTTTGGACTTATTCGGGGACCCGAAAAGGTGGTAAATTGACTTGAAAACATGTGGACATAGGGTATAACCATGTTAAAATGAATTACAGGATCTAAAAAGGTTAAAAAAGATAAATTAGTCGAATTTGTGATTAAATGGGTCTAAGAACAATTTAAATGAAATTTTTAGTTAAAAACGGGCATTAACCGAGTGATTTTTGGATGAAATTCATGAAAATACAAGAATAAACCTAAAATCTATGGGAAACTTTTTATTTCAGCAAGATTAGAACTTTAATACTTAAAGATGGTGAAAAATTGGTCAAACATGATTTCGAGCGATCGGTTTCGGGTAAAAACGCGATTTAACGGGTCGAACTTAAAAACGAGACTTTTAACAAAAAGGGCTTAAGAATACATTCTCAACAGATTATAAAAACTTATTAAAACTCCTTTATATAATACTTCAAGTTTTAAGACATAAAATTATAAGTTTTAATACTTAACCGTTAAAAACCCCCGGTTTCACCGTAACTGGTAACGTAAAAACACATGTTTACCAACAAAATTCTAGAGTTCTAAAAATTGGAAGTTTAACTTGATTAATATGTATTATTTAACTCCAAAATCTGTTATTTTGTCAAAAATTCCATTAAATTTAAAGAAACAAACTTTAGGGTAGAAATTGTAAAATTCTAAAACTTGAGGGACTAAACTGTAAATTCTGCCAAAACTCCATAGAATAACCCTATGAACATGTAATCACTTGGTAACTTAATTTAACTGGTATCAATGACCTAATAGTGTAAAAACCTATATTATTCATAAGAAACCATGACTTACGATGAAAGGAAACTTCCCAATGCAAGCCTTGGCAAATCTAAACTAGTTGAACATTTAACCCCTTAACACATTATTATCTACCTCGTTCGACCTTAGAATTAGTGGCTCAACACTTAATCTTTTTGGTAGGGTGCTAAACATGAAACCTTCCTCGTACACGAAGAACCCGTTACTTGAAGCTCTAAGGTGAGTTCTAGTGTCCCTTTTTTACTTCTGTTTTTGGGGTGAAGCATGCTCTGTTTAAACTGAACTTTTCTGTGCCATAATATGCTGCTATATGTTGTGGAAATGTTAGAACCTGCTTTTACTTTTATCATGATCATTAATTCTTTTATGAACCGCTTGTTTTATATGGGTAGATCTACTTGGGGAATCCCCCACACACAATGCCTTCCTTGATGAACGGGAAGGGTACCACACTGAGATCATGCGGGGTCATTTGTGGCATGTGACAAGTTTTAATAAGATACTAAGGTGAACCAACCGGCAGGTATGTTCCACCATATGAGGCTAAGTTCTTCCCTCGAGATTAGCCAGTGTAACATAACTTTAGAAGAGGCTAGCCGGGACTGAGTGCAGGGTTGATTGTGATCCCCACAACAATGATACTATGATTTATGATTTTTAAAGCAAATGTGGATTCTTTTGAATCCTTTTGTTTTTGAACTTTAAGCACTTGAATTCACCAACTTTTTAGTTGACACAAATTTCTTTTGAGCATGTTTCAGGTAATCCTTGATGGGAGTCTAGCTGTGTAGAAGACTTGACCTAGCACCGTGACCCATGGCATTGGCTTGTTCTTATTTTCAAAAATTTGGGCTTATTTTTATTTACTACTGTTGGGAACAATTTGTACTATTGAATCATGCACTCGTATGGGTGGCTGGACCCACATCTAGCCCGTTATTTCTTTAAACTGTAATGCCATGTGATGTTCTCTCCTTTTGTGCTCTTACAATGGTTTGCTTCCACTGCCATATTTTGTTACTAGTCTATGACGTCCCACCCTACCTGGGCCCGGGGTGCGACAGATTGGTATCAGAGCCAAAGGTTGTAGAGAAGACGGGAATGCCATAGTAGACCCTAGGCTACAACCCTGATACCTGATGACCGTCCTCATGGAATGTGTTAGGATGATTGGGTTGGGTAAATTGATGATTACACTTGATCAACGTAATCATGAACTTACCGGATGCATAAATTCCATCATGGACCGTTAGGCAATAATTGGACTTTTGTTTGAATGTTATAATTCTTAAAAAATTTCTTTGAGTGGTTTAAGGGTTTTCCTAAAATGAAACTACTTTATTTATTGATTATTTGAAGAAACTACGGATCGATGATACTATTGACAACTGATACCTCTGGTATTTGATACTGTTGGGATATCTGATACTATTGCCATCACTACTACTATAAGTACTATTATTATTGCAATCATGAGCTATGAGAAACCAAATTACTTATGATATTTCTTACAGAACATCGAGTCTATGGCTGACAAGGGGAAGGCACCTACGTACCCGACTGACGGTATTGCACCAGCTGGGAGCCCTAAGAGGGCGAAGCCGCGGACGGAGTATGAAGAATACTTGAGAAGATGCGGACACCCGGGCTGGATATTTGTTACGTCTGATGACACTGAGCCATCGGAGGACTCTTCCTCGACATCTCCCTCCAGGAGCCGGACGCGCTCCCAGTCACCGCATGTCGCAGCTCCTGCACGCTCACCTATCCCACCTATCAAGAATAGGGGTGCACGTGTTATCACCCGCCAACGCAAGAGTACTAGGCTAGGACCCTCAGTCTCCTTTAGGATGCCACCTCCTCCTCCACCACCTGTTAGGACATCAACACCTGCACCACCGATGATTGACCCGCTCTGACACCATCCACGTGCTGAGCACTGGATGCCACCAAGGCACAGCGTGTATGATGGCCCTAGTGTGCTAGCTGGTGATCGGTACTCCCAGTCTAGCCACCGGGAAACCGACGTAGGACCTTCTGATGCTGCATTGGATGAGATTCTGAAGACCGTTCGTCGTCACGAGCTGACACTCCAGCACGCCACTTGGACCTCCCAGTCCGCCCAGTTTCAGGCCATGGTGGCGTCACAGGGAGTCCAGCGGTTGGAGCAAGAGCGAAGGAAGAAGAACTCAGGGTGGCTGAAGAAGAAATGGATGTGAGAGCAAGGGGAAGATGTGGGATTATCTGTCTCTCAGACAGTTGAAGGAAACAATTTCATTATTATCAGACACTATTATTATTATGTATTATGGGGGTGATGGCACCTTCCAAATTGTAAGAGTTTAACTTTGATACCTTTCTATTTTGCTGATACCATTAACCCTATCTATCTATGAAACTATTTCTTATGGTGTTGATTCTGCAGGGTAATTTGTATTGAATTGCAATATGATATGTCATGCGTAGGAATTTTGTCTTGCAATCTTTTTGGGTTGAACTGCCTTAAATTAATTTACTGGAACATATTAAAGGTATTTAGTGGTGCGTATATTACACACCCTCCTGTTAGAACGTGGTACATTTGGACAAGTGATGCATGGGCTGTTGAAACCAAAATCTATGAGATACTAAACCAATTTATCTGTGATGCTACCAGAATGCCGACCAGACAAGGAACCCATATTGGAAGATCAGGAGCTACGAGTGGTCGTCATGAGGAAGCTAGACCAACCGGAAACCAACCCCTTACTCCACCAGAAGCTCCCAGTGGAGGGAATGTCAACCAGGGTAACGATGAGAGAATTGCCAACCTCGTAGCACAACAAATTGCTAATGCTATCCCGACCATCATCGCCCAAATTAATGCGGACCGGAATAATCCCGGTGGTAATGGTGGATCCGGGAGCCATGAGGGCAACAATGAGGAAGTTGAAGCACTTAGGAATGGATGCTCCTACAAGACCTTCATGGCGTGCAAGCCGAAGGATTTCTATAGTACCGAGGGTGCGATTGAGACGTACCGATGGATTGACGAAATGGAAGCCGTCCTAGATATCAGCGTATGTAAGATGGAAAACATGGTGAGGTATGCTTTCCAGTCACTCAAGGGATCAGCACTGGAATGGTGGAAGACTGTTACACAACCCTGGGGAAGAAACGCTGCTAACCAAATAAGTTGGACCGAATTCAGGGAATTGATAACCACAAATACTGCCCCATCAATCAACTGGAGAAACTGGTGTCCAAATTTCTGAGCCTGGAAATGAAAGGCCTGAACTACACCGAGTACATCTACCGCTTCTTAGCCCTGGCTCGACTGGTGCCATATCTGGTGACACCAGAATCCAAGGGCGTAGCACGTTTCATCTGGGGACTACATCCTAGAGTTAGGGGTATGGTTCAATCCTCAAAGCCCCTAACCCTGCAAGCTGTGGTCGACTTCACCAGTAGCTTGACCGATGATCTAGTCAGGGCTGGATGGACTGAACAAAACAGGATAGAGGAAAGGAGGAAGCCGATGGGTGAGAAGAGAAAATGGTTTGAGGGGAAGAAGGCAATTGGTAGCAGCAGTGGGTCAAACAAGAAGATTTTTGAAGGTCTGAGGCGCGAAGAGCAGGGTGGAAGGACTCGGAATCTATACTCGGGAACAAGCCCATTCTGCAACAAGTGTAAATTGCATCATCAATGGGAGTGCAACCCGATGCCCTGCTTCCGATGCAAATGACCGGGTCATCTGATCAAGGATTGTACGTATGTGCCAGGTAAACAATGCTATGCGTGTGGAGATCCAGGACACATGAGGAATAAGTGTCCTAAGCTGGGGAGAGATAAGGACGCCAGACCCAATAAGCCCAAGGGACGAGCATTTGTAATGGATCCAGCCGGTGCTCGTAAGGAACCTGATGTGGTCAATGGTATGTTCCTTATAAATAATCATCCTGCTACCATTACATTTGATACTGGAGCAACTGCTAGTTTTGTCTCTAGCTCTTTTAGGCCTTTGATTGAGTTTAGTGCATGCGTCCTGACTGATACGTTTACCGTAGAGTTAGCTAACGGTAACATCTTAGAAACTAATTAAGTCATCAAAGATTGCTTAATGAACCTAGAAGGTAGTACATTTAAGATAAACCTGATGCCTATTAAGCTAGGAGGATTTGATGTGGTTGTTGTCATGGATTGGCTGGCTAAGAATAGAGTCGAAATCGTGTGTGATGAGAGCCTACTTAGGATACCATTGAACGACGGGAAGGTGTTAGTTGTTCATGGTGAAAGATGTAACACGCTATATCCTATGATATCCCATTTGAAGGCAACCAAGAGTCTTGTGAAGGGATGCCCAGCTTTCATAGTTTACGTGATGAAAGCCAAAGAGGAAAAGAAGATTGAGAATATACCAGTGGTTTCGGAATATCCGGAAGTATTTCCTAAAGACCTACCGGGACTCCCTCCGACTCGTCAGGTTGAATTCCAAATAGACCTATTGCCTGGTGCTGCATCGGTAGCCAAAGCACCGTACTGACTTGCCCCTCCCGAGATGAAAGAAATAATGCTACAAATCCAATAGCTACTCGACAAGGGGTTTATACGACCAAGTGTGTCTCCTTGGGGTGCCCCGGTGCTATTCGTGAAAAAGAAGGATGGGACCCTACGTATGTGTATTGATTACCGGGAACTAAACAAACTGACAATAAAGAATCGTTACCCTCTTCCGAGAATCGATGACCTATTCGATCAACTGCAGGGGGCAAGCTACTTCTCCAAAATAGACTTAAGGTCAGGGTACCATCAACTGAAGATAAGAGAGGAAGATATCCCCAAAACAACCTTTAGAACTAGATATGGACATTATGAGTACCTGGTTATGCCCTTTGGACTGACTAATGCACCAGTGGCATTTATGGATCTGATGAACCGAGTGTACCGCCCATATCTAGAAAAATTTGTGATTGTATTTATCAACGACATCCTGATCTACTCCTGTGGAAAGGAAGAGCATGAGAAGCACCTTAGGCTGATTCTCGAGTTGCTCAAGAATGAGCAACTATATGCCAAGTTCTCCAAACGCAAATTTTGGATGCGGGAAATCCAATTCCTAGAGCATGTTGTAAACGAAGATGGATTTCAAGTGGATCCTTCAAAGATAGAGGCCATTAAGAATTGGAGAATTCCGGAAACTCCTACCGAGATAAGGCAATTCCTTGGATTGGTCGGATACTATAGAAGGTTTATCAAGGACTTCTCGCGTATTGTACAACCGTTAACTGCCTTGACCAAGAAGAATACAGCTTTTGAGTGGGAACAAGAGCAGAATGAAGCATTCAAAACACTCAAGGAGAAACTATGTAGTGCACCCATCCTCGCCCTCCCAGAAGGAGTTGAAGATTCCGTGGTCTATTGTGACGCCTTGCGTCAGGGACTGGGATGCGTGCTAATGCAGCATAACAAGGTAATTGCTTATGCATTCAGACTGCTAAATGATCATGAGAAGAACTACACAACGCATGATCTAGAATTGGGTGTCGTGGTATTTGCACTCAAAATGTGGAGGCATTACCTCTATGGCACGAAGTGCATCATTTACACTGACCATAGAAGTTTGCAACACATTCTTGATCAGAAAATGCTAAACATGCGTCAGAGAAGATGGGTTGAGCTATTGAATGATTACGAATACGAAATCCGCTATCATCCCGGCAAGGCCAATGTAGTGGCGGATGCCTTGAGCAGGAAAGAAAGAGAAAGACCCCTTCATGTCCGTGCCTTAAGGATGAGTGTGTATACTGACCTTATTGCGAGACTAAAAGAAGCTCAAGGTGAAGCGCTAAAGGAAGATAATTTAGCAGGGGAGTTGTTAACAGGAATGGAGAAGCGGTTAGAACTGAGCAACGATGGTATATATAAATATGAAGGAAAAACATGGGTACCAAAGTACGGGGGAATTAGAGAGGTGATCCTAGACGAAGCCCATAAATCTAGGTACTTGATTCACCCCGGAAGTGACAAAATGTACCAAGATCTAAAGGCACTTTTCTGGTGGCCTGGAATTAAGAAATCAACCGCCGTATACATTGGGAAGTGTTTAACGTGTGCCATGGTAAAGGCTGAAAATCAAAAACCGTCAAGAACGTTACAACAGCCTGAAATTCCAGAATGGAAATGGGATAACGTCACAATGGATTTTGTTACAAAACTACCCAGAACTTTCAGGGGACATGACGCCATCTGGGTAATAGTAAACTGGTTAACCAAATCGGCTCACTTCTTGCAGATTCGAGAGGACAACGACCTGACGAAGCTGGCCCAACTGTACATCGACGAGATAGTGACCAGGCATGGGGTGCCAATATCAATCATCTCCGACCGTGATAGTCGTTTCACTTCTCGTTTCTGGAAGTCATTCCAGCGGGCCCTAGGAACCCGTCTGGATTTAAGCACTGCTTACCACCCACAAACTGACGGTCAAAGTGAAAGAACCATCCAAACCTTGGAAGATATGCTAAGGGCTTGCGTGATTGACTATGGAAGGAACTGGGATTACCATCTTCCTCTAATAGAGTTCTCCTGCAACAATAGTTATCACGCAAGTATAAAAGCAGCACCCTATGAAGCCCTATATGGCAGGAAATGCCGATCACCGTTGAGTTGGAATGAGATCGGGGATAGTCAAGTAATGGAACCCGACATTATGATAGAGACCACCGACAAGATATTTAAAATTAAGGAGAATTTAAGATCTGCCAGAGACCGTCAGAAGAAATATGCTGACAGAAGGCAAAAACCTTTAAAGTTTCAAGTGGGTGACAGGGTAATGCTAAAAGTAGCACCATGGAAGGGGACTATGAGGTTTGGAAGAAAAGGAAAGCTAAGCCCGAGATATATAAGACCATTTGAAATACTAGCGACAATTGGCCCCGTGGCGTATCAATTAAAGCTACCGCAGGAACTAGGCCACATACATGACACCTTCCATGTGTTAAATTTGAAGAAGTGCATGGTAGACAAAGCCATGTAGTTACCCCTGAAGGAAGCAAGGATTAATGACAAGTTGAACTTCATGGAAGAGACTGTAGAGATTACTGACCAGCTGGTCAAGAAACTCAGGCGAAGTCGCATACCCAAGGTCAAAGTAAGATGGAATTCTAGGCGAGGACCGGAATTCACTTGGGAGCGAGAAGATGAGATGAGAAAGAATAAACCACATCTCTTCAAACCCACCCATTCCGGAACTTATCGAAGCTAAAATTTCGGGACGAAATTTCCTAAACTGTGGGAGAATGTAACAACCGACCTCCAGGTCATAACCCTAACCTTTAACCCCTCCCACATCATTATCCATGCAATTAATATTAATACAATATCACTATTACTATTACTATCAGTGTTATTATTATTATTGCTATTATTGTCATTTTTGTTATTTCATGTGCCATTTTGCATGAATTTGTCAGTTCTAGCCTTAGCATAGAATAACTTCGCGTTCCGGGAAAGTTAATTTGTCACCCTTGCAATTGAATTTTAATTGAAACAATTAAAGTGTGTGCTTACACATACGATTCACAGTTGAAACATATATATATATATATATATATATATATATATATATATATATACAAGCCTAACATTTAACAATTAACAAGTGATACCATCTAAAATACAACCCAACACCACAAAATAATACTACACAATACCATTTTTTTTACAATTAAAATTTAATTATTAACCCCCCCACTACATGCCAAAAGTGGCCGCCCCTCTCCACCTATCCTCTCCTCTCTTCTCCACTACACCCCACCACTTCTATCCCCCATTCCTCTTGCATGCATTTCCTTACAACCCACTAACACACTCCTCTTATTTCTCTCCCTCTCCTCTCGATTTCACATACAGAAAACACACACATTCACCATGGTTCCTGTCCATTCCAGCCCTCCAAATCGAAGAAACAACCGCAACCATCATCGGCCAAGCCTCAACAAGCAAGAAGGTGGTACCTTGTGAACTTTGGTGCATGGTCCTTGCAACTTCGACATTCTCCAGCCTTTGTTCGAGATCTCCAGATCATTCTTGTCCCTCTACACTCTCCAAATCATGTACCACACAAAGAGTAAAGTTCATCACACCCGAAACAAGCTATGTCATGTGTTTTTCCTTCTTTAATCTACCAAAAACCTTACATTCTTTATTCTAACAGAAACATACTGCTATCACCTTGTTCTTGAGGAGATTCTAACATCCTTGAAGGTATCTTATTTGATATATTGGTCATTCTATGGGTGGAACACGATTTACACCTAGAAAACCCTCTTTTGGGTGACTTTGACACCCATGAACTTTATTTTGTAACCCTCCGTAACCAAAGCTTGGGATCTGCTTAGAAATTATTTTTAAACCTTCTAACAACCTTTTTTGAAAGTTACTAAATGATTTGGTGGTGAATGGGTACAACTAATATGTTTTACACATGTGTAAAGGACTAAAATGGTAAAAATCTCCCAAATACAAGCTTATATTATGGTTACATGTTAGATCCGTGTATTAGAACTGATTTTTAGTAGGTTTTGGATGTTATTGGGCATATGAAATTTCATCAAAAGCTGAAAAATTAAAATAGTAGGGATTATAGGAATTTTGGACATATTCGGGGACCTGAAAATGTGGTAAATTGACTTGAAAACATGTGGACATAGGGTATAACCATGTTAAAAGTAATTCCAGGCTCTAAAAAGGTTAACAAAGTGAAATTGGTCGAATTTGTGATTAAATGGGTCTAAGAACAATTTAAATGAAATTTTTAGTTAAAAACGGGCCTTAACCGAGTGATTTTTGGAAGAAATTCATGGAAATACAAGAATAAACCTAAAATCTATGGAAAACTAGTTATTTCAGTAAGATTAGAACTTTAAGACTTAAAGATGGTGAAAAATTGGTCAAACATGATTTCGAGCGATCGGTTTCGGGTAAAAACGCGCTTTAACGGGTCGAACTTAAAAACGAGACTTTCAACAAAAAGGGCTTAAGAATACATTCTTAACAGATTATAAAAAGTTATTAAAAGTCATTAATATAATACTTCAAGTTTTAAGACATAAAATTATAAGGTTTAATACTTAACCGTTAAAAACCCCCGGTTTCACCATAACCGGTAACGTAAAAACACATGTTTACCAACTAAATTCTAGAGTTCTAAAAATTGGAAGTTTAACTTGATTAAGATGTATTGTTTAACTCCAAAATCTGTTATTTTGTCAAAAAGGGCATTAAATTTAAAGAAACAAACTTTAGGGTAGAAATTGTAAAATTCTAAAACTTGAGGGACTAAACTGTAAATTCTGCCAAAACTCCATAGAACAACCCTATGAACATGTAATCACTTGGTAACTTAATTTAACTGGTATCAATGACCTAATAGTGGAAAATCCAATATTATCCATAAGAAACCATGACTTACTATAAAAGGAAACTTTCCAATGCAAGCCTTGGCAAATCTAAACTAGTTGAACATTAAACCCCTAAACACATTATTATCTACCTCGTGTGACCTTAGAATTAGTGGCTCAACACTTATTCTTTTTGCTAGGGTGCTAAACTTGAAACCTTCCCGGTACACGAAGAACCCGTTACTTGAAGCTCTATGGTGAGTTCTTGAGTCCCCTTTTTACTACTGTTTTTGGGGTGAAGCATGCTCTGTTTAAACTGAAATTTTATGTGCTATAATATGCTACTATATGTTGTGAAAATTTAGAACCTGCTTTTACTTTTATCACGATCATTAATTCTTGTGTGAACCGCTTGTTTTACATGGGTAGATCTACTTGGGGAATCCCCCACACACAGTGCCTTCTTTGATGAACGGGAAGGGTAGCACACTGAGATCCTACGGGGTCGTTTATGGCATGTGACAAGTTTTAATAAGATACTAAGGTGAACCATCCGGCAGGTATGGTCCACCATATGAGGCTCAGTTCTTCCCTCGGGATTAGCCGGTGTAACATAACTTTATAAGAGGCTAGCCGGGACTGAGTGTAGGGTTGATTGTGGTCCCCACAACAATGATACTATAATTTATGATTTGTAAAGCAAATGTGGATTCTTTTGAATCCTTTTGTTTTTGGAACTTTAAGCACTTGAATTCACCAAGTTTTTAGTTGACACAAATTTCTTTTGAGCATGTTTCAGGTAATCCTTGATGGGAGTCTAGCTGTGTAGAAGACTTGACCTAGCACCGTGACCCATGGCATTGGCTTGTTCTTATTTTCAAACAATTTAGGCTTATTTTTATTTACTACTATTGGGAACAATTTGTACTGTTAAATCATGCAATCGTATGGGTGGCTAGACCCACATATAGCCCGTTATTTCTTTAAACTGTAATGCCATGTGATGTTCTCTCCTTTTGTGCTCTTACGATGGTTTGCTTCCGCTGCCGTATTTTGTTACTAGTCTGTGACGTCCCACCCTACCTGGGCCTGGGGTGTGACACTAATGGTGGGCAATTCCATTTTAAGGACCAAGCAAGTAAGTATTATCCTGCTGTGATCAACTTAGTCACCCAAGCACACTATGTTCCGACACTTTACAACCTCTATCTTTGCGCATCATAGGACCCTCTATTTTGCATGACTTAGGCACCTTTGTTTTACATAAGTAAGACCTGGTGACCTGATGCTGATCATCATAAGTTCCAAAATGGAACACCTCTAAAAGAATCCAATGTGATCAAATGTATATTATCTTAAAGAGCATAAAAACCACGTCAACAGCATTAATAAGATTTCTTTATAGAGCTTATGATTTAAGGAACATAGTTTTCAAGTGTGAAAAAGTGATGAATTGGCTCATAAACTGAGGACAAAATCTAATGTGAATTGAATATGGAGTCCATCTTTGTCTATCTTTAATCAATACCAAAACATGATAAACAGCATGACAAGTTGAATATATACTCTTGCTTGAATTTATGTGGATCATAATACTTGCAATCAACACTAGATCTATGTCTACTATCTTTATACAAAATGCATTAGGAAGTTGCTTAGTGTCATAGTATGATCCCATGTTTATGGTTAAAATTGCTTGTAAATATGTTGTGTAGTTTCTGCTTTTCATGCTATTCTCTTCATTAAAAAGATTTTGTTTATGTTCTTTTCTATGCCTAATAAGATGGATCGATAAGTGCTTTTCATGCTATTCTCTTCATAAATTTCTGCTAAATGCATAAGTTCATGATTTATCACAAATTTAGGGGGAGTAGTCATCAGCATGAAAAATGAGTTTCACCTTTTAAATGTAGAAAATTGTAACTTGAGCACTAACTTGGCTGCAGGATATCTGAAGTTTTTAACCAAATCATTCTCTTGCACATTTGCCACGAAGCAAAGTCAACAAGGTCCAACAGCAATCATCAAATGATCTAACAACATGTTAGGATCATATAGCAAAAACATAACAAGTTTGCCTTCCGTAGATGTTCTGTGGAAGAATTAATCTGCGGAAGAATTAACTTACGGATATAAAGGATTTAATGATATTCTACGGAAGAATCATACAGCAAACAACCACGAAAGAGTAATGAGGATTGAGGGTCCCACAACATTAAAAAAAGGAATTAAATATTCTGAGGGAGTATAAATGATGTTCTTGACCGTTATCATTCTTATTCACTTTTTCAGACCAAGAAAAACGCTCTCATCCCATAAACCCCTCTTTCCACCAACATTCAAATTACCCGCTCCACACAACCATCCACACTTAAATTTCAAAATCCTAGCATCGAACATACAACATTTTCAAGATGGCTAACAGATTTGCAAAAGAACATAATGTTTGTGCTTTTCTTAACGCCGAAGACCCAGTGAACGAAGGGTGCAGAGATATAAACAATTATTTGAGAAGATCAAGAATATCTTATGCATTATCTGTGAAAACAATCATTTGTCAATCTGATATGATAGATTTTTGGAGCACAGCAAGAATAGAGGAGGAGGATAATGAAAAGGTGATTTATTCAATCGTAAGAAATGAAGAGTTAATGGTTGATGAAAGAATCATCAGAAGGGTGTTACAGCTAGGAGAACAAGAAGAGAATCATCCAGATATGTTTGAGCATTATTACATTGAAAGAATCATTTATCTGATGAGATATGATGGAGATACAAGAATGGAGAGATCAAGAAAGGAAGGTTGTGCAAACCTTATAGGTTTCTGTGCCATACTTATTTGAAGTGTATGTCTAACAGAAAATCTAGGCTAGATAGATTTTTAAGGCACATATCATCTGGGATAATCGATGTGTTTGAGGGAAGAAGATACAATTATGCTAATTACATCTTTGGATGTTTATATGACCATATCAGGGTACAAAAAGAAGATAAGATGGACATGTTCCCTAGATTTCTCCAACTGATCATCAGTGATGCATTATGCAACATTCAAATAGAAGGTGGAGATTTTGTTCAATCTTACCTTGGGAGGTCTGTGCTTAATAAAATCAGTGGCAAATATCAAGGAGGAGATATGGATATGTTTGCTCATGTAATATATGGAAATGCAAACATTCCCTAAGAGCTTATGTACATTGAACAATAACAACAACAAGCACTACCTGCTGAGTCCCCTCAACCAATACATCAAGAACCACTTTCTCCACCACCAAAATCCTTGATAAATCAACATGAAACACCACTTGTTCATCTCAATTCACCAACAACTGAACACACACAACCCTTCTCTCCTACCCATTCCCAATCATCATTGAATACTACTGCAACAAAAATAGTCTCACCTGATCACTTTCAACAATCACCACCACATCCATCATCATAACAAGAACCCTATTCTCCACCACCAACTCCTTTGATAAATCTACAAGAATCACCACCTGTTCATCTCAAGTCACCATCAAGTAAACATACCCAACCATTCTCCCCTTCCCAATCACATTCATCACTCAATACTGGTATAACAGAACCATTCTCACCCGATCACCATCAAACACCTTCTCATCTATCAACACAACAAACTTCCTCACCCCTATTTCCTAAACTCACCTCACAAACTGAAAGCCCTGCGCTCACTAAAATTATCAATCTTGAAGATGATAATGGTGATGAAATAAAAAATGGTGCAACAGAAGAAGTCTGTTTAGAAGCTGAGGGGAAGAATGACAAGGAAGTTGAACAACAAATTGAAGCTGCTTGTGTAGAACAACAAGATGAGAGTGATACTCACTTTGTTGACATCACCGCTCTTGATGAAAATGATCTAAGACAAGAGGAGATTAATGTGAGCAAAATATTCCTTGTTGCTAAATATGACGATCTAATTATCAAAAGTAATCAAAAGTTGGAGAAGTTGAGAGAGATGAAAAGGAAGATAAAGGAGAAAGATGAAACAATTGCATCTCAAGAAGCAACCATCAAGCAGTTGAGAGAAGAAATTCAAACAAATAATGAAGTGTTTGACACTATGGATCAGTTGGTAACTGAGTCCCTTGATTCTGCTGAAAAAGAAAGAAAACAAATAATGAAGTGTCTGAACTGAACAAAGCTCTGAAAACTATCTCTGAACAATTAGATCTGCTAAAAGCAAAAGATGAAGAGATAGAAGCTCTAAAGAAGAAGGTGTCTGTACAAGAACAAATCAAAGAAGTTGCTCAACCAACATTATCAATGGCAGCTAACCTTCCATTGGTGAAGCCAAAAGAACCAACCATCAAGTATAACAGAAAGAGAAATTATATGGGAGGAACAAGAGCTTAAGTAATTTAGATTGAAGATTCTCCAAAGAAAACAAAAACCATGTCTCCTGAGCACACTCCATCAATAGATCTATCTACTCTAAAACCAATTCAATAGAATGAAGAAG
The DNA here is from genome assembly GCA_025506505.1 of Flaveria sonorensis. Lineage (NCBI taxonomy): Eukaryota > Viridiplantae > Streptophyta > Magnoliopsida > Asterales > Asteraceae > Flaveria > Flaveria sonorensis. The sequence goes on from CM046423.1 coordinate 37,202,275, forward strand.
AGAGTGATGCTGAGTGGGAGGATTTAACCAAGATTGAGTCTCCCAAGGCTGCTAAAGAAGCAAGGTCTGGTGAGTTGCTTACTACTGAAGACATATTTGAAGAAAAAGCCCAATCCTCCATGTTTATGGATATGATCAACAATGGTTTTCCTTATGACATTGTGGAAAGGATGAACATGAATGAGATGAAGCATGTTTTGAAAGAGGTTGATGTAGCACGATTTGTGTTACCTGTGTGTAACTATGAAACCTTCACAAAATTTGAATCAATTTAGAAGATAAAGTACAAATTGGGTCATTATGACACCAAAAGCTCACCAAGTACATCATGACATGTTGGCTGCAAAGCCATAATTATGAGTCTTTTGAATTGAAAGGAAGAATAGTGGCTGAGCTTAGAAGCATGATGCAGTATATGATGAACGTTGAACTGGAAACTAGTGTTAGATTTAGAACTGGGGCACCTAATCCTGCATACAAACAACAAACAAAACCATCCCCTGCTGTGCCAATTGTAGTTGAAAGTAAACATATGCACAAAGGGAAAGAAAAGCTGATTATGGAGCCAAGTGATGTAATTCCTAACAAAACTTGGCCATCGGGAACAACTGTAATAGAGATAACAAAGCAAAAATCAACCCTCATTCAATTGTATGATCATCTAACAACACCAAGATCTACTGAAGAGAACAAAATCATAGCTTGGAAGTTTGTCCCAGATTAGGATTGTGCAGCAATCAAAAGAGCATCTGGAATGAGTCAATGCTTTCCATGGATGGAGACACTCATTTCACTCCCAGATGCAAACATCTCTAATCTACAAAACATCCCAATCACTAATTAACCCATCAATCCAAGAGGGAGAGACTTCTCTATTATCATTTCCAAATTAAGAAACAAATTTATAGGAGATGTTATGAAGGAAGCAAAAAGAGATGATGTAGATCATAAAAGGAGCAAACAAAAACAAAATAGATCTCAATCTAGCTCATCTCAACTTGTTGATGATGAATTTTTGAGAAGAATTAGATATGCAGACAAGAGTGCAGCATCCATCAAGACCATTGCAGGAAATCAATACTCATATCCCATTACTGGATAGGGATATGTTGAAAGAATAAAAGAACTGGTGCTGCAAAGAAATGATCCAAACAAGAAAGCTTCAAGTATCAGACCGTTTGATCCCATGGAAATAAAAGTTCTTCATCCAAGTTACACCTCATACTTGCATGATAAGTACTTTCCAAATTTGTTTGATAATATTGCTCAAGGTGACATATGTTTATATGTGCATATTATACAAGTGATAGACAAGATTCATGCCAAAGCTTACAAAAGAAGAAAATTTGGGTCTGGTCAGGTCATGGGAACTGAAATCCCTTCTATCACTGATCTTCAAATTTTTGAGCAAGATGAGTTGGAGGTGGTCTCAAACAATAAAATAGTTGTAACATTGACTACTGAAGCAGATGTCCTTGATCTTAATTTCAAGACTTTGAAGAAAATAGGCAGAATGAAGATCAAGTACACGCATCAAGATCAGAAGGATGTTGTTGCATACTTCAACAAAAAGATTTTGGAAAGGGTTCAGGAGTTGAAGACATTGAATAACTGATTACAAGTGTCTAAACCTAAGGGGGAGTATTGTTAGGTCTAGATTAATTGTATAGGTTTAGAAGATTATTCATCTCTTGTAATGAACTCTTGTACATATTTATCTTTTTGTATGCAAGATATATATATATGTTAACCCAAATTATTATTTGTGTTAATGATATGTGTAATTGCAGGAAAACATCATACTTGGTCAATTTTGAAATTTGACCAAGTACAAGAACATCTACGGAAGAACAAGTCAAGGAATATGCATCCATGGATCTCCTGCGGAAGCATTATAACATCTACGAAAGAACAAGTCTGCTTGTGAGATCCAGTTACTGTTGCTCCTGCGAAAGAAGAAAGCTTGCTCCTGCGGATGAAGTTCAACATGAAGATCAAAGAACCAACTCCTACGGAAGGCTAACTCCTACAGAAGGCCAACTCCTACGGAAGGCTATTTCCTACGGAAGAACAAAATACTTGCATCAACACCATTCATCAAGGAAGCCTTATGGAGTCAACAAATCAAGTTCTATGGAGTGACGTCATCAAGTCAACATCCACGGAAGACTGCAATTCTATTAGAAACGAATATTGCGTGTCACGTCAAGAATTTTATTTGTGTAACTTTCTTACCACAATACGAAACTTACTTTTACCCATGTAAAAAATAAATCCCTCTGCCTATAAATAGAAGGCATGGGTGCACACTTTTAGGGTACCCTAGCATCATTAGCAACAAATATCAATATCATCAATACAACAACAATACACCAAGAACACCTAGAACATCACATAGCAATTATTAAATCAACAAAGATCAAAACCGATTGTAATCAATTCAGTATTAATGAAAATCATTTGAAGCAAATTTGTTTATCATATTACTTTAGCTTGTTTTTCGTTTCTCTCATCTGTTCTTCATCGATTTACGTTACAATTACAATTTCTTAAACAATTAATTAAACAACGAGTTATGATAATTCCACGATCATTATTTGTTCAATCAAACTGATAATTCCTGTTTTGATCCTTGGATTCACAGAGACCTTCCCCTTTCTGAAGGTTCTGACTGAAAAGTCACCTTCATAGCCCATCTACTCAAATGAGTGGATAACAACAGCTTTAGGAAATGACAAATCACCTCCTACATCATCCAGCTAAAGATGAGTGTTTATGGAGGCCGGAGTGATGAAGATTGTCTTCCACTGCACTTTGGCTGACAATGCCTTCTCCCCATCCATGGTGACCTCTTGGCAGGTCCTCCAGAATTCCAACAATTGATCCTCATAGAAAGGAGGATCAATGGAGAGGGAGGTGAAGTAGTTTGTCAAAGAAAGGTAACAGCAAACCTCTTAGAAACTAGGATCTTTCTCAGAGTCTAACAGAGCAACCTTATTATGTTGCCTGTGAAGATGCATGGAAAAATCGAGTTGGTTTCTGCGATCATGGTTGGCCATTTGAGGTTGGTTTACGTTGAAGGAAGAAAAGAACGAAGGCGGTTTGTGGATGAAATTAGGTTAGAGAAAAATGCAGATGAAGAGGATAGTGAGAATTGGGGGAATCGTGCGAGAATATATATGATATAGATTTGAGACAAAGTTAACGCAAAAGAATAAACTTTAAAATTCAAATGTCGGTCCCACCTCTGAAAAAGTGCCCAAAAAGGTAGTTTTCTTGGAAGTTGAACATCTTCCGAAGGTAATTTTGCTTCGAAAGTTTTAAGAAAAAGCTTCCAAAGCCAATTTGGCTTCGGAAGATATTCTTAAGAGTTGTGAAAATATTTTGCTTCAAAAGAAAAATACTTAGAGAATTTTTCTTCCGAGACATATTTGGTTTCAGAAGAAATTTAAACTGGGGAGTTTTATTCTAAAGAGAATAAATCTTCCGAGACTGAATTGCTTTTGGAAGAAAATTGTTCTTCAAATACATGCAAGTACTTAGAAGCATATTTAAGCTTCGGAAGATATTCTCAAAATTTCTTCCGAAGGTAAATTTCTTATAAGTAGCTACTTGATTTGAAGATATAATTTTCTTCCGAAGACAACTTGAAATCTTCCGAAAGGAGATATGTTTGAAAATTTTTCAAAAATCTAAGGAATATCATTTTAAAGATTTTATTCCAAAATAAACTAGGCTTATGAAGGTGACAAAATAGACAACTTAGGACACCCAGGTTTTAGAAATAAAGTTGATTTAAGTTTTAAGAAAATCTACTCAAAGTTAATAATCCTAATAGCTTATAAAAGATGTTTGAATCTCTATTCATCAAAAGCTTTGGTGAAAAATTCAACATATTGTTCATTTGTGTTCACTTTGTCTAGTTTGATTAATCCTTTTTTAAAGTTATCTCTAATTAAATAATACCTGATATTGATGTGTTTGGTCCTTGAGTGCTGCACAGGATTCTCTGTAATAGAGGTAGTACTGTTGTTGTGTATGTGGATGGGAGTCTCTTTGAAGTTGAATCCATAGGTCAGCATCTGATTCTAAATCCAAAGCACTTAAGCACAGCAGCTTGCAACAGCAATGTATTTAACTTTAGCAGTTGATACAGACACATAGGATTGTTTCTTGCATTGCCATAAGACAATCCTTCCACCAAGGAATTGACATCACCCAGATGTAGACTTTGCAGTCATATTGCAGCCACCATAGTCATTATCTGTATAGGCATACAGATCGAATTTAGAACTCTTTGGATACCAAAAGCTAAGCTTGGGAGCACCTTTGAGATATCTACGAATCCTCTTGACAGCAACCAGGTGTCACATCTTGGGGTTGGCTTGATATCTTGCACAGATGCATGTGGCAAACATGATATCAGACCTACTGGTTGTGAGATACATAAGAGACCCAATCATAGCCCTGTAAAGATGTTCATCCACACACTCCCCCTCAAGATCAGTTCCAAGGGAGTGGTTTCTAGCTATGGGTGTCTTAGCAACCTTATAATTAGTCATGTTGAATCTTATAAGTATGTCTTGTACATACTTTGACTGACTTAGAAAGATGCCATTGTCAACTTGCTTCACTTGAATTCCCAGAAAGAAATTGAGTTCCCCCATGGCACTCATTTCGAACCTATTCTTCATCATCCTCTCAAAGTCTTTGCAGAGCTTTGGATTAGTTAACCCGAATATAATGTCATCTACATATACTTGAACCAATATTAAGTCATTCCCTATTCCTTTGATGAAGAGAGTTCCATCTATAGTACCCTTCTTGTAACCATGTTGACAGAGATACTAAGATAGTGTCTCATACCACTTTTTTGGAGCTTGGTGCAGCCCATAAAGAGCTTTATCAAGCTTGTAAACATAATCAGGATGATCTGGGTCAGCAAAACGATATGGGTGTTTGACATACACCTCTTCATCAATCACCTCATACAGAAAAGCACACTTGACATCATGTTGGTAGACCTTGAAATATTTGGATGCAACAAAAGCCAGAAATATTCTTACAGCTTCAAGTCTTTCCACAGGAGCAAAAACATCTATGTAATCGATTCCCTCTTCTTGTGTGTATCCTTGAACAACTAGTCTGGCCTTGTTCTTGATGAAAAGTCCTCTATCATCCTTCTTGTTTCTAAAAACCCACTTGGTTCCTATGGTAGTCTTTCCATAAGGAAGAGGACATAGGTTCCAAACCTTTTGTCTTTTGAATTGAAGTAGCTCCTCTTGCATTGTTTTAACCCAACTTCCATCCTTCAAAGCCTCATCAACTTTCTTTGGCTCTATCTAGGACAAGAAGCAAGAGTACAGACAAACATTTTTTTTATGGGTTTGTCCTCTTGTTCTCACCCCTATATCAACATTTCGAATGATGTTTGTGGTAGGGTGTGACTTGTGGATCCTGAGTTGAGGGATCATAGCAAGTTGATTAGAAACATCTAAATTAGAGAAATTCAAATCTAGCAGTGAAGTATCACCCACCACATTAGCACACTTATTAAAAGAGAATTAATCCAATGAGTGTGTGACATCATTTATGTTATCTTCTATGGAGTGGTTATCAGCATCAAGAAATTCTTGATCACTGTCACCACCTTCATTTCCTCCTACATTTGAAGCTCCTTCACCTGAGTTTTGAACCTCTGAGCTGGAATTTGAAGGCATCTCAGATGTATTAGCTGAATTTGTCATGTCTCTGCTGATAGGATCTTCACTTGCAGGGTTAGTTACCACTGGAGCTGAAGTAGTATTCTTGCTTGGTCTTCTCAGCTCAAATCTTGGGTCAGGATCGCCTGTTGATAAGTTACTTACAGATCCTAAAACATTCTCACAAGACTTGTTAAAACAATTGGTAACTTAATCAAGATCAAATAGCCAATCTGGAATAGAACCTTTTACACTGGGAGTGTGTTCATTGAAGGTCACATTGGCTGACTCCACAACTACTCTAGTTTTGAGATTGTATACTCTATAAGCCTTAGCTTGGGAAGAGTATCCAATAAAGTGTCCATCATCAGATTTCTCAGCAAACTTGACTACCTAATCTTTGGTATTCAAGATGGTGAAGGGACATCCAAATGACCTGAGGAAACCAATGAATGGTCTCCTTTTGTGCCACAGCTCATAAGAAGTCTTACCATGAGTCTTAACTACTAAAACTTTGTTCTGCACATAGCAGGCTGTGTTGACTGCCTCTACCCAGAAGGTGATGGGCAGTTTAGAGTCAGACAACCAGGTTCTTTCAGCCTCAATAAGTGTCTTGTTTCTCCTCTCAGTAACACCATTGTGCTGAGGAGTCCCGGGAGCACTATATTGTCTTGTAATACCCTTTACACCATAAAATGAATCAAGGATTTGGTTCTTAAATTCTGTTCCTTGATCATATCTTATGGTATTGACCTTGTGATCAGATTGATTCTCAATTTTCAGAATGAATTTCTTCAAGATATCAGGAGTCTCATCCTTAGTTCTAAGGAAAAAGACCCAAGTGAATCTTATGAAATCATCTGTGATCACCAAACAATATGAGGTCCTTCCTATACTCATTGCACTGTTAGGGCCAATGAGATCCATATGTAATAAGTGTAGGGGAGTAGTGATAGAGTTCCTTTTCTTTGGCTTGTGAGACACTTTGTGTTGCTTCCCTTTTAGGCATGCAACACAATGGTCATCACTTGTAAACTCTTTCTTTGGCATTCCAGTTACGAAATCATTCTTAATTAATTTATTAATTTTTTAAAGTTTACATGGCACATTCTTTTATGCCAAAGGAAATACTCATCACTATTTACTTTAGATGGAAAGCAAGAAACTTCTCCTGAGGGAGATGTTTCTTACAAGTCAATCTTGTACATGTTCCCTTTCCTGGGGGCTTTGAGCTGGATATGCTCTTGAGGAACGACCACCCCCGGCTTGAGAACAATGCACTCATGCTCAGTAAAGAGCATCTTGTGTCTCTGATCACAAACTTGGGATACACTCAGTAGATTGTACCCAAGCTCTTTGACAAACTTTACCTTTTCATTGGTGAGCTTACCATATGTGACCATACCTCTTCCTGTAACGTAACCTCCGGCATCTCCTCCAAAAGCAATTGGCCCTCCATCAATTTTCTTAAAATTTTGAAGCAGAGAACCATTGCCAGTCATGTACCTGGAACAACCACTATCATTGATCCATATGTTTCCCTTGGTCTTTAGCTGTTCCTACACAAGAAAGAAGTGGTTAGTTACATTTGGAAACCCAAGCCTCACTGGTCTTGGGCTTTTCAATGTGATCTGAAGACAATGTAACAGTAACTACTGATCCAATGTTCATGCTTTGAGGATCATTAGCTGTTGTTAATGAAGAACTTTCAGTCACCAGGTCTTTCTTCATCTTCCACACCATCTTTGAAAGATTGGACTTAACCTTCAACACCTCCGAAGTTTTAACAACTTCTGAAGTTTTGGAGACTGGGCTTTCGCAGTCCATTTGCTTCCTTCTGAGAGACTTCTTCTGAGAGAAAGTCTGAACTTGATCACTTTTCACCTCCAACTTCATCTTCATAGATGATGCAGCAAGCTTCTTAGGGAGAGGCTTGCTCTTGGAGCTGGATGGTTCAGGCTGTGTAGTACTGGTACATAGCTGATCAGCCTTGTTCTCTTTGCTTGAATGATTTTGACTTGAAATAGAACTCTTGGTACTAGAGCTCATAGTTGAGTCTTCAGCCTTCACCACTTCAAACCTGCAGAGATAAACACTTGTTTCTGCTTAGAGTTCAATGTGGCCTAGATTTCTTGAGCATTCTTTGACTTTATCTTCGCTCTCCTGATCAAGTTCTTCCTTTAACACTTGGTCATCCTAGCTTCTTCTCTCTCCTTAGGAGAATAGTGACCCTTCTGAGGATGGTCTTCTTCACTCGTCTCAGACACATCCTTCACTATCTCCTCCTTATCCTCTTCAACAATATGGTCAATGAGGGGAAGCTCATCTTCACAAGTTCCACACCTTGGAGATCATACAGATAATAGAGTGTATGGAGGAGCTATCTCAATAGATCCCAGTCCCTACTTATTCTGATAACAAACTTATGAATGCAGAGATGAGGATATCTTGTTCTTGATGGCCTCTTCTTCAAGAACAAGTTTTTCTACTTTGGCTTTGCTAATCACAAGCTCAGCCTGGTATTCAGTTAACTTAGTGATGTGATCTTTTATCTGAGTCCTATAGTTGGTATGTTCATGCTTAAGAGTTGAAATGGTTTTCTCTGAATCTTCTATTTTTAGTTTGTAATCATTTTCAGGTCTTTTGAAATCAGCTTTTAAGATGTTTAAAGACACAAGATCAGAGCTCATTTCTAAGTTATAGGACCTATATTTATTGACTTTAGCAATACATTCAGGTGCATAAAGATGTTCCAATACCTTGCCTTCTTTATGATCTGGCATCAGTGCTTGGTTTAGAGATGCATCCTCCACATGAAAGCTCTAGTCAAAGCCTCCTTCTTCAAGAGCAACTACAGTTTGCTGCTTGGGCTTCTCATTCTAGTGAGCTTCTTCAGTGTAGTATGGTTTGGTTTGTGCTTGGCCACCATTTTTCTTTGGTGCCTTGAACTTCTAGCACAATGTCCTATTTGGTTACAATAGTAACACTTCACCTTGCTTTTGTCCAGCCCAAATTTTCCACTAGTTATATTGCTAGGAAACTTCCTCCTTGTCCTCTTGTAGAATATCTTGCCCTGTGAGTGAAAAGAGCCATCTGCTTTACTATTTCCATATATTCCAGATCATCTGGAAGGATACAGTCCAGGTCTTCAAGGGTGAAGAGAAAGTTGCCTATGCTTTCATCAGAAGAGATAAAGGCATGTGAATAGCTTGTCTCTTTTTATGGGTTTCCATGAATGTAGCTCTCTCTTGGTGTCTTTAGGATGGTGATGAAAGGACCCTTTTATGAGTTGTCAGGGTAGGAGTTGAGATAATTCTATGGTTCTCTTCAATCCCTTTCAGCCACATGAAGCACTAAACTCTGCTGAATGCTGGAGTTATTAGATGAATTTTGCATGTTCATCACCATCTGGTAGCCACTGAGGATACCATACAACTCAGTGAGAGTAAGAGTCTTGAGGTTTTCAGTCCTTTTAATGACCACACAATAGTGTGTCCATTGTCTGGGAAGAGAGGACATGAACTTCCTCAGAATATCCCTGTTCTCAATAGTTACTCCAACATCCACTAGAGTATCCATAATCTCAACATACCTAATGTACTATTGAGTCATGGTTTCACCTATGTTGAATGTGAAATTCTCAAATTGTTGTTTCAAGAGGTCCTTCTTATTCTCTTTTGCTTCATTTAACCCCTCATACATCAGCTTCAGTGCATCCCATAGTTGCTTGGCAGTCTTGCACTTCTTGAAGCCTCTGTAGATAGAGTTTGGAAGAGCAGTTTGGAGGGCAGTCATGGCCTTCTAATCAATATCAATCTTTTTCCAGTCTTCATTAGAATAATCAGTCACTTCCTTTGGTATCATACCACCAGCTGCAGCTGAAGGGGTGGATGGTACATGAGGCCCAAAGACAACAGATCCCCACATCCTGGAGTCTTGAGACTTGATAAAGCCTTCCATTCTTTGGCACCAAGTGTCAAAGTCTTCAGGAGTGATCAGTGGAGACTTTGTCATAGTACCAGTTTCCATTTCAGCCTTGGTGATAGCTGCCATTTGAGATGTTAAGTATTTTGTGAAACTAAAAAGATTAAAGATGGTAAGATCTTACAATCAAGAGCCTAAAATGCTCTGATACAAATTGTAGGACCATGTGAATGGTGGTCAATACAATCAGTCTCACAATAAGGAGAGTTTTAGAACACTTAACAGATCAAATAGGGAACCAGGTTTGTATAAGATGACACTAAGAACACAAGTAATTAATGAGATAGAACTAAGAACAAGAACAAGGAAGTATGGTTTTCAAGGATGCTGTATATTGCTCTCAAGTTCTATTACAAGTGTTACAAAGTATAAAAGAATTACAAGGACCTGAGATACTTTATACTACATCCTATAACCGTCAATACTTAGAAAGATAGTTGGAAACACTAATCTAGACAACAAGATCAATGTAGTGTCAAAAGGCAGATTGCCTTTTGACTAGTGACTATGACATGCCATAGCTCATATCCTTTTCTAATATAAAAAGGTTATCAGGTACAATAGTAGGAAGTTAAAGATAAAGACCTTAATCTACAATTTACAAAAGCATGGACTTTTCACCAACTTGTATAAGTTGGTGAGTCTTCAAAGATGCAGCGGATGGTATGTCAGCTTTATGAAAAAGTAGATCAGAGAAAATACATCTTATCTATCTTCGGAAGAAATCAGTCTTCACAGCAAATTGGCTTCGGAAGACTTTGTCTCTGAAGCTTCGGAAGACTTCATGTTTGGATTCGAAAGATTTGGACTTTGGCTTCGAAAGATTTTACACGTAGAGTATTTTCTATGGAGACTATAAAACTTCCAAAGTAACTTTTACCTTGTACGTTCGGTGCATGCATGCAGGAAGACCCTTGGTTATTTTGGCTTCTTTGGTTGCATCAGCCTTATAATTTTCCGATATTACCTTACACAATCTAAACTTAAAACATGTTAACCCATACCTAGACAAAACACAAGTTCAGACTTCAAAAACCGAAAGACCTATAGCAAATTACACATGTGTAATGAAAATCAACAATTCATGTATAATAAATCTTTATCGGTTGGACTTGGATGGCCAATTAATGAGATGCTAATACATATGAAATGAACTTAGGAACCTTGTCAGTTAGTAACAGTCTAGACCCCGAACACTTACCACGAGAACAAAGCTAAGGTTGTGACATCCGGTAATTTTCTGTTACCAAAACTCCATTCGAACCGTTAGGTCTTAAATACACTTGTCATGTGAACACACTAGTTATCATTGAATGTTGGTGATATAATAAATAATTAATATTGGTTTAACCAATTTTAACTTGATTAATAATTTTGATAATTATTATGTTATTATATGAAGCAAAGTGTTAATTGTTAGTTTAGGGATTACGTGTTACAACGTGACTATGTGAATTATGTTAATGTAAGGTGATTATTATTTGACATGTATGTTATTAGTTGGTTTATTATGTTTTAATATTATGAAATGAAAATTGATTTAAAAACACTTCGAAACAAGATTTACAATTTATAAAAGTTAAAATGGGTTAAAAGGGAAATCATGAGGGGGTATTGATATGGAAACTAAAAAAACCTATCCCCATAACCCCCCCTCATTCGATTTTGATTATTTCCAAGTGTTACTTGGTGTTAGCAAGCACAAGTATTGATAATTACATGATTAAGGTGAGTTTTTTAACTTTTTTTTATTAATTTTTGTCTATGAACAAGCATTAGTTCAATTGGGCTTGATAACATAAATTGATGTTGTTTGATGATGATATTGTGTTGTTTAATTGTATTGTTTTTGGTTTACATGATTTATTCATAAATTTCATGGATTTAATGTCTCGTTCATACGTTACTAAAAGTAGAAACTTTAATTCTTAAGAACTTAGAGTTTTGTGATATCTTGATGTTTCTTGTGCTTTGATGATTGCTATGAACTAGTTTAGGCATATTATTATTGAATCATTGATTGAATTTGATGAAATGTTGGTTGTTGGATACTACTTTCCTGAAGTTGAAACTTTATTGATATGCTTGGTTGGATTTCATGATTTCGACATGCACATTATGTTAGGACAATGCAAGGTTGATTGTCATGAATGTTTAATGTTTTCGAATGTGATAGTTAGATCATGTGTATGTTGTATGAGTTTGTGTGTGTTTGTGCTTATTTGGGAATGGGGGAAATGTCTTTGGCTTGCATTGTAACTGAGTCGGGAATGCGAAACCGTATAGTTCTAATATTCGTAATTAATATTAATAGTCATTAAATGAAATCCAGGTGTTTCAAAAACCTAATTATATATTCTATGCATTGCTTTATATCTTTACATTAGAGGTTAGTTTATGAACCCACTTTATTTATACTCTTTTTAGAGAAGAGAAACATGTTCCTTTTAAAATGTTCTTTCATTTTATCTGTATTATTGTATTATCGCATGTTTACTAGTATTGTACCAATTTAAGTCCTTACTTTCGAACCGTTAATTTGTTTACTTTAGCGAGGAAATTTTGAGTAGATCTACTAGGTTTGACAAACTCTACCTGGGCTAGTTGTGCTAGCACGCTGCATGTCAAATGGCTGTTTAATTGACCTATTTTCTGTTGTTGTGGTCTGGTAACCACATCTAGGGTATACATTTACTTTGTTAGCTTTGGTTGTGAACTTCATACACTATGTAACTTGCTATGTAGACTAACTATCTACTGATATACTTTGTTTACTGGATTTGCTATTTCTGACTTATTACTGTTTATCAAAACTTGTGAACTCACCAACCCCATGTTGACACTTTAGCATGTTTCTTTTGGGTTCTTAAGTTGCGCATGACTAGGAGCATTTCATTATCGCATACAATACTGATTGGTTTAAATGGTTAAACAAAGTTTTCTGCATATTACATTTACTTGGGTTGCGCGTGTTTTGCGTTGTTTGAAGTTGTTAACTATTACTGATTTCACTTCCACAAATGTTTCTTGAAACTTATTATTCAGTTATGTTTTGGGTATTATTCAATAAACATTAAAACTATGTTTTGTAATTATCGTGTCGTTCGGTGTAACTATCTGCTAAGATCCTGGTATGTCACGCGCCTAATAGTAAAACCCTATTAGTGGAAATTGAGGGTGTGATAGATTGGTATCAGAGCCAGTGGTTATAGTGAACTAAAAATTGGCATTTCATTTGTATAGCATTTAGACTATAGCCTTGTAGGACCATTGAAAGTTGGTCAATGCAACAGTTTCACGAGATGGAGTGACTTAGAACACTTAGTAGATCAAATAAGGAACCAGCTTAGATGAAACAAAGCTTTATTCATACAAGTACTTGAGATACTTTACACTACATCCTACAACCGGCCATACTTTAAAGGCTAGCTGGAAACACTAATCTAGATAACAATATCAATGTAGAGTCAAAAAGGTAGATTGCCTTTTGGCTAGTGACTATGACATGCCATAGCTCACATCCTTATCTATTACAAAAAGGATAAAAGTACATAGTTGGAAAGTTATAGACTTAACACCTTAATCTACAGTTGATAAAAGCATGGACTTTTTACCAACTCATGCTAGTTGGTAAGTCTTCAGAGATGGCAGCAGAAAGGTGTTTTAACTTTTGATAAATGTATGTTGGAGAAGACATGTTTTCTCTGTCTTCGAAAGAAATCAGTTTTTGGCTTCGGAAGACTTTGTCTTTAGAGCATCGGAAGACTTCATATTTCACTTTGGAAGAATTGGTCTTTTGGCTTTGGAAGATTTGATACTTAGCATAATTCAATAAGTTATATCAAATCTTCAAAAAAACTTTCCTAGTACTTCATATGTGCATGCTGAGAACTCTTTGGTTGCTCTTTGGTTGCATCAGCCTTTAAGTGTATTCCATACAAACGCCCCCTTGGCTGATGCGACTAAACGTGAAGAGACCTTTGAGTCTTGAACTTCATCTGGTGACAATCCATATTAGAATCAAGACCATTTCCTTCACCATCAGTTGGTCAGGATTCCTCAGACTCTCAAAGTATCTCCTCATGTCATAGAGATTATACAGAGGGAGATCAAGAATGTTTTGCAGAAGTATATGTCTTGACCTCCTTGATCTCTAGTGACATACCATCTGTCTGGGTTAGTAGCAAACACCCAAGACAAGATGTGTAAGGCCCCATTCCCGGGACGCTTATAGTTGATCAATCGTCGCATAAAACAATTAAAACACATCATTTTGCAGCGTAAATATATCTTTTCATTAATAATTAAAATCATGTCAAATCATCACATCATTTTGTTTACATCTCAAAAATTATATTAATACAATAACATTCTTAAAAATGTGGATGTCAGACTCGAATCATCCCCAGTAGCTTATGCATCCATGCCTGCACCACCTCAGCATCATCAATTACATGCCAACTATTATGCATACAAAAGTCAGCGACGCTGAGTGAGTTCTAGTTTTATAATAAAATACTTTACTTTACGTTATAACATTTCATTTACTTCGTACGTGATCATACATCATACATGCATCTTGATAATAATTATTTATTATCATTCATCATCGTTCATCTTCATTCATCATTTGTTTTCGTTCTTTCATTCATTAATATCATTCATGTTTATATAGATCCTGCCCTATACTATACCCCCACATCATGCAAAAGCTGGTATTGTGCCGGGGTTTATAAATAAAACCCCATGTCATGCCAAAGCTGACACAGTACCGAGATATGCGACAAGGATCCCATCACATCTTGATCAATCTCAAGGATTGGACCCCTGTGTGCATCATCAAGGGTTAGCTAAACCGCACACGGTTTAGCAACCAACTACCTCATTGAGTTGTGAACCTCCATCATTTTGCTTGCAAGACTTTTATTCATTCTTACGTTATTCATTTTTCATCATCGTTATCTTTCACTTTCATTACATAATACTTTACTTACGTATACATACATATCAAGTTAAGTCACATCATAAACATAATGTGTTAAAGTCTTTTAACATGAAAAGATAACACTCACACATCACAGCATACCATGGAAAAACTTAAACATACATCATCATCATCTCGCGCGAAAAATAGCATTTCACTCGAGAACCTTACCATATTCAAATCCTACACATCCAATCATCACTGTCACGCAAGAACTACAAGTCGCACAAAAACATCATGTCTTGCGAAAATATACATATTGCGCGAGAACTTCCTATCGTGCGATAATTACTTATCGTGTGAGAACTATCCTCTTTCGCATGAGAACTTCGCAGATTTAAAATTCATAAAGTACGACTTAACAGCTCATGCGAAAACCGCGGGCTTTTCCCGTCCAGTCATAACTTATCGCGTTTAAGGCTGTTCTAACATGCTTAACATCATAACAATATCAACTCAAGTATAAACAAGCATTTTAGTATTCATAATAGCCCCAAAACGTAAAAACTTGCATAAAAAGGGGACTAGAAACTCACCTCTTGAGGTTCTAGCACAAGCACAACCTTCCCGAGTTACTAACACACAACCATGCTTTTTCTTCATCAATAATCCATTCTTAGTACATAACATGAGTTACTATACAAGTTATATACCTCAAACACTTGGATTGTTCACTTTCTCTCTCTATGCAGACTTTTTCTCTCTCTAATAGCAGTACTTCTCACGCTAAAATAGAGACAGACTGGGTGTTCCCAGCTATTTATACCCAAAACCAGTCAGCCCTCTTATTTAGGTTGTTACAAGTCCACCCCCCTTATTTAGGTTTCATCCTCAAAACCTGTCAGCTCTCTAATAGTTGCAGGTAATGCCACCTCATCTCTTCCTCGGTCTCCTATGTAGACTCGGACCCCTTTCTGTGCCTCCACTGTACTCGCACAAGTGTAACCACTTTATTCCTTAACCTTGTCTCCATTCTATCAATGATGGCCACCTGTTGCTCCACATAATTGAGCCGTTCATCCACCTCGATATCCTCGAGTGGCACAATCATATCCTCATTGGCTAAGCACTTTCTCAGGTAAGATATATGGAACGTAGGATGAATTCCACTTAACTCATCGGGTAGCTCAAACTTGGAACCATCTCTCCTACCTGAGCAATGATTCGGAAAGGCCCTATATACCTCGGGCTTAGCTTTCCTCACTTTCTGAACTGGATGATCCCTTTCCAAGGTGAGACCTTCAACATGACTCTATCGTCCACCTTGAATTCGATTGGTCTATATCATTCTGTCGGCATAAGACTTCTGTCTATCCTTTGTTGCCTTCATAAAGGCCTTGATCTTCTCCAACATTTCGGTCATAGCCTCGATCACCTCAATGCTCCCCAACTCCTTCTGTCTGATGTCACCCCAACATACGGGCGTTCTATACTTCTTAGCGTATAGCATCTCATAAGGAGGCATACCAATGCTGGCATGATAACTGTTGTTATATGAGAACTCTGCTAACAGTGAGTGTTCATCAAAACTTCCTCCGAAATCAATGACGCATGCCCGGAGCATATCCTCAAGCATTTGAATGGCTCTTTTCGACTGACCATCTATCTGAGGATGGTAAGCCGTACTGATGTGTAACCTCATCCCCATCGCATCGTGAAATCTCTTCCAAAACTTGGATGCAAACCGAGTGTCACGGTCAGACACGATAAACACTGCCACTCCATGACGAGTCACAATCTCCCTAATGAACAGATCCATAAACCTCTAAGATGAATACATCTCGCAGATCAACAAAAAGTGAGCACTCTTCGTCAGACGATCGATGATCACCCATATGGCATCGTATCCCCTTGTCGTACGAGGCAACTTTATGATGAATTCCATGGTGATATGCTCCCATTTCGACTTGGGTATATCCAAAGGTTGGATCTTTCCATATGGTTTCTGATGCTCCGCCTTCACTTGCAGACAAGTAAGGCACTTACTAACATACTTCGCTACGTCTCGCTTCATTCCCAGCCACCAGTAATCTTTGTTCATATCCTGATACATCTTCATGGCATTAGGGTGAATCATGTATCGAGTCTTATGAGCCTCATCCATGATCTTCCCTCGTAGATCTCCTTAACGAGGAATCCACATCCGCTCGAATCAGTTCTAACACCGAGAGTGTTCTCACCCAACTCAACGACTAGACCCCTCATCCGCTCGGAGTTAATCTGGTCCTCCTTTAGAGTTTCGTCCTGAAATTCTTTGACCTGCTTCATCACATCAGAGGTCACAACCAACTAATAAGCCTTCACCCGAATTGGCTTGGGTCTCTCTTTTCGGCTTAGGGCATCCGCCACCATGTTTGCCTTGCCTGGATGGTAGTGGATCTCGCATCATAGTCATTGATAAGCTCCAACCATCTCCTTTCTCTCATATTGAGATACTTTTGCTCGAAGAAGTGCTTCAAGCTCTTGTGATCAGTGAAGATAGTCACTTCGTCCCGTACAAGTAGTGCCTCCAAATCTTCAATGCAAAGACCACTGCCGCCAACTCCAAATCATAAGTAGGGTACTTAGCCTCATGGATCTTCAATCACCAGGATGCCTAGGATATGACCCTCCCCTATTGCATCAACACGCAACCCAATCCGGAATAAGAAGCATCCGAATAGTCCACCAAAGCTTTGCTCCCTTCGGGCAATGTCAGGACAGGAACTTGAGTCAATCTTGTCTGTAGCTCTTCGAAAGCTTTCTCCTGCTCTAGACCCCATACAAACTTCACATCCTTACGAGTAAACTTAGTCAATGGTGAAGCTATCTTGGAGAAGTCTTGGATGAATCTCCTGTAGTAGCCTGCCAAACCTAAGAAACTACGAATCTCAAATGGCATCTTTGGAGACTTCCATTGCATCACCGCCTCAACCTTTGCTGGGTCTACCATGATTCCTTTAGGATTAACCACATGACCCTAAAACTAAACCTCACGCAACTAGAACGCGCATCTGGAGAAATTGGCATACAGCTTCTCCATTCTAAGCGTCTCCAACACTTCCCAAATATGACCGGCATGCTCTTCTTCGGTCTTTGAAGAAATCAGGATATCATCGATAAACACAATCACTTATTTATTTAGCATATGTCGACACACCTAATTCATCAAATCCATAAAAGTAGCTGGCACGTTGGTTAAACCAAAGGACATTCAGTTACTATCAGGTCAGTTAATTGACGTGAAGTTCGTTAACTCTCCTCGTGCATTTACTATCTTTGCGTGATTATTTCGTTTTCGAATTGAAACTTGTCGAACCTACCTTGTGTGTTAACCCTAATATTATAATATGACGAATTAGAAAAATATTATATAAATAATAAGTAATAAAATTAATCATTATTAGTATAATAACATTACTATTATTAATATTAATATTATTATTATTATTATTATTATTATTATTATTATCATTATATTAGTAGCATTATCATTGTTATTAATATTATTATTATTATTATTATTATTACTAGTATTATCATTATTAATAGTATTATTACTAATATTATTATAATTTTATTACTATTATTATTATTATTATTATTATTATTATTATTATTAAAGTTTAGGGTTTAAATTGTAAATTAGCTAAACTTAAGGGATTAATTAATTGAAAATCTAGGTCTAAGTGTAAATATGAAATATATATATATATACATTTCCTCAGTAAACCCTAACTGTAACCCCCCCCCCCCCGCCGTTTGACCACCAAGACCCACCGCACACAATCAAATCAGCCCGTCCGCTACTGCGAGCCACCGTCGGTTGCTGCCGTATCACCATCTAGTTATTTCACAAGTAACCGATCGACGTGAATCTCGTTTCGTTACATTTCGTTTCGCGGTATTAGTTTTTGTTATTAGTTCGGTTGTTTCGGGTTTATTGATTCGTATGTACGTATAGGAGGTGTGTAAATTAGTGTGTGAGTAGTGTGTAGTGAGTGTGTGTGTATGTTGTGAGTGTATGTGAGTGTGTTTGTATGTGTGTGTGCCTTGTGTGTTGTGTGTGAGTGTGTGTGCGATGGGTGTGTGTGTGGAGGTGGGTGCGTACGATGTGTGTGAGTGTGTGTGTGATGGGTGTGTGTGTAAATTAGTGTGTGTGTGCAGTGTGCATTGAGTGTGTGTGTACATTATGAGTGTGTGTGAGTGTGTGTGAGTGTGTTTGTATGTGTGTGTGCCTTGTGTGTTGTGTGGGGTTGTATGGAGCAAACACAGCAGTCGTAGGCTGCTGTGTACGTGAATATGTGGGAGATGGTGTGTGTGTTGGCGTGTGTGTATACTAGTATGTCGAGCGTGAGTGTGTATGTGTGTTTGAATGTATATCTATGGCGGTGGTGGAAGCCGTGACCTGTGTGTGTGAATTTATATGTGTTGAGTGTGTGTTATTATATGAGAATTGGGTGTGTGTTTGTCATGAGTTGGTGTGTGTGTTGAGTGTGTGTTATTGTGAGTGTGTCTTTGATATGTGTGTATATATAATATTGAAACTAGTACGCATATAGTGTAAAATGTGTGTGTATACTATGGGTGTATTTTGGGTGTATATATGTTGCGCGTGTGTTTATATTTGAGTGCTAGTGTGTACATGTCTTACCTATATATATATATAATGAATGTGTGTGATTATAAAATATACAAATATAGATATATACTCATGGCGTACCTAAACTAATTATATATCTATAAGTATAAATAAATAAATATTCGTTTGAGCATGTTGTGCGTTAAACCCGAACCGACCTGAAACCGGCCGAACGTACCTTTCTCATCGAACGTGTTTAAAGATCTAAATTACAACTAATTATAGTTGTTAGGATTGTCATTTGCTCTTATCCGTTGAAGCTTTTGTTCATCTTTATTTTGTCACATTCCAAGGTGAGTTTCGCGGTCCCGTTTTCATTTCAACTGTTTATAAACTTAGGGGGGAAGTATGCTCACCCTTTTTATGCTGTGAACTCATTTATTCTTTGGGACTATTTTGTCTATTGTTTTGTAAGTTATATCTGGTACATGCATGAGTTTTCTGTGTGGTTCTTTATTCACAACTATTTAACTCTGGTATTGGAGCAGACAGACAGGTATTGATAGTTCTATTGGGTTGACACCCCCACCCTTATTTGTTAGTATACTAGTTGGGACTGACAGTGGCCACGAACGGGCCCTAGGGTGAATATGATCCGACAAGAGCTGTGTCTATGTCATAGGTTTAGTTGTGATGCTCATGATTACATGTGATATTATTGCTTATAACTGTATACACTTATGTCCTACAAAACTATTACATAGTATCAATTTGTATTTACTATTTAAACATGCGAACTCACCAACAATATGTTGACCTTTTTGAGCATATCTTTTCTGGTAACAACCATTGAGGATAGTTAGGGATGCTGCCATAGTGACGACCATAGGAATTGCATTTTAAACTTGTTGGGTGTCTTTGATAGTTATGTTTTGGATTAGCTTTGTTGATCATGTTTTGTTCACTTGTTCCCGGGTTGTGGGATTTACATTTCTTTTGACTGTTTGGCTTTGTTTGTCGTGGGATTGACTAACTATGACACAAGTCTCCATTTGTGTCGGGTGATGTCATGACATGTTGACCTTATATCATTTAATGCATCTCTATTCAATAACAATGTGTTATGGCGATCTGGTCTGTTACATCCTCGTGTTTTCGCTATAAGTGGGGTGTGACAGACATCACGAGAAACTCGTAGTGTCCATAATGCATATGTAAAGCCGTTTTAGGAATATCCTAGTCCTTCACCTTCAGTTGCTGGTAACCAGATCAGAGGTCTATCCTCGAGAACCAACTAGTACCCTAGAGCTGATCAAACAAGTTATCAATCCTCGGTAACGGATACCGGTTCTTCATAGTCAACTTGTTCAGCTCGCGGTAGTCGATGCACATCCTCATGCTACCATCCTTCTTCTTCACAAATAAGACCGAAGCACCCCATGGAGAGATACTTGGTCGAATGAACCCCTTATCCAGCAACTCCTTCATCTCAGAGGGAGCTAGACGATACGGCGCCATAGCAACAGGTTAGGGACCAGGTATCAGATCGATCTGGAATTCGATCTCACAGTCAGGTGGCACACCTGATAGATCTTCGGGAATATGTCAGGGAAGTCGTAAATGACAAGTATGTATATTAATCATGGTACTAATGCCTCCACATCCTTCACGTAGGCTAGATAGTCACCATATCCATGCCTCGTACACTTCTCAGTCACAACCATCGAAATACCTTCGGGACCGTACAGACTCTATCGCCATAAATTGTCACTGAACTCCCATCGGGCGTGGTCAATCGAATCATCTTCTTTCGAAACATGATATTTGCCTCATAGGATGCTAGCCAATCCATCCCTAGGACTATATCAAATCCGCCTAAGGGCATCACGAACAATCTAGCAGAGAACCTATGGCCTTCCAACTCTATGTCACAGTCTTCTACCATATCAGAAATCTTGGTAGACTTACCAATGATAGTTTCTACTTTGAAGGGCTCACCAATCTTTCTACTCCTAACGAGTAACTTATCACAGAAGGTAGTAGAATTAAAACTCCTACTAGTACCTGAATCAAAAAGCATAGAGGCATAAGTTTGGTTTACTAGGAATGTACCTGACACAACATCGGGGTCCACCCTAGCCTCCTCCTGGGTCATAGTGAATGCCCTCTTTCGCCCTCAGCCCCTCCTTCTCAGTCCCCTTCTTTCTCCCAGAGCTCTCAGCCCTCGACTTCTTGCAGTCTCTGCTCATATGCCCAGTCTCTCCATAGTTGTAACATTTCACCACATGACAATCCCTTGCCATGTGGCCCTCCCTCCCACACTAAAAGCAGAGATTTGATCCCCACTTACATTTTCCTGCATGATCCTTCTCGCACTTCTTGCATGCCTTCTCCCTCCATGTTATTGCCTTCCGATCATCCACCCTCATCTTCTTACCTCCAGCCACAAAACCACCACTGATATACCGCTTCCCATTCCCATTCCTATCATTGCCCTACTTCTTCTTCAAATCCACCACTGCCACCACTACCGCCTCTCACTCGTCATACAGTCTCCTTGCCAGATCGACCATCGACCTGAACGTACCTGGCCGAGCGGAGATCAGATGTCTGCGGATATCCGCCGGAAAACCCTTGATGTATCTATTTGTCTTCTGTGATACAGGGTGTCACCTGCTCTGGCACCAACCTCGCCATCTCATTAAACTTAGTTGTGTACTGCTGGTGCGTCATAGCTCCTACCTCCAACTGCAAGAACTCTTTCTCTATCTTGTTGAGTTCCTTATGAGGTCAAAACTCCTCGATCACCTGCTTCTTTAGCTCACTCCACCTCATCCTTCTAATCGCCCTACCACCCTCGGCCTTGATAATGTTGTCCCACCAGCATAAGGCCAAATCCACAAATGAGTAGGTAGCAAACTTCACCTTTTAATCCTCTCGGCACTCGCTGATATCAAGTACCGCCTTCATCTCACTCACCCGTCAGTGAGATGCAGCAACACTCCCATTCCCATCAAACGTCGGGGGCTTGCATCTCTGAAATGCCCCATAGTTGCTTCCCTTTGCAGTTTCCTGCACTGTTTCCTCCTCCTCATTGTCACTAGAGACGACCATCACAGTCTCTTGTTGTTCCCTTTCCCCTGGACCTCCTTCTTCGGCTTCTCTCCTAACGGTTTTCCTCTTCTCCTCCTTCTCTTTCCTCTCATCCTCCCTCACAACTCTATTTACCTCGGTTACCACAAACGACAGAATCGTCTACATGACTTGATGAACTTCCTAAACTACTGCCTCCTTCCTGAGGCCCTCAGATTAGCACTCTCATCACCGCCTTCAAGGTGATGAAGCTCGGGCTCTTCAGCAGCCATTTTGGCTGTCCTAGCCCTGTTCCTCGTGATACGCGGCCCATTACCACGTCCACCATGACCTCCACCTCGTGAAGCCTTCGAAGATCTACCACCAGCCATCACTAAGCTCTGTAAGATACAAACACCAACACGGTCCTTCAAGGTAATATCTCAGTTTATGTCAAGTATAGTAAGTCCCTAATTACAGAGGCCAGTTGTGATTAGCCACTTACTTTACTTTTCATTCCCCAAGCATTGCCTATACCGACTTCTTCGGTATCCAAATCTACTAGAAGCACATAATTCACCTTACACGCACAAATAATTCCTTTTTCCATTAACGTACATAAAACCTTTACCTGTAGGCATGAAGCTACTAGGACTGGCATCCCTTTCCTTTTATCCCATTCTTAGTTAAGTTTTAGGTTTTTGAAAATAATTTACCAAATTCTCTTATACTTTGGCTCTGATACAAACTTGTAAGGCCCTGTTCCCGGGACGCTTACAGTTGGTCAATCATCGCTTAAAACACTTAAAACAAATCATTTTGCAGCGGAAATATATCTTTTCATTAATAATTAAAATCGTGTCAAATCATCACATCATTTCGATTACATCTCAAAATTGTATTAATACAATAACATTCTAAAAAATGTGGATGCCAGACTCGAATCATCCCCAGTAGCTTATGCATCCATGCCTGCACCTCCTCAGCATCATCAATTACCTGCAAACTATTATGCATACAAAAGTCAGCGACGCTGAGTGAGTTCTATTTTTATAATAAAAAACTTTACTTTACGTTATAACATTTCATTTACTTCGTACGTGATCATACATCATACATGCATCTTGATAATAATTATTTATTATCATTCATCATCGTTCATCTTCATTCGTCATCATTCATTACTCGTTTTCGTTCTTTCATTTGTTAACATCATTCATCTTTATATAGATCCTGCCATATGCTATACCCCCACATCATGCAAAAGTTGGTGCTATGCTGGGGTTTATAAATAAACCCCCACATCATGTTGAAGATAACACAATACCGGAGTAAGCTACAAGGATCCCATCACATCTTGGTTAATCTCAAGGATTGGACCCCTGTACGTATCATCAAGGGTTAGCTAAACCGCATACAGTTGAGCAAACAACTACCTCATTAAGTTGTGAACCTCCATCATTTTGTTTGCAAGAATTTTATTCATTCTTTATGTTTTTCATTTTTCATCATCGTTATCTTTCACGTTCATTACATAATACTTTACTTACATAAACGTACATATCAAGTAAAGTCACATCATAAACATAACGTTTTAAAGTCGTTTAACCAGAAAAGATAACACATCACACATCCCAGCATACCATGCGAAAACTTAAACATACATCATCATCATCTCACACTAGAACTAGCCTTTCTGCGAGAACCTTACCACATTCAAATCCAAGACATCCAATCATCACTGTCATGCGAGAACTACAAGTCGCGCACAAAATTCATGTAGCGTGAAAATATACATACCGTGCGAGGACTTCCTATCACGTGAGAATTACCTGTCTCCCGAGAACTATCCCTTTTCATGCGAGAACTTCGTAGATTCAAATGTCATAAAGTACAACTTAACTGCTCGCGCAAAAACTATGGGTTTTTCCCACCCAGTCATAACTTATCACTTCTAAGGCTGTTCTAACATGCTTAACATCATAACAACATCAACTCAAACATAAACAAGCATTTTAGTATGCATAATTGCCCCTAAACGTAAAAACTTGCATAAAAAAGGGACTAGAAACTCACCTGTTGAAGTTCTAGCACAAACACAACCTTCCCGAAGCTTTTTCCAAACAAAAACTACATAACCATGCGTTATATTCATCAATAATCCATTCTTAGTACATAACACGAGTTACTACACGAGTTACATACCTCAAACACTTGGATTGTTCACTTTCACTCTCTGTGCAGTCGTTTTCTCTCTCTAATAACAGTACTTCTTGCATGAAAATAGAGTCAGACTGGGTGTTCTCAGCTATTTATACCCAGCTCAACTTTTCGCAAAGGTTCTCGCGCGAGAACCTCCTTTCGCCTAAAAACTTTCTCTGTTTCTACTTCTTGAAATTTTTGGTTGTTACAAGATGGGTCTCTCAGCAGCAAGAGGCTCAACTATGAGTGGACTTTGTTGAAAAGCCTCTTCTTGAGCACCCTTAGGATGTTTTGACCCATCCTGAGGTGTAGAGGTGGATGCCTTGGACATCATTTTCTTCTTTTTGTCTCTTCTTATGGCTATCCTTTTCCTCTTTTTATACTTAAACTGAGCAGACTGGCCTGCTGTACCAGATAGTTCTTGTTTTTGCTCTTTCTACGTTGGGTCCATGTCATTCACAGGTTTAGAAGGAGAAAGATCCAGACCCTACTATGGATCAAAAGATGAAGCTGACTGTGATGCGGTACTATGTCTAGGTTGTGTTTTTTTGTTGGGGTTAAACCTTGACCTCAGCTTCAGGTGTAGTCTGACTTGGTGGAGAATGCAAGTCAACCAGCTCACCCCTTTTGATCTTCTGCTTGATCACTCTAATATGCTCATCTATAGTGGATAAAGACATTGGACTAAATCTCCTTCCAAAGAATCCATACAGCTTCAAAAAGCTCACCTTCTTTTGTCTATCAGCAGATTTCTTTAGATTTGCACTGATGGTGGCTCTTGACCTTGCAGCCTCTTCCTTCATCTTCCTCTTAGCAGCTTTTTGCTCTTTTAGCACTTATTGCTCAAGCTGCTTGAGTTATTCAAACTTAATGTATCTATATGATAAGAGAAGAAGGTCTGCTGCCTGATAGAGGCCTGTGACACTCAGGTAGGTTATCATGTTTTCCCTATCTTGTTCCCTACCAACTTGGGTTTGTTGTTTAGTAGCCACAGCCTCTGCCTCAGGACTTTCCTGAACTGGGGATACGGTAAGAGCTTTTTAAAGTCTTTTTATCCTCCTTTCTTCCTTGATCTTGAGGGGCAATTCTGCATCCTCTGCTTCCTTTCTCTCCGTTGACACATCCATGTCAGCCAGTTTATTTAGTTCATCCAAAGGAGAGAGATGGGTTCATCAATATTGTAGTTTCTGGACCCCAGATAGTTTAATCTGGCAACCTTTAACTCATCATCTTGAGTGCTTGGCCTGGGGGTAGCCATGATTGTAGTTTCTATGAAGCCAGGGGTCCCACTTGAACTCTCTTCCCTTGCCTTCCTCTTCCTCTCTCTCTTATCCTCCTCAATCTCCTCAGGGGTCATTTTCCTCTTCCCTTTGTCACTCACAGGCGTGTGTGACTCAGGGTGGAGAGAGCTTTAGCCTTTATTGCTTGGTGCTGCACTTAAGCTCTAGCCAGTGAGAGGTTGTGAGATACCTTCACCAATTGGTGCCTCACTGAGGGTAATAGGTGTTCAAGCAGTTCCTGTCTCAAGGTTCACAGACTCAACTATTGGGCCTTCAGCCAAGGTTTCTTTTCGAAACTAGTCTTACGGTCCACCTCAGCATCCAATTCCCACCACATAAACAGGTTCTTGTGGACTTGGTTGAGTTCCCCGGATTGGTCTCTCAGCTAACTTGCCCTTGAGATCGGTGATCTCTATTGGTAACGGTCTACCCAAGACACATATTGGATTGATGTGGCTAGTACGTTATGATCCAAGTTGGGTCATACCTAATAACAATCTAGACAAACATCTATAATATTTATTTTATGATATGATCATGTAAGTAAATATTGACACTTGAAGTATTTAGAAATTGTGTTTCTAAATATTTGCACTAGTGTTATGAATAAATTATATGGATAATTTATTCTAAAGATAGAGTACTATGTATTGTTATTCAAATGGTTCAACAAACAATACAAGTATTTTGTCTGCATTTCTTTTGTTCATCCGTATTTACTAATGCGGATGTGTAACTGAGGAAATGCGGATATGTTCCTCATCCGCATTTACTAATGCGGATGTGCATTTGGGGAAATGCTAACGGAATTACCTCATCCGCATTTACTAATGCAGAGGAGCATTTAAGGAAATGCTGATGAAACTGATCATCCGCATTTACAAATGCAGATGTGCATTTTGGAAATGCTGATGGAGTTACTAATCGCATTTACAAATGTGGATGTATTTGGGAAATGCGGATGAAGTTTCTTCTTCTGCATTTACAAATGCGGATAGAGCTTGTTCATCGGCATTTACTAATTCGGATGAATATTAGAGAAATGCGGATGGGTTAAATGGATGGGTCCCACCCACTTTTCTCTCACTTTGAAATGTAGTTTCATAGGACGTGCAATATATGATTGCATTCAACTACTCTCTCTGATAACTTACAACACACACAAAGGTGCAATCGGTGTTCCTGTAGCTTTTCTCTCGATCGGTCGAGAAAAACCAAGAACTGAACCCGATTCAAGAAAAGAAAATCCTAGCAACCTGGTGTTTTGTTGGAAGCTTGGGGTAGACAAGCTTGAGGTTTCCTGCTTTGGAAGCTGCTGTTCAAAGATCTTCTTCTTCTGTCCCATTCGAGAGGTAGAATTCTTAACACCCTATGGTTTTTTGTAAGCATGATTTTCATATAACGATCCATTACGGGTTTTCTTTTACAGATCTTATAAATTGGTTTATATATTAACTGTAACAAGTTTTTCTTCCCACTTCCATTGCGGTTTTCATTTTATAAGGATAAAATGACTCTGATAAACTTGTGAAAACCCTATAATCTCAAGTTGCTGGTCATTGACCCTTCTGTGTAAGGTAGCCAACTGAGATTTCAGGTGACTCGCCTTTGAAACTAAATAGGTGTATGTTTTTGATAGAGTTTGCACCTTTAGTTGCAGACTCCTCTCATCTTCATCAGAAGAATCATGGGGGATGAGAGAATAGGACCAAAGTCTTCTTCCTTCCTACCAGCTAGTGATTCTTGGCTGCTGGATTTCCCCTGCACCATGATAGGTTCAATAGAAGTGTTAATGGGTTGGGTTGCCATGATTGAGTTCTTAATGATGTAATCACTTGCAGAAGTGAGAACCTCTTCCATATGGACTTCTGGAACATGTTCAGGAAGGTCCGCCTTAGTTGTGGGTCGATGATGTGGGCTAGATATGGGTGATTCAGGAGCAGTCATCTCTCCTTGAGTAGGGGTGGAGAAGAGAGACTCATGGTACTCACTTAAGCCCATATCTTCATCATCATAGAATTTTAAGTTTGGGATTGGTTGGTTGAGATCTAAAGGTTGGGGATGGTAGCTTTCCCCTAAAGGTTGATCACTAGATTTTTAAGACTCAAGTGAAGGCTTAAGGATGGGGTAGTGAGGTCATCAGACTGAGCATGAGGAACCTCAGCACTGATCCTAGAAGTGATGGGAGTGGTCTGTTCCTTAGGAGAAGTGGGAGCTCTAGTGTCCACTTCTTCCTGCAAGGGTGAGTGTATGCGGGCCTTCACATCCTGAGTAGTTTCTTCAGGGGTTTTTTGGATCTTCTTAAGTAGGTGATGGTGATTTGTGGCTGTATGGGTGGTGTAGATGTAGGTGTCGGTTCAATATTGGCTTGTGTTGCCAAGTTGTCACCTTGAGCAATGAGCTTTAACATTTTTGGTACCAGGGCTGTTTCTACCCGTGAGAAGCCAACAATGGACTTTCTCATTGTCTTAAAGATGACGGGCTTCATCTGTCATAGTTTAAGAGTGTTATTTGTTCCCGTTAACTGTGAGCCCAGTTCACAGTTAAGAATGTATGAACATATCTAGTGAACATGTAATACTCTAAGGAGTCCAAGTTAGGAAGCAAGTTTGTATAAACAAACTGAGAGGACCTAAACTTGACCCATTGAACCGTTCCATGGACTATGTAGGATAAGTTCTCAGGAATTTGTCCCAACCTCCATTTTTGATGGACAAAAAATAGATGACAACATGGAGGAGGTACTTCTATTAGGAGGAAACTTTACCCTTTTTTAAGGTTCTTACTGAGTAGTCCCCTTCATAGCCCATCTGTCAAAATGAGTTGTTTACAGTAGATTTGGGGAAGGACAATTTGCCTTCTTCATCATCCAGCCTCAGATGAATGTTGATAGTGGCCGAAGAGACAAAAATTCTCTTCCCCTACACTGTGGCAGACAATGTCTTCTCACCATACAAGATGACCTCTTGGCAGGATCTCCATAACTCTAAAAGTTGATCTTCATACAAGGAAGGGTCAATGGTAAGTGTGGTGAGGTAGTTTGAAAGAGAAAAGAAGCGACAAACATTTGAGAAACCTAGATCTTTTTCAGATGATAACAGAACAACTTGGTTGTGTTGCCTGTGTAACTACATTGAAAAATCGAGTTGGTTTCGGGGATCCGGGTTGGCCATTTTTGAGTAGCTTAGAAGGAAGGAAGATAAGGACAAAGGCGGTTTGTAGGTGAATTTATGTTATGAACTTTTGCAGATGAAGAAGAAAGTGAAAGTGAGGGAACCGTTAAAGGTATATTTATATGGATTGGATTTGAGACAAAGTTAATGCAAAAGGATAAACTTTGAAATCTGGATGTCGGTCTCACCTCTGAAAAAGTGCCCAAGAAGGTAGTTATCTTGGAACTCTAAAATATTTGGAAGGTAATTTGTCTTCAAAAGGTTTGAGAAAACTTCTGAAGCCAATTTGGCTTCAGAAGATATTTCTTGGTGTTTCAAGAACTTTGCATTGAAAGAAAAATGCTTAGAGTATTTTTAATTATTAGACAAATTTTGCTTTGAAGATATCAAATATCGTAAATTTTAATCCAAGAGAAAATAAAGCTTTCAAAACTTAATTTCTTTCGAAAGAAGACAGTACTTCAAGACATATAAGTACTAGGTGACAAATATAAGCTTCAAAAGATATAACAAAATTTATTCCGAAGGTAAATTTCTCCGAAGTTGTTATTGGTTTTGAAGACATAATTTTATTCTGATTACAACTTAATGTCTTCCAAAGAAGTGTATATCCACAATTCTCAAAATTCTAAGGGATATCAATTTTGAAATGTTTCTTCCAAAGTAAACTAGGCTTGCATAGGTGATGATATAGACAAATTAAGGCACACATATTAAAAATAATCTTGAGTTTAGTTTTAAAAAATCTACTCAAAATTAATCATCCCAATAGCTGATACAAGATACTTAAATCTCTGCTCATTAAGAGCTTTTGTGAACAGATCAGTACATTGTTCATTTGTGTTAACTTTGACCAGTTTTATCAATCCTTTTTCAAAATTATCTCTAATCAAATGATACCTGATGTTGATGTGTTTTGTCTTTGAGTGCTGCACATGGTTCTCTATAATAGAAATAGCACTGTTGTTATGTATATGGATGGGTGTCTCTTTGATGTTGAATCCATAGTCCATCATCTAATTCTGAAACCAAAGCACTTGAGCACAGCAGCTTGCAGTAGCAATGTATTCAGCTTTAGCAGTTGATGCATACACACAAGATTGTTTCTTGCATTGCCATGAGACTATCCTTCCATCGAGAAATTGATATCCCCTAGATACCAAAGTCCTAGTTTGGAAACACCTTTAAGATATCTAGGAATTCTTTTGACAACAACCAGGTATGACATCTTGGGGTTGGCTTGATATCTTTCACATATACATGTAGCAAACATGATATCAGGCATGTTGGCTGTAAGGTACATAAGAGACCCAATCATAGCCCTGTATAGATCTTCATCAACACACTCCTCCTCAAGATCTGGTCCTAGAGAGTGGTTTCTGGCTATGGTTGTCTTAGCAAAGTTACACTCAGTCAGACGAAATCTGGTAAGTATTCCTTGATACACTTTGACTTGTTTACGAAGATGCCATTGTCAACCTGCTTCACTTGAATTCCTAGAAAGAAATTGAGTTCCCCCATGGCACTCATTTCAAATCTATTCTTCATTAGCTTCTCAAAGTCTTTGCAGAGTTTTGGATTAGTTGACCCAAAGATGATGTCATTTACCTAAACTTGAACCAGCATCAAGTCATTCCATTTTCCTTTAATGAATAGTGTTCCATCAATAGTACCTCATTTGTTCCCATGCTGAAAGAGATACTGTGATAGTGTCTCATACCACTTCCTTGGAGCTTGATGCAACCCATAGAGAGCTTTGACAAGCTTGTAGACATAATCAGGATGATCTCGGTCTACAAAGCCAGGTGGTTGTTTGACATACACTTCCTTATCAATCACCCCATATAAGAAGGCATACTTGACATCAAGTTGGTAGACCTTGAAATCCTTGGATGCAACAAAGACAAGGAATATCCTAACAGCTTCAAGTCTTGCTACAGGAGCAAAAACATCAGTGTAGTCAATCTCTTCTTTTTGTGTGTACCCTTGAACAACTAGACACATTTGGTTTTGCTTGCTAGTTTTGCTTGCTTGGTTATTTGCTTTTGCACATTCCTGTGAGCAGTTGGTGGTAGGAGTGGCTTCTTCTTCTACACCCTCTTCATCATTAGGGAAAAGGCTTGCTCGTCCTGATTCCCCGCCATCAACTTCTGATCCGGATGAGTGGCCTATGCTTGTTTCGGATGATGATTTATTTGATTATGATCAATCATTCGCTTTACCTATTCATCCTCTGATCTACAGCTGGGTATATTATCCTCGCTACATGTCCCGATTGATTCGAAAGGATCATGTTCCTCTTCCTCCTGATTTTCTACCTTGGACTAGATCTCATCCTCCTACGTCTCCTGAGCCAACAGTGCCTCCTCCCCCTTGCTCTTCTGAGCAGGCCATAGCTGCTTTGACGACCACCTTGGATACTAAATGAAAACACATAAGATAATTCATGGATGATAATGTGGAACTTATGAAAGGACTAAGGCAAGGTAGAGAGGAAAATGGGGCACTAAAGGAGTGACTCTATAGTCTAATAAATCATGATAACGCTTTGGCAAATGGCATGGTAGCCCTGAGTAAACGTGTGACTGGTGATGAAGATGATATTACAGCAAACCTTCATCGGATCGATGAAATGGAAGGTCACATCAACATAATAAATGTAGCCCCAGCAACCGAAGAAAAACCTGAGGAAGAACCCGAAGAAGAACTAGAGGAAGAACTTAAAGATTAGCCATAGAAAGAACCTGAAGAGGAGCTGGAGGAAGAACCCAAAGAGGAACCGAATAACCATCCTGAGAATAGAGCGGGATCAGGCGAATCTTGTTGATTTCTATTTCATTCATTACATTCGTTTATCTGACTTTCACATATTTTGAACCTATATTGGGAGGGTTGTTTGCCATCCTACTGACATATTTGGATTTTGATATTTAGTTTAATCGGTTGTAGACATATTTCCAATTTATTTTATCAGAGATTATTATTTGAACATTAAGATGTGGTTGTGCTAAATTTTTTTAATTACTTATACTTAAACAAAGTTGATATGCTAGATATTTACTTGCTTTTGTGTGTTGTGATTGTTAAGAATATCTGGACGTAGATGTGAACATGATCGTGGTGGTGGCACCATCAACATGACACCGGCAAAGCTTGCCGCACTTATAAATCAGCATATGGCTAATGCATTGGTGAACCGCAATCACCATCGGCAACCTGCTCCGATTGGTAAGTAATGCCAATTGTTTCTGACGTTAAAGTTCCGCCAATCATGTTAATTGTAGCACTCGCTAAAATTCCAAAGTCCTGATCTACATCTGTTAAAAGTCAAGGGGTTTGTATTTATAAGTCCTTCAAGGACTGCAAAGCTAACCTATTCACTTGGGTGGGAGGAGATATAGGACTCTAGAGATAGTTTGAGAAGCTGAATCAGTGTTTGAGATGTACAACTATCCAGTGGCAAATCGGGTGAAATATGCTATTGACACCTTGGATGAAGCTGCTCTATTATGGAGGAACACTCAAGTGCAAATGTTGGGTGTAGAAATCATTGACGAAACCTCATGGGATGACTTCAAGAATCTCATGAAAGAAGAATAATGCTCTTAGGATAAGGTGTAGAAGTTAGAGGCATAATTCTTGAACTTGAAGATGTCAGGTTCCGATATTAAGGCATACACTACTCGCTCCCATGAGCTCCCATGAGCTTGCCACATAATTGCCGAACCTAGTCAACCCTCCCCATATAAGGATCTAAAGGTACATCACCGGGTTAGTCCAAGAAATACAAAGCATGGTCACCTCTTCCTGACCAGCCACAATCCAGGATACAATCAGACTGGCTTACAAGCTGACTCACCAGGTTGTCATATAGGGTAACTAACCCCCACATGGTTCTGTGTCAACTACCTTGGATAGGAGTAACAAGCATAAGTGGGAAGCGAGTTCTAACAATGAACAATGTGCATCCCGGCAACAACCAAAACAATTCTAGAAGTTTGACAACTCCCGTTCATTCAACCAGTCTTCTTGATCATCTCAACACACCGGTGGCTATAGCGGAACATTACCAAGTGCAACAAATGTAACTACCACCATAATGGTCCTTGCAATAAGAACAACTATGAGAGATGTTGTAAATTTGGCCATGCTACCAAAAACTGTCGAGTGAACATAACAACCAAACCACCAAGATAGCAGGATGAGCAAAAGGGATGTTATGAGTATGGTCAAATAGGGCATTTCAAGAGGAATTGTCCAATGCTGTGAAAGAATAACAATGGTGGAAACCATGGTCGTAATGGTGTTGATAATAGGAAAGATAATGGAGGCCAAGACAATGGTGGTGCTAAGGGTAGAGCATTCTGTGTTGTTTGATTCTGGTGCCAATAGAAGCTTTATTATTCATAAGTTCAGTAAGTTGCTGCATGTCACATCCACAAATTTAGACTTGAACTGTACGATATAATTAAGTGATGGTAAGATCATAAAAGTTTCTCAAATGTTCTACGATTGTAAGATAGGTCTGTCTGGCTATGAGTTTGATATTAACTTTCTATCTGTGACTCTCAATACTTTCAATGTTGTTTTCTGTATAGATTGGTTGTCCATGAATCAAGCTGAAATTATTTGCCTAGAAAAACTCATTAGACTTCCTCTTGATAGTAGAGAGATACCCACAATTAAGGGTGATAAAAGTGATGTTATGGTGGGCATCATTTCTTACATGAAACCTCCAAAATGCCTGTGGAAGGGACATTCGGTAATTTTCGCTCTAGTTACTAAAAAGGCCACAGAAGAGAAGCGGATTGACGACATCCCTGTCATTAAAGATTTCCCAGATGTATTCCCGCAAGACTTCCCTAGCCTTCCTCCACATAGGCAAGTAGAATTCTAGTCTGAGCTAACACCAGGAGCTTCCCCAATCACTAGTGTGCCATAACGCTTGGCACCAAACAAATTAAAGGAATTTCCGAAGCAGTTGCAAGAACGCTATTAGACAAAGGATGTATACATGCCAGTTCTTCACCATGGGGAGCACCTGTGTTATTTGGGAAGAAGAAAGACAGAACCTTCCGTATCTGCATTGACTATCTGGAATTAAACACAGTCGCCATAAAGAATTGTTATCCTCTTCCGTCTATTCACGACTGCTTCAGGGATCGAGTTACTACTCAAAAACCGATTTAAGATCTAGATACCATCAGCTCAGGTTTCAAGAAGAAGACCTATCCAAAACTACTTTCAGATCTTGATACGGCCATTTTGATGTCCCGATCATGACATTGGTGATGGGACTAATGCTCCCTGTAGGCTTTATGGACCTCATGGAACCTATCGGTAAACCCTATAGATGAGTTTTCATAGTTCATTAATGACATACTAATTATTCCAAGTGAATAGGGAGGAACATGAGGAAAATTTATGACTGATTCTAGAGCTGTTCTTAAAAAAGAACAACTATATATGCCAACTTGTTAGGATCAGTGATCTAAGTTTGATCAATTAGAGTTAATCACAGCGGAATTAGAGCAAGAATTAAGCAAATATAGCAAGAACACAATAAATATTCAATGGAACAGTACACGGTTATATAGAAATAGGGTTTTCTGCATTGGGATAATAACATTCATGCACACATGCTTCGGTATGGCGGCTGCTAGGTTTTCCTAAGCTGCACGATTACAATTAGGTCAGCATTCCTTATATAAAGGAATGTGACGTCTGCTGATGTCACTTGATAGTGACGTCTAACAGAATTATTACAAACTACTGAAAGTAAGCAAACTACTGAGAATGTTCACAACAACTGAGAACATCTCTAGTATTCTAAGTACACGAAGAAACATAAAACTACTGAAACTACAAGTACAGAAAGGAAAATACAACTACTGAAAGGAAACCATCACAACTACTGAAGAGGTCTTCTTCAGCTGTTGTGACAATCATCTGAAACTTGGTCTTCAGTCTTTGTCTTCAGCTCTTTCACTTCAGACTTTGTCTTCAGCTCTTGTCTTCAGACTTTGTCTTCAGCTCTTTCACTTCAGACTTTGTCTTCAGCTCTTTCACTTCAGACTTTGTCTTCAGACCTTGTTATCAGCTGATGTCTTCAGCTGTTGCAGACTACTTCAGTTGTTGTAATGTCCGTGGGACTTAAAGGTTTTTCTGATCAGGCTCATTGGTTCTTTTGGTCCAACAAACTCCCCCTGAACCAATGCAGCCAAAACCTTTAAGCTTATTGAGGTCCCACTTATTCTTGGCAGAAATACTCTCTTGATCAGCTTTAGAGATATAGGATAAGCACAGGCCAGGGAACAGGTTTCAGTAGATGTGAATGTCAAAGGATGGAAGGGAACTCTGTCTTGGGGAACTGGACACAGAGCCGTTATCCCAACCATGAAACCTACTTCCCATTGATGAGTCTATAAGACTCTCTGACGTAGGCCTCAAGGAGAACAACTTGTTCCTCCTTAGTGAGTTCTTCTGCTTCTCCTTCGAAGAAGAACTCTGGGCCATAGTACTCTGATAAGTACTTTATCGTCTTTCCATTTTTCAACTCAACAGTTGTTATCTCTCTGTAAGCAAATTCATCTGGGTGAGTCCCTTCTAATAACAACTGGAGTTCATTTTTCTTGATCTCTTCAAGCTCTTGTATAACAACCCTTTCTTGACACTTTTGTTCTCCATTAGAGTTTGAGGGGTCATCTTTGACTTGTAGGCTTCTTGAAGTCTTCAAGTATTTCCCAGGGTGAGACTACAATGGCCAACATAATAGCAGCATCTATGGTCTTTCTCACTTGGCCATTGTATCTACTTGGTATGGATTTCTTATGAATTCTAGAACTAACCTGGGGTCTGGCCAAATCCTTACTCTCTCCTTTTGATATTGAAAGGTATACCTGAGAGCATACAGCCTTTGAGCATGTTTCTTCATGGCTTGTATAGATGATGACTGAGGAAACTCTTTGTCAATCATCTTCAAAAGTTGCTCATCGTGCTGTTTCTGCTGTTCTTCTTCTTCAATCTTAACTTTCACCATTTGCCTCTGAAAGTCTGGTGTGATCATTTGTTGACTTCTGGGCTCAGGTAATTTAGAACAGCAGAGATTGGCAGACTATCTTCTTCATCATCTTCTTCTTCTTCTTCTACCATCCTCAACACCCTTCTCCTCCTTCTGGGTGCATCACTGGATGTGGTTTGAGGTGGTTTTTGGGGTAAGGGAGTTGGTTTTGAGGGTTGAGTTGATTTGGAGAGTTGTGGGGTTGGTTGTTTTTGAGAGGGAGTTTGGGAAGGCTGATCTAGCATTTTTATGGTGAGTTTGGCTTTGGAAAGCTTGGCCATATCAGTTCTCTTCCCAGCACCTGCTTCATCTAGGCTTCGATAATAACCCCTTGTTGAATGCTTCAGAAGCACAGATTCTGGTGGTTATTGCCAGAATACTGTCTCTGGTCCATGATTTAATCTCAATTAATGATCTTCCCAAG
This sequence comes from Flaveria sonorensis, assembly GCA_025506505.1. NCBI lineage: Eukaryota > Viridiplantae > Streptophyta > Magnoliopsida > Asterales > Asteraceae > Flaveria > Flaveria sonorensis. Next base: position 37,238,717 of record CM046423.1, read on the forward strand.
TATTTTGCAGTAAACTGATCATTATTTCCAACCTCTCCCTTTCCATCACACTATAACTGGCCCATTTCTTGTATCTCTTCAATCTCCAGCCTTCTGATCTCAGTGTCTAATGTAGCTGTATCAAAGCCCTGTCTGAAGAGTTGGTCTATTATTCTGTCCATTGATCTGCTGTGAGCTTCATCAGCTTCTTTAATCAGATCTTCCAATGATTTCTCTTCATCAGGCTTTTGAGTTTCAGCACTTTTCTTTCTTTGTATGTGATCAGCTGTTTTTCCTTTCTTTCTCTGTTGTTTCTCATTTTCCACTCTCTTTCTTTTTCTTTCTTTCACTGCCTTAGACTCCCCTTTTTGGGTGCATTGGGTTCAGGGGTTTGAATGGCAGAAAGCTTCTTTGCACAGCATCATCAACAAGTGTTTGTAGATTTGAGGAATCCTCTCATCAATGGCTTTATGCACAATCTCATTGATGATGGGAGTGATGAGAGGTAAGGAATTTTGAAAGGTAGCAACCATCTGCTCAGAGGGGTTCTGTCCCTGAGAGGTGGTGCCAAAAACAGTGGCTGGTGGCTCAGTTGAGTGTAGTGGCTGAGTGTTTGGTAAACCTTCAGATGAAGGTGCCATCTGTGGGTTTATTGGGGCAGATGGACTTTGATCCTGAGACATTTTGGCAAGCAGTTCTTTGAGTCTGCTCACCTCAGCCTCAAGGATTGTGTTATGGGCTAAAACATCAAAGAAAAAGCCCAGGTCATCATCAGTCTTTGCTGAATCACTGACCTCCTGATTGAATCAGGATGTACATGCCCTGAGTGTAGATCAGTTGTAGCATGTGCCCCTTGTTCTTGGTTCTGGGGACTTCCTGCCTCAGGACTGAGTCCTTCATCGGCAGTTGCCTCTGGTGAGGTCTTAGAGATGTTACCAACTTCATCCTGTTCATTTGCTGAATCAGTAGAAGTGGCAGCCTCACCAGATGTTCTAACCTCCTCCTCTACACGGGGAGATTGAACATTATAACCCCTGTGCTGTGGGTTATCAGCAGCATTTTGGTCCTCTTCCTCAGCTGTTGAGGTTCTCCCCATTGTAATTGGTGTCTGGGGAGGAGGAGAGGAATGCAGCTGACTCAACACTTGTGCAACAATAAATGTTGGGCTTTGAGGGGCGGTTGCATTTGGAGATAGGTTTGAAGCAGATTGCACCCGGGGTGACTGGTGCTCTTCAATGGTAACCTTCTCAATTGAGATAGGTTCCAGCATTGTGGTATCCCCAATTATGGTTGCATCAGGATCCTGTTGAGAGGATGCCTGAGCGGCTAGGGCTGGTGGAGTCTTTGACACTACTGGGGGGTTAGAACCAGTAAGTGTTCCTGTATTGGTGTTACAGGGGCATCCTCAGGGGACTCATCTCCCTGAGTAGCCTTTTGGGCTTTTTGGTTTTGGGTTTGTGGGGACTTTGGATCTGGAAGTGGAGGCTGTGGGTTCCCGCTGCTTGGGTTTGAGCAGCCGGGCAGCCCCTTTCATTGTAGGGTCAGAGTTGTGCCTGGAGTATACTTCAGGCAATACAGCCGGAGCAGGGACTCCAAGGCCAACAAGGCCGTCTGATTTTAGCTGTGTTAAAATTATGGCCATGAGAAACCTGGGATATAATATCCATCTGTTTGCCACAGGTTTCAAGGCCAGATCCTTTAGTTCCAAAACACTATCTCAGAAAAATTTAAAGTTTGTCGTTCAAAGATAGAGTATAATACCTGTTGCCATCGGGAAGACATTTGATCCCATGAGGAGGTTTTTGGTGCAAGGCAGACATTCACCATGTGGAATATAAGACGTTCAGCATCATGGAAGTGCTTCTTCAGAATGGTGGTAGCACTTAAGTCTCCTTCATACCCGTTGTTGATGAAAGACATATCGGTTGTGCCTTTCGGGTATTCTGTGACACAGGTGGCATCATGTAGATCTAGGGTTTGTCGAATGATGTCCGGAGTGATGACCACCTGTTTCTGGTTGACCAACGACTGGAGAGTGATTTGGCTATCATTCTCACTAGTTTGCACAGAGACGTTGGTCCAGAACTGGCTTAGGGAATCGGGGTATATGGTAGGATTCAGAAGAAACGCGGTTCGGTACTGGGAATCTACCATAAGATCGATGGCGTTATCAAATTTGTTCCAGAAGGCCGATTTCGAGAGGTAGGCAACACAGTTGTGTCTGGGTTTGAGTTTCATGGTCGCCATTGTTGAGAGAGTGAAGGACGGAAAACGGCTAATGAAACGTTGAAAGTAGGTTTAGGTATTTATAGGGTAAGAAAAAGCTGATATAAAACGACTGAAAGTGTTGGTGCTGTCATCAGTTGTTTGAAAACAACTGAAGACCTGGTTTTAACTTTCAGAAGTTGTAACAACTGAAGACTTGGTATTAGTCATCAGTAGTTGTGAAACTACTGAAGACATGGTTTTGGCTTCAGGTGTTGTAACAACTGAAGACTTGGTGTTAGTCATCAGTAGTTGTGAAACTACTGAAGACATGGTTTTGGCTTCAGTTGTTTGAAGTGAAGCAGCAGTTGTAGAAACAACTGAAGAGAAAAATTTCTCATCAGCTGTTGTCGTCAATTCTTAGCTCATCAGCTGTTTCATTCTGACCTCAACACTTCATCAGACTTTGTCTGAGTTTCAGATGTTTCATAGGTCATCAGTACTTATCTGTTATTCTGACATCAGCAGTTGTAACTACAGCAGTAGTTGTAACCACATCAGTTCTTTTCAACAGATGAGTACTTCAGTACTTTTAAGTAATTTAGTCTTCAGTAGTTATGAAAACTACTGAGGATAAAAGAACTTCAGTACTTATTTGTGACAGTAGTATACGAATGCTCATCAGTACTTGTTGACTGAGATCATCAGTAGTTGTCACTTATTCTAGCTGCAGCATACCAAGCCTTAACACTAGGTTTTGGAAAGTTGAACTGTCCAAAGGCTTAGTAAATATGTCTGCAAGCTCATCAGCACTAGGAACAAACTTTGGATCAATCAGACCTTTTTCAAAACAATCCCTAATAAAATGGTGTCTGATCTCAATATGTTTGGTCCTAGAGTGCTGGACTGGATTCTTGACAATACAAAGAGCTGAAGCACTATCCATTAGTAATGGAGTCTTAGTCTCTGTAATGCCATAATCCAGTAATTGATTCTGAAGCCAGAGTACCTGAGATGTACAACTTGCAGCAGCAATGTACTCGGCTTCAGCAGTGGATGTAGCAACAGATGTTTGTTTCTTACTCTGCCAAGAAACCAAACAGTTGCCTAGGAATTGACATCCACCAGAAGTTGATTTTCTAGTTAATTTACACCCTGCATAGTCACTATCAGAAAAAGCAACTAATTTGCAAGAGTGCCCAGTGGAATACCAAAGACCTAGAGATTGAGTACCTTGCAGATATCTAAAGATCCTCTTGACTGCAATCAAATGAGACTCTTTAGGAGCAGCCTGAAATCTAGCACAAACACAAGTTGCAAACATAATATCTGGTCTAGAAGCTGTTAAGTACATCAAGGACCCAATCATACATCTGTAAAGTGTTTCATCAACAGCTTTACCTTTCTGATCTGCATCCAGTTGTGTGGTGCTGCACATGGGAGTAGAACAGGGCTTACAGTGTTGTAAATCAAACTTTGCCAAAAGACTTTTTGTGTATTTTGACTGATGAATGAAAGTTCCATCAGCCTTTTGTTTGATTTGCAAACCTAGAAAGAACTGTAATTCTCCCATGGCACTCATTTCGAATTTTTGTTGCATCAACTTTGTAAATGCATCACACAACTGTGGATCAGAGGAAGCAAAAATAATATCATCAACATAAATTTGAACAAGGAGCTTATGCTGACCCACTTTCTTAATGAACAAAGTTTTATCTATGGAGCCTCTAGTGAAATTATTCTGAAGAAGAAATTTGACAGTGTTTCATACCAGGCTCTAGGAGCTTGTTTCAACCCATAAAGAGCCTTATCAAGTTTATACACCCAATCAGGATGTTTATTATCCTCAAAACCTGGTGGTTGACACACATAAACCTCTTCTTTTATTTTACCATATAAAAATGCACTTTTGACATCCATTTGAAAAACTTTAAGATTGTGGAATGCAGCATAGGCTAAGAACAATCTAATTGCCTCCAGTCTGGCTACAGGGGCAAAGGTTTCATCATAATCAATACCTTCTTCTTGTGAAAACCCCTGGACAACCAGTCTGGCCTTGTTCTTGACAATTTGCCCATTTTTCTGTTTTATTCCTAAACACCCATTTAGTGCCTATTGCACACTTACCTGGGGGTAGAGGAACCAGTTCCCACACTTGCTGCTTTTTGAACTGAAGAAGCTCAAGCTGCATGGCATCAACCCATCCATTGTCTCTTAATGCAATATGATAGTTCTTTGGCTCTTGCTGACTGATGAAAAGAGCATAGAAGCAGAAGTTGGACAATTGACTTCTAGTTGAGACACCAGCATTGATATCACCAATGATTTGAGACGTTGGGTGATTCTTCAGCTCTGGATACACTATGAGATCTGTGCAAGTGTTTGTAGCACGCTCAGCAGCAACAGATGTTGATCCAGATTCTTGAAACCAAGTGTTAGATGGCAGGTCAAATGAAGTAGAGGATTCAGAAATCTCATCAGCATTTGTTGTGGATGGTGCTACTGAAGCTACAGGAACATCAAGTTGAGTAGACTCAGGCAGTTGATCACTAAACTTGAATAGGTGAGTACTGGGATCATCATGAACATCAGTACCACCAGATGGATGACTAGCTGCAGAAGGTGATGAATTCACATGATCTGCAACAGCTGGAGGCTGATAAGGAACATATTGCAGTATGTCCAGATCAAACAACTCCACAGGGTTTTGTGGGATTTTGTCCTTAGGAGATTCATTGAACTTCACATGCAAGGTTTCTTCAACCATCTTTGTTCTACAGTTGAACACTCTGTAAGCCTTGCAAGTGGATGATACCCAACAAAATACCCTGCATCCACCTTAGAATCAAACTTTTGGAGTTGATCCTTTGTGTTGAGAATGTAACAAGGACACCCAAATGCTCTGAAGAATGAAATTAGAGGAGCCAAATGATGTAGAACTTCATAAGGAGTCTTCATCAACCTCTGATTCACTAAAGCTCTATTTTGCACATAGCATGCTGTGTTGACAGCTTCAGCCCAAAGGTCAGTGGCAAACCAGAGTCAGCCAACATGGACCTTGCAGCTTCAATTAGGGTCCTGTTCTTTCTCTCCACTACTCCATTTTGTTCTGGAGTCCTTGGAATGCTATACTGCCTCTTGATTCCTTTTGAAAGGTAGAAATCATCAAGTGTATGGTTTCTAAATTCAGTTCCATTATCACTTCTTATACACTTGACTGATAGGGAATACTGCTTCTCAACATACAACACAAAGTTAATAATTGTCTGAGCAGCCTCATCCTTTGAATGCAAGAAGAAGGTCCATACAAATCTGGAGTAATCATCCACAATTACCAGACAGTATTTCTTCTTTGCCATGCTCATTACTCTCACAGGACCAAAGAGATCCATGTGCAGTAATTGCAAGCAGGCAGTGGACTTTGGTTCTTCTATAGGAGGGAATGAGACTTTGTGTTGTTTTCCTTTTAAACAAGCAGTGCAGGTTTCATCACAGAGGACTCCTTTATTGGTAGACCTCTTACTAAACTATTGTGGATCGCTGATTCATGTTTTTGAGATTAACATGACCCAGCCTTCTATGCCACAGTTTAGATTCCTGAGGAGAGGCCTTGGAGAACAGGCAAGGATGACCTTTTAACGCAATCTTCTTTGACAGATCCAAGGCATATACTCTTCCTATCCTGTTGGCCTTCAGGAGAGTATGTTCATCCAATACCTTGTCAATCAGCCTCAGAACTTTGGAAGACAGAATCCGGCAGTTCTGGCTTGTGAAAAGTGCAACATGCCCTTTATCACACATCTGACTGACACTCAGTAGATTATACTTGAGATTCTCCACATGGTTAACATCATCAAATCTGATTTCTCCATTTGACACAAATCCTTTCCCGATGATGTAACCCTTAGCATCATTTCCAAATGAGACAAATCCCTTCTTTCCTTGAGAGTAGTCATTAAGAAGAGAACTGCTCCCAGTCATATGCATAGATCCTCCACTGTCTACATACCAGATGCTTCTTTGGCATGCTGAAGAACCCTGCATTTATCATAAGAAACTAGTTAGCTTTAGAGACCCAAACCTTTTTGGTTTTGGGTCTGTTTTCATCAACAGATTTAACCATAACTTGTTTCTCATGATTAACAGCTGATGAAGGTGGAGATGGTGCTGAAATGGAATTCTTAGATTTGGGCTTGGATTTCCTTTTCAGTGGTTTGATCACAGGTGCATCTAGTTGGTTAACTCTCCCCAACAAATGTTGAACCATCATAACAAGTTGTGTCTGATTTGTTGCTAAAGCCTTCAGCTTATTTGACACATCAGTACTTGTTTTTGATGAGTTCCTGTGACCCACCATTTCCTCCTTCTTGAAATTCACAGACTTCGTCTGATGTTTATCATGAGGAACACTATCAGCTGTTTTCTGATAAACCCCATCCTTCTTTTTGGATTTTGGTGAGGCCTTGGGTTATCAGTTTGAGATGACTGTGGTACAAACTTGGTTTCAAACTCATTTTTCATTTTATTTATCTCTTCTTTAATGAGCTTATCTCTGTTGAGTTTGGAGCCCTTTTTGTACCAGCATTCATCAGATAGATGATTGAATTTACCACATATTTCACATGGCTTATTCTTCATCTTGGATTGATCAACTGCTGAAGTGGAAACTACTGAAGGTGTGATCTTCAGTACTTTCCTCCTTTTAGTACTTGTGTTAAGTACTGAAGGATCGGTAACAACAGAAGACTTGTTCTTCAGCTGTTCTCTATCCGTCCTGAAAAACTGTATGATAGATTCCTCAGCAGTTGTTACTCCTTTTATTTCGTCAGATTTGAAATGCTTTTCAGATGTTGTGACTTGCCCTTCAGTACTTGGAGTACTTTGAGGGACAACATCTGAATTTCTCAGCTTCATGTGTTTATCAGCATTTAAACCATTAGGCAATTGACTTGCTGAGATCTTAACACTGACTTCATCCTCTAATTTTGTAGTATCATTTGAGGATGAATCACATGATGATGTGGTTTGGAAATTACTTTCACCTTCAGATTTTACTATTACTTTTGAAGTAAAATCAGTAGGTGGTGCAGTATGATTGTAACCTATTCCAAACTTCACATTTGAAGCTGTTTGCTTGCTGAGAAGCATTTCAAATCCCTTGCAGGATGTTACCCAGCGGTCACACTCAACTTGGGTAGCTGCAAGTGTCTCTTTGAGACTTCTGTGGTTCTCGAGTATGACCTCTACCTTAGCCTTTTCATCATTAAGTTGGCATTTAAGCTTGTAAATCTCATCATCTTTGTCATTAAGTGCAGACACATACTCATCTTTTCTTTTGGAAATAGTTTCTCAAGCTCAAGATTTTGATTGATTAAAGCTACATTTGCCTCTCTAATAGAGACAAAGGCAGCTATGCATGATTCAGAACATAACTTGGCTTTAGCCTCAGAAGATACCTGGGTTACCTGTGAAGATGAAGCATCGGAGCAGGAACCCTCAGTAGACTCCAGGGCCATGAGAGCAAGATTCCCAAAAGGATGTTCACCACCATGTTGACCAGCACCAGCAGATAATTGCTTATTGAAACCAGAAAGATCATCTGGTAAGCTGCTCCAGTCAACAACTCCTGGTGTAAAGAAGCTGTGATGAGGTTGAGATTGTGATGGAGATGCTTGAGGCTCAGGTAGGGCTTGAGGTTGTTGTGCTATAGGGACATGAACAGGATTTGGCTGTGGCATGTAATAGCAGGGATAAGGATATGGCATTGGACCCTGAGGGACAAAGTATGCAGGAGATTGAGGTTGTGAGTGATGACCAGAACTAGCAGGATGTTGCCCTTTATTTGGTGAGCTATTGCTTGGAAAGGTCACAAAGGGTGCAGAGGAGTTAGATCCAGTTGATCTACACTCTCTTGCAAAGTGCCCAAGCCTGTGGCATTTATGACACCTCAACTTACTCTTGTCAAAACCAACTTTGGTTTTGCCAGAGAGTCCTGGAAATTTCCTACCAGTTCTCTTGTAGAACTTTTGAGATCTGATATTGATCAGGGCCATTTGGCTCAAAATATCCATCTCTTCTAAATCATCATCAGCAATACCTTGCAAATCATCCATGATAAAGCATAAATTATCACTATTACCCCAGAATGACTGTCAACACCAACAAATGCATGATCAGAACTGTTTGAAGAGAAATCTATATGCTCATCATAATGACTTTCTGATCCAGCATATTCTGACTCATGACCGACCAAGGCAGTGTTACCTGGTACAAAGTCATCAGAGAGCTTTCCTGATGATGCCAGTTTCCTTTTCTGCTCTATCTCTCTTTCAAATGTAAGCAGTTTCCCATGGAGTTGGGTGAGAGATAGGCTATCCAGATTTGCACTGGAGCGTAGGACAATGGTGTATGTGTCCCATCTCTCAGGCAGTGATCTGAGGAATCTGTTGTTCATCTGGCTGTTAGTGTACTCATGCTTGACCATTTTCAGCTCAGAGATCAAGCAGGAGAAATGCTCAAACTGTTGAGTCAGTGTCTCACCCTTCCTATGAGAGAATGTCTCATATTGTTGGGCGAGGATTTCTCTGTTGTTTGCTAAGACCTCATCAGTTCCTCCGAATTGTTCCTTCAAAGCATTCCAGAGGTCATGAGCAGTTTCATGATGCATAAGCCCAGAATAGATTTCATTCGGCAGTGCCATGGCCAGAATTCCATGGGCTTTAGCATCAATCTCAAACAGTTTACGATCTTCATCTGAGTATTGCTCCTTCTTCTACGGAACCATTTGATTGGTCTCCGGATTGTTCACCATAGGCTTGTGTGGACCGTGAACCACAGATGTCCAACAACCTGAACTGTTAACAGACAGGTGATGGAGCATTCTTCGTTGCCATATGTTATACTTACTCCTAACCAGCATCGGAGGCTTGGTTGAGGAGCCAGTATTGTGAGGATCATTAGATGGAGTAGTCATTCTCAGATTCAAACCAAATCAATCAAGTTTCAAAAGATTTAGCACAAAAACACAACAAACTCAATAAGAACCAAGAAGAAACTCAATTTAAATAACCAGAAGCAGCAGAAAATCAATCTTTATAACCAATTATTGCACATATGCTAATTCGATCAAACTATAGATATCAAAATAGCAGTTTCAATGATTAATTATTAAACCGATCAATGATTAACCTGCTCTGATACCATTTGTTAGGATCAGTGATCTAAGTTTGATCAATTAGAGTTTAATCACAGCGGAATTAGAGCAAGAATTAAGCAAATATAGCAAGAACACAATAAATATTCAATGGAACAGTACACGGTTATATAGAAATAGGGTTTTCTGTATTGGGATAATAACATTCATGCACACATGCTTCGGTATGGCGGCTGCTAGGTTTTCCTAAGCTGCACCGATTACAATTAGGTCAGCATTCCTTATATAAAGGAATGTGACGTCTGCTGATGTCACTTGATAGTACGTCTAACAGAATTATTACAAACTACTGAAAGTAAGCAAACTACTGAGAATGTTCACAACAACTGAGAACATCTCTAGTATTCTAAGTACACGAAGAAACATAAAACTACTGAAACTACAAGTACAGAAAGGAAAATACAACTACTGAAAGGAAACCATCACAACTACTAAAGAGGTCTTCTTCAGCTGTTGTGACAATCATCTGAAACTTGGTCTTCAGTCTTTGTCTTCAGCTCTTTCACTTCAGACTTTGTCTTCAGCTCTTGTCTTCAGACTTTGTCTTCAGCTCTTTCACTTCAGACTTTGTCTTCAGCTCTTTCACTTCAGACTTTGTCTTCAGACCTTGTTATCAGCTAATGTCTTCAGCTGTTGCAGACTACTTCAGTTGTTGTAATGTCCGTGGGACTTAAAGGTTTTTCTGATCAAGCTCATTGGTTCTTTTGGTCCAACACAACTTTTCCAAGTGTGACTTCTTGATGAGAGAAGTACAGTTCTTAGGGCACGTAGTTAAAAAGAATGGCATTCACCGAGACCCGTCTAAGATTGAAGCAATCAAGAATTAGCCTGCGTCGACGACACCTACTGAGCTGCGCCAATTTCTTTTATTAGCAGGTGATTACTGACAATTCATAGAAGGATTTTAAAAAATTGTTGTTGGACTGAACAAGCTCATTGAAGGATAAAGCCTACATTAATAAATCAAACATGTTCTAACATTCAAACATCTATTTTCTAACATACAGCATAAGTAACATTCAAATCAAACACTAATTATTATTTAAATTTCATTTACAGATTTTGTAGATAAAGAAATTTTTGCAAAGTGTTGGCAGCGGATGAAGACCAGCCCATAGCGGATGCCCAACTGTTGGCAGTGAATGAAGTTCAAAGAATGTCCAAGTATACACAATGGATGAACAAGCAATCGCAGCTGATGAACAAGTCCACAACAAATGTTCAATATTCACAACAGATGAACAGTTCATAATGGACAAATCAAAGCAAATATACCAAGTGTTCACAGAGGATAACATGTGTCGATAGTGGACAACATGTGCTCATAGTGAAGACATCTCTTCACAGCAGACAACTTATTTTCACAGTGGACACTCATTCACCATCCATAGCGGACAACCAAACATCAACAACGGACATGTCATCATCAACAGTAGACAACACTTAGACTTAGAATTGATTATGTGATTTGTTTTTACATTGTAACTGCACATAGATCTGTGTATCGGTTATAAATAGTGGTATACCCTAATCCTTTGTAAGCTTTTGAACAAATTGTCAATCAAAAAAGCATTTTCAATTTCTCGGAGCATTCATACCATACAAACACAAAATTACACAACCATACACACATATTAGAGATCATATCACACACCATGGGTTCCTGCAGCATGTTGTTTGAGTATTGATTATTTTTTGAGAGATTAAAAAGGTCATTGGAGGATCAACCTTGTTCAAGAACAAAGCTATTTCCATCAGGTGGTATCAAGGCCTTGCTCAAATCATACACTAATTTTTGATCCTCTTAATCAATATAATGATCTCTACTGTTCATTAGCTTCAAAACCATACATCTTGAGCATAAAATCTGATAGGTTCAAATGGATCGATCTGTGATGATCTCTACTTGCTTTGTGATTGAACATCTTTAGTAGAAGACTCTTTAGCATTTTCTTTATCTTTTTGTTCTTTCTGCCATTTGATGAAGTCTAGATTGCTTAATCTATAAGAAAACAAATCTTCAGATGTTACTTCATCTTGTTTTGTTTTCTCTTTATTCTTTGGATTTTGTTTGTCATTCTTTACAATACTTCTTCAACAACATACTCTTTGGGAACAAACACTTTCTTATTCTTTGGTCATGGTTCGTAAGATTTAACTTTCATTGGATGATAATTTTAATCTTTTCAGAATCCTGTTCCTCTAATATCTCAACATTAGTTTTCTCTATATCACTTTTAGAATTCTTTTTCTTATTTTGAAAGGCTTTTAGCTTAGCTTTGTTTTTAGGTGAGTGATCATGTGTGTTAAAGATTTCTGGTAAAGTGATTGTGATAGATTCAGGCATGGGCTCATGTGTAAAACCTAGACTCGTTTTGTTTTTATCTTTCCTCTCACTTATCAACTGTTCTACAATTGTTTTAGAACTTTTAACTTTAGCTAGATCCACCTGTGTTACAGCATGAGCTATTTTTTCTTCTTCTAAATTTTTAGTCATCTCCTCAAGTTGTTTTTTTAACAAGTTTAAGTTTTTTTAGAGTTTTATTCCATGAGATTTATAGAGATAAGATTTTTTCATCAGAGACTTTGTGATCATTTTTCAGTTTATTGTGTATTTCTTCTTCTTGTTTAAGTTTGTCATAGAGTTTAAATGAGTATGTTTTGTAATGCTCAACTTGATCAAAACATGCTTTTGTGCATATTTTCTCTCTGACTTCAATAGGAATTTCAGGATAACTTGAAGAAGAAGTCTTAGTGTCAGATGATGGATGCTCAACCTTTGGTTGTTCAGACTAACCCATGAGTGCAATTTATTCTGAATCCTCTTTTGGGCTAGATTTGTCACTCCAATCATAATCTTCATCATAATTTTCAGAATCACCATCTGCCTTAGGATCATTTTCTTCAGACCAGTCTTCATTTTGAACTTTAGCAACAAGAGCTAAACTAGATGTTAGATCAGGTATGAATTGTTAAGCATAATCACTCCAGTCATAGCCATCTTTGATGTTGACAACAAGAGCTTTCTTTGGCTCTTCAGATGATTTTGATTCATCTTTAAGTTCTGGCATGGGAAGACTTTGATAAGGCTTTTGAAAGGTTTTCAGAGACTGCTGTTGGTATCTTTGACTGCTAGAACCTGCTTGACCATTTCCACCTTGATTTCTAGGAGCTTTACATTCCCTTGAGAAATGACAATAACTGTTGTAGTTGAAACACCTTGAAACACCTTGTCTTTGATTTGTCAAATCCAATAGTTTTGTTTGCACAGGGTTTGTAATTTATGTTAACATATGAGTGTTTCTGTGTTCTGTAAGCAATCATTACCATCTGCAAATTCAAGTCCATCTCTTCCATATCATCAGGATCCATCATAAACAAATCTTGCAAAACAAGATCTAACTGGGTTAGATGACTACCTTGATAAGCATGAAAACTTGCCATGAAAGCAGTAAAAGCAAATTTTGACTCATCATCCTATAATAGGATATTAATAACATCTTTAAGTTTGCTGGTTTTAACAGAGTTAGAAGATGATGTGTCAGTTTAAGGTTTAGGAGTTTGAGTTTTATGAGGAGACTGAGGTTGAGGTTGAGTTGTATAAATAGAAGCACTTTTGTAAGAAGAATCTGTGAAGAAACCAGCTCCAACGAACAAATCACCCTCGTCTTCTAGAGAATTATCATCTTTTTCCAGAAAAGCATTCTCCACTGTGTTAGCTGGAGAAGCAACGTACTTATACTGAGACATTGATGCAGCTCGATCATTGTTTCTGGAGCTCTCATCAATTTCAACTGATTCAATTTTGGCAATCAAAAGATTCAAATCCATCGGAAACTTTTCTGTATGCTTCAAAAGAGTGACTGTCTGTTCCATGAAGATGGAAGAGCATTGAGAAGTTTGTAATTTAGATCTTTGAGATCATTTTTGATACCAGCAGTTGAGATTTCATTAGTTAATTGCACAAATCTGTTCATCATTTGATTGATTGTTTCACCAGAAAGATGCTCAAATAACTCCAATTGTCTCTTGAGTTTTTGCTTTTTGAGATCTTGTATCTCTTTACCACCTTCACAAATAATCTTCAAAGCTCTGTACATGGTGTAACCAGTTTGATAGCTTTCAAGTCTAGTCAAGACTTCCAATGGTAACCCCTTGCACATCAGTGAGTAAGCTTTGATGTCATTCTTAACCTTCCTTAAGTAATCACCTTGTAGACCATCCTTAGGATACGGTTCTGGGGAGTCTTTTGTATAAAGAAATCCTCTGTTAGGACCATCGGATGTAATTTGGATATGTGGTCCTTTCTCTATTGAGTTCCACAAATCAGTGTCAATGGAGTTTAGATGATGCTTCAATCTAAGAGACCAATTTTTTAAATCAACTCTATCTTTGAGCTTGGCAACTCTGTTCTTAGAATCTTCAGACTTAACCATTTTGTATTTTTGAATTAATGAAAATGACTTGTTTTTGTTGTTTTTAAAATTTTAAAAAGAAACTATGAAATGAAAATATTTTTGCATTTTAGTTTTTTTTTTTAATTTCTAAGTGTTTACTGATAAGTCTGAATATTGAAGCGCCTGAAACTTCTGAAATGACTGACTTTGAACAAGAAACACCTACGGGAACGCCTTAGTTGAATTCTGAAATGCCTGACTGATGATGCGTCCGAACAGTTCTCAAATGCCCAAACAGTGTCGAAACGCATGAGGTAAAAACGCCCAAACAGTTCTCAAACGTCAAGAATTGCTTAAGTTTCAACAAAGTCTCAATGTGACCAAACAGTCACAATACAACCCAATAGTTGAAAAATCACCTGTTCTGAAAATGCCTTAACAGTGCTAAAATGCCTAAACAGTTGCAAGGCGTTTGAACACTTAGCAAATTTCAGTAGTATTTCACAACACAAGCGCCTAATTCATCGTCTTCAACAAACTCACATCTTATGAAATTCTTTAAAACTTATTCAATTGATCTAAAAACTTCCAATTAGGTAGTAAATAGATCGATTAACAATCATCAATCAACATTTTGATCAAACAACAACTACAAATCTGTTTGTTGATTGAATTAATGTTCGAGAACGAATAACATATGTTCGCACACAAATCTAATCAATACTCAAATCTTACTACATCATACACCAAATTATGATTCAATTCATGTTTCGATGGATGAAACACAACTGAAAACAACAATTAATTTATCAAATTGCAATCAACACAGATTTCAAGTGATTCAAAGAGCTCAATAATGCCGATAAGCTCTGATCACTGAACCGAAAGCTCTAATACCAAATGATAGGTTCAAATGGATTGATCTGTGATGATTTCCTAATGTAATGATCAATTCAAACACTAAGTAAACAAACACAAGAAATTACTTCAAAAATTCATAGATTTCATTGATAGCAAATGGCTTAGGATACAAAGTGTAAGAGTGAGTTATAATCATTCTGTCTACTCTAACTGTTTCATTTTCTTTCCTACACAATACATAAAGTATCCTATTTATACTATCACAGAAAAAATAAGAAACATATATTTACAAAATGAGTCCCTATACTATGACAAAACGCAAAAGAGAAATGTTAATCTTCTAGAGCTCTAACAAAATCACACAAGAACACCCTTCTACATCATCCATTCATCAAAAGATCAAACACATGACCTAACAATATGTTTTGGTTCATTTTGAAGAAGAATCTATGTTTATGTTAGTAACAAAGCTCTCAAAATCATCTACACTATTTTTCAAGCAAAATCATCACAAAAATCTAAAAACCAAGTCGGTTTTAAGCGATTTTTGGATAAAATAGTACACGTGTACTTTTCTATCGATTTCATCATATACACACAGTTTTGGTTGATTTCAATACATAAACTGTGTTTAATCATCATTTTTATAATTCTATACTCGAATCAGTCACAAAATCATCAAAAAAACAACAAACTCGGTTGTTGTTCATCAAGTTGCTCGGTCGCAACAGTTCTAGGTTAAAACCCTAGTTCTTCATCATCTTCAAAGTCTTTGGTGATTTTGTTGATTTAATCATCAAAATAAGTGAAGAAACCGTTCTTCATTTGCATTTTAAAAAGAATCATTAAGTCTTACTTTTTGATCTTTTAAAATACACATTTACTGTATTTTCAATGTTTTTAGGGTTTTGACTATGTTGACCAAAATTAAAAGGGGTTGACTCACAAAATAATCCTTACATCACAATGATTGACTAACGTTACCTAGGATTAAATTAATTAAATTTCTAAATAGATAAAAATTCCTTTATTCGGTAATTTAAAGTCAAATTTAACATCAAAAAAATCCTAGTGACTAATTGGACATTAGACAAATAATCACCTTAGGATAAAACAATTTAGCACCAAGATAAATAATCAAACAATTTAACATAAACCACTAAATTAATTCATTAACAAAGATGTCAGACGAAGTATTCGGGTCCAATAGTGGTCTCAAACCACCAAGGTTTAAGAACAAGGCAAATTTTAAATAGTAGAAAATCATGTTCAGAAATTAGATCATCTTCTAAGACCCTAACCTATGGACTTCCATAACTGAGGGACCATACATTCCAGGGACTTTAGGTCCTAACTATAACATACGGAAGCTAGTAATCTTGAAAAGTGTAGCAGGTGATGACTTGAAGAAAGTCAAGACTGATATGAAAGCATATAGTATCTTGGCCATGACTCTACCATTTGAGATCTCGACCAGGGTAAAAAGTTTTAAAACAACACATGAACTTTGGAAAGTTCTTCACAAAATGTGTGAAGGGAGTGATGAGATCAGGGAGATCAAGAAGGAAAAACTAAGAACACAATATGAAACCTTCCATCATGTCCAGGGTGAATCCATACCACAGTGGCTTCACTGATTTCTACAACTTCTAAAAGAGATGATAGTCTATGGTCTCAGGTATGAATCTGTGGAGATCAATAAAAAGATGTTTCACACTCATCCAAATAATTGGACTTAATATGTCTCTTTGATGAAAGCAACATTGGATCTTGAATCATTGTCATTAGATGCTCTAGTTACCATGGTAGAGGCAGTAGAACTTGATGAAAGATCCAGAAACAACAGCTCACTGAGGCATGTGGACTCATACAAGTTCAAAGAAATGCGAACAACAGACATTCTTGACATGCACTAGAGATGATAAAGAAGAAGAATTTCTTAGTTCCAGTGACACATCATTCTTCTCGGCACCTGAATCACCAAGACAAAAACAGAAGTCTAAAAAGACTGGTGTTCATGCTTCCCATGACGCAACACCCCATAGCAAATAGCAACACCAACATACAACAAATTCAAGCAAACAGGAACAGACACAAAGCCAAAACAAACATAAGTTTAAGAAAGCTATGAATGCTCTTACTATCATTCTACAAAGTGAAGAGCAAAAGATAGCTTTTTCAACAAGCTTTGAAGCATATCTAGGTGCAAACTTGACACCTTCACAAATCATCTAGCAAGGTCTAGATGAACTTCCACCAGATACGGTTGAAGAGATGGATCTTCAATGGTCTATGGAAATGATTGCTTATAGATCAAAAAAATTTATTCAAAGAAATTTAGGTTTGAACATGGACAAACAGACCAATATTGGATTTGATAAATCCAAAGTGAGGTGTTATAACTGTCAAGTGTATGAACATTTCTCAAGAGAATGTCAACAACCTAGAACTGATAGAAACAATCAGAATCCATAAACTACAAGTGGAGTCATACAAGTAGACAAATCCCACCACCAATTAGCATACCATTTGCTCCAACATCACCTCAAATGACATAATACAGTCCTAGTCAACCTTCAAAATCATCAGCAATGATTATCAAACAAGATGGTTAACCTGACTAGAGTCTATATGAGAGATAAAATCTTTAGATCATGCCCTCATGGCATAGGTTGAGGAGAAATTGACTAAAATCCCAAAACAGGTGAAAGAAAACCTACGCATATAAGCATGCATTGATGAGGTTAATCGATACAAAGGGCATGCAAATTAACTTTCAAAGTAAGTGATTGAAACAAACATTTTAAATGACAGCCTTAAGAATGAACAAAATCAATATGACATTAAGATCTTGTCACTTAAAAATGATTTAGACAAGTTGTTGTCTGAAAAATCAACACTAACAACACAGGTTGAGCAGCTCACTGAATCCTTAACCGTGTCCAAAATAGCACAAGCTGAAACAGAAGTTAAGCTTTAGAAATTTCAAGTTAGTAACCAGCAATTTGAAGAACTTCTGGCTCATCAAAGGGCTTTTAAAGACCCCTCAGGCCATCGGTATAACAAAGTTAACCTATCATATAATGATAATTATATTCCATTTGAAGGGTTTTCACAAGTTAAACAGATCTATTTTATCCTTATAAAATAGAAGAACGTAGCGGAATATATATAATTTAAACTTGTTACAGTGAGCTAATTTATATATAAACATTTTTATATAAAATCAGTCAAAACCCATATGGATCGACATATGAAATCATGCTTACAAACAACCATAGAAAGTACGAAGAACTACCTTCAACTATGAGGTCGACAGGAGGAGAACGAGGATGCCAGCTCTTAAAGCAAGAAGCCTCAAGCTGGTCTACCCACGAGCCACAAACAAGAACACCGGTTGCTAGGATTTTACTTATACAACTCCCTTTTATATTTCTCTAGACCGATCGAGAGAGAAAAAGGGTTCTTACACTTTTCGTGTTCTCAAGTCGTGAGTATAGAGAGATCTGCAAGCCATCTTATATTGCATGTCCTTGGAAACATAAAGTTCAGGAGAGAGAAAAGTGGGTGGGTCCCAGCCCCTTAACCCATCCGCATTTCTCAGAACAACATCCGCATTAATTAATGCGGATGAAGTTGTTCTCCGGCATTTCTAAATGCGGGCAAAGTAATTCGTCCGCATTTGCAAATGGTCATCCGCATTAGTAAATGCGGATGTATGTTTCCATCAGCATTTCCAGAAATGCTCATCCGCATTTGTTCCAAAATAAATGCGGACAGGGTTTGTTCACCCGCATTTATAAATGCGGATGAGTAAACATCATCCGCATTTGTTCAACCACATGAAATGCGGCTGTGTTAAACGAATGCTGATGAGTAAACATCATCTCTCTATGAAATAAATTATCCATATAATTTATATACAACACAAGTGTAAATGTTTGGAAACCCAATTTCCAAATATTCTAAGTGTTAATATTTATTTATATGATCATATCATAAAACAAATATCTTTGGTGTTTGTCTAGCTCGTTATTGGGTATGACCCGACTTGGATCATGACATACTAGCCACATCAATTCAATATGTATTTGGGCAGATCATTTCCATCAATCTCCCACTTGCACAAGATACATAGAGGATTGATGCAAGTAGCAAATACCGCCTAACAACAGTTTACTACCCCTAATATTCCTGACTAAGTGCCATTCAATAACATCATTCCTTTCAAGTCTCTTACTTGAACTGATTTAGGTGAATCCAATCATATATCCTTTTGTTTCAGATGTCATGTTCAATCCAGGGACATAGAATGATCATTCCCTGTTGATTTAACTTTATCAGGCCTTAGACATCATACTCTCAACGAATAAGAGGAACAAATCCCATCTTAACTACATACGTTTATCACAATCACCTTGTATCACACCTGAACATAGCCTTGTGTATTGTCCATTATTTCAGAATAGTAAAGAACTAGATCAAGGTATAATATTTGGTGAATATCAAAACCCAATATGTATCTCAGGTCTGAGGACACTATGATATTCGCCTTTACTCAAATTTACTAATAGTTAATTATAAAATTCCATGCAGTAACATTTGAGAGCGGGTCAGACTAATATTTGTATCCCACAAATATCTATGAACCTTGGTAGCAACCTTTTGCTCTATATTCATACCTTATGAATATCTACCAATCCATGTTCATAATAGTCTTACATTCATATTTGTTCCCACAAATATAACCGACTACGAACATTTAGAATAATAAACATATTCATGGATGTAAACATGCTAAAATGGAACATAACTCAATATGTCATAATTTATACAAAGAGTTAGTATTACATTCGTTCCAAAGTTAAAATACAAAACAGATCAAATCCAACCACTAGAATATCGAAGTCCTAAGGCACAAGTATGACTCTCATGCTTTACCCATTCAAGGAGCTTCGTGAGTGGATCCGCAATATTTTGATCTGTGTGAACTTTGCGAATACATATCTTTCCCTTTTCAACTTCATCCCTTATGTAGTTGAATCGCCGATCAATGTGCCTTGTCTTTTGATGTGCACGAGGTTCCTTGATTTGAGCAATCGCACCCTCATTATCACAAAATATCTCTAGGGGGTCTTGAATGGTAAAGACTACCCCTAGATCGGCAATAAATTTCTTTAACCATGAAGCGGCAATGTATTTGGATTCTGTAGTGGACAATGCTACCACGTCCTGCTTTGAGCTCTTCTAGGACACTGCCTTTTAATACTAACACAACAGCATATCATACATGATCAACATACAACCCAACAATAGTCCTAACATACCCATATGACCCATTACTATGAATTCCCACAAACAGGCCAAATCAGATAACTATCCAACTAAATATTCATACAACACAAACAACACATTTAGTTACCTTAGAAATCATCCATGAACACACTTGCATGATCCTAATATCCCAAACATGCTCAAATCATCCAATTCAAGGATTTGCACAAATAAAGTTTCCCTTTTGGGAAGGTTCATCCCAACTTCATCAAACTCACACAACAATCATGAATTCATCAATTATATACCAATTCAAGTCCATGACAACATCTAAACATGATCAACAACACCTAATCATCACGATTCATCAACTTTCATACCCAAAAGTTACTATTTTTAGCAATGTATGAATTACAACATGCATTCTTGAATTCCTAACATTCATATCAACCATCTAGCATCTAATCATCATCACAAACACATCCATAACATTCATACATCAACCAATCATCAATTCATGCAAAATAAAGTTACTATTATTAGTAACCTATGAACAATGTATCAAAATCATAGCTTTCTTGCATAATCGACGTTAACTAGCATATATACAATCCAACTAACATAATAATACTAACCAACATCAACAAATCGATCCCCAATTGCAAGTTTCGAATTAGGGTTTCGGCCCTAATGTAATTTCCATAAAAACTTGTAAAAATCCAACCTTTATTGCATACTTGACGTTAATTAACATATAATCTACCCAACAAACACATTAACAACAACAAACAAGCATCAATCGACCATCAATTGCAGAATTCGCATGGAACTTTCGGCCAATCATGAACAATCATCAAATCATACAAAAATCTAACCTTTAGATGTGTAATAGTTTGCAATTGAAGGTTCTAACTTGTTGTATGCCTTGAAATCGATCCAAATTCAAATGTGAATGCTTGTTC
Source organism: Flaveria sonorensis (assembly GCA_025506505.1). Lineage (NCBI taxonomy): Eukaryota > Viridiplantae > Streptophyta > Magnoliopsida > Asterales > Asteraceae > Flaveria > Flaveria sonorensis. The sequence continues at coordinate 37,259,608 of CM046423.1, forward strand.
TTGGCTTAATTCGCGATGGTGAGGGTGAGGGGATGCAAGTCGCGGCCGAATGGGTTAGGGGATTAGGGTTTGTTTTTGATTTTGTAACTTAAATAATCATATTTACCCTTTTAACCCTTATAATTTGTATTTTATAAAGATAAGGATTTTTGAATAGTTTTTAAATAGTTTTTAACTACTAAACACAATTATTATTAATCACTAATAACAATCATGCATAATTCCCATTTATCACAAAACACACAAAATAAATATGCACGTTTTCACGTTACGCGATAAAATTACAGTTAACATTTAAATCACATAAGCATAACTTAATAATCACATTGTTAACTTAATTATCATAAATTTTACATTACTGATTATTGTTAAGTCACTAACGTTCAACGACAACTAGTGTGTGCTCCCGACACGTGTATGCAAGACTTAACGGAACAAACGGAGTTTGGTAACGAAAAATTACCGGATGTCACATTATCCCCATGTTGAAAGAATTTTCGTCCCGAAAATTGCGTTACATGGTGCGTGTTCCATCACTGGTCTACTGCATTGGCACAAGGAAATCGAAATCGTCGAAATCGTGAGTTTTGGATGAGTTGTCACATCATCCCCATGTTGAAAGAAATTTCATCCCGAAATTTAATCAATACCTTCGCCGACTGGCATCGTCCTTTCGAATAGCTGAGGGTACTTAAGCTTCATTTGATCTTCACGTTCCCACATGAATTCTGGTCCACGTCTCGAGTTCCAACGAACTTTGATGATGGGTATCTTGCTTTGCTTAAGCGTTTTCACCTTACGATCCATCACCTCGACCGGTTCCTCAATGAAGCGTAGTTGTTCATCTACTTGAACTTCTTCCAGTGGTACGACCATCGTTTCATCCGTTAAACATTTCTTTAGGTTTGAAACATGGAATACATCATGGATTCCACTCAATGAATCAGGTAAGGCTAGTCGATAAGCCACTGGACCAATTCTTTCCACTATCTCAAATGGTCCAACGTATCTCGGATTTAGCTTTCCTCGCTTACCAAACCGAACTACGCCTTTCCACGGTGAGACTTTTAATAAAACCTTGTCACCTGTCTGAAATTCCAAAGGTTTTCGTCGTTTGTCAGCATAGCTTTTCTGTCTGTCTCGCGCTGCGGCCATGCGGTTTCTTATCTGAACAATCTTCTCAGTTGTCTCGTGTACTAACTCGGGACCCGTTAATTGACTATCACCAATTTCAGCCCAGCAAACTGGCGATCTACACTTTCTCCCATATAAAGCTTCAAAAGGTGCTGCCTTTATGCTAGTGTGATAACTGTTGTTGTAAGAAAATTCCACCAATGGTAGGTGAACTTCCCAGTTATTCCCGAAGTCAATCACACAAGCACGTAACATGTCCTCCAAAGTCTGTAGAGTACGCTCGCTTTGACCATCAGTCTGTGGATGATAAGCAGTACTCATATCCAATCGCGTACCAAAAGCTTTCTGCAACGACTGCCAGAAGTGTGATGTGAAACGAGAATCGCGATCAGAAATGATTGAGATCGGTACTCCATGCCTCGAAACGATCTCCTTAAGATAAAGTCGGGTTAACTTCTCCATCCTATCTGTTTCCTTTATCGCTAGGAAATGAGGAGATTTTGTTAATCGATCCACGATAACCCATATTGTATCACAACCCATAGAAGTACGAGGTAACTTAGTAATAAAATCCATTGATATTTGATCCCACTTCCACATAGGGATCTCGGGTTGTTGTAGTAGACCAGATGGTTTCTGATACTCCACTTTCACCTTCGAGCAGGTCAGACACTTAGTCACATAAGTAGCTACATCTGCTTTCATGTTAGGCCACCAATAGTGCGCCTTCAAATCGTGGTACATCTTTTCAGTTCCAGGATGTATAGAATACTTGGACTTGTGAGCCTCACTCATCACCAAGTCTCTCAGGTCTCCGTGTAGAGGTACCCATAGTCTATCCATGAAGTAACGAATCCCATCCGCTTTTACTTCCAATTGTTTTTCCATACCCCTTAACGATTCAGACCCAATGTTTTCTGCTTTCAAAGCTTCTGTTTGAGCCTCTCGGATTTGTTCAGGTAATTGCATACTAATCGTTAGTTGCAGAGCTCGCACACGTCGAGGTTTAGCAGTCTCTTTTCTACTCAACACATCAGCAACTACATTTGCTTTCCCCGGGTGGTACTTAATAGCACAATCATAGTCGTTTAACAATTCCACCCAGCTTCTTTGCCTCATGTTCAACTCCTTTTGCTCAAAGATGTGCTGAAGACTCTTGTGATCGGTGTAGATGGTGCATTTGGTACCGTACAAGTAATGTCTCCAGATTTTTATGGCAAAAACTACCGCACCCAGTTCCAAGTCATGGGTGGTATAGTTCTTCTCATGAATCTTCAATTGTCTAGAGGCGTAAACTATCACTTTATCCCGCTGCATCAGGACACATCCAAGTCCTTGAATAGACGCATCGCAGTAGACTACGAAGTCATCACTACCATCCGGTAACGCTAATATTGGTGCGCTACATAATTTATGTTTCAGCAACTGAAAAGCAGATTCCTGACTCTCACCCCATTTGTACGTCGTTCCCTTGTGAGTCAAGGCTGTGAGAGGTTGTGCAATCTTAGAGAATCCTTTAATGAATCGTCGATAATATCCCGCTAATCCAAGGAATTGTCGTATCTCACTTGGTGTCTTAGGAACAGACCAATTCTTTATCGCTTCAATCTTAGCAGGATCAACATGTATTCCCTTCTCGTTGACAATATGACCCAAGAATTGTACCTCACGTATCCAGAAATCACACTTAGAAAACTTTGCGTACAGTTGTTCCTTTCTAAGTAATTCTAAGATTAAACGTAAGTGCTTCTTATGTTCTTCCTCGGTCCTTGAGTATATCAGTATGTCATCAATAAAGACGATAACAAACTGATCAAGATAGGGTTTGCACACGCGATTCATGAGGTCCATGAATACTGCTGGTGCATTCGTCAACCCAAATGGCATGACCAAAAATTCATAGTGACCATATCGTGTACGGAAAGCAGTCTTCGAGATGTCCTCTTCTCGAACTCTCAGTTGATGATACCCAGACCTCAGATCAATCTTAGAGTAATAGCTTGATCCTTGTAGTTGATCAAACAAATCATCGATACGAGGTAACGGATATCTATTCTTGATAGTAACCTTGTTCAGTTCCCTATAGACAATGCACATTCAAAATGTACCATCCTTCTTCTTCACAAATAGAACTGGCGCTCCCCAGGGCGACGAACTCGGTCGGATGAACCCTTTATCCAACAACTCTTGTAGTTGGGCAGATAATTCCTGCAGTTCGTTCGGAGCTAATCGGTACGGTGCTCTCGCAATTGGAGCGGCTCCTGGAGTCAACTCAATCTGAAATTCAACTTGACGATGAGGCGGTAATCCAGGAAGGTCTTCCGGAAACACCTCGAGAAACTCACGAACTACGGGGATATCCTCTATCTTCTTTTCCTCGACCTGTTTATCTGTGACGAGTGCTAATATGGCCAGTCGACCCTTTCGTAACAACTTCTGTGCTTTCATAAACGAGATGATGCCTATCACCGCACCACTCATATCACCTCTGACCGTAAGGACTTCTTCACCAAGGGGAATCCGTATGATCTTCTCGTGGCATATGACTTCCGCTTGTTTATTAGAAAGCCAATCCATGCCTACTACCACATCAAAGCTTCCTAACGTAACAGGCATGAGATCTATAGTGAATGTATGACCAGCAAGCTCTATCTTGCAGTCTCTAAGAATATGCGTTACGTGAATCTGTGTACCGTCAGCTAACTCTACGGTGTATTTAGATTCTAAGACTGAGGGCATATCACTTAAAAGACTACAGAACCTAGTGGACACGAAACTTCTATCAGCTCCGGTTCGAATAATACAGTAGCAAAACGACCATTAACCGAAAATTTACCAGTTACTGTTGTAGGATCGTTTAGAGCCTCACCTGAGCCAATGACGAAGGCTCTTCCTTTGGCTCCATTGTTGTTTCCACCATTGTTGTTGCCATTACCATTGTTGTTGTGGTTGCCATTGTTATTGTTGCTGTTGTTCCCATTGTTGTTGTTACCATTACCATTCCTCTTAAGCTGGGGACAGTTGCGTCTGTAATGGCCTTCTTTTCCACACTCAAAACAACCTTTCGGAGTTTCTTGTGATTGTTGTGGCTTCTTCATCAGTTCACCCCGACAGTCTTTGGCTGCGTGACCAATCTTCCCACAACGTTGACACTTGAAGTTATCACACCGACCCACATGGTGGTAGTTACACCGGTTGCACTTCGGCAGTCTTCCACCATACCCACCGGGTCCTTGATTTGAGTGAGTCGCCTGGTTGAAGCTTCGGTTGTTATCGAACTTCCGTTGCTGTTGATGCTGATGCTATTGAGTGTGATGTTGTTGCTGAGATTGGTTGTTTGACAAAGATCCCTTATTGCCAGAGTTGTCCCAGTTGCATTTATTGTCAGGCACGCTTGCTATAGCGCACTGTTTGGGTAACTTTCCCTGCTCCACTGCTTGGTCAGTAAGCTTGTGAGCCAATCGAATAACCTGCTGGATAGTGGTGAGGTTCACAACAGTCACCATGCTTTGTATCTCCGGAACCAAGCCACGCTGATAAAGCTCAATTCATTTGATCGGCGGATTGATCATGCCTGGGCAAAGCGTTTCCAAATCGTGAGACCTCATGGTGTAAACCTCGATCTCAGATTCCTTCCATCTTTAATTGCAGAAAGCCTCTAACTTCTGGACTTCATCCAGTTCTTCCTCCGGATCTTCTTCTGGTTCTTCCTCATTAGGGTCTTCCCCAAAGGTGCAGGGGCTTCAACAACCTGAAGTGCTGCTAGTTGTGCCTCTAGATCAGCAAACCTATCATCGATCACTATGTTATGATGATCTTGTGCGTCCATGCTCCCACTAAGTGCTACCACGTTGCCTGCCAGAGTATGATGTCCACCAATGGCCATCGAATGTCGCTCCTGAAGCGTATCTACCTGGTAACGCAGCTGACGCATCTCAGATCGTAATGCAGAGTTCTCATCAGTGAGTCCTCTAATCTGCTGTCGCTCTGTGTCTAGTATGGCTACCAAAGCTGCAAATGCTTGCTCCAGAGGGATGCTCAAGGTAGGAAGTGTAGGCAAAGTAGAGGCGGTTGATGACCTAGTCCTAGGTCGTGTAGGTGCTACTGGTGGTACGCGTTCTCTATAAGCCATACAGTTTATGTAAGTGGGGTAAAAATCCCAGTTACGCGGAGGATCGAGCTCAGGAGGTATGAAAGGCTGATCCCAGTCTATCTCGCTTGGAGGATAAGGATGTCATGGCCAGTTAAATCCCCTATCCGGTACGGGAGAAGTAGGAGGTGACTCGGATCGTGCAGGTCTCTTACCTAAATTTCTGGACGACGATGCCATGCTGCGAAGTACGTGTTGCGTATGCCAATGAGTATACAGTAAGGAGAGTAAGCGATAAGTAACTAACAACTGTGCGGTTATAGTCTAGTGTGTGTATACAACCTAGTTCCCTATAACCAATGGCTCTGATACCAATCTGTCACACCCTCAAAATCCGCGTGCGGGGTTTTACCGCGAGGCGCGTGACATACCAGGATCTCAGTCATTAGTTACCAAGAACGACTCTATATGATTAATAAACAAAACCAGAGTTAACGTTTAAAATACTGCGGAAGCATTTTTAAAACTAAAAAACCCAAAACAAGTAGTATGTAAAGAGAATGCGCAAAACATACGCGCCCCAAACACAAATGTTTAATAGGAAAAATAAACCCAAATGTGTAATCAAACAATGTAGACAACTCAACGATGCTGGTGTGCGTGCTCCTAGGCAACTTGCAACCTTAACCTGAGAATAGCATACTAAACAAGTCAACACATGGTTGGTGAGTTCAAGAGTTTGCGTTAAAATATAAACCAATCAACAGTTTCCAGAGCATAAGTAGTGTATTGCAATAGATAGCTAGTCTATTAACATAAAAATATTAATCATAATGATTTCGCGATCGAAGCTGACTGTGTTACGTTTGTTGCCTCCCGTCACGACTTACCGTGTCGTGACGAATATGTGTTAGGACAAAATTGCACCCGTTTGACCTCGAGTCGCACAGGTGGGGCTCGTCAGACCCAGTAGTACTACCCAAAATTTCCCCGCTATTCAATATTAACAATCCGAAAGTGTGAGGACTTTCCATGGTAAACAGCACTATATCAATATTATACACACTCATATATAAAAGCGTTTGTGATCAACAGTATGCTATCTCCCCCAAAAGAGATTATGTAAAATAAGTGGGGCAAGAACTCACCTGATGCGCGCAAGAATTAACCTAGAGCTTAACTTGCAAGAAAGAGGGAAAGACAACCTTCAAAGGTCATCTAGAACACAAGAGTACATAAGTACGTGTACACAGAATCAATATGAAACCCTAAGTGCTCTACAAACCAAAGAACTCAAGGTTTTTAGAAAGACAAGACACATTTGACCCAGTTGACCCGTTTGACCCGTTGGTGACATTATAGGTGATAACTCGTTAATACTAACACAACAGCATATCATACATGATCAACATACAACCCAACAATAGTCCTAACATACCCATATGACCCATTACTATGAATTCCCACAAACAGGCCAAATCAGATAACTATCCAACTAAATATTCATACAACACAAACAACACATTTAGTTACCTTAGAAATCATCCATGAACACACTTGCATGATCCTAATATCCCAAACATGCTCAAATCATCCAATTCAAGGATTTGCACAAATAAAGTTTCCCTTTTGGGAAGGTTCATCCCAACTTCATCAAACTCACACAACAATTATGAATTCATCAATTATATACCAATTCAAGTCCATGACAACATCTAAACATGATCAACAACACCTAATCATCATGATTCATCAACTTTCATACCCAAAAGTTACTATTTTTAGCAATGTATGAACTACAACATGCATTCTTGAATTTCTAACATTCATATCAACCATCTAGCATCTAATCATCATCACAAACACATCCATAACATTCATACATCAACCAATCATCAATTCATGCAAAATAAAGTTACTATTATTAGTAACCTATGAACAATGTATCAAAATCATAGCTTTCTTGCATAATCAACGTTAACTAGCATATATACAATCCAACTAACATAATAACACTAACCAACATCAACAAATCGATCCCCAATTGCAAGTTTTGAATTAGGGTTTCGGCCCTAATGTAATTTCCATAAAAACTTGTAAAAATCCAACCTTTATTGCATACTTGACGTTAATTAACATATAATCTACCCAACAAACACATTAACAACAACAAACAAGCATCAATCAACCATCAATTGCAGAATTCGCATGGAACTTTCGGCCAATCATGAACAATCATCAAATCATACAAAAATCTAACCTTTAGATGTGTAATAGTTTGCAATTGAAGGTTCTAACTTGTTGTATGCCTTGAAATCGATCCAAATTCGAATGTGAATGCTTGTTCTTGGCTGAATTCGCGATGGTGAGGGTGAGGGGATGCAAGTCGCGGCCGAATGGGTTAGGGGATTAGGGTTTGTTTTTGATTTTGTAACTTAATTAATCATATTTACCCTTTTAACCCTTATAATTTGTATTTTATAAAGATTAGGCTTTTTGAATAGTTTTTAAATAGTTTTTAACTACTAAACACAATTATTATTAATCACTAATAACAATCATGCATAATTCCCATTTATCACAAAACACACGAAATAAATATGCACGTTTTCACGTTACGCGATAAAATTACAGTTAACATTTAAATCACATAAGCATAACTTAATAATCACATTGTTAACTTAATTATCATAAATTTTACATTACTGATTATTGTTAAGTCACCAACGTTCAACGACAACTAGTGTGTGCTCCCGACACGTGTATGCAAGACTTAACGGAACAAACGGAGTTTGGTAACGGAAAATTACCGGATGTCACAGTGAACGAAGATGGTAGCTCCTAAAGCAAGATGCCTCAAGCTGGTCTACCCACGAGCCACCAACAAGAACATCGGTTGCTAGGATTTTCACTTATACAACTCCCTTTTATATTTCTCTAGACCGATCGAGAGAGAAACAGGGTTCTTACACTTTTCGTGTTCTCAAGTCGTGAGTTTAGAGAGATCTGCAAGCCATCTTATATTGCATGTCCTTGGAAACATAAAGTTCAGGAAAGAGACAAGTGGGTGGGGCCCAGCCCCTTAACCCATCTGCATTTCTCAGAACAACATCCGCATTAGTTAATGCGGATGAAATTGTTCTCCCGCATTTGTAAATGCGGGTAAAGTAATTCGTCCGCATTTGCAAATGGTCATCCGTATTAGTAAATGCAGATGTATGTTTCCATCAGCATTTCCAGAAATGCTCATCTGCATTTGTTCCAAAACAAATGCGGACAGGGTTTGTTCACCCGCATTTGTAAATGCGGATGAGTAAACATCATCCGCATTTGTTCAACCACATGAAATGCGGCTGTGTTAAACGAATGCGGATGAGTAAACATCATCTCTCTTTGAAATAAATTATCCATATAATTTATATACAACACAAGTGTAAATGTTTGGAAACCTAGTTTCCAAATATTCTAAGTGTTAATATTTATTTATATGATCATATCATAAAACAAATATCTTTGGTGTTTGTCTAGCTCGTTATTGGGTATGACCCGACTTGGATCATGACATACTAGCCACATCAATTCAATATGTATTTTGGGCAGATCATTTCCATCACCATTACCTGAATCCATGATAAACAAGCATAGGGATTCCCTTGAGCCTCGTGACAGAACAAATGATTCAATGCCTACATCATCGTCATCATCAAAAACACCATTAATCAAATTTTTTAAAAGCCAAAATCCTTCTTAAATCAAATCAACTGACTTTTATCATGGAGAAAATAAGGAATTTGATGTTCATACAACTGATGATGATGATGAAGATCTTTTAAATGATGAGTTTGAATAATCATCCATTGAATTTTCAAAAGTTTCAAATGTATCAATGATTGTTGATCCATCACCCAAACAAACAAAACCGAAGCAAATGTTTCATATTTGCTCAGGTGGAAGAAAGGCTGAATCTTCCATTGCCCATCTTAAAAGACAAATCAAAGGAAAGGGCGAAACCCCCACTCAGCCAAAACAACAAACCATAACTTTTGATCTTCCACCAAAATCATATCTAAAATCAAAGGTTTTCAACATTCAAAATACTTCAAATTTACCCTACCGTGAATGGTGTGATCAATATACTCACAGTAAATAAAAGTGTAAATATGGATAGTATTGCAAATACTATGACATGAACAAGCACAATACTAAAACATGCCATTTTCACAATTATTTTTAAATTTGTGATAGAAATAATCATAACACTGTAAATTGCTTTTTTAACAAAAAGAATAAAAAGCAAAACAAACAAGCTCAGGTTGAGAAATCAACTGAGAAACAAACAGTTGTTTCAAATAAGAACAAAAGTGGAGTACCCAGATAGACTCTATACACCAAAGTTGTTTTGAATAATGACAAATCATATTATGATAACTTTAAACAAACAAACAGGAGATATAAGTCTCAAAACAGACAACAAACAGACCTTAGCACTCAAAGGAGAAGAGCTCAAAGCACTCTCCTGATAGAGCTAAAAACAATCAAATGAAGTCTAGTATACCTAAAACTTCTAAACCAGCAGACAATGCCTCCCTTGAGGAAATTTGGGTACTTAGAAAACACAAAAAACCCAAGACCATCTTGGCTTGGGTTGCACTATCTAACTAGTTTCATTATCTATGCACGGACATCACCGAAGACCTAATAACATCTGATATGTTAACAGTGGGTGTTCCCACCACATGAATAGAAATTGTTCACTCCTTTAGGATTTTAAAAGCAAACATAGAGGAAATTTTGCTTTTGGAGGAGACAAGATAGGAGGAAAGAATGTCAATTACTGCTCCAACCTACAGTTTAATCTTTTGAGTGCATCTCAGATCTGTGACAAGGGATATGTCACACTCTTTGACTATAACAACTTGTACATCCTCAAGACGAGTTTTCAAATACTAGAAGATTGTATCCTTTTGAAAACTCCTCATCAAAAAAACAAATACATTATTGATATGAATACAATTTTAGCTTCAAGTCCTGAAACATGTTACTATCAAAAGCATCAGAAGATGTTTCCTAATTATGGCACAGATGATTGGGACACTCTAACTTTAACATAATGAATCAATTGGTTAAAAGTGATCTATTAATAGGTCTACTTCAAAAAGAATTTTTCTGTATGGACCACTTCACTACATGTCTGAAAGGCAAACAACATAGAGTTTCATATAAGTCTAAATTGGTAAACTCTAATCAAACACCACCCAAATTGCTTTATATGGACCTATTTGGCCCAACAAACATTTTAAGCATAGGAAAGAAGCAATACCGTCTTGTGATAGTAGATGATTACTCCAGACATACATGGGTATTCTTTCTTCTACACAAGTTAGAACCAACAGAAAACATCAAATCATTTATCACTAAAATTGAAAATCAATTAGATCTTAAAGTAAAAACTTCAAGAAGTCATAATGGTACTAAATTTAAGAATGACATTATTTGTTCTTTCTATGCAGAAAAGGGAATAAGTCAACAATTCAGTGTAGCAAGGACTCCTTAGCAGAATAATTGCTAAGCGGAGGAATAGAACATTAGTAGAAGTTGCTACATCTATGCTAGCACACTCTCTATTTCCCATATCCTTTTGGTAGAGGCTATAAACACAACTTGTTACATACAAAACAGAACACCAATCATCAAAGAACAAACTAAAACACCTTATGAACTAATGTTTAAAAGAAAACCATTTATCGGATTTCTTAAGGCATTTCACTGTTCAATATCTATATTAAACACCATAGAATATCTATCAAAGTTTTCCCAGAAAGTAGACGATGGGTTCTTTGTTGGAGACTCTAGAAGCTTCAAAGCTTATAGAGTATACAACCCAAGACTAAACATAATGTAAGAAACAACTGACGTTATTTGCAACGAACATTCTTTCACTAAGAAAGTCATTTGATCTGACTAGTTGTTTGATATAGATTCACTAATGAAATCATTTGACACATATTGTTTTGATGTTTCAGGTATCAATGAAGATATTGAATATCCCATGGTTCCACTAACAATCATTGATGTTCCATTAACTGTTGATCCACTAAGGAGAGCAACATCAAGTACAACAGTAACAACTCCACCAAATCAAACAAGCACTTCAAAAGGAACATCATCAAACACACCATCATCATCTACTCTTATGACCAATCAACCACAAAATTAGGTTGATCCTCAACCAAGCAAGCAAACCAGGTCACGTCATCAAGAAATAGTTGAAGAAGATGATGATGATCATTCACTACCAGACACATATCATGAAGATGAAATCTTAGATTTCTTTCATGATCCCCCCCACACATTTCATGACAACCCACAACCAGATGAACAAATCACATCCAATACTCTTGCTCAACCATCAACGCCTAACCTAACCATCAATAATCTTGATTCAGCAATCTCTGTTGATTAGAATGAAAGAACCAGAGCTCATAAATATCATCCATTAGAAAACACAATAGGTGAACTCAATGTCAAATTGACAAGAAATCAATCTAATACAACAAACATTTGCTTGTTCTCCTGATTTTTATCTCTCACTATACCTAAGAACATCTCAGAAGCACTTAAAAATAATAGTTGGATAGAAAGCGATGCAAAAAGAACTTTAGCAATTTAGAAAGCAAGAGGTGTGGTAGCTAGTTGATCTTTAAAGGTTAATATGCAATTGGCACCAAATTTTACATACACAAAGCAGATGACAGAGGGATTGTTATTAGAAACAAAGCAAGGCTAATTGCCCAAGGTTACACTGAAGAGGAAGGCATTGACTATGATGGTGTATTTGCTCCGGTAGCTAGATTGGAAGCAATAAGAGTGTTCCTTGCACGTGCTTCATTAAAGAAATTCACTATATCCCAAATGGATGTGAAATATGGATTCTTATATAGGAAGATAGATGAAGAATTGTATGTTGCAGAACCACCTGGGTTTGAAGACCCAGAATGTTTGATCATATGAGGCAGGTGCAACAAAAACAACACTTAGATTATTTTGAAGTACAATTGAAGAAGTCATTAGAAGACAAAGCTGCTCTTTCGAAGCTTAAGTATGAAGAACTTCCGAAGGAAAACTAAGTCTTTCGAGACTAAGTAATTTTCCTTTCGAAGTATATGAAGAACTTAAGAAGCTAGAACCAAGTCTTCCAAGACCAAATAGTTCTCCTTCTGAAGCATTCACACTTAGAAGATCCAAGACAAAGTCTTCCAAAGAATGGAGTCATGAAGACTTGCAGAAGACTCGAAAGAAGTTGATTCTTCCGAAGTATAAATGGCCTCGGAAGAACTTATTTTTTTGAAGCCATTTTGCCTTTGGAAGAGTCAACTATGAACCAGTGGACATAAGTATGGGCTGTCTGACATCCGCTTACAACTCTGATACACTACATGGCGCTTTCCTACGCCCATGTTGTTGACCATACATTAGTCCACTTTTCACCTTTATCAGTTAGTACAGTTACCATACTTAGTTGGCGACAAAAGGTAAGTCATGGACCTGTCATGATTACCTAATCTAGGATATTATTTTATCTTAGATACTATACTTCTAGCAATGTAGTATTTGTCTAGTGGTAAATTCCAGCTGGTTTTCCAAGTATAACCGGTTGTAGATAGTAGTATATATAGTTGCTCATTGTATCTTAAGTAACCATGCTTGTAAGAATATTATGATACTAAGTTGAGAAGTAATATCTACAAGTATCTTGAAAACCATTCTTGTGTTCATTAACTTATTATATTATCATCAACATAGTTAGAGATTCTGCATCATCAACCGAGTGAGACTTAGTGAGTGTGTGAGATAAAAATTGTGTTAAGAGACCAACACCGATCCAGTAATTGGTATCAAAGCTTTTTAGGCTTTTGATTATGAGATCTAACCATCCTAAATAACCCTTATTTCTTCATACTTACTCATTTCACTCAAATGGCTCTTAACCAAAAATTTTCTAAGTCTGAGATGGGAACCATGACCAAGGCTCCTATAATCACCCCTGATGATTTTGGAACCTGGTGCAAACGTATTGAAGGTTTCATCAAGTATCAAGATAGCCACATGTGGAGATCTGTCACTCATGGTCCTTACAAGCCAAAGGTGGCGGACCTGGCTGGTAATGGCACCATGATTCAAAAAGTTGTTGAAGACTACTCTGAAGAAGACTTCAAAAAGATGGACGTTGACTGCAAAGCCATGATCATGTTGCTTACTACTATACCAAACTCCATAATGGTAGGCTTTAAGCAATGCGAGACTGCCAAAGAACTATTTGATGCATTGAAGATGATACACCCTGGTTCTACTAAATCAAAGGAGAACAAGAAAGATATGCTGAAGCAGAAGTTTTAGAACTTCACTAATGTTGTTGGTGAGACCTTGAGCCAATAATACTTCAGGTATATGGACTTGATCACCTCTCTTTAGACTATAGGAGTTGTTCTTGAGAAAAGAGACATAGTCAGAAAATTCATGAGTGCACTTCCTCATGGGTGGACTTTTTACTATGTCTCAATCAAGAGAACCGAAAATCTCAACCCTCTCACTATGACTAAACTATATGGAATCCTTGATGGATACCGTATGGAGATGGAAACTCAAAAGAGCCACCAGATGATTAGACCCTCAAATCCTACAGTCAATAATGCTTTACATGTTGTTGAAGGATCAATAACTCCCCAGCCTCAGTTGTACCTGAACTACCCCTAAGAGCCATCATCCTCTTCTAGGCCATACATCACTTTCCCCAAGACACCCAGGTTCAACAGGATCAACACACTCCCTTCTAGGATAGTTGTGCTTTTGTTTCAGGGAATGAGCACTCTAGTGATTTTCAATACTATTTTGATGATCTATAGTGTTTCAGCCTAGATGATGTTGAATATATGGACATTGTCCAGCAAATGGCTCATTTAATCTACAGAGCAAAGAAGTTATTTAAAAGAACCGGAAGGCAGTTTCCTCATAACCCAACTAACAGCAAATTCATGTTTGATAAGAGCAAGGCCAAATGCTACAACTATAACGAGCTTGGTAACTTTGCTAGGGAATGTAAAGCTCCAAGATCTAATCCTGGAGCAGTACAAGCCTCCTAACATCTTGCTACTTCAAAGGCTACAACCAAACCCGTTAAGCCATAAACTGTTGCTGTTGCTTAAGTGGTTGACTGGAACTTCATGGTGCAAGATATCACCCCTGCTCAAGCTCTCATGGCTGGAACTGAAGACAGCAAGGTATATGAACATCTCTGTACCCCAGCCTGTATTGCTAAGGTTATATTGTTTCAGGACTATAACGTGGAAATTAAATCTGATATTGAGCCCTTTAAATATCCTAAAATCTGATTTTAAGAGAGTAGAATCTGACTATAAACTCAAAATAGAAGAGTTAGAGAAAACTATGTCCTTTTTAAAACATGCACAAACCAACTATAGGACTCAAATAAATGATAAAATATCCAAGTTGACTGAAGCTCAAGCCCAGCTAGTCATAGTTAAGGCTATAGCAAAGAAGTATACTATTCAAGAGCATAACTTCAACACCATTATAGCATCATCCTCCCACTCCAAGGTATGCTTTCAAAACAAAAGTGTGTTGGGATCCAATGAATATCAAAACAGAAGTGGGTTGGGATCCAATGAAATTGCTCCAACACATTCTCTTGTGTCTATTAGACAGCCAAGATGTGGTACTGATAAGCAAGAGGTTCCAACTGTTGACCTGCTACCTAGTGAGCTAAAGAATGATGCAATAACGAAAAACAACACAAAGAAGAATACGGTACAAAACCTCATCCCCACAGTTGATAAATCCTTGACCACCAAAGCAAAAAGGAACCAGATCAAGAAAGCAAGAAAAACTACCAAAAAAGTGGCTGAGACTCAGATGAAGACATACCCAAGGCAAAAGGGTGTATTCATCTCAGCTGGATTCCAAGTGGTTGGAAGTTCTGATTTAGGAAAGGAGTGTAGTACCAGCACTTCTATCCAGCTAAAGGATCATAAATTGAAAGGAAAGGCTGTTAAGGAAGAGAAGAAGTGCATGAAACAACAGCCCATATGTCCCACCAAGAATAACATTGAGTGCATAATCTGTGGTCTGCATAACCACATGGCTAAAGATTGTTACTACAATCCCACAAGCACACATTATGCAACCAATGTTAAGAAATAAGGAGTCAAGGATGGTTTCACACTTGGACCTTACCATATGGTCCAAGTGTTAAGGAAAGGAAAGCTTGTTTCCGAAGCCAAGTTGCTTATGAAGAAACTCATTCTTCCAAAAGGAAAATAGCTTCGGAAGAAAAGCTAAAGAACAAACAAAGAAACAAAAAGATTTCCTTGAAACCTTCTAAGAAGAAGACTGCTTTGGAAGAAAAGGTGGTTAAAACATCTTTCGAAAAGAAAGAAGCCTCTGACGCAAGTCATGTGGCACAAGCCTCCTTAGGCTCATCAACACAGGTCATCCATAGGATGGAATGGAAGACCAAAAAAGATGCTGCAGCCAAAATGCTTCTTCACAAACTATAACTGACACCCCCCACATGTATACAATTTGGTTTAGTTATATCATGTACATTAGAAGAACCCAAGACGACCAAGGCTTGGGTTTCCAATAATAAGTAATCATTTCACCTTATGTGTAGGGACATCTACAACAATTTAAACACTTTGATGGAGGTCTTGTTCAGTTTGGAGGTGAAGCCGGAGGATACATTTCTGGTAGAGTTAGTGTATCCAATGGTAAATTAAACATTGACAAAGTAAACATTGTCAAACAACTTGAACACAATCTCTTGAGTGTTTCTCAATTCTGTGATCAAAAGCGCCAAATGCTTTTCACAGAACATGAGTGCATTATCCTCAAACCCAGGATGACAATTCCTCAGGAATTAGTGCTTCTTAGAACTCCCAGGAAAAGGGATATGTACAAGCTAGATATGAACAATGCTTCCCCACTGGGTGAATTATCATGCTTTCTTTCCAAAGCTAATGGTGACGAGTCAACTCTTTGGCATAAAAGAATATGCCATGTTAATTTTAAAACCATGAATAAGCTTGTTAAAATAATTTGGTACATGGTGTGCCTAAAAAGGAATTTTTCTGTAAAGATAATTGTGTTTCTTGCCTTAAAGGACAGCAACACAAGGTTCTCACAAATCTAAAGACGTAAACTCCATCACCACTCCATTACACTTATTGCACATGGATCTTATTGGTCCTACAAGTATAATGAGCATTGGAAGGAAATCATATTGTCTTGCGATTGTTGATGATTTTACATGATTTACAAACCAGTGCTGTTTATGTCAAATGAATGTTTGTTTCTCAAACTAGAGTTTATTATTCCAGAAGATTTAGTGATCATGCATGCTCCAAGAAAGAATGATACTCATTTTCTGGATATGGGATAACAAGAATCTACCTCCATTGTGACATGTCTCCTGTCCAAAGCTTCATTTTCTGAATCATTTCTATGGCATAGACGTTTAGGACATGATAATTTTAAAAATATAAATAAATTGGTTAAGAACAATCTTATGAGGGGGCTACCACTTAAACATTTTTCAGTGGTAGAAAAGTGCATGGCTTATGCTCAAGGAAAACAACACAAAAGGCCACACAAGCTTAAGCTTGAAAATACAATTTCAAAACCCCTTGAATTGTTACATACTGATTTATTTGGTACAATTAGTGTTAAATCTATTGCTAAGAAATCTTATTGTTTGGTTATTACAGATGATTTTCCAAGATACTCTTATGTAAGATTTCTAGAAAACAAGGGAGACACTACAGCAGAGCTTCAGAAGCTGATCCTCTCACTTGAAACCATCAACAAAAAGAACGTAATGGCCATCCGAAGTGATAATGGAACTGAATTTCGACACCATATCTTTGACTCCTTCTGTGAGAGCAAAGGGATTTTTAGACAGTTCAGTGCGGCTAGGACACCTCAATAAAATGGTGATGCTAAAAGAAAGAATTGGGCCCTTATTGAAGCAGCAAGAACTATGCTGATTGAGTCAAAGCTTCCAATTATTTTTTCGGTAGGAGCTGTCAATTGTGCTTCCTATGAGCTAAACAGGGTTCTTATTATGAAAGACAAAAATGAAGACTCTTTATGAGCTTCTTTATAAATGGAAACCCTTGATTGACTTCTTTTGTCTATTTGGTTGCTCATTTACTTTGCTAAACACTCAAGTTTAGAAGTCAAAGTTTGGAGAAGTCTTTGATGAATGTTTCTTCGTTGGCTTTTCTTCCTCATAAAAGGTGTATAGAGTGTACAACAAAAGAATGCGTATTGTGCAGGAGTCATTCTATGTTGATTGGGAGGAGTCTAATTCACTAAACATGGGGTCAGACGCAACATGGTTTTATGACTCTAATACTGTCTTCAAATCTTTCAACCGTCCAGTATTTGACGATGATGTTGTTCATCAAACCAATGTGCAAATCATTCCTCCAATAGAACCTCTTCCACCTAAACCTCATCCATAACAACAAATTGACCCTCCACCTCAACCTCTACTTGATGTTTTACCCATACCTCCACCATAACCGATTCCTCTATCCTAACCAACTTCCCCTTCACAATCATCACAAAGCACATCTTCATCTCATTCCAATCCATTAACCCTTAACACCAACTTCAAAACCTTAAAAGACCATCTGCATGATTTTGTTATTGGTTCCATTACAGATGGTGTGAGGACACGAAGTTAATCTGGATTGATAAGTGAATGTCTCTATGCATGTTTCTTATCTCAAATCGTTCCCAAAAATATCTCAGCAGCACTTCAAGACCTAATGTGGGTTGAATCCTTGCAGATGGAGCTTCAGCAGTTCAAGAAACTAAAAGTTTGGAAATTAGTTGATCTTCCTCCAACAAGTTTTCTATCGGTACCAAATAGGTATACCGGAACAAACCAGATGATCGAGGAATTATAATATGGAACAAATCAAGGTTAGTTGTTTAGGGATTTGTTCAGAAGGAGGGAATTGACTATACTAAAGTATTTGCTCCAGTTGCTCGCATTGAAGCTATAAGAATCTTTCTTGCTCATACTGCTCATAAAAACTTTAAAGTCTTTCAATTGGACATGAAGTGTGCATTTTCTATGGGAGCATTGATGAGGAGATTTATGTTTGTCAACCACCAGGTTTTGAGGATCTAGATTTCCCAGTAAAAGTATATAAACTTGATAAATCTTTATATGGATTACATCAAACACCTCGTATCTGGTATGAAACTTTGACACAATATATGCTCAGCAAGGGTTTCCCTGGTAGATCTATAGACATGACTCTTTTCAAGAAGGAAGTTGATGGTGAATTGCTGATTGTTCAAGTGTATGTTGATAACATCATTTTCAAGTCAACAAATGAGAAACTGTGTAAAGAGATTGAAGAAGTAATGAAGGATCGCTTTGAAATGAGCATGATGGGGGAGCTATGCTTTTTCTTAGGATTACAGGTTGAACAAAAGCTTGATGGTATTCTGATTCACCTAGAAATGTACGTTCTGGAGATTCTCAAAAAGTTCAAGATGGATGATGCTTTTCCAGAACTCACTCCATTCACTGCTCAAACCTATTTAACTCCAGATGATAATGGGAAATCCGTGGATGCTCATCGCTATCATTCTATGATCAGATCTCTCATGTACCTCACGGCTAGCCGTCCTGATATTACATTCTCCGTGTGCTATTTTGCTCGTTTTCAAGCCAACCCGAAAGAATCACATGAAAAAGCTATTAAATGGATCTTTCGTTACTTAAAGGGTTCTTCTTGTTTTTGCTTTGGTACCCAAAAAGAGGAAACCTTGATTTACATGCTTATTCTAATAATGATCATGGTGGTTGCAACATCAACAAAAAATCCATCACTTGCGGATGTCAATATCTCGGGGATTGACTTGTTTCATGGTAAAGCAAGAAGCAAACAACAGTATCTCTATCTACAAGAGAGGTTGAATATGTTGCTGCAGCTAGTTGCTGCTGCCAAATGCTTTGTATACAACACCAGATGATTGATTACGGAATTAATTTTTTTTCATACACCACTTTTCTGTGATAATGAAGCTGCTATCAGAATTGCCAAAAATCCAATTCATCATACTCGCACCAAGCACATTGAAACAAGGATTCATGCAATCTGGGATGCTCAAGAAAAGGGTGTTGGGTTTTGAACAAGTTTATCAGAGTCATTTTATCCATATAAAATGACAAAACGCAGCAGAATAAGGATTAAAAACTGATTACAGTTAATATATATAAACCATTTTATATATCTGCTAAAACCCGTAATGGATCGTTATATGAAAAACATGCTTACAAACAACCATAGGGTTTTTAGAAAACTACCTCTCGTATGGGTTTGAGGAAGATAATTGATGAATAGCAGCTTCCAAAGAAGGATGCCTCAAGCTAGTCCTACCATCAAGCCCCCAACAAACACCCGGTTGCTAGGATTTTCACACTTGAACAAACCTCTGTTCTTGGTATTGTTTTCGATCGATCGAGAGAAAACCAGAAAACCAAGATGTGCACTTTCGAGTGTCCAATAAGTTATTAGAGAGAGTGGTTGATTGTAATCATATATTGCATGTCCTATGAAACAGAAATTTCAGACGAGGAGATAGACAAAAGTGGGTGGGGCCCTGCCCCTTGTCCCATCCGCATTTCTTAAATATTCACCCGCATTAGTAAATACGAATGAATGGACACCTTTTGTATTTATAAATGCGGATGAAGAAATTCCATCAACGTTTCCTAAATGTACATCCGCATTTGTAAATGCGGATAAGTAGTTTCAATAGCATTTCCTCAAATGCTCATCCGCATTAGTAAATGCGGACGATCAGTTTCCATCAGCATTTCCACAAATGCACATCCATATTAGTAAATGCGGATAAGGAACCTTCATCCGCATTAGTTAATGGGGATGAGTAATCTTCATCTGCATTTCCTCAAAACCACATCCGCATTAGTAAATGCGGTTGAGTATTAAGAAATATGGACAAAAGACTACATTGTTGTTCAACCATTTGAATAACAATATAGAATACTCTCTCTAAAATAAATTATCCATATAATTTATTTACAACACAAGTGCAAATATTTAGAAAACCCAATTTCTAAATACTCTAAGTGTTAATATCTATTTACATGATCATATCATAAAATAAATATTGTAGGTGTTTGTCTAGCTTGTTATTGGGTATGACCCGACTTGGATCATAACGTACTAGCCACATCAATTCAATATGTGTCTTGGGTAGACCGGTTCCAACAATCTCCCACTTTCACAAGATACATAGAGGATTGATGAAAGTAGCAAATACCACCTAACAACGGTTTACTACCCCTAATACGCATGACAAAGTGCCATTCAATAACATCATCTTCTTTAAGTCCCTTACTTCAAAATGATTTAGGTGAGTCTATCATTTATCCTTTTGTAACATATGTCATGTTAAATCCAAAGACACATAATGATCATTCCCTGTTGATTTAACTTTATCAGGCCTTAGACATCTTACTCTCAACGAATAAGAGGAGCATATCCCATCTCGACTAAATACGTTTCTCACAATCACCTTGAATTACACCTGAAACTAGCCTTGTGTACTGTCCATATTTTAGAACAACAAAGAACTAGGTCAAAGTATAATATTTGGTGAATATCAAAACCCAATATGTATCTCAGGTTAGAGGATACTATGATATTCGCCTTTACTCAAATTTACTTATGATCAATTACATAATTCCATGCAGTAACATTTGAGAGCAGGTCAGTCCAATATTTATATCCCACAAATATCTATGAACTTTGGTAGCAACGTTTTTCTCTATATTCATACCTTATGAATATCCACCAATCCAAGTTCATAATAGTCTTACCTTCATATTTGTTTCCACAAATATGACCGACTACGGACATTTAGAATAATAAATATATTCATGGATCTAAACAAGCTAAAATGACACATAACTCATAGTATCATAATTATATATATGAGTCAAAATAACAATTGTTCTGTTGCTTAAATATTGAATAGATCAAATCCAATCACTAGAATATCGAAGTCCTAAGGCACAACTATGACTCTCATGCTTTGGCCTTTCAAGGAGATTCGTGAGTGGATGCACAATATTTTGATCGGTGTGAACTTTGCCAATACATATCTTTCCATTTTCAACTTCATCCCTTATGTAGTTGAATCTCCGCTCAATGTGCCTTGTCTTTTGATGTGCATGAGGTTCCTTGATTTGAGCAATCACACCCTCATTGTCACAAAAGATCTCTAGGGGATCTTGAATGGTAGAGACTACTCCAAGATCAGCAATGAATTTCTTTAACCATGCAGCTTCTTGTGCTGCTAATGAAGTGGTGATGTATTCCAATTCTGTAGTGGACAATGCTACCATATCCTTCTTTGAACACTTCTAGGACACTACCACTCCATTCATAATGAAGACTGTAGGACCGTTAAAGAGTACTTAAGCTTGCACTTAGTTAACACACTTAGGAGGATCTTAAGATCACTTAACAATTCAAATAGGGAACTGTGAACCTTTACTGAAGATACAAGATATACACAAGAAAAACAAGAACAAGAGCACAAGATAAAGTTTTCAAGGAAGTTGTATATTGCTTCTCTAGTTCTATTACAAGTGTTGTACAAGTATATTTTGAATACAAGAACCGGAGACTACTTATACTACATCCTACAACCATCAATACGCAAAAAGACAGTTGGAAGTAACTAATCTAGACAACAAGATCAGCCTAAAGTCAAAAGGCAGATTGCCTTTTGACTAGTGACTATGACAAGCCATAGGTCACTGACTTTCCTATTACAAAAAGCCAAGAAGGAACAAAAACAGAAACTTCCAGGTGAAGACCTTATTTACTTTATCATAAAGTATGGAAGTTTCACCAACTAGTGATAACAGGTGAACTACCAGAGCATGCAGCAGAAAGTAGGTTGCTTTATGATAAAGTTGATGGAAAAGGTATATTTTCTCTCTCTTCAGAAGAAAATCAGTCTTGTCTTTAAACAACTTCAGAAGAGTTTGTCTTGAGAGCTTCGGAAGACTTCATCTTTTACCTTCGGAAGAGTTGAGTCTTGATGACTCAGTCTGAGGAGAGCTTTGGCCTTTATTGCTTGATTTAGCAGTCAAGCTCTTGCCAAAGAGAGGTTGTGAACCACCATCACCAGCTAGTGCCTCACTAAGGGTATGGAGTGTTGGAGGAGATCTTGTCTCAAGGTTCACAGTCTCAGCCTCTGGGCCTTCAGTCAAGGCTTTCCCTTCGAAGCTAATCTTGGGGTCTACCTCAACATCGAGTTGACCAAAGGCTTCAACTACTAGCCTCTGTCTATATGATGCAGTTCTCCTTTTGAATTCTGACAGCACCCAGTCTTGAATTTGATTGACTAATCTGACAGCTTGTCTGTTATTGCTTGGGTTGACCAGTGCCAGATCTACCAAGTTTATACTCTTATAGAAACTAAGGGTGGAGATGTTGAGAATTCCTTGCTGACCCTGAGCTCTAGAGATCACAAGAGCTTTCCTATCACTGTCATACCCCCAACCCTAGATTAGGTTCTCAGATGGGGCAGACATTGCTCTTGGTACTCCCTCCTCAAACAGTTGTTGAATGAGCAGTTCCAGATCACTGTCTAGAGGAGGTTACTGAGCATGAACAACTTCAAGATAGGATGGTGAGTCCTGTATGTCCATACTTGAAGAAGAACTCTCAGGTTCTATGGCTGTCAGAACTTCCTCCCCCTTTTTGGTAGCATCACCCTCATGCATAGGTGAGCTGGGGAAGTGATCCATAACATCCACAGGTTCTTATGGACCTGGATGAGTTTGTCCTATAGGTCTCTCAGCTAACTGGCCCTTGAGATCGGTGATCTCAAGTTGCTGGCCTTGGACCCTCCTTTGCAAGATAGTTAGTTGAAGAATCATTGGGGGATAAAGGAGGTGAACAGAGGTCTGCTCCTTCACCGCTATCATGGGGTTCTTGGCTGCTAGATTTCCCCTACCCAATGACAGTGTCAAGAGGCTGGGTTGCCGCGGTTGAGGTCTTAAAGATGTAATCACTGGCAACAATGAGAGCCTCTTCCATATGGATCTCCTGGACAATCACAGGAAGATCCAACTCAGTTTGGGGTGTCTGATGTGGGCTAGTCAGGGGTGAAGCAGGGGTACTCATCTCCCCTTGAGTGTGGGTAGAGAGGGGAGAGTCATGATACTCACTGAAACCCAAATATTCATCAGAGTAAAAGTGAAGGCTGGGTATGGGGTGGTTGAGATCAAGAGGCTGGGGATGGTAGCTTTCACCTGAAGGTTGATCACTAGAGTGTTAAGACTCAGAATGATAGCTTAAGGCTGTTTATGGAGTTTTTAGCTCATCATGTTGAGCATGAGGAACCTTAGCACTGATTGTTTGAAAGATGGGAGTGGTCTGCTCCTCAGGGGAAGTGGGAGCTCGAGATTCCACTTCCTCATGTATGGGTTGTGATATGGGGGCCTACATATGCTCAGTAGCAAGTGTAGGGGTTCGCTTGGATTTTCTTTGGTAGGTGATTTTGATGGTAGGTTGTATTTGAGGTGGGTGAGAAGTAGAGGGTGTTGGTTCATCACTAGCTGGGGCTGGTAGGATGTCACCCTAAGTAATGAGCTCAAACATTTTCGGGACAAGGGCTGTGTCTACCCCTGAGAACCCAACAGTTGGGTTTTTTAATATCTTAAGAATGCCGGGCCTCATATGTGCAAGTTTAAAAACATTACCTGTTCCCCTCAACTGTGGTCCCAATTCACAGTTGAGAATGTGTTGAACATACCAGGGGAACATGTAATATTCTAAGGAATCCAAATTTGCTAGTAAATTTGTAAATACAAACTGAGACCTTCCCCTTCCTGAAGGTCTTGACCGAAAAGTCACCTTCATAGCCCATCTGCGCAAAGGATTGGTTGACAGCAGCTTTTGGAAAGGACAACTCACCTACTTCATCATCCAGCTGCAAATGGGTGTTTATAAGGGCTGGAGTGATGAAAACCATCCTCCCCTACACTATGGCAGACAGTGCCTTCTCCCCGTCCATGGTGACCTCTTGACTGGTCTGCCAGAACTCAAGCAACTGATCCTCATAGATAGGAGAATCGATTCTAAGGGAGGTGAAGTAGTGAGACAAAGAAAGATACCTACACACGTCTGAGAAGCTTGGATCCTTCTCAGAGTTTAACAGAGCAACCTGATTGTGTTACCTGTGTAGGTGCATGGTGAAATCAGGGTCGTTACGACGATCAAGATTGGCCATTAGAAGAAGCTTTGTAGTGAAGGAAAGAAGAAGAAGATGAAATTCGGGGGTAATTTTAGGTTAAGGAACAATGAGAGAAGTAAGATGAAATAGAACCGTTTGGAAAGATATACTCTGGATTTGAGACAAAGTTATGACAAAAAGATAAACTTTGAAATCCGTAAGCGGGTCCTACTTCTGAAAAAAGCGCCTAAAAAGTTAGTTTTCTTGGAAGTTGAAAAGGCTTCCGAAGACAATTTTGGTTTCAGAAGCTTTGCAATCAAAGCTTCCGAAAGCAATTTTGGCTTCGGAAGAAATAAATGAGTCTTCTAAGACTAAATTGCTTTCAGAAGAAATTTGTTCCTAAAAATGCAATTAAGTACTTATACCAAAATTTAAGCTTCGGAAGATACTTCAAGAATTTTTTCCGAAGGTAAATCTCAGATAAGTTATTTAAACGATTAAGACATAAATTTCTTCCGAATGCAACTTTTGCTTCTTCCGAAGGTAAATTTTCATCATTCTAAGAGATATTATTTTAAAAATTCATTTTTCTTCCAAAGTGAACTGGGATTATGAAGTGATCTCATAGACAACGTAGGACATACATTTTTAAGAAATAATATTTATTAAGTTATTAAGAAAAATCTACTCAAAGTTAATCATCCCAATAGCTGATACAAGATATTTAAATCTTTGTTCATCAAACGCTTTTGTGAATAGATCGGCATATTGTTCATTTGTGTTAACTTTGATTAGTTTTATAAATCCCTTTTCAAAATTATCCCTAATCAGATGATACCTGATGTTGATGTGTTTGGTCCTTGAGTGCTGCACAGGATTCTCTGTAATAGAGATGCCACTATTGTTGTCTATGTGGATGGGAGTCTCTTTGAAATTGAACCCATAGTCTAGCATCTGATTCTGAATCCAAAGCACTTGAGCATAGTAGCTGGCAGCAGTGATGTATTCAGCTTCAGCAGTTGATCCAGACACACATGATTTCTTCTTGCATTGCCAAGAGACTATCCTTCCACCCAGGAGCTGACACCCCCCAAATGTGGACTTTGCAGTCATGTTGCAGCCACCATAATCACTATCTGTATAAGCATACAGATTGAAGTCTGAATTATTTGGATACCAAAGGCCTGGATTTGGAGCACCTTTGAGATATCTAAGGATCCTTTTGACAGTGATTAGGTGTGACATCTTGGGGTTGGCTTGATATCTTGCACATATGCATGTGGCAAACATGATATCAGGCCTGTTAGCAGTAAGATCCATAAGTGACCCAATCATAGCCCTGTAGAGATGTTCATCAACACACACCCCCTCAAGATCAGGACCAAGGGAGTGGTTTCTAGCTATAGGTGTCTTTGCAACCTTGCAGTCAGTCATCTTGAATCTTGTAAGTATGTCCTGTACATACTTTGACTGACTGATGAAGATGCCATCTTCAACCTGCTTCACTTGAATTCCTATAAAGAAATTGAGTTCCCCCATGGCACTTATTTCAAATCTATTCTTCGTCAGCATCTCAAAGTCTTTGCAGAGCATTGGATTAGTTGAACCAAAGATGATGTCATCCACATATATCTAAACTAGCAATGTGTCATTTCCTGTTTCTTTGATGAAGAGAGTCCCATTAATATTACCTCTTTTGTATTCATGTTGACAAAGGTATGTTGATAGTGTCTCATGTGGACTTTGCAGTCATGTTGCAGCCACCATAATCACTATCCGTATAAGCATACAGATTGAAGTCTGAATTCTTTGGATACCGAAGGCCTAGATTTGGAGCACCTTTGAGATATCTAAAGATCCTTTTGATAGTGATTAGGTGTGACATCTTCAGGTTGGCTTGATATCTTGCACATATGCATGTGGTAAACATGATATCAGGCCTGTTAGTAGTAAGATACATAAGTGACCAATCATTGTAAGATACATAAGTGACCAATCATAGCCCTGTAGAGATGTTTGTCAACACACTCCCCCTCAAGATTAGGACCAAGGGAGTGGTTTCTGGCTATAGGTGTCTTTGCAACCTTACAGTCAGTCATCTTGAATCTTGTAAGTATGTCCTGTACATACTTTGACTGACTGATGAAGATGCCATCTTCAACCTGCTTCACTTGAATTCCTAGAAAGAAATTGAGTTCCCCCATGGCACTTATTTCAAATCTATTCTTCATTAGCATCTCAAAGTCTTTGCAGAGCTTTGGATTAGTTGAACAAAAGATGATGTCATCCACATATATCTAAACTAGCAATGTGTCATTTCCTGTTTCTTTGATGAAGAGAGTCCCATCAATAGTACCTCTTTTGTATTCATGTTGACAGAGGTATGTTGATAGTGTCTCATACCACTTTCTTGGAGCTTGATGCAGTCCATAAAGGGCTTTATCAAGCTTGTAGACATAAACAAGATGATCTGGGTCTGTAAAGCCAGTTGATTGTTTAATATAAACTTCTTCATCAATTACCCCATAGAGAAAAGCACACTTCACATCAAGCTGGTAGACCTTGAAATCATTGGATGCAGAATAAGCCAAAAATATTCTTACAGCTTCAAGTCTTGCAACTGGAGCAAAGACATCAGTGTAATCAATTCCTTTTTCTTGAGTGTATCCTTGGACAACCAGTCTAGCCTTGTTCTTGATGATGATCCCTCTATCATCTTTCTTGTTCATGAATACCCATTTGGTTCCTATGACACTCTTCCCTTGAGGAAGAGGACATAAGTTCAAAACCTTCTGTCTTCTGATTTGAAGCAGCTCATCCTGCATAGGTTCAATCCAGCTTCCATCCTTCAAAAGCCTCATCAACCTTCTTTGGCTCTATCTGGGATAAGAAACAAGAATGTAGACAAACATGGCTATCATGAGCTTGTCCTCTTGTTCTTACCCCTGAGTCAACATTTCCAATGATGTTTGTGGAGGGATGTGACTTGTGGATCCGAAGTTGAGGGATCACAGCAAGTTGGTTAGACAGATCTAAATTTGAGAAATTCTGATATGGCAATGAGGTGTCTCCCACCACATCAGCACACTTATTAAGAGAGACTTGATCTGATGAGTGTGTGACATCATTCATGTTGTCTTCAATGGAGTGGTTTTTAGCATCAAGAAATTCTTGATCACTATCACCACCTCCAGTTCCTCCTCCTGCATTTGAAGTTCCTTCTCCTGAATTCTGAGCCTCTAAGCTGGAATTTGAAGGCAATTCATTCAAATAAGCAGTATTTATCATGCTTGTGCTGATGGAAGCTTCAATTGCAGGGTTAGTCACCACTAGAGCTGAAGTAGTCTTCTTGGTTGGTCTTCTCAGCTCAAATCTTGGATCAGGATCTTCTGTTGACCTGTTATCTATAGATCCTGAAACATTCTCACAAGATTTGTTAAAATAGTTGGTAACTAAGTCAAGGTCAAACAGCCAATCCAGACTAGAACCTTTTACACAGGGTGTGTGTTCATTGAAAGTCACATTGGTTGACTCCTCAATGATTCTAGTTCTGAGGTTGTATACTCTATAAGCCTTAGCTTGAGAAGAGTACCCAACAAAGTGTCAATCATTTGATTTCTTTGCAAACTTGGCTTTTTGATCTTTGGTATTCAAGATGGTGCAAGGACATCCAAATGTTCTGAGAAAACCAATGAATGGTCTTCTTTTGTGCCACAGTTCATAAGGAGTCTTACCATGTGTCTTAACTACCAAAACTATGTTTTGCACATAGTAGGCTGTGTTGACAGCCTCTGCCAGAAGGTGATTGGTAGCTTAGAGTCAGACAACATGGTTCTTGCAGCTTCGATAAGTGTGATGTTTCTCCTCTCGGCAACATCATTTTGCTGAGGAGTCCTGGGAGCACTGTATTGTCTTGAAATACCCTTTTCATCACAAAATGTATCAAGGATTTGGTTTTTGAATTCGGTTCCTTGATCACATCTTATGATTTTGACCTTGTGATCAGATTGATTCTTAATTTTCAGAATGAAGTTCTTTAAGATTTCAGGAGTTTCATCCTTAATTCTAAGGAAAAACACCCAAGTGAATCTTGTGAAGTCATCTGTGATCACCAAACAGTATGAGGTCCTTCCTAAACTCATTACACTGGTGGTGCCAAACAGATCCATTTGTAACAAGTGTAGGGGAGTAGTGATAGAGTTCATTTCCTTTGGCTTGTGAGACACTTTGTGTTGCTTCCCCTTCAGGCATGCAACACAGTGGTCATCACTTGTAAACTCTTTCTTTGGCATTCCAGTTACCAAATCATTCTTAATCAGTTTATTCATGTTCTTAAAGTTTACATGGCACATTCTTTTATGCCAAAGGAAAGACTTATCACTATTTGCTTTAGATAGAAAGCAAGAAATCTCTCCAGAGGGAGATGTTTCCTGTAAGTCCATCTTGTACATGTTCCCTTTCCTGGGGGCTCTGAGCAAAATATGCTCTTGAGGAATGTCAACCCCAGGCTTGAGAATAATGCACTCATGCTTAGTAAAGAGCATGTGATGTTTTTGGTCACAAAATTGGGACACACTCAAAAGATTGTATCCAAGCTCCTTGACAAAGTTTACCTTTTCAATGCTAAGCTTACCATTTGAGACCATGCCCCTACCAGTGATGTAACCTCCTGCATCTCCTCCAAAGGAAACTGGTCCTCCACCAATTCTTCCAAAGTTTTGAAGTAGGGACTCGTTGCCTGTCATGTGCCTGGAGCAGCCACTATCAATGATCCACACATTTTTGTTTGCCTTTGGCTGTCCATGCATAAAAGAGATGATTTAGTTACATTTGGAAACCCAAGCCTTATTGGTCTTGGGCTTATAAAGTTCAGATGAAGGCAATGAAATAGTAAGTGATCCTATGTTCAAGCTTTGAGGATCATTTGATGTTACTGAAGAGGAGCTTTCAGTCTCAAGGTCTTCCTTCATCTTCCACACCACCTTTGGAAGATTAGGCTTGACCTTCACTAGTTCGAAAGCTTTTGTAGCTTTGAAAGCTTTGGAGACGGATCCTT
Source organism: Flaveria sonorensis (assembly GCA_025506505.1). Taxonomy (NCBI): domain Eukaryota; kingdom Viridiplantae; phylum Streptophyta; class Magnoliopsida; order Asterales; family Asteraceae; genus Flaveria; species Flaveria sonorensis. The sequence goes on from CM046423.1 coordinate 37,289,208, forward strand.
CGGAAGATCTTGCTTTCACTGCAGCAAGCTTCAGTGCTTTGGAAGCATTCCTATCTTTTGAGACCAACGTTTCTTCCGAAGTCAATTTCCTACTTGCCTTCTTCTTCATTTTGGAGCTTCCGAAGGAAACAGATTTTCTTTCCCAAGCTGTTTGTTTCTTCTTATTCTCAGAAGTTTTCTTCTTGATCATGTGGATAGTACTCTTAGGATTGTATTGGCAATCCTTAGCCAGATGTGAAGTACTACCACACATAACACAATCCAATTCTTTCCTTCTGAGAGTCTTCTTTCCTAAAGAAGACTGAGCTTGAACATTTTCCTCTTCTTTCTCCACCTTTTCAGATGATGCAGCAGGCTTCTTAGGATGAAGCTTGCTCTTTGAAATGGATGGTTCAGGCTGTGTAGTAGTGACACACAGCTGATCAGTCTTCTTGTTGTTGTTGGAGTGAGTTGAAGCTGAAGTAGAACTCTTGGTACTAGAATTCTTGACAGGATCTTCAACTTTCATCACCATGAACCCTACAGGGATAAATACTTGTTTCAAGAGAGCAAAGATGTTCAAGTACCTTGGCTTCATCATGATCAGCCATTAGTGCTTGGTTTGGAGATGAATCTTCAGCTTGAAAGCTCCAGTCAAAGCCTCCTTCTTCAACAACAACTGCAGCTTGCTGTGTTGGCTTCTCATTCTGGTTCCCTCCTTTAGTGTAGTTTGGCCTGGATGAAGCCTGGCAACCATTTCACTTAGGTGCCTTGCATTCTCTAGCAAAGTGTCCCATCTGGTTACAGTTGTAACACTTGACTTTGCTCTTTTCCAGTCCAAACTTGCCACTGGAAGCATTGCTAGGAAACCTTCTCCAGTCCTCTTGTAGAACTTCTGCGCTTTGCGAGTGAGAAGAGCCATTTGCTGGACTATCACCATGTACTCCAGATCATCTGGATGGATACAGTCCAGGTCTTCAAGAGTGAAGAGAAAGTTTCCTGTACTTTCATCAGTGGAGACAAAAGCTTGAGAAGAACTTGTCTCTTGGAAGGGACTTCCTTAGATATAGCTCTCTCTAGGTGTCTCTGGGAAGGTGATGAAAGGACCCTTTTATGAGGTTTCAGGGTACCAGATGAGATGATGTTGTAGTTCTCTGCTATCCCTTTCAACCACATGAAGGGCTGAACTCTGGTGAGTGTTGGAACTACCAGATGAATTTTTCATATTCATCTCCATCTGGTATCCATTGAGTATCCCATACAACTCAGTAAGAGTAAGGGTCTTAAGGTTTTCAGTCCTCTTAATGACCACAAAGTAGTGTGTCCATTGTCTTGGAAGAGAGGACATGAACTTCTTAACAATATCCCTGTTCATAATAGTTACCCCAACATCAGCCAGAGTATCCACAATCTCAACATACCTGAAGTATTGTTGAGTCATGGTTTCACCTATCTTGAAGGTGAAATTTTCAAACTATTGCTTCAGGAGATCCTTCTTGTTCTCCTTGGCTTCATTTGAACCCTCATACATCAGTTTCAGTGCATCCCATAGCTATTTAGCAGTCTTGTACTTCTTGAAACCTCTGTAGATGGAGTTTGTAAGAGCAGTTTGGAGGGCTGTCATAGCTTTCTGATCAATGTCAATTCTTTTCCAGTCTTCCTCAGAAAAGTTAGCTCTCTCCTTTGGTATCATGCCACCACCAGCAGCAGCTGAAGAGGTGCATGGTACATGAGGTCCATTGACAACAGACTCCCACATCCTGGAATCTTGAGACTTGATAAAGCCTTCCATTCTTTGACACCAAGTCTCAAAATCCTCAGTAGTGATCAGTGGGGACTTTGTTATAGTTCTAGTTTCCATATCAGCTTTAGAGATAGCTGCCATTTGAAGAGTTAAGTGAAGTGTGTAACTAAGAGGATTTGAAGATGGTGAGATCTTACAATCAAGAGCCTGGAATGCTCTGATACCAAATGCAGGACCGTTAAAGGGTACTTAAGCTTTCACTTAGTTAACACACTTAGGAGGATCTTAAGATCACTTAACAATTCAAATAGGGAACTATGAACCTTTACTGAAGATACAAGATAAACACAAGTAAAACAAGAACAAGAGCACAAGATAAAGTTTTCAAAGAAGTTGTATATTGCTACTCTAGTTCTATTACAAGTGTTGTACAACTATATTTTGAATACAAGAACCGAAGACTACTTATACTGCATCCTACAACCGTCAATATGCAAAAGGACAGTTGGAAGTGACACATCTAGACAACAAGATCAGCCTAAAGTCAAAAGGCAGATTGCCTTTTGACTAGTTACTATGACAAGTCATAGCTCACTGACTTTCCTATTACAAAAAACCAAGAAGGAACAAAAACAGAAACTTGCAGGCGAAGACCTTATCTACTTTATCATAAAGTATGGAAGTTTCACCAACTAGTGATAGCAGGTGAACTACTAGAGCATGCAGTGGAAAGTAGGTTGCTATATGATAAAGTTGATGGAAAAGGTATATTTTCTCTCTCTTCAGAAGAAATCAGTCTTGTTTTTAAACAGCTTCGGAAGACTTTGTCTTGAGAGCTTCGGAAGACTTCATCTTTTACCTTTGGAAGAGTTGAGTCTTTGGCTTTGGAAGACTTTACATTTAGAATATTTTCAAAGTTCATTGTAAAGCTTCCACAGCAGTTTCTTCTGAACATTGGCTTCGGAAGATTTTACACTTAGCATTTTTCTTGAGTGTGTAAAACTTCCGAAGCTAGTTCACCTTTGTTTCGAAGTGCATGTTGGAAGACTTGGTTGTTTTGGTATCTTTTGGTTGCATCCGCCTCTTAACTTCAGAGGTTCCTACAAAGACATACCCTGATTGTGATCAAGAATCATCTCGATCAGTTTGGAAACTCGCATCCGTGTAACCCTTTACAACGAGTTCCTCTTCACCAGATCCGTATATTAGAAACATACACTTAGTCCTCCTAAGGTATTTCAATATACTCTTAACAGTCATCCAATGGCTATTTCTTGGATTCTGCTGATATCTACTTGTCATGCTTAAAGCGCATGACACTCCGGTCTGGTGCATATCATTGCATACATGATGGATCCTATAGCAGATGCATATGGGACTTCCTTCATCCAATCTTGCTCATCCTTTGAGCTTGGACAATGAGATGCACTCAATATTGTCCCTCTTTGAATAGGTACTAGACCTTTCTTAGAGTTCTCCATCTTGAACCTTTTCAAGCTTTTATCAATGTATGCACTTTGGTTTAAACCTATCAACCGCCTTGATCTATCCCTATAGATCTTTATTCCCAAAATGTATGCGGCTTCACCAAGATCTTTGATGGAAAAACAACTTCCAAGCCAGGTTTTAAGACCTTCCATGGTTGGAATGTCATTTCCAAACAGTAGTATATCATCAACATACAATACTAAGAATGTGATGATGCTCCCACTAGCCTTCTTATACACATAAGCTTCATCATCATTCTTGATGGATTCAAATTTTTTGATCTCTTCATCAAAATGTTGATTCCAACTTCGGGATGCTTGTTTCAATCCATAGATTGATTTCTTTAGCTTGAATACTTTATTAGGATGTTGTGGATCGACAAAACCATCGGTCTGAACCATATAGACATTCTCTTCGAGATGTCCATTAAGGAAACCAATTTTGACATCCATTTGCCAAATCTAATAGACATAATATGCAGCTATGGAAAATAATATCCTAATTGACTTTAGCATTGCCACATGTGAGAAGGTTTCATCATACGCAACCCCTTGAGTTTGAGTGAAACCTTTTGCAACAAGTCTTGCTTTATAAGTATCCAAGTTACCATGCATATCGGTTTCCTTCTTAAAAACCCACTTACATCCAACCGGTTTGGAGTTAAGCGGTGGCACAACCAATTCCCATACTTGGTTGTCATACATGGATTGCATCTCTATGTTCATGGCTTCAAGCAACTTGTCACAATCAGAATTGAACATTGCATCATGGTACGTAATTGGTTCATCCGAGTCAACTACATAGCATCCATTCATGAATAATCCATATCTTTTGGGTGGATAGCTAGTTCTACGAGATCTATGAAAGTTTTATGTGTATTGATCAACCATTTGATGATTATCAACAACCTCTTGTTGACTGCTAATATCAACCAAATGTGTATCAGCTTATGGTTCTCGATCCTCATCAAGTTCCACTGTTCTATTGGTAGTTCCTTCCATAAGGAACTTAGTTGCCAAGAACTCAGCCTTTTGAGCAATAAATACCTTTTACTCTGTTGGATTGTATAAGTAATATCCCATGGAGTCTTTGGGATATCCTACAAAGATACACTTAGTGGATCGGCCTTCCAACTTGTTTAGGGTGTTCTGCTTAAAATAAGCTTCATAACCCCATACTCCTAAATATGATAACAATGGAACTCTTCCATGACATATTTCAAAAGGTGTTTTATCCACTTTCTTGGTTGTGGCCATATTCAGAATACAGCCCGTGGAGAGCAATGCAAAGCCCCAAAATGACAGAGGCAGTGTGCTTCTAGCCATCATAGATCGAACCATATCCAATAGGGTTTGGTTTCTCCTTTCAGACACACCATTATGTTGTGGTGTTCCGGGTGGAGCAAGTTGTGAGACAATCCCACAACTCCTGAGATGATCTTGAAAGGCATCACTAAGGTATTCACCTCCTCTTTCTGAATGATGAACTTTTATTTGTTTTGTTGAGTTGATTTTCTACTTCATTTTTGAAGATTTTGAACATTTCAAAAGCTTCATCTTTGTGTCTTAACAAGTACACATAACCATTACGACTATAATCATTGTTAAGGTAATGAAGTATCTTTCACCATTCGTTGTCATTGCTTTAAAAGGACCACATACATCCAAATGTATAATTCCTAATAAATCTTTTTCCCTTTCATTAGTGCCACTAAAGGGTTCCTTGGTCATCTTTCCTTGTAATAAAGATTCACACTTATAAAATGAACCGTCTTCATTTGCTTCCAAAAGACCATTCTTTTGAAGTGTTTGAATGTGATTCTTGTTTATGTGACCAAGACGACAATGCCGAAGATATGATTTACTTAAACCCATTTTAAGTTTCTTGGAGCTTGAATGGTATAATGAGTTATTAAAGGATGTGTCATCATGAACCACTTCAAAAATACCATTAGAAGGCATAGCCTTAAAATAAAGTATATCATCCATAAAAACACAAATACCATTATTTACAAACTTTAATACATAACCATATTGTTTTAGAAGGGAAACATAAATTATATTCCCAGTCAAATTAGGAGCATACAAAATATTCTTTAAAATAACTTCCAAACCACTTGGAAGCTTCAAGATATAGTCTCCCTGGGCTTCGACGTCAACTTTTGCTCTGTTGCCCATGTAGAGACCAGTATCTCCCTTCTTAAAATGTTTATTTCTTTTGAAACCCTACATTGAATTGCAAATATGAGTTTCACATCCGGTATCCAATACCCATGTGTTTGAAGAAATAACATTAAGCTCAATATGGATCATAAAAGTTGTACCTGAGGTCTGCCCAGCATCCCTCTTGTTTTTTAACTCTTTGAGATAGGTTGGACAATTCCTCTTCCAATGTCCTATCTCACCACACTCAAAGCATGGATCATTCTTTGTAACCTTTGAGTTCTTAAGCTTTGATTTTGGTGGTCCCGCATTAGCTTTTCCCTTACCCTTCCCTTTGACGTGTCCCTTGCCTTTGGCAACATTTGCCTTGGGTTCGGGGTGATGCCTTTTCTTGTTGCCACCCTCATTGATCATGAGAACCGGTAAAACCCTTTTACCCATCCCCGCTTTGGCCGTTTTGAGCATTGCATGAAGTTCCCCAATGCTATTGTCCCATCCATTCATGTTATAATTCATGATAAACGTCTAAAACTTCTTGGTTAGACCATTGAGATGTTGGATCTTATATGCCCAAGACACATACAAGATTGATGTGGTTAGTACGTTATGATCCAAGTCGGGTCATACCCAATAACAAGCTAGGCAAACACCGTTAAACATTTATTTGTTGATCATGATCAAGCAAATAAATTATGACACCAATTTAGAAAATGGGTTTTCTGAATTATTGCATTTGAGATAGAACAAATTATATGGATATTTTGTTCATGAGATATCATTTGTAATGTTGTTTAAATAAGTTAAATAACATCAAATATAAGAGTGTTTAAGTTATAAGATTAAAATTGGTTTAATTATATAACTTAATGAGTGATTAAAATGAATTAAAAGGGTGTTATTTTAAAATGGGGGAACCCATTTTGAACCCAAATTTCGGCCGCCCTCCTTGCTTTCTTGGGATTCCTTGTCTTGTTTTAATACAAGACTTTAATCCCTTGGAAGACACACTCAACCACACTCTCTCTCTCACACATGCAAAGAACTCTTTCTTCTCCATCTTGCTCTTCACAATCCACGGATCTAGAGCTTGAAAAGAAGGCTTTGGGTGTTAACTTCCTAACAAGTTTGGTGCTTTGCAAGAGCTTGTGGGTATACAAGCTTGAGGTCTTCTCTTTTGAAGACTAGACATTCAAGAAACATCATCTTCCTCCTCTTATCCGTATCCAACTTGCTTGTTCAAGAAAGGTAGTATTCATGTACATCCTATGGTTGGTTTTGATAGCATTTCTTTTCACATATATATGATCCTTGTTCTTGGGTTTGTTTTCTTGAACATATAAATTTTATTTTCAGAATATAACACAAGTTTTAAACCCCTTATATCCGCTGCGTTTTGTTGTTTAAATGGTTAAACATCCTTGTTAAAACTTGTAAAAACCCAACAATGGCATCTAGAGCCGGTTATGTGGAAAACTTGCTTCAAAAGTCCAAGAAAAGTTAGTTTTGTTGGACTTTTTCAACCCATTAGGGGCTGTTTTGATATGGATAAATGAATCCCTTATCTTTCAAAGTTTTATCTTACATGCTTTAGAATAAACCTTGAAAGATTAACATCAAGTGGTTGATTGTTTTGTTTGGACTAAACCCTAAAGTTTGGGTTTATGTTGGCCGAAACTTTAAGGGTTAAAAAGGGAGTTCATGGTTGTTCTTGGATGTTGTATTTGATACATATTTTGGTGCATAACATAGCCTTGACCTAATGTGTTTTGGATTTGGATGAATGTGATTGTCATGTTTAGTTTTATTCATTAAAGGGTTGTAATAATAATTTTGGTGTTTGTATCTTTTGGGTTGTAATTTATTTATTCATTGGTTATGTAATAAATAGATTAGGTGCATTTCTTTATTAGAAAAATTGTATTAGGATATGATTTTGTAAAAGAAGATGCACAAGTTGGAGACTCAAGGGAAGATACAAAGGAAGAACTCAAAAGACATGGACACTTGAAGCATTTGGATGTGGATTCGAGTGGGAGTTCTTGGACACATTTTAATGTGTCATTATTAACCCTTAGGAAAGACCTAATGACAACACTTGTGATGGCAAACAAGTGTGGTCACCTTAGTGGCTATGGTTATGCACTTATGATTGAATGGTTGTGCTTGTTTGGTTGTTTTGTTTTATGTTGGTTGTTTGATATATGGATATGCATAACTAACAAATTTATAAACATAACAAGCTGAAAATAAATGGTTCTTAATCATTAAGTGGTTAATAAAAGGTTATTAAAAGGATTAATGATTTTAAATAAAAGGGGTTTTATTAAAAGAACCATAGGGTACCATGTATTTGAAAGCATGCAAATGCAAGGTACATAGAGTTTTCTAAACTAGAATTATGAAAACTTAAAATGTCTTTTGAAAACAAGTTTATCACCATCCTTTTACACAACACTTAAGTCACTTGAAAACTCTTAATGGGATAAAGGTCACCTAACCATTTTGAGGGAACTTGTGATTTAAGGTGGGAATGCCATATTTGTGGGATAAAGATCACCTAACCACTTATATTGGTAAACTCACATGTGTGTGTAAGTAGGGTAACTTGATTTGCAAACCATGTTAAATGGATCACCTACAATATGGTTTACAAAGGTGTTGATGGGATTTACATGCCGACTATACATATGATGTTTAAGTCGATCCCATACCTCTAGAAGTTGCAAAGGGTTGCAATTGTCAAACGTTGACTACCTTGTTAATTTAAATAATGGGATAAAGATCACCTAACCACTATTTAAATGTGACGTTGGATTCTAGAATTTTATTTTGTGTATGACACATAAAAGAAATTTATAATTAAAGATGATAACATCGTAAATACTAAAATTGAACCTTGTTAAATTTTGTAGATGGCCACCAACAACAATGAAAATAATGATATTCCATCCGCACATAACCTATCACTAAGAACCATTCTCCAAAAGGAGCGTCTAAACCATAACAATTTCATTGATTGGTTTCGAAACTTGAGAATTGTTCTCAAGCAAGAGAAACGGTCATATATCTTAGACGATCCGATTCCCGATGAACCCAATGAGGAAGATGAAGAGGCCTACATGAATTGGGTGAAATACACTGAGGACTCGGTCCAAGTGTCTTGCCTCATGTTGGCAAGTATGACTCCGGATCTCCAAAAGGAGTACGAACATCACGGAGCATACGACATGATAACCCAGTTGAAGGAAACGTTCCAACAACAAGCAAGGGTAGAGCGCTTCGAAACGGTTCGAGCACTCCATGCATGTCGTATGGATGATACCCAATCGGTCTCGTCTTATGTACTTAAGATGAAGAGCCACATAGACCGCCTCGAAAGGCTGAATTGTCCCGTCTCGAAAGAGTTGGCTACGGATTTGATCCTCAACTCTTTGTCAAAAAGGTTTGACAATTTTGTTATGAATTATAACATGAACGGTTGGGACAAGAACATAACTGAGCTTCACTCTATGCTCAAGACAGCCGAGGCGGCCATGGGTAAAAGGAGTTTACCCGTTCTCACCATCAATGAAGGTGGGAACAAGAAGAGGCCTCACCCCGCATCCAAGGCAAGTGTTGCCAAAGGTAAAGGGTACGTTGGGAGAAAGGGAAAGGGAGTGGTAAAAGTGCCACCACCAAAACCAGCGGAGAAGAAGCAAAAGGTTGCTTCGGATGACCCATGCTTTAAGTGTGGGGAGATAGGACATTGGGCAAGAAATTGTCCTGTCCATCTCAAAGAGTTGAAAGCAAAGAGGGATGCCGGGCAGACCTCAGGTACAATTTTCATGATTCATATTGATCTAAATATAATATCCTCTAACACATGGGTATTGGATACCGGATGTGGGACTCACATTTGCAATTTGTTGCAGGGGTTCAAAAGAAGTAAAAACTTCAAGAAAGGGGATGTTAGCCTCTACATGGGGAATGGGGCAAAAGTTCAAGTTGAAGCCCGAGGGGACTACATCCTGAAGCTTCCAAATGGTTTGGAAGCAATTTTGAACAATGTTTTGTATGCTCCTAGTTTGACTAGGAACATTATTTCAGTTGCACAATTAAGACAATATGGTTATGTTTTGATGTTTATTGAAAATGAAATTCATGTTTCTTTAAATAACATCTTTTATTTTAAAGCTACTCCTATTAATGGTATTTATGAATTGGTTCATGAAAACACATTATATGATAGCTCGTTGTACCAAACCACCACCAAGAAGCTCAAATTAGATTTGAGTGACACCTATCTTTGGCATTGCCGTCTTGGTCATATAAACAAGAAGCGCATACAAACTCTTCAAAAGAATGGTCTTTTAAAAGCAAGTGAATATGATTCATTTGATGTATGTGAATCTTGTTTACAAGGCAAAATGACTAAGGCGCCTTTTAGTGGCAAAACCGAAAGGGCAAAAGATTTATTAGGTATCATACATTCGGATGTATGTGGTCCTTTTAAGCCAATGACTAGGTATAATGAAAGATACTTCATTACCTTCACCGACGACTATAGTAGGTATGGGTATGTGTACTTGTTAAGACACAAAGATGAAGCTTTTGAAATGTTCAAAACCTTCCAAAATGAAGTAGAAAATCAACTCAACAAATCAATAAAAATTCTCCGCACCGATAGAGGAGGTGAATACCTGAGTGATGCTTTTAGAGATCATCTTAGAAGTTGTGGGATTATCTCACAACTATCTCCACCTGGAACACCACAACACAATGGTGTGTCCGAAAGGAGAAATCGAACTCTATTAGATATGGTTCGATCTATGATGGCTGGAAGCTCATTGCCTCTATCATTTTGGGGCTTTGCTTTGCTCTCTGCGGCCCGTATTTTGAATATGGCCCCAACCAAGAAAGTGGAAAGGACACCTTTTGAAATATGGCATGGAAGGGTTCCATCTCTATCATATTTAAAGGTGTGGGGATGTGAGGCTTATGTAAAGACTCCCACCTCAAACAAGTTAGAAAGACGTTCCACTAAGTGTATTTTTATTGGATATCCTAGAGATTCTATGGGATATTATTTCTATGATCCATTGGAACAAAAGGAGTTTGTTGCCAAGAAGGGTGAGTTCTTGGAAGCCAAGTTCCTTATGGAAGGAGCTAGCAGTAGAACAGTGGATCTTGAGGAGGATCAAGGTCCACAACCCGATACACGTTTGGTTGACACTAGCACTCAACATGAGGATGTTGAGAATGATCAAATGGTTGATCAATACACACAAAACGTTCGCAAATCTGGTAGAACTAGTAATCCACCTGAAAGATATGGATTTTTCATGGATGGGTGCTATGTGGTTGATTCCGATGAACCAATCACATACCATGATGCAGTGTCCAATTTGGATTGTGACAAATGGCTTGAAGCCATGAATGTTGAGATGCAATCCATGTATGACAACCAAGTGTGGGACTTGGTTGTACCACCTCTTAACTCCAAGGTAGTTGGAAGTAAGTGGGTTTTCAAGAAGAAAACCGATATGCATGGAAACTTGGATACTTATAAAGCTAGACTTGTAGCAAAAGGTTTCACTCAAACTCAAGGGGTTGATTATGATGAGACTTTTTCGCCTGTTGCAATGCTAAAGTCTATTAGGATATTATTTGCCATAGCTGCTCATTATGATTATGAGATTTGGCAAATGGATGTCAAAACCGCTTTTCTAAATGGATATCTTGAGGAAGATGTCTATATGGTTCAGCCTGAAGGTTTTGTCGACCCAAAACATCCTAACAAAGTATGCAAGTTAAAGAAATCAATCTATGGATTGAAGCAAGCGTCAAGAAGTTGGAATCACCGTTTTGATGAAGAGGTAATTAAATTTGGGTTCATCAAAAATGCTGATGAGGCTTGTGTGTATAAAAAGGCTAGTGGGAGCATCATCACTTTCCTAGTATTGTATGTCGATGACATCCTACTATTTGGAAATGACATTCCAACCTTGGAAGGTATAAAAACCTGGCTTGGAAGCTGTTTTTCCATTAAGGATCTTGGTGAAGCCGCCTACATTTTGGGAATAAAGATCTATAGGGATAGATCAAGGCGGTTGATAGGTTTAAATCAAAGTGCATACATTGACAAGATCTTGAAAAGGTTCAAGATGGAGAACTCTAAGAAAGGTACGGTACCTATTCAAAGAGGAACGATATTGAGTACGACTCAATGTCCAAGCTCAAAGGATGAGCAAGATAAAATGAAGGGAATCCCGTATGCGTCTGCTATAGGATCCATCATGTATGCAATGATATGCACTAGGCCGGACGTGTCATGCGCCTTGAGCATGACAAGCCGATACCAGCAAAATCCTGGAAATAGTCATTGGATGGCTGTTAAGAACATACTTAAGTACCTAAGGAGGACTAAAGATATGTTCCTAATCTATGGATCTGGTGAGGAGGAACTCGTGGTAAAAGGTTACACGGATGCGAGTTTCCAAACTGATCGGGATGACTCACGATCACAATCGGGATACATTTTCATCCTAAATGGAGGAGCAGTCTCTTGGAAGAGCTCTAAACAAGATGTGGTGGCATTATCAACTACAGAGTCAGAATACATCGCCGCTTCATTAGCAGCTCAAGAAGCTGCATGGTTGAAGAAATTCATTGCCGATCTAGGGGTTGTCCCTTCCATTCAGGACCCCCTAGAAATTCTTTGTGATAATGAGGGTGCGATTGCTCAAATCAAGGAACCCCGTGCACATCAAAAGACTAGGCACATTGAGCGGAGATTCAACTACATAAGGGATGAAGTTGAAAAGGGAAAAATATGTATTCGCAAAGTTCACACGGATCAAAACATTGCGGATCCACTCACGAAGCTTCTTGAAAAGGCAAAGCATGAGGGTCATACTTGTGCCATGGGACTTCGATATTCTAGTGACTGGATTTGATTTTGTGATCTTGTATTTGGATATTGGAACCTTTTATTACTTGAATGAATTATATGGTTATAATGTTTCAACTAATGTTCCAATTTTGCATGTTTAATCCATGAGTAAATCATTTACTCTAAACGTCCGTAGTCGTTCATACCTGTGGGAACAAGTATGAGGGTAAGACTATTATGAACTTGGATTGGTAGATATTCATTTGGATGAATATATAGCAAAGGGTTGCTGCCAAAGTTCATAGATATTTATGGGATATAAATATTGGACTGACCCGCATCTCAAATATTACTACATGGAATCTTCTTGATTGATCATAAGTAAATTTGAGTAAAGGCGAATATCATTTGGTATCCTCTGACCTGAGATACATATTGGGTCTTGATATTCACCGGGTATTATACTTTGACTTAGTTCTTCGCTGTTCTGAAACATGGCAGTACATAAGACTAAATTCAGGTATAGCACGAGGTGATTGTGAGAGACGTATGTAATCAAGATGGGATTTGTTCCTCTTATTCGTTGAGAGTAAGATGTCTAAGGCCTGCTAAAGTTAAGTCAATGGAGAATGATCATTCTGTGTCTCTAAGATTTAACATGACATCTGTGACAAAAGGATAGATGATTGATTCACCTAAAACATTTTCGAGTAAGATACTTGAAGGGGATGATGTTATTGAATGGCACTTAGTCATACGTATTAAGGGTAGTAAACCGTTGTTAGGCGGTATTTACTGCTTGCATCAATCTTCTATGAATCTTGTGCAAGTGGGAGATTGTTGGATCTTATATGCCCAAGACACATACAAGATTGATGTGGTTAGTACGTTATGATCCAAGTCGGGTCATACCCAATAACAAGCTAGGCAAACACCGTTAAACATTTATTTGTTGATCATGATCAAGCAAATAAATTATGACACCAATTTAGAAAATGGGTTTTCTGAATTATTGCATTTGAGATAGAACAAATTATATGGATATTTTGTTCATGAGATATCATTTGTAATGTTGTTTAAATAAGTTAAATAACATCAAATATAAGAGTGTTTAAGTTATAAGATTAAAATTGGTTTAATTATATAACTTAATGAGTGATTAAAATGAATTAAAAGGGTGTTATTTTAAAATGGGGGGAACCCATTTTGAACCCAAATTTCGGCCGCCCTCCTTGCTTTCTTGGGATTCCTTGTCTTGTTTTAATACAAGACTTTAATCCCTTGGAAGACACACTCAACCACACTCTCTCTCTCACACATGCAAAGAACTCTTTCTTCTCCATCTTGCTCTTCACAATCCACGGATCTAGAGCTTGAAAAGAAGGCTTTGGGTGTTAACTTCCTAACAAGTTTGGTGCTTTGCAAGAGCTTGTGGGTATACAAGCTTGAGGTCTTCTCTTTTGAAGACTAGACATTCAAGAAACATCATCTTCCTCCTCTTATCCGTATCCAACTTGCTTGTTCAAGAAAGGTAGTATTCATGTACATCCTATGGTTGGTTTTGATAGCATTTCTTTTCACATATATATGATCCTTGTTCTTGGGTTTATTTTCTTGAACATATAAATGTTTATTTTCAGAATATAACACAAGTTTTAAACCCCTTATATCCGCTGCGTTTTGTTGTTTAAATGGTTAAACATCCTTGTTAAAACTTGTAAAAACCCAACATGAGAATCAAATCCGTGGCCAACTCTTTTGAGACGAGACAGTTTAGCCTTTTGAGGCGATCAATGTGGCTTTTCATCTTCATCACATAAGATGACACCGATTGGGTTTCTTCCGTTCGACATGCATGAAGCGCTCGAACCGTTTTGAAGCGCTCTACCCTCGTTTGTTGAAGGAACATTTCCTTCAACTGGGTAATCATGTCGTATGCCCCATGATGTTCAAAATCCTTTTGAAGCTCAGGAATCATGGTTTCCAACATAAGGAACAAAACTTGCACTGAATCCTCAGTGTGCTTAACCCAATCGTTGTAGGCATCATCATCATTAATGTTGGGTTCATCGGGAATAGGATCATCAAACACATATGATTTATTTTCTTGTTTGAGAACAATTCTCAAGTTTCGAAACTAATCCATGAAGTTATTGTGGTTGAGACGATCCTTTTCCAGGATAGTTCTTAGTGAAAGGTTATGGATGGTCGGGGTGGTTACGTTGTTGTTTGCGGCCATTTCTACAATATTAACAAAGTTCAATTTTTGTATTTACAATAATGAGATTTTAATTATTAATACCGTTTAACATCTCATAGACAATTAATAATTAAAATCTAGAATCCAATGTTACATTTAAATATTAGTGAGGTGACCTTTATCCCATTTTTTAAATTAACAAGGTAGTCAACATATGACAATTGCAATCTTTTGCAACTTCTAGTTTTATGGGATCGGTTAAACATCTTTATGTTTAGTTGGCATGTTTAATCCCATCAACACCATTGTACGCCATGCTTCGATGACCCTATTCACATGGTTTCCAACTCAAGTCATCCTACTTAGACACACGTATAAGTTTACACATACAAGTGGTTAGGTGACCTTTATCCCACAAATATGTTAACCTTACCTCAAACACACAAGTTCCCTAAATGTGGTTAGGTGACCTTTATCCCACAAAGAATTCCAAAGTGATTTGAGTGTTGTATAAAAGGATGGTTTTTTGTTTTCATTAATTCTAGTTTTGAAAACATTTTGTACCTTACATTTGCATGCATTCAAACGCATGGTACATTAGTGAAACCAACTTTCAAGGATCTTTTAATAAAACCCAATTTTATTTCAAAAACATTAACCTTTAATAAAACCATTTTATTACCCATGTTAATGCTTACAAAATAACCGTTTAAAGCTTGTTGTTGATTTTAAATTGTTTAATAGTGCTTATCCAAATATCACATAAACAATAAGATGAAATCAACCACACAAGCAGCACATACAACAACAAACCCGAGAGCTTCCCCTTGTACCACTGATTTTCGGTTAAAGTATAAACAAACCGAATATCATGATTCTTATCCAAACAACTAAATCATCCAAATGAATAAATTTTTCAAGATTACAATATTCATATAAAGGAGAATCTTGAAAAATTCTGTGGAAACATTATACCAAAACTCTCGGTCTGTTGGTGAATCAATAGCAAGAAACCGAGATTTCAGTCCAGATGAAGCATGTATCCATATAACCAGCTCTTGATACCATTGTTGGGTTTTGAACAAGTTTATCAGAGTCATTTTATCCATATAAAATGAAAAAAGCAGCCGAATAAGGATTAAAAACTTGTTACAGTTAATATATATAAACCATTTTATATATCTGTTAAAACCCGTAATGGATCGTTATATGAAAAACATGCTTACAAACAACCATAGGGTGTTTAGAAGACTACCTCTAGTATGGGTTTGAGGAAGATATTTGATGAATGGCAGCTTCCAAAGAAGGATGCCTCAAGCAAGTCTTCCCTCAAGCCTCCAACAAACACCCGATTGCTAGGATTTTCACAATTGAATGAACCTCTGTTCTTGGTTTTGTTTTCTACCGATCGAGAGAAAACCAGAAAACCGAGATGTGCACTTTTGAGTGTCTAGTAAGTTATCAGAGAGAGTGGTTGATTGTAATCATATATTGCATGTCCTATGTAAGGCCCCGATCTTGGAGACCCCACAGTTGGTCATTCATAGCATCATTCATTATTAAAACTCATTTAAAATGTATAAACATAAGAAAATATTGTAGCGGAAGAATTATCAAAACCATTTCATGCATTTATAGTTTCTTTTGCCAAGTAATACATCGTTGATTAAAATCATACTTAGTTGTATTACAAAATAACAACATTCTTCTTGCATGAGATGGATGCCAGTCTTTGCGTGCCAAGTAGCTTCAACTCCATGCATATAAAAAGTCAGCGTTGCTGAGTGAGTTCTAGTTTAATAATATAAAAAATATACTTTTGTAAACTTCACTTGGTGATCATTCATCATCATACATAATCAATCATTAAGAGATTCTTTATCTTTCTTTCTTTCATTATCTTTCACTTTCATTGTCTAGGTTTGCACAAAACAAGAGCCTATATTGTTGGTTGGCAACAAATGCCGAACCCCTATTGGCAAATGATTTTTGGTAGCTAACCCATTCGACAGTTGACCCACACTGCTAGGCACGAAGCCTGCTCATGAATACGGGTCCCATTGGTTTGGTCAATCCCAAGGATTAGACCCCAGATGTGCATCTCGAATAAGTCACACATCAGTTGAGCTAACGACATCGAGAGCTTGCACCTCTTTCCATTGTTCTTGCAAGGATTTTCCATTGATTATGGGTAACATTCATAAAGTTCCACTGTCTTCTTTTATTTCTTTGTGTCCACTTGGTTATTAATAATACTTTTAAAATATTCACTGTTTTAATAATCACATACCATGAAGTATAATAATAACTATCCATAACAAGCAGCCCATAAGAAGAAAATCAAACATTAGAAACATTAAACAAGCATAATCTTTCCTTATTCATTAGTACTTAACGCTTAAATTCTATTCCCAAAATTTCAGAATAATTCTAAATCTCCAAAGAAATACGAATGAACAATACTAATGCGGATGAACAAATGCGGTTGAAAGTCTTCAGAAAATATTCTAAGTGTCCAAAGAAATGCTGGTAGAACAAATGCGAATGAGCATAAACAAATGCGGATGAACTATAGCAAATGCGGATAAAAGTCTCCAGAAAATATTCTAAGTGTCCAAAGAAATGTTGGTAGAACAAATGCGGATAAGCATAAACAAATGTGGATGAACTGTAGCAAATGTGGATGAAAGCATAGCAAATGAGAATGAAAGTCTCAAAAAAAATATTCTAAGTGTCCAAAGAAATGCTGGTAGAACAAATGCGGATGAGCATAAACAAATGCGGATGAACTGTAACAAATATGGATGAAACTGTAGCAAATGCGGATGAAACTCTCCAGAAAATATTATAAGTGTACAAAGAAATGTTGGTAGAATAAATGCAGATAAGCATAAACAAATGCGGATGAAATGTAGCAAATGCGGATGAAATTGTAGCAAATGCTGATGAAACTGTAGCAAATGCGGATGAACAGTTAACAAAATGCACATGAACACTTAACAAAATGCGGATGAACATTTAACAAATGCGGATGAACATTTAACAAATGCGAATGAACACTTAACAAATACGGATGAACAAGTCCAGTACCTGTGATGCAACTTATGAAATTTTCCAGACCCAAACATCATCTTAACATGAACTTAGCTTATATCTATCATGTCAAATACTTAAAACAGAGCTTACAACTACAAAACATCAAAGAAGGCATATAAAAACACACACATCGCATACACATCAGATGTAAAAACATAGAAAACTCATGCTTCGGTTGAAAAAATATAGTTAATATGTATTTCAGTCCCAAACCAGTTTTAAACAAGTAAAATAGGGGAATCTAGAAGTCACCTCTAACTGCTTTCGAGTAAAACTCCTCCAAACACAAGAGCAACCTTGACTTCTAGCACCTAACACACCGAAACAAGCAGCCAACACAAGAAACACGTAAGAATCGGTCTAGCAGCTCAAACATAGCTGAAAACCGAGTAGAACACACAAGAAAACCTCACCTACAATAAGCTCTTCCTCCTCTCTCTTTCTAAAAACCGATTGCAGCTTCTTTCTTCTACAGCCGAGAGCAAGATCTGTAAAAGAAGAGGTGTGGACTGCCATGCTTCTTTTAAATCCTATAATGGGCAAGTTTGCCACTTGCACAACTTTAACCCCTTAACTTGGGATATTTCACCTTTTTTTCTTTTTACTCTTCAATTCTTTTTCTTTTAGTAAATTTTTGGGTGTTACATCCTATGAAACTTAAATTTCAGACGACGAGAGAGAGAAAAGTGGGCGGGGCCTAGCCCCTTGTCCCATTCACATTTCTCAAACATTCACCCGCATTAGTAAATATGGATGAATGGTCTCCTTTCGCAATTGTAAATGCGGATGAAGAAATTCCATCCGCATTTCCCAAATGTACATCCGCATTTGTAAATGCGGATGAGTAGTTTCATCAGCATTTCCTCAAATGCTCATCGTATTAGTAAATGCAGACGATCAGTTTCCATCAGCATTTCCACAAATGCACATCCGCATTAGTAAATGCTGTTGGACCAAAAGAACCAATGAGCCTGATCAGAAAAACCTTTAAGTCCCACAGACATTACAACAACTGAAGTAGTCTGCAACAGCTGAAGACATCAACTGATAACAAGGTCTGAAGACAAAGTCTAAAGTGAAAGAGCTAAAGACAAAGTCTGAAGTGAAAAAGCTAAAGACAAAGTCTGAAGCTAAAGAACTGAAGACAAAGTCTGAAGACAAAAGCTGAAGACAAAGACTGAAGACCAAGTTTCAGATGTTGTCACAACAGTTGAAGAAGACCTCTTCAGTAGTTGTGATGGTTTCCTTTCAGTAGTTTTATGTTTCTTGTAATCAGTACTTGTAGTTTCAGTAGTTTTAGTTTCATCTTGTACTTAGCATACTCTGAGATGTTCTCAGTTGTTGTGAACATTCTCAGTAGTTTGCTTACTTTCAGTTGTTTGTAATAATTCTGTTAGATGTCACTATCAAGTGACATCAGCAGACGTCACATTCCTTTATATAAGGAATGTTGACCTAATTGTAAGGTGCGAAGCTTAGCGCAGCTTAGTGAAGCTTAGCGGCCGCCATACCGAAGCATTTGTGCATGAATGATATTATCCCTTTTGCAGAAAACCCTCTTTCTCTATAACCGTGTACTGTTCCATTGAATATCTATTGTGTTCTTGCTATATTTGTCTAATTCTTGTTCTAATTCCGCTGCGATTCAACTCTAATTGATCAAACTTAGATCACTGATCCTGTCAAATGGTATCAGAGCAGGTTAATCATTGATCGGTTTAACAATTGATCATTGAAACTGCTATTTCGATATCTAAAGTTTGATCGAATTAGCATATTTGCAAGAATTGGTTATAGAGATTGATCTTCTGCTGCTTCTGGTTAGTCAATTTGAGTTTCTTCTTGGTTCATATTGAGTTTGTTGTGTTTTTGTGCTAAATCTGTTGAAACTTGATTGAATTGGTTTGAATCTGAGAATGACTACTCCATCTAATGACCCTCACAATACTGGCTCCTCAACCAAGCCTCCGATGCTGGTTAGGAGTGAGTATAACATATGGCAACGAAGAATGCTCCATCACCTGTCTGTTAACAGTTCAGGTTGTTGGACATCTGTGGTTCACGGTCCACACAAGCCTATGGTGAACAATCCGGAGACCAACCAAATGGTTCCGAAGAAGAAGGAGCAATACTCAGATGAAGATCGTAAACTGTTTGAGATTGATGCTAAAGCCCATGGAATTCTGGCCATGGCACTGCCTAATGAAATCTATTCTGGGCTTATGCATCATGAAACTGCTCATGACCTCTGGAATGCTTTGAAGGAACAATTCGGAGGAACTGATGAGGTCTTAGCAAACAACAGAGAAATCCTCGCCCAACAATATGAGACATTCTCTCATAGGAAGGGTGAGACACTGACTCAACAGTTTGAGCGTTTCTCCTGCTTGATCTCTGAGCTGAAAATGGTCAAGCATGAGTATACTAACAGCCAGATGAACAACAGATTCCTCAGATCACTGCCTGAGAGATGGGACACATACACCATTGTCCTACGCTCCAGTGCAAATCTGGATAGCCTATCTCTCACCCAACTCCATGGGAAACTGCTTACATTTGAAAGAGAGATAGAGCAGAAAAGGAAACTGGCATCATCAGGAAAGCTCACTGATGACTTTGTACCAGGGAACACTGCCTTGGTCGGTCATGAGTCAGAATATGCTGGATCAGAAAGCCATTATGATGAGCATATAGATTTCTCTTCAAACAGTTCTGATCATGCATTTGTTGGTGTTGACAGTCATTCTGGGTGTAATAGTGATAATTTATGCTTTATCATGGATGATTTGATGGGTATTGCTGATGATGATTTAGAAGAGATGGATATTTTGAGCCAAATGGCCTTGATCAATATCAGATCTCAAAAGTTCTACAAGAGAACTGGTAGGAAATTTCCAGGACTCTCTGGCAAAACCAAAGTTGGTTTTGACAAGAGTAAGTTGAGGTGTCACAAATGCCACAGGCTTGGGCACTTTGCAAGAGAGTGTAGATCAACTGGATCTAACTCCTCTGCACCCTTTGTGACCTTTCCAAGCAATAGTTCACAAAACAAAGGGCAACATCCTGCTAGTTCTGGTCATCACTCACAACCTCAATCTCCTGCATATTTTGTCCCTCAGGGTCCAATGCCATATCCATATCCCTGCTATTACATGCCACAGCCAAATCCAGTTCAAGTTCCTATAGCACAACAACCTCAAGCCCTACCTGAGCCTCAACCATCTCCATCACAATCTCAACCTCATCACAGCTTCTTCACACCAGGAGTTGTTGACTGGAGCAGCTTACCAGATGATCTTTCTGGTTTCAATGAGCAATTATTTGCTGGTGCTGGTCAACATGGTGGTGAACATCCTTTTGGGAATCTTGCTCTCATGGCCCTGGAGTCTACTGAGGGTTCCTGCTCCAATGCATCATCTTCACAGGTAACCCAGGTATCTTCTGAGGCTAAAGCCAAGTTATGTTCTGAATCATGCATAGCTGCCTTTGTCTCTATTAGAGAGGCAAATGTAGCTTTAATCAATCAAAATCTTGAGCTTGAGAAAACTATTTCCAAAAGAAAAGCTGAGTATGAGTCTGCTCTTAATGACAAAGATGATGAGATTTACAAGCTTAAATGCCAACTTAATGATGAAAAGGCTAAGGTAGAGGTCATACTTGAGAACCACAGAAGTCTCAAAGAGACACTTGCAGCTACCCAAGTTGAGTGTGACCGCTGGGTAACATCCTGCAAGGGATTTGAAATGCTTCTCAGCAAGCAAACAGCTTCAAATGTGAAGTTTGGAATAGGTTACAATCATACTGCACCACCTACTGATTTTACTTCAAAATCAATAGTAAAATCTGAAGGTGAAAGTAATTTCCAAACCACATCATCATGTGATTCATCCTCAAATGATAATACAAAATTAGAGGATGAAGTCAGTGTTAAGATCTCAGCAAATCAATTGCCTGATGGTTTAAATGCTGATAAACACATGAAGCTGAGCAATTCAGATGTTGTCCCTCAAAGTACTCCAAGTACTGAAGGGCAAGTCACAACATCTGAAAAGCATTTCAAATCTGCTGAAATAAAAGGATTAACAACTGCTGAGGAATCTATCATACGGTCTTTCAGGACGGATAGAGAACAGCTGAAGAACAAGTCTTCAGTTGTTACCGATCCTTCAGTACTTAACACAAGTACTGAAAGGAGGAAAGTACTGAAGATCACACCTTCAGTAGTTTCCACTTCAGCAGTTGATCAATCCAAGATGAAGAATAAGCCATGTGAAATATGTGGTAAATTCAATCATCTATCTGATGAATGCTGGTACAAAAAGGGTTCCAAACTCAACAGAGATAAGCTCATTAAAGAAGAGATTAATAAAATGAAAAATGAGTTTGAGACCAAGTTTGTACCACAGTCATCTCAAACTGATAAACCCAAGGCCTCACCAAAATCCAAAAAGAAGGATGGGGTTTATCAGAAAACAGCTGATAGTGTTCCTCATGATAAACATCAGACTAAGTCTGTGAATTTCAAGAAGGAGGAAATGGTGGGTCACAGGAACTCATCAAAAACAAGTACTGATGTGTCAAATGAGCTGAAGGCTTTAGCAACAAATCAGACACAACTTGTTATGATGGTTCAGCATTTGTTGGGGAGAGTTAACCAACTAGATGCACCTGTGATCAAACCACTGAAAAGGAAATCCAAGCCCAAATCTAAGAAATCCATTTCAGCACCATCTCCACCTTCATCAGCTGTTAATCATGAGAAACAAGTTATGGTTAAATCTGTTGATGAAAACAGACCCAAAACCAAAAAGGTTTGGGTCTCTAAAGCTAACTAGTTTCTTATGATAAATGCAGGGTTCTTCAGCATGCCAAAGAAGCATCTGGTATGTAGACAGTGGAGGATCTATGCATATGACTGGGAGCAGTTCTCTTCTTAATGACTACTCTCAAGGAAAGAAGGGATTTGTCTCATTTGGAAATGATGCTAAGGGTTACATCATCGGGAAAGGATTTGTGTCAAATGGAGAAATCAGATTTGATGATGTTAACCATGTGGAGAATCTCAAGTATAATCTACTGAGTGTCAGTCAGATGTGTGATAAAGGGCATGTTGCACTTTTCACAAGCCAGAACTGCCGGATTCTGTCTTCCAAAGTTCTGAGGCTGATTGACAAGGTATTGGATGAACATACTCTCCTGAAGGCCAACAGGATAGGAAGAGTATATGCCTTGGATTTGTCAAAGAAGATTGATTTAAAAGGTCATCCTTGCCTGTTCTCCAAGGCCTCTCCTCAGGAATCTAAACTGTGGCATAGAAGGCTGGGTCATGTTAATCTCAAAAACATGAATCAGCTGATCCACAATAGTTTAGTGAGAGGTCTACCAATAAAGGAGTTCCACTGTGATGAAACCTGCACTGCTTGTTTAAAAGGAAAACAACACAAAGTTTCATTCCCTCCTATAGAAGAACCAAAGTCCACTGCCTGCTTGCAATTACTGCACATGGATCTCTTTGGTCCTGTGAGAGTAATGAGCATGGCAAAGAAGAAATACTGTCTGGTAATTGTGGATGATTACTCCAGATTTGTATGGACCTTCTTCTTGCATTCAAAGGATGAGGCTGCTCAGACAATTATTAACTTTGTGTTGTATGTTGAGAAGCAGTATTCCCTATCAGTCAAGTGTATAAGAAGTGATAATGGAACTGAATTTAGAAACCATACACTTGATGATTTCTACCTTTCAAAAGGAATCAAGAGGCAGTATAGCATCCCAAGGACTCCAGAACAAAATGGAGTAGTGGAGAGAAAGAACAGGACCCTAATTGAAGCTGCAAGGTCCATGTTGGCTGACTCTGGTTTGCCACTGACCTTTTGGGCTGAAGCTGTCAACACAGCATGCTATGTGCAAAATAGAGCTTTAGTGAATCAGAGGTTGATGAAGACTCCTTATGAAGTTCTACATCATTTGGCTCCTCTAATTTCATTCTTCAGAGCATTTGGGTGTCCTTGTTACATTCTCAACACAAAGGATCAACTCCAAAAGTTTGATTCTAAGGTGGATGCAGGGTATTTTGTTGGGTATTCATCCACTTGCAAGGCTTACAGAGTGTTCAACTGCAGAACAAAGATGGTTGAAGAAACCTTGCATGTGAAGTTCAATGAATCTCCTAAGGACAAAATCCACAAAACCCTGTGGAGTTGTTTGATCTGGACATACTGCAATATGTTCCTTATCAGCCTCCAGCTGTTGCAGATCATGTGAATTCATCACCTTCTGCAGCTAGTCATCCATCTGGTGGTACTGATGTTGATGATGATCCCAGTACTCACCTATTCAAGTTTAGTGATCAACTGCCTGAGTCTACTAAACTTGATGTTCCTGTAGCTTCAGTAGCACCATCCACAACAAATGCTGATGAGATTTCTGAATCCTCTACTTCATTTGACTTGCCATCTAATACTTGGTTTCAAGAATCTGGATCAACATCTGTTGCTGCTGAGCGTGCTACAAACACTTGCACAGATCTCATAGTGTACCAAGAGCTGAAGAATCACCCAATGTCTCAAATCATTGGTGATATCAATGCTGGTGTCTCAACTAGAAGTCAATTGTCCAACTTCTGCTTCTATGCTCTCTTCATCAGTCAGCAAGAGCCAAAGAACTATCATATTGCATTAAGAGACAATGGATGGGTTGATGCCATGCAGCTTGAGCTTCTTCAGTTCAAAAAGCAGCAAGTGTGGGAACTGGTTCCTCTACCCCCAGGTAAGTGTGCAATAGGCACTAAATGGGTGTTTAGGAATAAAACAGATGAAAATGGGCAAATTGTCAAGAACAAGGCCAGACTGGTTGTCCAGGGGTTTTCACAAGAAGAAGGTATTGATTATGATGAAACCTTTGCCCCTGTAGCCAGACTGGAGGCAATTAGATTGTTCTTAGCCTATGCTGCATTCCACAATCTTAAAGTTTTTCAAATGGATGTCAAAAGTGCATTTTTATATGGTAAAATAAAAGAAGAGGTTTATGTGTGTCAACCACCAGGTTTTGAGGATAATAAACATCCTGATTGGGTGTATAAACTTGATAAGGCTCTTTATGGGTTGAAACAAGCTCCTAGAGCCTGGTATGAAACACTGTCAAATTTTCTTCTTCAGAATAATTTCACTAGAGGCTCCATAGATAAAACTTTGTTCATTAAGAAAGTGGGTCAGCATAAGCTCCTTGTTCAAATTTATGTTGATGATATTATTTTTGCATCCTCTGATCCACAGTTGTGTGATGCATTTACAAAGTTGATGCAACAAAAATTCGAAATGAGTGCCATGGGAGAATTACAGTTCTTTCTAGGTTTGCAAATCAAACAAAAGGCTGATGGAACTTTCATTCATCAGTCAAAATACACAAAGAGTCTTTTGGAAAAGTTTGATTTACAAAACTGTAAGCCCTGTTCTACTCCCATGTGCAGCACCACACAACTGGATGCAGATCAGAAAGGTAAAGCTGTTGATGAAACACTTTACAGATGTATGATTGGGTCCTTGATGTACTTAACAGCTTCTAGACCAGATATTATGTTTGCAACTTGTGTTTGTGCTAGATTTCAGGCTGCTCCTAAAGAGTCTCATTTGATTGCAGTCAAGAGGATCTTTAGATATCTGCAAGGTACTCAATCTCTAGGTCTTTGGTATTCCACTGGGCACTCTTGCAAATTAGTTGCTTTTTCTGATAGTGACTATGCAGGGTGTAAATTAACTAGAAAATCAACTTCTGGTGGATGTCAATTCCTAGGCAACTGTTTGGTTTCTTGGCAGAGTAAGAAACAAACATCTGTTGCTACATCCACTGCTGAAGCCGAGTACATTGCTGCTGCAAGTTGTACATCTCAGGTACTCTGGCTTCAGAATCAATTATTGGATTATGGCATTACAGAGACTAAGACTCCATTACTAATGGATAGTGCTTCAGCTCTTTGTATTGTCAAGAATCCAGTCCAGCACTCTAGGACCAAACATATTGAGATCAGACACCATTTTATTAGGGATTGTTTTGAAAAAGGTCTGATTGATCCAAAGTTTGTTCCTAGTGCTGATGAGCTTGCAGACATATTTACTAAGCCTTTGGACAGTTCAACTTTCCAAAACCTAGTGTTAAGGCTTGGTATGCTGCAGCTAGAATAAGTGACAACTACTGATGATCTCAGTCAACAAGTACTGATGAGCATTCGTATACTATTGTCACAAATAAGTACTGATAAGTTCTTTTATCCTCAGTAGTTTTCATAACTACTGAAGACTAAATTACTTAAAAGTACTGAAGTACTCTATCTGTTGAAAAGAACTGATGTGGTTACAACTACTGATGTAGTTACAACTACTGATGTCAGTATAACAGATAAGTACTGATGACCAATGAAACGTCTGAAAATCAGACAAAAAGTCTGATAAGTGTTGAGGTCAGAATGAAACAGCTGATGAGCTAAGAATTGACGACAACAGCTGATGAGAAACTTTTCTCTTCAGTTGTTTCTACAACTGCTGTTTCACTTCATACAACTGAAGCCAAAACCATGTCTTCAGTAGTTTTACAACTACTGATGACTAACACCAAATCTTCAGTTGTTTACAACACCTGAAGCCAAAACCATGTCTTCAGTAGTTTCACAACTACTGATGACTAATACCAAGTCTTCAGTTGTTACAACTTCTGAAAGTTAAAACCAGGTCTTCAGTTGTTTTCAAACAACTGATGACAGCACCAACACTTTCAGTCGTTTTATATCAGCCTTTTCTTACCCTATAAATACCTAAACCTACTTTCAAACGTTTCATTAGCCGTTTTATGTCCTTCACTCTCTCAACAATGGCGACCATGAAACTCAAACCCAGACACAACTGTGTTGCCTACCTCTCGAAATCGGCCTTTTGGAACAAATTTGATAATGCCATCGATCTTATGGTAGATTCCCAGTACCGAACCGCTTTTCTTCTGAATCCTACCATATACCCCGATTCCCTAAGCCAATTCTGGACCAACGTCTCTGTGCAAACTGGTGAGAATGATAGCCAAATCACTCTCCAGTCGTTGGTTAACCAGAAACAGGTGGTCATCACTCCAGACATCATTCGACAAACCCTAAATCTACATGATGCCACCTGTGTCACAGAATACCCGAAAGGCACAACTGATATGTCTTTCATCAATAACGGGTATGAAGGAGACTTAAGTGCTACCACCATTCTGAAGAAGCACTTCCATGATGCTGAACGTCTTATATTCCACATGGTGAATGTCTGCCTTGCATCAAAAACCTCCTCATGGGATCAGATGTCCTCCCGATGGCAACAGGTATTATACTCTATCTTTGAACGACAAAATCTAAATTTTTCTGAGATAGTTTTCATGGAACTAAAGGATCTGGCTTTGAAACCTGTGGCAAACAGATGGATATTATATCCCAGGTTTCTCATGGCCATAATTTTAAATCAGCTAAAATCAGACGGCCTTGTTGGCCTTGGAGTCCCTGCTCCGGCTGTATTGCCTGAAGTATACTCCAGGCACAACTCTGACCCTACACTGAAAGGGGCTGCCCGGCTGCTAAAACCCAAGCAGCGGGAACCCACAGCCTCCACTTCCAGATCCAAAGTCCCCACCAAACCCAACACCAAAAAGCCCAAAAAGGCTACTCAGGGAGATGAGTCCCCTGAGGATGCCCCTGTACCACCAATACAGGAAACACTTACTGGTTCTAACCCCCCAGTAGTGTCAAAGACTCCACCAGCCCTAGCCGCTCAGGCATCCTCTCAACAGGATCCTGATGCAACCATAATTGGGGATACCACAATGCTGGAACCTATCTCAATTGAGAAGGTTACCATTGAAGAGCACCAGTCACCCCGGGTGCAATCTGCTTCAAACCTATCTCCAAATGCAACCGCCCCTCAAAGCCCAACCATTATAGTTGCACAAGTGCTGAGTCAGCTGCATTCCTCTCCTCCTCCCCAGAAACCAATTACAATGGGGAGAACCTCAACAGCTGAGGAAGAGGACCAAAATGCTGCTGATAACCCACAGCACAGGGGTTATAATGTTCAATCTCCCCGTGTAGAGGAGGAGGTTAGAACATCTGGTGAGGCTGCCACTTCTACTGATTCAGCAAATGAACAGGATGCAGTTGGTAACATCTCTAAGACCTCACCAGAGGCAACTGCCGATGAAGGACTCAGTCCTGAGGCAGGAAGTCCCCAGAACCAAGAACAAGGGGCACATGCTACAACTGATCTACACTCAGGGCATGTACATCCTGATTCAATCAGGAGGTCAGGTGATTCAGCAAAGACTGATGATGACCTGGGCTTTTTCTTCGATGTCTTAGCCCATAACACAATCCTTGAGGCTGAGGTGAGCAGACTCAAAGAACTGCTTGCCAAAATGTCTCAGGATCAAAGTCCATCTGCCCCAATAAACCCACAGATGGCACCTTCATCTGAAGGTTCACCAAACACTCAGCCACTACACTCAACTGAGCCACCAGCCACTGCTTTTGGCACCACCTCTCAGGGACAGAACCCCTCTGAGCAGATGGTTGCTACCTTTCAACATTCCTTACCTCTCATCACTCCCATCATCAATGAGATTGTGCATAAAGCCATTGATGAGAGGATCTCCTCAAATCTACAAACACTTGTTGATGATGCTGTGCAAAAGAAGCTTTCTGCCATTCAAACCCCTGAACCCAATGCACCCAAAAAGGGGGAGTCTAAGGCAGTGAAAGAAAGAAAGAGAAAGAGAGTGGAAGATGAGAAACAACAAGAGAAAGAAAAGGAGTTAGAAAAGGAAAAACAGCTGATCACATACAAGAGAAAGAAAAGTGCTGAAACTCAAAAGCCTGATGAAGAGAAATCATTGGAAGATCTGATTAAAGAAGCTGATGAAGCTCACAGCAGATCAATGGACAGAATAATAGACCAACTCTTCAGACAAGGCTTTGATACAGCTACATTAGACACTGAGATCAGAAGGCTGGAGATTAAAGAGATACAAGAGAGATGGGCCAGTTACAGTGTGATGGAAAGGGAGAGGTTGGAGATAATGATCAGGTTTATTGCAAAATACTTGGGAAGATCATTAATTGAGATTAAATCATGGACCAGAGACAGTATTCTGGCAATAACCACCAGAATCTGTGCTTCTGAAGCATTCAATAAGGGGTTGATTATCGAAGCCTTAGATGAAGCAGGTGCTGGGAAGAGAACTGATATGGCCAAGCTTTCCAAAGCCAAACTTACCACAAAAATGCTAGATCAGCCTTCCCAAACTCCCACTCAAAAACAACCAACCCCACAACTCTCCAAACCAATCCCTAAACCTAAACTTAAACCAACTCAACCCTCAAAACCAACTCCCTTACCCCAAAAACCACCTCAAACCACATCCAATGATGCACCCAGAAGGAGGAGAAGGGTGTTGAGGATGGAAGAAGAAGAAGAAGAAGATGATGAAGAAGACAGTCTGCCAATCTCTGCTGTTCTAAAAATACCTGAGCCCAGAAGTCAACAAATGATCACACCAGACTTTCAGAGGCAAATGGTGAAAGTTAAGATTGAAGAAGAAGAACAGCAGAAACAGCACGATGAGCAACTTTTGAAGATGGTTGACAAAGAGTTTCCTCAGTCATCATCTATACAAGCCATGAAGAAACACGCTCAAAGGCTGTATGCTCTCAGGCATACCTTTCAATATCAAAAGGAGAGAGTAAGGATTTGGCCAGACCCCAGGGTTAGTTCTAGAATTCATAAGAAATCCATACCAAGTAGATACAATGGCCAAGTGAGAAAGACCATAGATGCTGTTATTATGTTGGCCATTGTAGTCTCACCCTGGGAGATACTTGAAGACTTCAAGAGAGCCTACAAGTCAAAGATGACCCCTCAAACTCTAATGGAGAACAAAATGGTCAAGAAGGGGTTGTTATACAAGAGGCTTGAAGAGATCAAGAAAAATGAACTCCAGTTGTTATTAGAAGGGACTCACCCAGATGAATTTGCTTACAGAGAGATAACAACTGTTGAGTTGAAAAATGGAAAGACAGTAAAGTACCTATCAGAGTACTATGGCCCAGAGTTCTTCGAAGGAGAAGCAGAAGAACTCACTAAGGAGGAACAAGTTGTTCTCCTTGAGGCCTACGTCAGAGAGTCTTATAGACTCATCAATGGGAAGTAGGTTTCATGGTTGGGATAACAGCTCTGTGTCCAGTTCCCCAAGACAGAGTTCCCTTCCATCCTTTGACATTCACATCTACTGAAACCTGTTCCCTGGCCTGTGCTTATCTGATATCTCTGAAGCTGATCAAGAGAGTATTTCTGCCAAGAATAAGTGGGACCTCAATAAGCTTAAAGGTTTTGGCTGCATTGGTTCAGGGGGAGTTTGTTGGACCAAAAGAACCAATGAGCCTGATCAGAAAAACCTTTAAGTCCCACAGACATTACAACAACTGAAGTAGTCTGCAACAGCTGAAGACATCAACTGATAACAAGGTCTGAAGACAAAGTCTGAAGTGAAAGAGCTGAAGACAAAGTCTGAAGTGAAAAAGCTGAAGACAAAGTCTGAAGCTAAAGAACTGAAGACAAAGTCTGAAGACAAAAGCTGAAGACAAAGACTGAAGACCAAGTTTCAGATGTTGTCACAACAGCTGAAGAAGACCTCTTCAGTAGTTGTGATGGTTTCCTTTCAGTAGTTTTATGTTTCTTGTATTCAGTACTTGTAGTTTCAGTAGTTTTAGTTTCATCTTGTACTTAGCATACTCTGAGATGTTCTCAGTTGTTGTGAACATTCTCAGTAGTTTGCTTACTTTCAGTTGTTTGTAATAATTCTGTTAGATGTCACTATCAAGTGACATCAGCAGACGTCACATTCCTTTATATAAGGAATGTTGACCTAATTGTAAGGTGCGAAGCTTAGCGCAGCTTAGTGAAGCTTAGCGGCCGCCATACCGAAGCATTTGTGCATGAATGATATTATCCCTTTTGCAGAAAACCCTCTTTCTCTATAACCGTGTACTGTTCCATTGAATATCTATTGTGTTCTTGCTATATTTGCCTAATTCTTGTTCTAATTCCGCTGCGATTCAACTCTAATTGATCAAACTTAGATCACTGATCCTGTCAAATGCGGATGAGGAACCTTCATCTGCATTAGTTAATGCGGATGAGTAATCTTCATCCACATTTCGTCAAAAGCACATCCACATTAGTAAATGCGGATGAGTAATAAAGAAATACGGACAAAACACTATATTGTTGTTCAACCATTTGAATAACAATATAGAATACTCTCTCAAAAATAAATTATCCATATAATTTATTTACAACACAAGTGCAAATATTTAGAAAACCCAATTTCTAAATACTCTAAGTGTCAATATCTATTTACATGATCATATCATAAACTAAATATTGTAGGTGTTTGTCTAGCTTGTTATTGGGTATGACCCGACTTGTATCAAAACGTACTAGCCATATCATTTCAATATGTGTCTTGGCAGACCGTTTCCAACAAAGGGTTTTATAGATATTATTCCAATTGACACAAAAAATCAAAGAGCAGATCTTTTCACAAAAACATTTGATAAACCTCGTTTTGATGAATTGATTGCAATGTTGGGTTTAATATCTTTTTGAAACCTCTTTTCTTAACAAAGTGTGTAAATAGCTGTAACTAACTCTTTTGTTTATTTTTTTATATTAACTTTTTCTGATAAACTCCTGAGTCTCATATGCCTTCATACCTTTGATCTTTAACAAAATTTGAAAAAAAAAAATTTCTATTACATGGTAATTAAAAAGAAATTTTGGGGGAGAATAAAGATTAAACTCTTAAGTATTTCAATTTTGTCTTTTAAGGAACCCTGGGAAAAAGAAGTTTGAAGGAGGTCAACAGCCTTGTGTTGGGATATGCATGGTAGGCTCAGCCAGAAAACAAAGTAAACAGTGATCATGTAGCAAAATTAAATTTAATAACTCGATGATAAGGATTATCCTACTGACAATTTGACTTGCACAAAGTTACAAGTCCTTCTCAAAAATGGGTTGAGAGTTTTAAATCTCTGCTTTGATATTCCCAAAATCTCCCTATCACCTAGTCTCTGAATTAAAGCTTCTCATTAGCTCTTTAGAGATATATCTCGTGCTTATCTCCTCTGCTATGTGTGAACATTGACCTGGAGTGATGATCTCCTTTCTTATACATGAGTATAGACCTGGAGCTCTCATCTGCACATTCTGATGATCTTCTCTGTTATACGTAAGTATAGACCTAAAACTCTCATCAGGAAGTTCAGATGGTCATCTCCTCTATTATACGTAAGTATAGACCTGGAGCTCTCATCATCGGTTCCCCAAATAAAAGCATAATGACTCTTAAATTAAGATCATTGTTGAAAACTCAAAAAAAAATTCAAGCAGAGTTAATCATATTGCTCAATAAACTATGAGGACAAGATAAGCACTTTGCCAAATGTCTATGGGGACCATGTTATCAGAGTTTCTAAAATTAAACCAAAACATGATAAAGACAGCTACAGATTACATGTTGAAAAGAATAAGGCATGGGCTTAAAAGGAGAAACTTATCAGCAATCCCACCAATCTTTGACTCTCTAGAACAATTTCTTGAAAATGAAGTGTCTATATCCTTTTATTCTTAATTTTTCTCTTATTTCTTATTTTAATATTATTTTATTGTATTTTAATCTTCTGTTAATCTTATCACAAAAGGCAACAAAATAAAACTCCTACTAGCACCAAAATCAAAAAGTACAGAGGCACAAGTTTGTTTTACTAGAAATATACCTGACATCGCGTCGGAGTCCATCCTAGCCTCCTCCCATGTCATAGTGAATGCCCTGTCCTTCACCCTTTTCCCTCCTTCTCAGTCCCTTTCTTTTCCCTGGAGCTCTAACCCCTCGACTTCTTCCAGTCTCTGCACATGTGCCTAGTGTTGCCACAGTTATAACAATTCATCACATGATAGTCCCATGCCATATGGCCCTCCTTCCCACACTAAAAGCAGATGTTTGATCCCCACTTACACTCCCCCATGTGGCCACTCCCATACTTCTTGCCTGTCTTCTCTTCCCCTGTTAACACCTTTCGATCATCAACCCTCATCCTTTTACCAACGACCACAAAACCACCACTGTTGTACCACTTCCCATTCTCATTCCTATCATTTCCACACTTCTTCTCCTCATCCATCACCACCATCGCCTATCGCTCATCATACAGTCTTTCCACCAGATCGACCACCGACCTAAACGTACCTGGCCGAGTGGCGATCAGATGTCTGTGGATATCCGCCGGAAAACCCTGGATGTATCTCTTTATTTTCTGTGACAGGGGTGTCACCTGCTCCGGCACCAGCCTCGCCATCTCATTAAACTTAGTCGTATACTGCTGGTGTGTCATGGTTCCCTCTTCCAACTACAGGAACTCCCTCTCGACTTTAGCGAGTTCCTTGTGAGGACAAAACTCCTCGATCACCATCTTCTTTAGTTCACTCCATTTCATCATCCCGATCGCCCTGCTACCCTCCACCTGGACAATGTTGTCCCACCATCATAAGGCCAAATCCACAAACGAGTGGGTAGCAAACTTCACCTTCTGGTCCTCACTACACTCGCTGATATTCAACACAACCTCCATCTCTCTCACCCATCGGGGGCTTGCATCTCTGGGATGCTCCATAGTTGCACCCCTTTGTAGTTTTCTGTACTGCTTCCTCTTTTCATTGTCACTAGAGACGACCATCTTGGTCTTAGGTTGCCCCCTTTCCCTGGCTCCTCCTTCTTTGCCCTCTTGCCTAACGGCATTCTCCTTCTCCTGTTTCTCCTTCTTCTCATCCTCCTTCACGTCTCTAATAACCTCAGTCATCACAGACGGCAAAATCGTCTGCATGACTTGGTGAACTTCCTCCACATGCCTCCTTCACTGAGGCTCTCAGATTAGCACTCTCATCCCTATCTTCACGGTGATGACGCTCGGGCTCTTCAGGAGCCGTTTCAGCAGTCTTAGCCCTGTTCCTCACGACACACGGCCCAGCACCACGTCCACCACGACCTCCACCTCTAGAATCCTTTGAAGATCTACCACCAGCCATCTCTAAGGACTATAAGATTCAAACACCAACATGGTTATTCAAGGTAATAGCTCAGATTATGTCAAGTATAGTAAGTCCCTAATTATAGTGGCCAGTTGTGATTAGCCAGTTACTTTACTCTTCATCCCCCAATGATTCCCTATCCTGACTACATTAGTATCCAAATCTACTATAAGCACATAATTCACATAGCACACGCACAAAATTCCTTTTTCCATTAATTTACATAAAATGTTTACATAAAACATTTACCTGCAGGCATGTAGCTACTAGGACTGGCATCCATTTCCCTTTCTTGTCCCATTCTCAGTGTAAGTTTAGGTTTTGGAAATAGTTTAACCAATTCTCTTAAACATTGGCTCAGATATCAACTTGTAAGGCCCCGGTCCCGGGACGCTTACAGTTGGTCAATCATCGTATAAAACATATAAAACTCATCATTTTGCAGTGGAAATTTAACTTTTCATTAATAATTAAAAACATGTCAAATCATCATATCATTTCATTTACATCCAAAAAATGTATTAATACAATGACATTTTCCAAAATATGGATGCCAGACTCGAATCATCCCCAGTAGCTTATGCATCCATGCCTGCACCTCCTCAGTATCAACAATTACTGGCCAACTATTATGCATACAAAAGTTGGTGATGTTGAGTGAGTTCTAGTTCTATAATAAAATACTTTACTTTCATTTAAAACATTTTCTTTACTTTCGTACATGATCATACATTATACATACATCTAGATAAAATCATTATTATCTTCCATCATCATTCATCATCATTTGTCCTCATTCATCATCGTTCATAATCGTTTGTTTCGTACTTTATTTCATTATTATCTTTCACTTTTATCTAGATCCTGCCATATGCTATACCCCCATGTCATGCCGAAGCTGACACAGTACCGGGGTGGAGCGACAAGGATCCTGTTTCGTAGTTTTTGGTCAATCTCAAGGATTAGACCCCTGTGCGCATTAACAAGGGTTAGCTAAACCGCACATAGTTGAGCAAATAACTACCTCGTTGAGTTGTGAACCTCCGTCATTTTTCTTGCAAGACTTTACATTTATTCATTATGTTCCACTTCACGTTAACGTTATCTTTCACTTTCATTACATAATACATTACGTACATATACATATCACGCCATGTAAAGTCACATCATAATACATAACATGGAACCTCATCATCATAACAGCAGCCCACAAGCATACATAACATAAACAAGCACAGGCCACCATAAAATATCAATACTTAGCACTTAATTCCTATTTCCCAAAATTTCAGAAATAAACTTAGTGTCTACAATGCATGAACAAGTGTACAGCGGACAACTTAAGATTTCCTAAGTGTACACAGTAGACAGCCAAAGTCCACAGCGCATGACTAAAACATTCTAAGTATCCACAGTGGATGAACAAACTCCACAGCGGATGAACAAATCCACAGCAGGCAATCATAAAATTTCCTAAGTGTCCACAGCGGACATCAAAAAAAGTTCTAAGTATTCACAGCGCATGAATAAGGTTCATAACGGATGACATGAATATTCTATGTGCCCATAGCGGATAGCAAAGTCCACAGCGGAGATGCAAGTCGACAGCAGATGGCATAAAATCCTTCTAAGTGTCCATAGCGGACAGTCTATTGTCCACAGCGGACAGCATGCAAAATTCTCTAAGTGTCCACAGCAGACAAGATGCATAAGTTTTCTAATTGTCCAGAGCGGACATACAAAGTCCACAGCGGACAGCAACATAATAATTTCTAAGTGTCCATAGCGGACATGCAAAGTCCACAGCGGACACCAATTCCATCACATGCGATCAACTTATGCAGTTTCTAAACCCATACATCACTTCTAAACATATACTTAGCATGGATCTACCAGTTTACATGTAAAACATCAAAAACAGCCATACAACAATATGGAACTCCTTTAAAAACATACATCAACCATACTCAATCGTCTTTTTATGAAAGAAAACTTAGTTTGATGAAGGAACATTCTTTTTAGCATGCATAACAGCCCCAAATAGTAGAAAACCGGCAAAGGGGGGGGGGATCTAGAACTCACCTTAAACAGCTTTCGAGTAGAACACCTCAAACCCAAGACCCAACTTGGAGTTCTAGCACCTAAAACACATAAAATCCCAATAAAGTTAAGTGCACTTCTAAAAGAATCCCAAAGAGGATCACCTTCTAAAGTTAAGTGAAAATGAATCCTAATATGGATCAATCAATAATGATCAAATTGAGTATTTATACTCCTAAGTATCTAGGTTCAAAGTAGTGAAGGTGCTTTCTTGCATATCTTGAGAAGGATTGCTCTTAACATACAATCAGGTGTCAAGTACATGCATATCATCTATACAAACATAACACATGATAATCACTCACTGTTTAAAACAACCACTAATATCATGCATGAGTTTAAGTGGACAACAATATCTGCAATAAACACTGTATTAGTGCAGGATCGGTTTTTACTCTAAACACAGAACTCACTAAGTCTCACTTGATTGATGAAACACAGAATCTCAAACTAAAGTTGATAATAATATACAAAGTTAATGAAGAAGTGAATGGTTTTCAAGATACTTGTATATATATTACTTCTCCACTCAATATTACAAGACTTTTAAGCTCATACTACATAAGTTACAAAGAGAAACTATATATACAACTATCTATAGCCGGTTATACTTGGAAGACCAGCTGGAATCTACTACTAGACAAATACTACATAGCTAGAAGTAAAGTATCTAAGATAAAATAATATCCTAGATAAGGTAGTCATGACAGGTCCATAACTTACCTTTTGGCACCAACTAAGAATGGTATATATACTAAGTTGAAAAGGTGAACAATGGATTAAAGTTTGGTCAACTACATGGGTTAGGAAAAGCACCATGTAGTGTTTCAGAGTCTATCAGACAGACCAAACTTTTGTCCAATGGTTCATAGTTGATTCTTTCAAAGCTAAATGGCTTCAGAAGAATAAGTTCTTTCGAGGCCATTTATACTAACAACTTCTTTCGAATCTTCTACAGGTATTTATGACTTCATTCTTTGGAAGACTTTATCTTGGATCTTCTAAGTATGAATGCTTCAGAAGGAGAACTGCTTGGTCTTCGGAAGACTTTGTTCTATCCTTTGGAAGTTCTTCATATACTTTGGAAGGAAAACTTCATAGTCTCGAAAGACATAGTTTTCCTCCGGAAGCTCTTCAGACATAATGCTTCGGAAGATCCAACAAACTCCCCCTAGGAAAAGCAAGGAAAATTTGCACAGCTTCAAGTCTTGCAACAGATGCAAAAGCAAGGAAAATTCGCATAGCTTCAAGTCTTGCAACAGATGCAAATACATCAGTGTAATCTATGCCTTCTTCCTGTGTGTATACTTGAACAAAAAGTCTTGCTTTGTTCTTGATCATCAAACCTTTATCATCTCTTTTGTTTCTGAACACTCACTTGGTGCCAATAGGGACTTGACCAGGTGGCAAAGGACATAGATTCTATACCTTTTGCCTCTTGAATTGAAGCAATTCCTCTTGCATAGCTTTAATCCAATTGTCATCCTTGAGGGCTTCTTCCACCTTCTTTGGTTCCATTTAAGAGAGAAAGCATGAGTGCAAGCATACATTCCCATTGTGGGTCTGACTTCTTGTTCTCACACCTTCTGATACATCCCCAATGATGTTTTCAGCTGGATGAGTGTTATGTATCCTGAGCCTAGGAATCACATTTAATTGCATAGATAGGTCTAGGTTTGAGAAATTTTGCTCAAAACTTTGAACACATTCTCCAACTGATGTCACACATTCATTCAATGAGGATTGATTGAATGAATGAGTGGCATCATCAATGTCAGTATGCTATGAAGCAGCATCAACAGGTGCCTGTTCCTCCATGTCATTGTCTTCATCAACTTGGTGTTGAGTGCTTGAATTGTCAACTTCTGGGTTATGAGGCTTAGGGAGTTGACAATTTATTAAAGCTCCTTTGTTTCCTAAGATACTCATGCTTTCAGGACTTTCAGTAGTAGAAGCTTGTTCTTTATTTCTTCTTGGAGAACAGGAAATAGGTCTGGGTAGCTCAAACAGTTGATCTTCGTATGGGTCACTTTGAGTTCCTGTTCCAACTGAAACATTCTCACAAGATGGTTTAGAATAGTTTGGAAACAATTCTAAATAAAAAATGTATTCAGGTCCATTCCCTCTAACACAAGGAGTGCGCTAGAAACATAACTAAATACATGCGAAAGAAACTAGTTATACAATAACATTAAACAACAATAGTTCTCGTATGGATGGCTTTTGCTTCTCGTAACAACCTAAAATGCTATGGAGTTTTGATTCTCAAGCCTTATAAACACACTCCCAAACCAATCTAATCAAATTTGATTATAATCTTCATTGGAATCTAACTAATCAATCACACATGGAACATAACATCTATGGTTAAAATTGAAACCAAAATCGAACACAACACCACACGAATGACCATTAAAATCAATCAAATCCTACCCAAAACTTGTCTCAAACACTCCACAACCAACTTCAAACACTCTTGCCTCAAAAATCCATTGAATCAATCCAAATGAAACTATCGATCCCTAGATTCCTTTTTCGACCATCAAGGGAAATAATTGAGGTGCAACAAACTAATAAACTACCCGTATTTAACCAAAGAAGAATAGAGAATCAAATTACAGTGGAAATGAAACTAATCAGACGTCAAACGAGAAACATAATATTTGATTAATGAAAATGAAGTCAAATCATGGTAACACGACCTATTAAATAAGATTTACTTATATTTTAATCATAATTTTGCAACTATAGATTGGTGCATCATTGTATTCACAGAAGCTTAACAAACTACATGCTAAAGGAACAAGTTATACAAAAACGTTAAACAACAATAGTTCTTGTATGGATGGCTTTTGCTTCTCGTAACAACCTAAAATGCTATGGAGTTTTGATTCTCAAGCCTTATAAACACACTCCCGAACCAATCTAATCAAATCTAATTATAATCCTCATTGGAATCACAATAATTGATCACACATGGAACGTAACATCTATTGTTTAAATTGTAACCAAAATCGAACACGACACAACACGAATGACAAAATAAATCGACTTCTATCCAAAACTTATCCGAAACACTCCACAACCAACTTCGAACACTCTTGCCTCAAAAATCCATTGAATCAATCCAAATGACAACTATCGATCCACAAATTCCTTTTTAGACCATCAAGGGAATGAAACGAGGTGCCACATACCAATAAACTACTTGTATTTCACAAGAGCTGAATAGAGAATCAAATTACAGTGGAAATGAAACTAATCAGACGTCAAACGAGAAACATAATATTTGATCAATGAAAATGAAGTCAAATCAAGGTAACATGACCTATTAAATAATATTTACTTATATTTTAATCATAATTTTGCAACTATAGATTGGTGCATCATTGTAGTCACAGAAGCTTAACTAAATACATGCGTAAGGAACTAGTTATACACTCCCGAACCCATCTAATCAAATCTGATTATAATCTTCATTGGAATCACACTAATCAATCACACATGGAACATAACATCCATTGTTTAAATTGAAACCAAAATCAAACACGACACCACACGAATGACAATTAAAATCAATCGACTCCTACCAAAAACATGTCTCAAACACTCCACAACCAACTTCGAACACTCTTGCCTCAAAAATCCAGTGAATCAATCCAAACGACAACTATCAATCAACAGATTCCTTTGTCAACCATCAAGGGAATGAAACGAGGTGCAACGGACGAATAAACTACTCGTATTTAACTAGAGAGAATAGAGAATCAAATTATAGTGGAAGTGAAACTAATCAGATGTCAAACGAGAAACATAATATTTGATTAATGAAAATGAAGTAAAATCAAGGTAACACAACCAATTAAATAAGATCTACTTGTATTTTAATCATAATTTTGCAACTATAGAATGGTGCATCATTGTATTCACAGAAGCTTAACTAAATACATAGGAAAGTAACTTGTTATACACAAACATTAAACAATAATAGTTCTCATATGGATGGTTTTTGCTTCTCGTAACAACCTCAAATGCTTTGGAGTTTTGATTCTAAAGCCTTATAAACACACTTCCGAACCAATCTAATCAAATCTAATTATAATCTTCATTGAAATCACGCTAATTGATCACACATGGAACATAACATCTATTGTTTAAATTTAAACCAAAATCGAACACGACGCCACACGAATGACCATTAAAATCAATCGACTTCTATCCAAAACTTATCCGAAACACTCCACAACCAACTTCGAACACTCTTGCCTAAAAAATCCATTGAATCAATCTAAATGATACCTGTCAATCCATAGATTTCTTTTTCGACCGTCAAGGGAATGAAACAAGGTGCAACGGACCAATAAATTACTCGTATTTAACTAGAGAATAATAGAGAATCAAATAATAGTAGAAATGAAACTAATCAGACGTCAAACGAGAAAGATAAAATTTGATTAATGAAAATGAAGTCAAATACAGGTAACACGACCAATTAAATAAGATTTACTTGTATTTTAATCATAATTTTACAACTATAGATTGGTGTATCATTGTATTCACAAAAGCTTAATTAAATACATTGGAAAGGAACTAGTTATACAAAAACATTAAAGACAAATAGTTCTCATATGGATGGCTTTTGCTTCTCTCAACAACTTCAAATGCTATCGAGTTTTGATTCTCAAGCCTTATAAACACACTCCCGAACCTATCTAATCAAATCTTATTATAATTTTAATTGGAATCACACTAATTGATCGCACATGGATCATAACATCTATTGTTTAAATTGAAACCAAAATCAAACACGACACCACACGAATGGCCATTAAAATCAATCGACCTACTCAAAACTTATCTCAATTACTCCACAACCAACATCGAACTCTCTTGCATCAAAAATCCATTGAATCAATCCAAATGAAACCTTTCAATCCATAGATTTCTTTTTTGACCGTCAAGGGAATGAAAAGAGGGGCAAAGGACCAATAAATTACTCGTATTTAACTAGAGAAGAATAGAGAATCATATTATAGTAGAAATGAAACTAATCAGACGTCAAACGAGAAAGATAAAATTTGATTAATGAAAATGAAGTCAAATAAAGGTAACACGACCAATTAAATAAGATTAACTTGTATTTTAATCGTAATTTTGCAACTATAGATTGGTGCATCATTTTATTCACAGAAGCTTAATTAAATACATGGGAAAGGAACTAGTTATACAAAAATATTAAACAACAATAGTTCTCGTCTGGATGGCATTTGCTTCTCGTAACAACCTAAAATGCTATGGAGTTTTGATTCTCATGCCTTATAAACACACTCCCGAACCAATCTAATCAAATCTGATTATAATCTTCTAATCATACTAATCAATCACACATAGAACATAACATTTATTGTTTAAATTTAAAGCAAAATCAAACACGACACCACACGAATGACCATTAAAATCAATTGACTTCACCCAAAACTTGTCTCAAACACTCCACAACCAACTTTGAACTTTCGTGCCTCAAAAATTCATTGAATAAATCCAAATGACAACTATTGATCCACAGATTCCTTTTTCGACCATCAAGGGAATGAAACGAGGTGCAACGGAGCAATAAACTACTCGTATTTAACTAGAGAAGAATAGAGAATCAAATTACAATGGAAATGAAACTAATCAGACGTCAAACGGGAAACATAATATTTGATTAATGAAAATAAAGTCAAATCAAGGTAACACGACCAATTAAATAAGATTTACTTGTATTTTAATCATAATTTTACAACTATAGATTGGTGCATCATTGTATTCACAGAAGCTTAATTAAATACATTGGAAAGGAACTAGTTATACAAAAACATTAAAGACAAATAGTTCTCATATGGATGGCTTTTGCTTCTCTCAACAACTTCAAATGCTATCGAGTTTTGATTCTCAAGCCTTATAAACACACTCCCAAACCTATCTAATCAAATCTGATTATAATTTTAATTGGAATCACACTAATTGATCGCACATGGATCATAACATCTATTGCTTAAATTGAAACCAAAATCAAACACGACACCACACGAATGGCCATTAAAATCAATCGACTCCTACCCAAAACTTATCTCAATTACTCCACAACCAACATCGAACACACTTTCCTCAAAAATCCATTGAATCAATCCAAATGACAACTAACAATCCATAGATTCGTATTTCGACCATCAAGGGAATGTAACGAGGTGCAATGGACCAATAAACTACTCGTATTTAACTAGAGAAGAATAGAGAATCAAATTACGGTGAAAATGAAACTAATCAGAGGCCAAACGAGAAACATAATATTTGATTAATGAAAATGAAATCAAATCAAGGTAACACGACCAATTAAATAAGATTTACTTGTATTTTAATCATAACTTTGCAACTATAGATTGGTGAATCATTGTATTCACAGAAGCTTAATTAAATACATGAGAAAGGAACTACTTATACATAAACATTAAACACAAATAGTTCTCATATGGATGGCTTTTGCTTCTCTCAACAACCTCAAATGCTATGGAGTTTTGATTCTCAAGCCTTATAAACCTACGAACCTATCTAATCGTATCTGATTATAATTTTAATTGGAATCACACTAATTGATCGCACATGGATCATAACATCTATTGTTTAAATTGAAACGAAAATCAAACACGACACCACATGAATGACCATTAAAATCAATCAATTCCTACCCAAAACTTGTCTCAAATACTCCACAACCAACTTCGAACACTCTTGCCTCAAAAATCCATTTAATCAATCCAAATGACAACTATCGATCGACAGATTCCTTTTTCAACCATCAAGGGAATGAAACGAGGTTCAACAGACCAACAAACTACTTATATTTCACTAGAGAAGAATAGAGAATCAAATTACAGTGGTAATGAAACTATTCAGATGTCAAACGAGAAACATAATAATTGATAAATGAAAATGAAGTCAAAACAAGGTAACACGAACTATTAAATAAGATTTACTTATATTTTAATCATAATTTTGCCACTATAGATTGGTGCATCATTGTAGTCACAGAAGTTTAACTAAATAAATGAGAAAGGAACTAGTTATACAAAAACATTAAACAACAATAGTTCTCGCATGGATGGCTTTTGCTTCTCGTAACAACCTAAAATGCTATGGAGCTTTGATTCTCAAGCCTTATAAACACACTCCCGAACCAAACTAATCAAATCTGATTATAATCTTCATTGGAACCACACAAATCGATAACACATGGAACATACATTTATTGTTTAAATTGAAACCAAAATCAAACACGACACCACTCGAATTACCATTAAAATCAATCGACTACTACCTAAAACTTATCTCAAATACTCCACAACCAACTTCGAACACTCTTGCCATAAAAATAATTTGTATCAATCCAAATGACAACTATCAATCTAGAGATTTCTTTTTCGACCATCAAGGGAATGAAACGAGGTGCAATGGACTAATAAACTGCTCTAATTTCACTAGAGAAGAACAGAGAATCAAATTACAGTGGAAATGAAACTAATCTGACGTAAAACGAGAAACATAATATTTGATTAACGAAAATGAAGTCAAAACAAGGTAACACGACCAATTAAATAAGATTTACTTGTATTTTAATCATAATTGTACAATTATAGATTGGTGCCTCATTGTATTCACAGAAGCTTAACTACATACATGGGAAAGGAACTACTCATACAAAAACATTAAACAACAATATTTCTCGTATGGATGGCTTTTGCTTCTCGTAACAACCTCAAATGCTATGGAGTTTTGATTCTCAAGCCTTATAACCACAACAATCAAATCAAATTTGATTTTAATCTTCATTGGAATCAGACTAATCGATCACACATGCAGCATAACATCTATTGTTTAAATTGTAACCAAAATCAAACACGCCACCACACGAATGACCATTAAAATCAATCGAATTCTATCCAAAACTTATCCAAGACACTCCACAACCAACTTCAAACACTCTTGCCTCAAAAATACATTTAATCAATCCAAATGACAACTATCAATCCACAGATTCCTTTTTCAACCATCAAGGGAATGTAACGAGGTGCAAATAAACATTAAACACAAATAGTTCTCATATGGATGGGTTTTGCTTCTCTCAACAACCTCAAATGCTATGGAATTTTGATTCTCATGCCTTATAAACCTACTCCCGAACCTATCTAATCGTATCTGATTATAATTTTAATTAGAATCACACTAATTGATCGCACATGGATCATAACATCTATTGTTTAAATTGAAACGAAAATCAAACACGACACCACATGAGTGACCATTAAAATCAATCGACTCCTACCCAAAACTTGTCTCAAATACTCCACAACCAACTTCGAACACTCTTGCCTCAAAAATCCATTGGCAAGTTTAGGCAGAACAAGAGCAAAGTCAAGTGTTACAACTGTAACCGGATGGGATACTTTGCTAGAGAATGCAAGGCACCCAAATCAAGTGGTTGCCAAGCCTCATCCAGGCCAAACTACACTGAAGGAGGGCACCAAAATGAGAAGCCAAGACAACAAGCTGCAGTTGCTGTTAAAGAAGGAGGCTTTGACTGGAGCTTTCAAGCTGAAGATGCATCTCCAAACCAAGCACTCATGGCTGACCACGATAAAGCCAAGGTACTTGAACATCTACTCTCCTGATTGTATTGCTAAAGTAAACAGATACAGGTCCTACAACTTGGAAATGAGATCTGACATTGAGTCCTTGAATATTCTAAAAGCTGATTTTAAAAGAGCAGAAAATTACTATAAACTTAAGATAGAAGATCTGGAAAAAACAGTTTCAACTCTTAAACATGAGCAAACAAATTACAGGACTCAAATTAAGGATTTTAGTACCAAGTTGACTGAATGCCAGGCTGAGCTTATGATCAGCAAAGCCAGGATAGAAAAATGTGTTCTTGAAGAGGAAACCTTCAAGAACATGATATCCTTATCTCTGCATGCAAAAGTGT
Organism: Flaveria sonorensis; assembly: GCA_025506505.1. Classification (NCBI taxonomy): domain Eukaryota; kingdom Viridiplantae; phylum Streptophyta; class Magnoliopsida; order Asterales; family Asteraceae; genus Flaveria; species Flaveria sonorensis. The sequence continues at coordinate 37,334,027 of CM046423.1, forward strand.
CTTATCAGAACAAGCAGGGACTAGGATCTAGTGAGATAGCTCCTCCACACTCTCTACTATCTGTTAGATCTCCAAGGTGTAGAACTGGTCAAGATGAGCTTCCATCCATAAACCCCAGTGATGAAGAGGATGAAGAGGAGAAGGTGAGGGATGACTCTGAGGTGAGTGAAGAGAGTAAATGCAAAAAGGGTCACCATGCTGTTAAGGAGGAAAAAGAAGCTGGTTTGAGCAAAACCAAAAGGATGAACTTGATCAGAAGAGAAAAGAGAAGATCAAGAAAAGCTTAAGAGGTCAAGACCATCTTTGATCCCAAACAGAAACAAGTATTTGTCTCTACAGGGTTCAAGGTGATAAAAGTTGAAGATCCTGCCAAGAATTCTAGTACCAAGGGTTCTACTTCAGCTTCAACTCATTCCAGTAACAACAAGAAGATTGATCAGTTGTTCGTCACTGCTACATAGCCTGAACCATCCGGTTCTAAAAGCAAGCTTCACCCTAAGAAGCTTGCTGCATCATCTGAAAAGGTGAAAGAGGAAAAGTAAAGTGTTCAAGCTCAGTCTTCTTTGGAAAAGAAGTCTCTCAAAAGAAAAGATATAGACTGTGTTATGTGTGGTAGTACCTCACATCTGGCTAAGGATTGTCAATAAAATCCAAAGGGTACTATCCATATGATCAAGAAGAAAAATTCTGAGAGGAAGAAGAAACAAACAGCTTCGGAAGGAAAATATGTTTCCTTCGGAAGCTCCAAAACAAAGAAAAAGGCAAATGAACCATTGCCTTCGGAAGGAAAATTAGTCTTGGAAGAAATGAATGCTTTCGAAGTACTGAGGCCTGCTACAGTGAAAGCAAGATCTTCTGAAGGATCAGTCTCCAAAGCTTCAGAAGCCACAAAAGCTTCCTAAGCATTGAAGGTCAAGCCCAATCTTTCAAAGGTGGTGTGGAAGATAAAGGAAGACCATAAGGCTAAAAGTTCATCATCAGAAACATCAAATGATCCCTAAAACCTGAGCATAGGATCTATTACTATTTCATTGCCTTTAACTCATTCTAATAAGCCCAAGACCAATGAGGCTTGGGTTTCCAAATGTAACTAAATCATCTCTTTTTGTGAAGGGACAGCTAAAGACCAACAAAAATATCTGGATTGTTGATAGTGGCTGCTCCAGGCACATGACTAGTAATGAGTCCTTGCTTCAAAACTTTGAAAGGATTGATGGAGGACCAGTTGCTTTTGGGGTAGATGTAGGAGGGTACATTACTAGCAGGGGCAAGGTTACAAATGGTAAGCTCAGCATTGAGAAGATAAAGTTTGTCAAAGAGCTTGGATACAACCTTCTGAGTGTGTCCCAATTTTGTGACCAAAAACATCATATGCTCTTTACTGAGCAGGAGTGCATTGTTCTCAAGCCTGGGGTTGACATTCCTCCTGAGCATATTTTGCTTAGAGCCCCCAGGAGAGGAAACATGTACAAGATGGACTTGCTGGAAGCATCTCCATCTGGAGAGGTTTCTTGCTTTCTATCTAAAGCATATAGTGATGAGTCTCTTCTTTGGCATAAGAGAATGTGCCATGTAAACTTTAAAAATATGAATAAACTGATTAAGAATGATTTGGTAACTAGAATACCAAAGAAAGAGTTGATAAGTGATGACCACTGTGTTGCATGCCTGAAAGGGAAGCAACACAAAGTGTCTCACAAGCCAAAGGAAATGAACTCTATCACTACTCCCCTACACTTGTTACATATGGATCTGTTTGGCCCCACTAGTGTAATGAGTCTAGGAAGGACCTCATACTGTTTAGTGATCACAGATGATTTTGCAAGATTCACTTGGGTGTTTTTCCTTAGAACTAAGGATGAAACCTTTGAAATCTTGAAGAATTTCATTCTGAAAATTAAGAATCAATCTGATCACAAGGTCAAAATCATAAGATGTGATCAGGGAACAGAATTTAAAAACCAAATCCTTGATACATTTTGTGATAAGAAGGGTATTTCAAGACAATATAGTGCTCTCACGACTCCTCAGCAAAATGGTGTTGCTGAGAGGAGAAACAGGACACTTATTGAAGCTGCAAGAACTATGTTGTCTGACTCTAAGCTGCCCATCACCTTCTGGGCAGAGGCTGTCAACACAGCCTGCTATGTGCAGAACAGAGTTTTAGTAGTTAAGACACATAGTAAGACTCCTTATGAACTGTGGCACAAAAGGAGACCATTTATTGGTTTTCTCAGAACATTTGGATGTCCTTGCACCATCTTGAATACCAAAGTTCAAAGAGCTAAGTTTGCTGAGAAATCAGATGATGGACATTTTGTTGGATACTCTTCTCAAGCTAAGGCTTATAGAGTATACAATCTCAGAACTAGAATCATTAAGGAGTCAACCAATGTGACTTTCAATGAACACACACCCTGTGTGAAAGGTTCTGGTCCGGATTGGCTATTTGATCTTGATTTAGTTACCAACTGCTTTAACAAATCTTGTGAGAATGTTTCAGGATCTATGGATAATAGGTCAACAGAGGATCCTGACCCAAGATTTGAACTGAGAAGACTACTTCAGCTCCAATGGTGACTAACCCTGTCATTAAGGCTCCAATCAGCACAAGCATGACAAATACTGTTGATTCAACTGAATTACCCTCAAAGTCCAGTTTAGAGGCTCGGAATTCCGGTGAAGGAACCTCTAATGCAGGAGGAATGGATGGTGGTGACAGTGATCAAGAATTTCTTGATGTTGATAACCACTCCATTGAAGACAACATCAATGATGTCATACACTCGTTGGACCAAGATTCTCTTGATAAGTGTGCTGATGTGGTGGGGGATTCTTCTTTGCCAGATCAAAATTTCTCTAATCTTTATCTGTCCAATAAACTTGCTGTGATTCTTCAACTCAGGATCCATAAGTCATATCCCACCACAAACATCATTGGAAATGTTGACTTTGGGGTGAGAACAAGAGGACAAACTCATGATAGCCATGTTTATCTACATTCTTGTTTCTTATCCCAAATTAAGCCTAAGAAAGTTGATGAGGCTCTAAAGGATGGAAGCTGGATTGAAGCAATGCAAGAGGAGTTGCTTCAAATCAAAAGACAAAAGGTGTGGAACTTGTGCCCTCTTCCTCAAGGGAAGACTGTCATAGGTGCCAAGTGGGTATTTAGGAACAAGAAGGATGATAGAGGAATCATCATCAAAAATAAGGCTAGACTGGTTGTCCAAGGATACACACAAGAAGAAGGGATTGATTATACTGATGTCTTTGCTCCTGTAGCAAGCCTTGAAGGTGTAAGGATATTCCTGGCTTATGCTGCATCCAAGGATTTCAAGGTCTACCAGCTTGATGTGAAGTGTGCCTTTCTTTATGGGGTGATTGATGAAGAAGTTTATCTTAAACAACCACCTGTCTTTGCAAACCCAGATCATCCTGATTATGTCTGCAAGCTTGATAAAGCCCTTTATGGACTACATCTAGCTCCAAGAAAGTGGTATGAGACACTATCAACATACCTTTGCAATCATGGATACAAAAGAGGTACTATTGATGGGTCTCTTTTCATCAAAGATATAGGGAATGACACATTGCTAGTTCAGATATATGTAGACAACATCATCTTTGGTTCAACTAATCCAAAGCTCTGCAAAGACTTTGAGATGCTGATGAAGAATAGATTTGAAATGAGTGCCATGGGGGAACTCAATTTCTGTCTAGGAATTCAAGTGAAGCAGGTTGAAGATGGCATCTTCATCAGTCAGTCAAAGTATATACTGGACATACTTACAAGGTTTAAGATGACTGATTGTAAAGTTACTAAGACATCCATAGCCAGAAACCATTCCCTTGGTCTTGACCTTGAGGGGGAGTGTGTTGATGAACATCTCTATAGGGCTATGATTGGGTCACTTATGTATCTTACTACTAGCAGGCCTGATATCATGTTTGCCACATGCATATATGCAAGATATCAATCAAACCCCAAGATGTCACACCTAATCACTATCAAAAGGATTCTTAGATATCTCAAAGGTGCTCCAAATCTAGGCCTATGGTATCCAAAGAATTCAGACTTTAATCTGTATGCTTATACAGATAGTGACTATGGTGGCTGCAACATGACTGCAAAGTCCACATCTGGGGGGTGTTAATTTCTTGGTGGAAGGATAGTCTCTTGGCAATGCAAGAAGCAATCCTGTGTGTCTGCATCAACTGCTTAAGCTAAATACATTGCTGCTGCCAGCTGTTATGCTCAAGTGCTTTGGATTCAAAATCAAATGCTTGACTATGGATTCAACTTCAAGGAGACTCCCATCCACATAGACAACAACACTGCTATCTCTATTACAGAGAATCCTATGCAGCACTCAAGGACCAAAGACATCAACATCAGGTATCATTTGATTAGGGATAACTTTGAAAAGGGCTTGATAAAACTAATCAAAGTTAACCCAAATGAACAATATGTTGATCTGTTCACAAAGGCTTTTGATGAACAGAGATTTAAATATCTTGTATCAGCTATTGGGATGATTAACTATGTATAGATTTTCTGAAATAACTTAATCAAATTTTTCCCCTAAAAATTGTGTCCTAAGTTGTCTATTAGCTCACCTCATAAGCCCAGTTCTCTTTGGAAGAAAATAAAATTTTAAACTGATATTCCTTAGAATGATAATAAAATTTTACTTTCGGAAGAAGTGAAATTGTCTTCGGAAGAAATTTATGTCCTAAAAATTCCTTCAACTTGTTTATCTAAGATTTACCTTCGGAAGAAATTCTTGAAGTATCCTCCGAAGCTTAAGTCTCTTATAAACAATTTAATCTATTTTAAGAACAAATTTCTTCCGAAAGCAATTTAGTCTCGGAAGACTTACTCATTTGTTCCGAAGTCAAAATTTTCAAAATTCTTGGGGATATCTTCCGAAGCATAATTTACCTTCGGAAGCTTTGTTTCAAATCTTCCGAAGCCATAATTGTCTTCGAAAGTTATTTTCTACTTCCAAGAAAACTAACTTTTTGGGCGCTTTTTTGAAAGTAGGACCCACATCCGGATTTCAAAGTTTATCGTTTCAATTAACTTTGTTTCAAATCCTGCGTATATCTCCCCAAACGATCCTATCTTCATCTCTCTACTCTTTTTTTCCTTAACCTAAAATTAACACCAAATATCATCTTCTTCTACCTTCCTTCTCTGCAAAGCTTCTGCAAATGGCAAATCTTGATCGCCAAAACGACCCAGATTTCACCATGCATCTACACAGGCAACACAACCAGGTTGCTCTGTTAAATTTTGAGAAGGATCCAACCTTCTCAGATGTTTATAGGTATCCTTCTTATTCTCATTATCTCACCTCCCTTATGATTGATCCTCCCTTCTATGAGGATCAGTTTGAGTTCTGGCAAACCTGTCAAGAGGTCACTTTGGACGGGGAGAAGGCACTGTCTGCCATAGTGCAAAGGAGGACACTGTTCATCACTCTAGCCATCATCAACACCCATCTTTAGCTGGATGATGAAGAAGGTGAAATGTCCTTCCCAAAAGCTGCTGTCAACCATTCCTTTGAACAGATGGGATATGAAGGTGACTTCACAGTCAAGACCTTCAGGAAGGGGAAGGTCTTATACTAGTGAAAGTACCTCCTCCATGTTGTCATCCATAGCTTGTCTAACAAACATGGAGGACGGGACCAGATTCCAGAAGACCTCTCTTTCATTGTCCATGGGATGGTTCAAGGGGTCAAATTTAGGTATTCTCAGTTTGTTTTCACAAATTTACTTGCAAATTTGGACTCCCTAGAATATTACATGTTTCCCCGGTATGTTCAACACATTCTAAACTGTGAAATGGGACCACAGTTGAGGGGAACATGTAATGTTCTTAAACTTGCACATATAAGGTCCGGCATTTTCAAAATATTGAAAAAGCCAACTGTTGGGTTCTCAGGGGTAGAAACAGCCCTTGTCCTAAAAATGTTTAAGCTCATTACTCAGGGTGACATCCTAGCAGCACCAGCTATTGATGAACCAACACCCTCTACCTCTTAACCACCATCAAGGCCTACCATTACCCTCACTTACCAAAGAAAATCCAAACGAACCCCTGCACCTGCTATTGAGCATATGCAGACCCCCATATCATAACCCACACAGGAGGAAGTGGACACTAGAGCTCCTACTTCCCCTGAGGAGCAAACCATTCCCATCTTTGCAACTATCAGTGCTGAGGTTCCTCATGCTCAGCCTGATGAGCTCACACCCTCTCAAATAGCCTTAAGCCATCACTCTGAGTCTCAACACTCTATTGATCAACCTTCAGGAGAAAGTTACCATCCCCAGCCTCTTGATTTAAATCAACCACTTCCTAGCCTTGACTTCTACTCTGATGAAGATTTGGGTTTCAGTGAGTACCATGAGCCTCTCCTCTCTTCCCACACTCAAAGAGTGATGAGTGCTCCTGCCTCACCCATCTCCAGCCCACATCAGACACCCCAAACTGAGGTGGATCTTTAGATTGTCAAGGAGATCCATCAGATTGTCCAGGAGATCCATGTGGCAGAGGCTATCACTGTTGCCAGTGATAACATCACTAGGACCTCTACCATGGCAACCCAGCCTCTCTTGTGGATGTCATGGATCAATCTCCCAGCTCACCTATGCAAGAGGGTGATGCTACCAAAAAGGGGGAGAAAATCCTAACAATCATAGAACCTCGGAGTTCCTCTCAGAGTATGGACATAGAGGACTCACCATCCTCTCTTGCAGTTGTTCATACTCAACAACCTCCTCTAGACAGTGATCTGCATTTGTTAATACAACAACTGTTTAAGGAGGGAATACCAATAGCAATGTCTGTCCCTTTTGAGAACCCAATCTGGGGTTGGGGGTATGACAGTTAAAGGAAAGCTCTTATACTCTCTAGAGCTTAGGGTTAACTAGAAATCTTAAACATTTCAAACTTGAGTTTCTATGAGGGTATAAATCTGGTAGATCTGGCACTTGTCAACCCAAGCAATAACAGTCAAGCTACCAGACTAGCCAGTAAAATTCATGATTGGGTGCTGGAAGGATTCAAAAGGAGATCAGCACTATATAGACAGAGGCTAGCAGTGGAACCCTTTGGTCAACTGGATGTTGAGGTGGACCCTAAGATTAGCTTCAAAAGGAAAGCCTTGACTGAATGCCCAGAGGCTGAAACTGTGAACCTTGAGACAATATCTCCTCCAGCACCCCATACCCTCAGTGAGGCAACAGCTGGTGATGGTGCATCACAACCTCTCTCTGGCCAGTGCTTGTCTGCTAAACCAAGCAATGAAGGCCAAAGCTCTCCTCAGCCTGTGGCAGACAAAGGCAAAAGAAAACTCACTACTGAGGAGATTGAAGAAGAAAAAAGAGAGAGGAAGAGGAAGCTAAGGGGAGAGAGTTCTAGTGGTTCCCCAAGATTTATGCAAGCTACAATCAGGGCTGCCCCTATTCTAAACACTCAAGAAGATGAACTAAAGGCAGCCAGACTCAATTATCTGGGGACCAGGAACTACAATGTTAATGAACTCATCTCTCTCCCCTTGGATGAGTTAAATGAACTGGCAGACACAAAGTTGTCAAAGGAGAGAAAGGAAGCTGAGGATGCAGCCTTAAACCTCAAACACAAAGAAGAATTGAGGAGGAAAAGGCTTTATAAGGACATTCCTATTCTCTCTCCAGTTCAGGAAAGTCTCGAGGAAGAGACTGTGGCTGCTGAACAACCACAAGTAGTTGATGAAGAAGAAAGATTAAAGATGATCAAGTACTTGAGTGCCACAGGTCTCTATCAGGCACCAGCACTTCTTCCCTTACCATATGACTACATTTTATTTGAATATAACAAGCAGCTAGAAGAAAGAGCTAAAAGAGAAAAACAAGCTGCTAGAAAGTGGCAAAGGGAAGAGACTGCTAAATCAAGAGCCATCATCCAGAAAAGTCTGAAAAAGTCTGCAGATAGGCAGAAGATGATGAGCTTCTTGAAGCTTTATGGGTTCTCCGGAAGGAGGCTTGGTCCCATGTCTCTATCTACAATGGATGAGCACATAAGGAAGATCAAGCAGAAGATTAAAAGGGGAGAGCTTGTGGATCTTCATTCATTATCAAGTCAAGCTCAACCTAAAGTTGAGGTAAAGGTGGAACCTACAGAGACAACACCACCTGCACCTAAAGCTACATAACAACCAACTTCATCTTCTGACCCATAGCAAAGTTCTCCTCCCTCTCCTTCTGAACTTGGGAGAGAGGAGATCCCAACTGAGAGGGAATCCACTAAAGAACCTGGTAGAGAAAACCAACCCTCTCAGTCAAAATCATCTGGGAGAAGAAAAAGGATGGCCAGAAGAAGATTTTCAAAGAAGAAAACAAGAAAGGCATCCTTCTCCCAACCTTAGGATGAGTCAGAACATCCTGAGGAAGTGCATGTAGAGGGCTCTCAACCAACTTCCATCATAGTAGAGCCTCTCTCTGTTAGAAGACCAATTCTATCCTGGGCATTTAATGAAAACCCAGATAGATGGTATGTCACTAGAGATCAGGGAGAACAACATATCTACTTCACTAGTGACATGCTTGAACTCCCTCTGCATGATCTCTATGACATGAGAAGGTACTTCATGAGTCTGAAGAATCCTGATCTACTGATGAAGAAAGGAGTTCTGAAGATTCTCATATGGGCTATCCCAATCTGAAGACCTCTCTGTTTTGGTAGCATCAGCCTAGGGGGAGTTTGTAGGAACCTCTAAGGTTGAAAGGGTGATACAACCAAAGGATCAATCGAAAGATGCCAAAACAACCAGTCTTCCAACATGCACTAAGGAACAAATAAGAACTAGCTTCAGAAGTTTTACACACTCAAGAAAAATGCTAAGTGTAAAATCTTCTGAAGCCAATGTTCAGAAAAAACTACTGAGGAAACTTTACACTAAGTGTCAAGTCTTCCGAAGCCAAAGACTCAACTCTTCCGAAGGTTAAAGATGAAGTCTTCCGAAGCTCTCAAGACAAAGTCTTCTGAAGCTGAATAAAGATAAGACTGATTACTTTAGAAGAAAGAGAAAATACACTTTTTCTGTCAACTTTATCATAAAGCAACCTTCTGTCCGCTGCATGCTCTGGTGGTTCACCAACTATCATAAGTTGGTGAAACCTCCATGCTTTATGATAAAGTAGATAAGGTCTTTTTGTGCAAGTTTCTATATTTTTTTCCTGTTTGGCTTTTTGTAATAGGAAAGTCAGTGAGCTATGGCCAGTCATAGTCACTAGTCAAATGGCAATCAGCCTTTTGACTTTAGGCTGATCTTGTTGTCTAGATTAGTCACATCCAACTGTCTTTTTGCATATTGACGGTTGTAGGTTTAGTATAAAGAGTCAAAGGTTCTTGTATTTCAAATATCAGTGCAAACACTTGTAATAGAACTGAAGAAGCAATATACTACTTCCTTGAAAATTATTTATTGTGTTCTTGCTCTTACTTTATTTGTGTTGTGCATTGTATCATCTGTTTAAAAGTTCTAAGTTCCCCATTTGAATTGTTAAGTGATCCTAAAGATCCTCCTAAGTGTGTTAACTAATTGCAAAGTCCCTTTTTAACAGTCCTGCAATGGCTTTTGCTTCTCGTAACAACCTCAAATGCTATGGAGTTTTGATTCTCAAGCCTTATAAACACACTCCCAAACCAATTTAATCAAATCTGATTACAATCTTCATTGGAATCACACAAATTGATCACACATGGAACATAACATCTATTGTTTAAATTGTAACCAAAATTGAACACGCCACCACACGAATGACCATTAAAATCAATCGAATTCTATCCAAAACTTATCCGAAACACTCAACAACCAACTTCGAACACTCTTGCCTAAAAAATCCATTGAATCAATCCAAATGACAACTATCGATCCACATATTCCTTTTTTGACAACCAAGAGAATGAAACGAGATGCCACAGACAAATAAACTACTCGTATTTCACTAGTGATGAATAGAGAATCAAATTATAGTGGAAATGAAACTAATCAGACGTCAAACGAGAAACATAATATTTGATTAATAAAAATGAAGTCAAATCAAGGTAACACGACGTATTAAATAAGATTTACTTATATTTTAATAATAATTTTGCAACTATATATTGGTGCATCATTGTATTCACAAAAGCTTAACTAAATACATGGGAAAGGAACTAGTTATACAAAAACATAAAACAACAATAGTTCTCGTATGGATGGCTTTTGCTTCTCATAACAACCTAAAAAGCTATGGAGTTTTTATTCTCAAGCCTTATAAACACACTCCCAAACCAATCTAATCAAATCTGATTATAATCTTCATTGGAATCACACTAATCGATCACACATGGAACATACATCTATTGTTTAAATTGAAACCAAAATCGAACATGACACCACACGAATAACCATTAAAAATCAATCGACTCCTACCCAAAACTTGTATGAAAAATGCCACAACCAACTTCGAACATTCTTGCCTCAAAAATCCATTGAATCAATCTAAATGACAACTATCGATCCACAGATTCCTTTTTCGACCATCAAGGGAATGAAACGAGGTGCAATGGACCAATAAACAACTCCTATTTAACTAGAGAAGAATAGTGAATCAAGTTACAGTGGAAATGAAACTAATCAGACGTCAAAAAAGAAACATAATATTTTATCAATGAAAATGAAGTCAAATCAAGGTAACACGACCAAATAAATAAAATTTACTTGTATTTTAATCATAGTTATGCATTTATAGATTGGTGCATTATTGTATTCACAGAAGCATAACTAAATAAATGGGAAAGGAACTAGTTATACAAAAATATTAAACACAAATAGTTTTCGTATGGATGGCTTTTGCTTCTCTCAACAACCTCAAATGCTATGGAGTTTTGATTCTCAAGCCTTATAAACACACTCCCGAACCTATCTAATCAAATTTGATTATAATTTTAATTGGAATCACACTAATCGATCACACATGGAACATAACATCTATTGTTTAAATTGTAACAAAAATCGAACACGACACCACACGAATGACCATTAAAATCAATTGACTCCTATCCAAAACCTATCCAAAACACTCCACAACCAACTTCGACACTCTTGCCTCAAAAATCAGTTGAATCAATCCAAATGACAACTATCGATCCACATATTCCTTTTTAGACTATCAAGGGAATGAAACAAGGTACCACAAACCAATAAACTACTCGTATTTAACTAGAGATGAATAGAGAATCAAATTAAAGTGGAAATGAAACTAATCATACATCAAACGAGAAACATAATATTTGATCAATGAAAATGAAGTCAAATCAAGGTAACACGACCTATTAAATAAGATTTACTTATATTTTAATCATAATTTTGAAATTATAGATTGGTGCATCATTGTAGTCACAGAAGCTTAACTAAATACATGCGTAAGGAAATAGTTATACAAAAACATTAAACAACAATAGTTCTCGTATGGATGGCTTTTGCTTCTCGTAACAACCTAAAATGTTGTGGAGTTTTGATTCTCAAGCCTTATAAACACACTCCCGAACCAATCTAATCAAATCTAATTATAATCTTCATTGGAATCACACTAATCTATCACACATGGAACATACATCTATTGTTTAAATTGAAACCAAATTCGAACACGACACCATATGAATGACCATTAAAATCAATTGACTACTACCCAAAACTTATCTCAAATACTCCACAACCAACTTTGAACACTCTTGCCACAAAAATCTTTTGAAACCATCCTAATGACAACTATCATTCCAGAGATTACTTTTTTGACCATCAAATTACAGTGGAAATGAAACTAATCTAATGTCAAACGAGAAACATAATATTTGATTAATGAAAATGAAGTCAAAACAAGTTAACACAACCAATTAAATAAGATTTACTTTTATTTTAATCATAATTGAACAACTATAGATTGGTGCATCATTGTATTCACAGAAGCATAACTAAATACATGGGAAAGGAACTAGTCATACAAAAACATTATACAATAATATTTCTCGTATGGATGGCTTTTGCTTCTCGTAACTACCTCAAATGCTATGGAGTTTTGATTCTCAAGCCTTATAAACACACTCCTAAACCAATCTAATCAAATTTGATTATAATCTTCTTTGGAATCACACTAATCGATCACACATGGACTTCTATCCAAAACTTATCCGAAACACTCCACAACCAACTTCGAACACTTTTGACACAAAAATCCATTGAATCAATCCAAATGACAACTATTGATCCACAACTTGTATTTTAATCATAATTTTGCAACTATGGATTGGTGTGTAACACCCCAAAATTTACTAAAAGGAAAAGAAAAGAAGAGTAAAAAGAAAGAAAGGAGAAATATCTCAAGTTAAGGGGTTAAAGTTGTGCAAGTGGCAAACTTGCCCATTTTGGGATTTAAAAGAGGAATGGCAGCCCACTCTTTCCTTTTTAGACTTGGTTCTCAGCTGCTTGAGGGAGAGACAAGAGCTGCAAACCGAATTCAAGAGAACGAAGGAGGAAGAACTGCTGTAGGTGAGGTTTTCGTGTGTTTTCTTCTTGGTTTTCAGCTGTGTTCGAGTTGCTGGACTGATTCTCGTGTGTTTCCTTGTGTTTGGCTGCTTGTTTTTGGCTTGTTTAGGTGTTAGAACTCCAGGTTGCTCTCGGGTTTGGAGAAGTCTTACTCGTAAGCTGTTAAGGTGAGTTCTAGATCCCCTCTTTTACTTGTTTTGTATATGTTTATGGCTGATGTGCATATTACAAGTGTTTTTAATAAGAAAACCATTATTTTGTTTCATAAAGAAACTGACTGTTCATAAGGGATGCTGCTTCAAGTGTATTATATGGTTATGTGTGATGTTTCTTATGTGTTGAAGATGTAGCTTGTTAGATCTAAGCTAAGTAGATGATTAACAATGGCATTTAGGAAGTTGAAATCATGTAAGTTAAGCTCTAAGTGGATAAGTTGCCCGCTGTGGATGTTGGTCATCCGTTGTGGACACTATAGTATGATTGTGTGTTCGCTGTGGATATTGGTCATCCACTGTGGACGCTGTCTGCTAAGAACATTTATAAAGATTTTCCATCCACTGTGGACTTTATTCATCCGCAGTACACTTTTTAGTTATCCGCTGTGGATGTTATTCATCTGCATTGGACTATGGCCATCCGTATTGGACTATGTTCATCTGCTGTGAACACACTTAGTGTTTTTACTCATCCGCTGTGGACTTTGGCTGTCTACTGTGGACCTTGGCTGTCTGCTGTAGACTTAGGCTGTCCGCTGTGGATACTTAGTACTTTAAGCCATCCGTTGTATATACCACTCATGCGCTGTGAACACTTGGAATTATTCTAAAATTTTGGGAAAGGAATCTAAGTGTTAAGTATTGATAAATAAGGAAAGATTATGCTTGTTTAATGTTTTTAATGTTGATTCTCTTCATATGGCATGTTGTTATGGATAATATTTATTATGCTTCATGTTATATGATTATAAGGTAATGAGTATTTTAAAAGTATTATTCCTAACCAAGTGGACACAAAGAAATAATAGAAGACAATAGAACTTAATGAATGTTACCCTCAGGACCTTATAAACAACGAAAAGCCTTGCAAGCACAATGGAATAAGGTGCACGACCTTGCTGTCGTTAGCTCAACTGATGTGTGACTGATTCACGATGCACATCTGGGGTTTAATCCTGGGGATTAACCCAACTAATGGGACCCGTATTCATGAGCAGGCTTCGTGCCTAGCAGTGTGGGTCAACTGTCAAATAGGTTAGCTACCAAAAATCATTTGCCGACAGGGGTTCGGCATTTGTTGCCAACCAACCATATAGGCTCTTGTGTTGCGCAAACCTAGACAATGAAAGTGAAAGATAATGAAAGAAAGAAAGATAAAGAATCTCTTAATGGTTGATTATGTATGATGATGAATGATCACCAAGTGAAGTTTACAAAAGTATATTTTCTATGCTATTAAACTAGAACTCACTCAGCAACGCTGACTTTTTATATGCATGTTCAGTTGGCAGGTAATGTGGTTGCTGAGGGTGGCATGGAGTTGAAGCTACTTGGCAAACAAAGAGTGGGATCCATCTCATGCAAGAATAATGTTGTTATTTTGCAATAAAACTAAGTACTCTTTTGTGATTTTAATCAACGATGTATTATTTGGCAAAAGTAACTATAAATGCATGAAATGGTTTTGATAATTCTTCCGCTGCAATATTTTCTTACGTTTATATATTTTAAATGAGTTTTAATAATGAATGATGCTATGAATGACCAACTGGGGTCACCGGGTTAGGGGCCTTACAAGTTGGTATCAAAGCCAAAGTTTAAGAGAATTGGGTAAATTAATTTCAAAACCTAAACATAAACTGAGAATGGGACCGAATAGAGGGATGCCAGCCCAAGTAGCTACGTGCCATCAGGTAATTTTCCATAAAGTTAACCGGTATTACGTGCCTGTGCTATTTGCTTTATGTGCTTAGTAGATTTGGATACTGGTGTAGTTTGGATAGGGAATGCTTAGGGGATGAAGAGTAAAGTAAGTGGCTAATTACAACTGGCCACTGTAATTAGGGACATACTATACTTGATATAATCTGACTTATTAACATGAATGACCATGTTGTTGTTTGAATCTTATAGTGTTTAGAGGATGGCTGGTGGTCGATCTCCAGGGGCTTCTAGAGGTGGAGGTCGCGGTGGACATGGTGTTGGACCACGTGTCACGAGGAATAGGGATAGGACTGCTAAAGCGGCTCCTGAAGAGCCCGAGTTTCATCACCATGGAGGTGGGAATGAGAGCGTTAACCTGATGACCATAGTGAAGGAGGTTGTAGCTGAGGGAGTTCACCAAGTCATGCACACGATTTTGCCGTCTGTGGTGACTGGGGTCATCAGGGCTGTAACGGAAGATGAGAGGAGGGGGGAGGACTGGAGTAGAAAACATGCTGGTAGTGGCAGTTTCCCTCCCAAGGGAAAAAGGGCGAAGGTAGAGGGACGCAAGGGGCTGCAACCGAGATAGGAGTGACGGTGTGCGAGAAGTGTGGGAAGGGGCATGTAGGAGAATGTTGGTGGGGATCGAATGCCTACTTTCGGTGTTCGAAGGAGGGCCACATGGCAAGGTGTTTTCGTGTGGTGAAATGTTACAACTGTGGCGAGAAGGGGCACATGAGAAAGGACTACAAGAAGCCGAGGGCTGAGAGATCCGGGGCGAAGAAGGGGACTGAGAAGGCGGGCGGAGGGCGAAGGCCAGAGCATTCGCTATAAATTGGGTGGAGGCTAGGGTGGACCCCAACGCGGTGTCCGGTACATTTCTAGTAAACCGAACTTGTTCCTCTGTGCTTTTCAGTCTAGTGATAGTGGGAGTTTTATTTTGCTGCCTTCTGTGACAAGTTGCCCGCTAGGAGTAGGAAGATTAATGAGCCCTTCGATGTAGAAACTGCCATTGGTAAGTCAATCAAGATTTCTGTTATGGTAGAAGACTGTGGCATAGAATTGGAAGGCCATAGGTTCTCTGCTAAATTATTCATGATGCCCCTAAGGGGATTCGATGTAGTTTCAAGGATGGATTGGCTAGCAGCGTATGAGGCAAATATTATGTGTCGTAAGATGATTTGATTGACTGCAACTGATGAAAGTTTGGTGACTATTTACGGCGATAGGGTCAGTATGGTTCCAAAGGTAATTTCAATGGTGGTGTCCGAGAAGTGCATGAGACATAGATGTAGTGCCTACCTGGCATAGGTGAAAGATGTGGATGCGTCAGTACCACGATTGTCCGATGTACCGGTCATGTTTGAATTCCCAGACGTATTCCTGGAGGATATACCAGGCGTGCCACCAGACCGTGAAATCGAATTCCAGATCGATTTGATACCTGGTGCCCAACCTATTGCCAAGACATCATGTCGACTAGCTTCCTCCGAGAAGAAGGAACTGACGGTCCACTTGCAAGAGTTACTGGATTGTGGGTTCATCTGACCGAGAATCTCTCCATGGGGTGCTCCGGTCTTGTTTACAAAGTGGGACGGTAGCATGAGGGTGTGTATTGGACTACCGTGAGCTGGATAAGTTGATTGTGAAGAATCGGTATCTGATACCGAGGATTGATGACTTGTTTGATCAGCTTCAAGGTGCCAGTTGGTTCTTAAGGATAGATTTCCGATTTGGTTACCACCAACTGAAGGTGAGGGAGCAGGATATTCCCAAAACAACATTTTGTACGCGTTACGGACACTACGAGTTTCTCGTTATGTATTTTGGTTTAACCAACATGCCAGCTGCTTTTATGGACCTAATGAATCGGGCGTGTCGGCCTATGCAAGATAAATTAGTGATTGTGTTTATCAAGGACATCCTAATTTATTAAAGAGCGAAGGTTAGCATGCCGGACATATTCAGGAGGTGTTCGAGATGCTTAGAAGGGAGAAGCTATATGCCAAGTTCTCCAAGTGTGCATTCTAGTTACGCGAGGTTAAGTTTCTGGGTCATGTTGTTAATCCTGAAGGGATCATGGAGGACCCGGCGAAGGTTGAGACGGTGATGCATTGGAAGTCTGCAAAGATTCCATCTGAGATTCATGGTTTCTTGGGTTTGGCGGGCTACTATGGAAGATTCATTCAAGAGTTCTCCAAGATAGCTTCACCATTGAGTAAGTCGGCCCGTAAGGATGAGAAGGTTATATGGGCTATAGTTGACCGCCTGACAAAGAGTGTTCACTTTCTACTAATCCACGAGACGTATTCACTTGAGATTGGCGGGTCTGTTCATTAAAGAGATTGTGACTCGTTATGGTGTACCGGTGTCTATAGTGTCTAACCGTGATACTCGATTTACATCTATGTTTTAGAAGAGATTCCATGAATGCGAGGGGGACGAAGCAACATATCAAAATGGTTTATCATCCCCAGACGGATAGTCAGTCAGAAAGGATGATTCGGACGCTGGAGGATGTGCTACTAGCATACGTCATTGACCTTTGTGGAAGTTAGGACGAACACTTACCGTGAGCCGAATTCTCATATAACAATGGATATCCTGCTAGCATTGGTATACCTCCTTACGAGATGATATACGATAGGAATTGTAGAAAGTCCGTATGTTAGGGTGACTTCGGGCAGAGGGAGTTGGAGAGCATTGAGGTGATCGAGGCTATGAATGAAAAGTTAGAGAAGATCATGGCCTTTATGGAAGCAGCAAAGGACAGACAGAAATCGTATGTTGGCAAGAGACCTGGATCGATCGAATTCAAACTGGGCGATAGAGTTATGTGGAAGGTTGCGCCTGGGAAAGGGATCATCCGGTTCATGAAGCGAGGAAATCTAAACCTGAAGTATATAGGGCCTATCCAAATCATTGCTCAAGTTGGAGAGATGGCTTACAAGTCAGAGCGACCCGATGAGTCAACAAAAAGAACTCATTAGAAAGTTTGCTGAGTCTTTGAAAGATCAATCAGAACAGTCAAAGCAACCTAAATCATCATCATCATAATAGATTCTCAAAACTTATGAAAGGAAAAGGAAAAAACTGTACCTTGCTTCATTAGCAAAAGGAAATGAAAAGATAGTTGATCAAGATGAACTAGAATCCTTTCCTATGAAGCTATTGAATGTGAAATTTGAACCCATTGATGAGGATGAATTCAAGCAACAAGTAGCTGAGTTTGTGGATCTAGAAGAAGATGAGATAGATCCAGGTCATGAGTAAGCACAAGATCCTATTATTATTATTGATTCTGAAGATGAAGCTGACAACACTCAAAAAGAAGCAAAGGATATTCAAAGCTTGTTACCAAATGATCCTAAAACACTTATTGAAACTAAGCTTACTAGCAGAGGATTACACTATGATTCTTCCGTTCACCTGAATATGTTTGAAGTTAAAGACTTACTCAAATATCTTCATGAGGTGATGAAGAATAAAGCTAAGAAAACAAACAAAAGTATAAAGAAATAATGGATTAGCAAGAGTTCCAAAAGAATGTTCATAAGAGTCCTCGAATTAAGAACATGACACACTCACAGGTTAAAAGCTGGTTGAGTCACATTAGGATTCCTTATAGATCCTATGCTAGAAGGTTGTGGCCCAAATGAAAGAACTAGCAAGGGGTGTATACAAGAACATGCTCACAAATGCTTTTGAACCTCGAATCATTAAACCACACCCGACCTTTGAATTATCTGCATACCATCAAGCACTACCAGAGCTACATCATATTAAGGAGCCTTGACAGTTCATGCCTCATAGATTATGGCCAAAGGGAATGAACTAAGAGAAATGATCAATGAGAAAACTAATTTTATGAGGCTCTATGACAGAATAACTCTCATAGCATTAGCAAATGAAAGGAAAATAGTGGCATGGAAATATGATGAGACATGGGATGTTGTCCTGATCAAAAGAGTATATAGCCTTGTTTAATATCTATCATACATATCCCAATTGGGATCATTATCTTATGAAGATAGGCTTCACTTAATGCAATTAAGGATGGTGAATCATACAAACAACCCATGGGTGCTAACTTCTTTAACATCCGCAAACAACCAAAACAACATGAAGGAAAAGATGAAAGTAAAGGCACTGAATTGCTCAATAGAGTTAGATATCCATTGAGACCAACTGATCTCAAATTGATTTTGAAGAGAATTTAATGTAATCAATACAATCTTCCAATTACAAGATGGTATTATGATGAAAGTCACTTTGCAATTGTATTGAAAAGGAAACTAGAAGGAAAGGAAGCAGTTGATATAAAATTATTTGATATAGATGAGATCAAACTACTACATCCATCATATGTCACCTTCATGAAAACTAAGTTATTTCCTCAAATATAAGATATGTTATACAAGGGTGACTGTTGCTATTTCATTCACATGCTGAGAATTCTATGCACAGTCTATGTCAATACTGCTCTAAAGCAAAGGTTGGAAATCAATCGGCATTCACTAACAAATATAGAAGGAATAACAAGGATGAGAATCTCTAAGAACAACAATTTGGAAGTTCTAAAGGGTGATCATGTTGTAACCACCTTGGTTAGAAACATTAAAGTACAAGGCTTATTGAATAAATGATTCAACTTCCAATCACTTACAAGTACAAAGATCAGACAAGTGTTGTTGAATACTTCATAGATCACATTATGAACTACTTGAATGCACTCAAGGTTATACCTTTATCTCAACAAGCTGAACTAGCAACCAAAGATGGAAGCATTGAGAAGGAGATTCAAGATCAAGTTCAAGCTTCATCAGAATTGTAGAAGAATCAAGATGAAGCACGCCCTTCTCAATCATGATAAAGGTTCACTAATAGTTAAACAATCAAAAACAAGCAACAAACATTCATGTCTAACGATACATAACAAACATAAAAAAGATAGCGTTCATAACATCTATCATTCATTGGCAACATTAGTTAATCAAACATAACATCATTTATTCAAATGTCATGTCAATACAAGCATATGAAATATAACAAGCAAATCAAACTGAATGCACATGTGTTATTAGTAAATCATGCAATCAATCAATCATTAGAAAATCAATAAATAATCATTCAAGTAAGTAAAATCAACCGTATCATGTCTAACAAACAAAATCACTAACAATTTAAACACAACAACGATTGGCAACATCATTCTTAGGGGGAGTATTGTTGGACTCAAAAGGCTCATTGAAGGATAATGCATGACTTAATCAATCAAACATGTTCTAACATTCAAACAACTATTAACTAACATACAACATAAGTAATATTCATATCAAACACTAATTATTATTTAAATTTCTTTTACATATTTTGTAGATAACTTTTTTTTACAAAGTGTTGGCAGCAGATGAAGACCAGCCCAGAGCGGATGTGCAACTGTTGGCAGCGGGGGAAGTTTCAAGAATCTCCAAGTATACATAGTGGATGAACAAGCAATCATAGCTGATGAATAAGTCAACAGCGGATGTCAATATCCACAATGGATGAATAATCCATAACGGAAAAATCAAAGCAAACATACCCAGTGTTCACAGTGAACAACATGTGTCCACAGCGGATAGCATGTGTTCATGCAGATAATATCTATTTATAGCGGACAATACTTAACTTAAATTAATTATATTTGTTTTTACATAAGAACTTTTGTAACTATACATACATAGATCTGTGTATAGGTTATAAA
Organism: Flaveria sonorensis; assembly: GCA_025506505.1. NCBI lineage: Eukaryota > Viridiplantae > Streptophyta > Magnoliopsida > Asterales > Asteraceae > Flaveria > Flaveria sonorensis. Next base: position 37,354,273 of record CM046423.1, read on the forward strand.
TAGTGGTGTACCCTAATCCTTTGTAAAATTTTGAACAGATTATTAATCAAACAAGCATTTTCAATTTATCTGAGTATTCATACCATACAAACACACAATCACACAACGATACACACGCATTAGAGATCATATCACACATCATGGGTTTTCGCACCATGTTGTTTGAGTATTGATTATTTGTTGAGAGATTAAAAAGGTTCTTGGAGGATCAACTTTGTTTAAGAATAAAGCTAATTCCATCAATTGCATACCCTTTTACTACCCTAACACACAAAGTAACCATTTACAAGTAGAGCAGTAAAGAAGAAGCGGCTTTCCAAGCACTTGTACACAAGTTGTGCAGTGCACTGATCCTAGCATTACCATAGGGAATCAAAGATTTCATGGTGTATTATGATGCATCAATCCAAGGTATAGATTGTGTATTGATCCAACGTGAGAAAGTGATAGATTATGAATCAAGAGAGCTTAAGGTGCATGAAAAGAATTATTGTAGGACCGGTGAAGGGTGGTAACATAACAGTTTCATAAGGTTGGAGAGAACAAGCAACACTTAACAGATCAAATACAGAACAAGCTTATGAAACAGTTAGCAAAAGTAAAGAACATAAACTGAACAAATGTAATTGTTTTCAAGAATGACATATATTGCTCTCATGTGTTTTACAAATGTTAAAAGGCTTAGTCTTAAGGACTGGTACCTAGGATACTTTATACTACATCCTACAACCGGCCATACTTTGAAGGCTAGCTGAACACTAATCTAGACAATAAGATCAATGTAAAGTCAAAAGGCAGATTGCCTTTCGACAGGTGACTATGACATGCCATAGCTCACCTCCTTATCTATTACAAAAAGGATAAAAGTACAAATGAGAAAGTTATAGACTCTAAGACCTTAATCTACAGATGAAAAAAGTATGTAGATGGAACACTTACCAAAGATCTTCAGAGATGACAACTTAAAGTTGTTCAGCTTTTGTCAAAAGCATGTCAAAGAAAGCATGTCTTCTCTATCTTTGAAAGAAATCAATCTCTTGGCTTCCAAATAGTTTCTCTTGAAGCTTCAGAAGACTTAATCTTTGGCTTCAGAAGAAATGGTCTTTTGGCTTCAGAATATTTGACACTAGGAGAATTTGTTTGTGCTTTTGTCAAATCTTTCGATGTAACTTCCTTTTTACTTCTGTATGCATGCTGGGAGCTCTTTGGTTGTATCAACCTATAAGTTAACTCTTACAAACTCCCCCTAGGCTGATGCTACCAAAACTTATGGATGACTTTGAGTCTTGATCTTTATCTGTTGACGGTCCCTATCAGAATCATAACCATTCCCTTGTTCTTTAGTTGGTTCGGATTCCTCAAACTCTCAAAGTATCTCCTAATGTCAAAGAGACCATGCAGAGGAAGTGCAAGATAGATGCTTGTCTCAAAACACAAGATATTCTCACAAACTCACTTAATATCACTAGAGTTGATGAAGTAGATCTCTACTAAGTTCACAAGTAATATAATAAGTTAATGAAAACACAGTAACACCAGAATGAGTTTTCAAGATACTAGTATATATTACTTCTTAACTCAGTATTACAAGACTCTTACAAGCATGGTTACTAAGTTACATGGGAAACTATATATACTACTATCTATAGCCGGTTATACTTGGAAAACCAGCTAGATTTTACAATTAACCAGATATTACAATGCTAGAAGTAAAGCATCTAAGATAAAGTAATAACATCCTAGATTAGGTTGTCATGACAAGTCCATGACTTACCTTTTGTCACCAAGTAAGAATGGCAACTTTACTAAGTTGAGAATGGTGAATAATGGATTAAAGTATGGTCAACTACATGGGCGTGGGAAAACGCTATGTAGTTTATCAGAGTTACAGCAGGCTATCAGACAAACCATACTTATGTGCACTGGTTCATAGTTGGTTCTTCCGAAGGTAAATGGATTTGGAAGAATAAATTCTTCCGAGCTCATTTTGGCTTTAGAAGAAACAACTTCTTCCAAACTTCTGCAAGTCTTCAGGACTTTATTCATTGAAAGACTTTGTCTTTGGATATTCTAAGTTGTATACTTCGGAAGGAGAACAACTTGGTCTCGGAAGACTGAGTTCTTCCTTCGAAAGTTCTTCATACTTTGAGCTTCGGAAGATCTTTGACTTGGCTTTGGAAGAGCGGCTTTGTCTTTGAAACAACACTTCATTTTGGTACTTCAAAATTCTTCTAAGTGTTGTTTTGGTTGCACCAACCTCATATGATCCAACAAGCTCCCCCTAGGCTGATGCTACCAAAACTTCACTTTTACCTCCTCTTTAAGGTCATCAAAACCAGGGAAAGCAGATATTTGTCTGTCTCTTTGTTCTTCCCTGATGTAGTAGTGAGGAGTTTGTATAAGTCATCCGTTAATAGTAGATCTAATCTGTTACTCTAGATGACATGTACCCTTTGTTGTGTCCCTTCGAAGAGAGCTAGTTGATGGGAATTATAGTCATATTCCCATCTAACTATGGGTTTAGAAGTTGGTCCCTCAACCATCTGCAGGAATGTTCTTCCTTTTCTGGTTGCTCCTTCTTCTTCCTTTGCTTTTCTTTTCAACTCTACTTTAGTTTTGGCTTTTGTTGTAAGCTTAATAACATGAAGACTGTTTAGATGATTCCTTATGTGAGTAGCAATCTGAGAGTTGGAGGGATTGGAGAATGGTCTCTCTGCTAACTTAGTAATATCAAATCTACTAGAGTGTAGTAGAGCTGATGAGTCAAGTCTGGTTACTTGAACATTCTCCCTTTGCACAACAAAGGTGTGACTGGCTCCATTGAACCTCCACTGGACAATTGGGCTTCTAGGATTGAGGGGATTAGTTGGTAGCTTGTCCCCTTTTCTTGTGTCCAGCAGAGTCACCAGTCTCCTTCTTAACTTCTTCTTTTATTCTCTAAGTGCATCAGAATTGGTGGCAAGAAGTTAGAGAGCTTGGTCCAGTGTTCCCCTTGGCAGATCAAGGAATGCATCTCTTATAAGGGAACAAGATGAGCCATCAATATATTTAAGTTTAATTGACTCTTCCTCATAAGAGATGTCGCTCAAGATAGTGTAGTTTGTGAGCTTTTCTTTCAATTCCTTGAACTCTTCTAAGGTTAGGGCTTGGAAGGTTCGGAGGTTAGTTTGGGTGGAGATTGGGTTTGGGTTGTGTTTTGGGTTTTAGGATAGGTGGTGGTGGTTGTTGTTGAGAAGCAGGGTGTGAAGGCATGGCTGATGGTGTTGGTTTAGTGGTGTAAGGTTTAGTTGTTAGCTCAGTTTTAATAGGGAAGGGAAAAGGTATGGGCATAGGTTATGATTTGGGAGCTGGTTTGGGTTTGGTAGTTGGTTTAGGTTCCTTCCTATGAACACTTTGCATTACAGGTACCTCCCGCCTTCTTCCTAAGAGAATGTCAGCCTTGATGTTGCTGACATGTCGCTGTAGGGTCTTCAGAGACATGGGACCCACCTGCCTGCCAGTGAATCCGTGGACTTTAAGGTAGGCTTACATCCATTTGCTTATCACCCTCAGTCTTGGCGGCAGCAAGTTTTGCCTCTTCCTCCATCTTTTTCTTCTCCTTTAACTTTTCCCTAGCAGCCTTCTTCCTCTCCTTGTTGATCTAATCTTGTTCTTTGTGGAAAAGGAACAAGATCGTGTCATAGTCGTGAGGAGCTAGCTCCTTCTGAGAATATCCTCTTGTACAGTGAAAGGCTATCCTCTCCTTCCTCTTTTGTACCTTCTTTCTCCTCGTCTCCTCCTCTATGGCCAACCTTGCTGCCTCCTCTTTTTCCTTTTGCCGCAAGGTTGCCTTCTCCAGCTTCACAAGCTCATCAAGTGGGAGTAGAAGAATTTCATCATTTTCTACTCCTAGGCTGATGAGCCAGTCTATGACCTCCACTCTCCTCTTATTATTGATACTTTCTGAGGCGGCTGCTACTACTTTTCTTCATTTGGCCAGTAGCTTTCCAGTATCAAGTCTTCTTTTCTTCTTCAGCTTCTCCAACCTTTCCTTCTCAAGAAGCTCTTCAGTAGTGAGCTTCTTCTTCCCTTTAGGATCAAAGGAAGATTTAGCCTTTGGAAACTCAGGCTTAGAGGATTCATGTTGGGGAGAGGGGGTTTGAACTTCTGGTACATAGGAGATTAGAGTTGTAAGAAAGTCCTCACTGTTGATGTAAAACCCGACCTTTCATACCACCAATATTGTTCGCTTTGCCCATGAGGAGCTCAAGGATTTGCTTTTGGTTGCCGGATGAAAACTTCCCAGGGAGGTCACCCGTCCCTGTATTGCTGCCACCTGAGCACACTTAACTGTGGAGTTCTCTAATCAACAGCCAATACGCCTAAAACCCGTTGATGATATTAGAGACCGGACATTCCTTATAAAGCAGGAATCCCTCCTGTCCATGGCTGATGTGAGATATATGTAGGGTGTCACAATTAACCTCAGAAGCCAGGTCAAGAATGGCCTCTGTGATAAGCAGGTCATCGAAGAAGGAAGATAGTTCAATTATTCCTTCTGTAGCTTGTATTTCTACCTGAAGTAATTGGAACTGCACTACCTGTCCCTCTTATGTTGGTTGTTGGGCCATCAGTCTATATCTCACCTTTAAAGTTAATCTCAGGTTCCATAGAGACCTTAGGTTGACCAACTTCCTCCTCAGAGGTAGGTGTGCATTCAGTCTTTAAAGCTCTTCAGCTCCAAAATAGGCAATGGCAACATCAGGGGAGGGTTGTTCAAGTGAGGAGCTTATTAGAAACTTGGTTAAAAATCAGTTAAGCTTAATAAGCATCCTTGGGTCCACTTGAATAGTAATAGGAGGGGGTTAAGGAAAGATGGTTACAAGGTGTTGCTGTATAGGATAGAAAGAAGAAATGGCATCAAGGGAAGTAATGGCAAGGTTGAGTTCCACTTGAGTTGATATCTGTACCAAAGAGTGAGTAGATATCTCCTCATCATGCCTTTGTTTCTATACATTCTCCCCCTTTTTGGTAGCATCATCTTGATAAGTAGATGAGCTAGAGGAAGAACTTAAAGAAACCTGAATTGGTACAAGCCTAACAGACTTCTCAATCTGTTTCTCAGCTAGTTGAGCCTTGAGATTTTCAATCTCAAGTTACTAAGTGGCAGATCTATCTTCTAAAGTCTTAACCTTTAATTCAATGTTTGAGACTTTAGAAAGTAGGTCTCTGATAGTGAGTTGCAGACTACCCTCATCTTCTTTTGAAGAATCATTGGGAGATGGGATAACATATCTAGTATGTTCATCCTCAACACCAGTAATGGTTTCTTGGCGCCCTGGGTACCCTTGCATACTGATGTCTATTTCAGAGGCATCAATTGGCAAGGTTGCCATAGATTTAGTTTCACTGATGTTACCACTGTCCTAAGAGGATAGTGAAACACTCTTAGTAGTGGCAGCTGAATCTACATGAGTCACCTCCAAGCCGGGTGGACTCACCTAAGTTTGGTCAAGCTAATGTGGGCTAGATATTAGAGGTTCCCTGGGGCTTAGTTGATCTTGAGAGTGGTGAGGGAGATCAATATCATGGCCCTGATGGAACATGATATCCTTATTAGGTCGAGTTAAAAGGTCAAGAAAGGATACGGAGGTTATATCTAATGACCCGGGATGTTGGTCAGCACCTAATGACTCTTTTGCAATAGCAGTCGAGCCAATGATGTGGCTATCCCTTTTTGGCTGCTCATGGGAGTGTTGAGACTCACCCTGAGGGCTTAAGGCTTTGGTAGTGGGCTTGTCAGGTTGAGACTAAAGAGACTTAACATTGACATTGAGTTCAATGGTTGAGGATGGTTGGACCTGTGGATAAGTGGGAGCCCTGAATTCCAATCTAGCCTTATTGGTTTGAACAGAGGCGACTTGACCAATCAGAGTAGATTGATCAAGGGTTTGTTTGGGGCATCTTTTATAGGTAATTTTGATTGGGTGGGAAGAAGTAGATGGCATTGTAGCGGTGGTGTCTGGTGTGGTTCATCACCTGCTAGGTCTGTAGGGATGTCACAAGGAGCCATTAGCTCAAGCATACCTAGAAGAAGATCAGTGATCCTTCTAGTGAAGTTGGTGGACACCTTCTTCAAATTCTTGAAGATGCCACATCTCATATGAGGGACCAGTAGAACATTTTCACATTATAGCTTGTCCTGGTCTAGCTCACAGTTGATTATGTGCTGAATGAACCGGGGATACATATAGAATTGATCCCGATGAGTACCTCGTAGATTGTTTAGCACAAATCTTGAGTAGTTGAATCTTAGGCCCTTTACCAACCCATGGACTAGGTAGCCCAGATCATATGGGACTTGATCCCATCCCCCTGACTTGTTGGATAGGTAGTGTAGGACAATATGCAGCAAAAACTTCCAATTGTAGGAGAAGTTGAACTTGTAGACCGTGGATTTGCTCACATCTCTACCGTATCCCATTTAAGGGTAAGTATTCTACAACTCAGACTTGGAGAATGCAGTGGGGGCTCCCTCATCATGGAGTTCTAGATGCTCCCTAATGGTAGTTTCACTTATAATGATCTCCTATCCACAGACCCTTGATTGAATAATCCCTTCATCATTTAGGGTTTCACAGCGACCATTGGCCCAAAAATCGGCTAGATGGTTTGAGTAGATGGTAGGGTTTACGGTAAGGGATGTGAAGTATGTGGACTGTGACAGAAATTGGACAATAGGGGTAAACTCAACATCTTTTGAAGAATCAAGGATGGCGACTTGGTTATGATGGGGATTGAAGGCCATTGTTCGGAGAGTACTGTTTGATTGGGGAAATTGAGAGTGAGTGAAGAAGAAGATGGAAATTTTGGGCTTTGGTAAAGAAATTAAAGAAAGAAAGTAGAGAAAGAGAGTCAGAAGTTTTTAAATAGGGGGTAAAAAGCCAAACCGATAAGATGAGAAGATGGGTGAAAGGACGGTTTAGGTTTCTATTTGACTAGGGCAGCAAGGTAAACCATTTAAAATATTCCAAAAATCATCAATAAAATCTTACTTTTAACAGAGTGGGGCCCAAAGATTTCCATTACACAGTAAAAATTTTCTTTCGAGGGTAAAATTGCTTCTGAGAGAAAACACTTGTGTTTCTCAGTATTGTCTTCTGAAGCCATTTTTAATTCCGAAGGCAAACCATGTCTTGATAACAAGTTTGCTTCCGAGCATAAAATCTTCTTCCGAGGAAATAAGTTAGTAAGCTTCGGAAGTGGATTTGATCTGTAATCAAATGTCCTTCCGAGGCTAAAAATTCTTCAAAAGAGAATACTTATTCAGAGGAATTTGCATTCGGTAGATGAATAAAGATCTCTTCCGAGGGTAAATTTCTCTTCGGAAGAATTCTTACATAGAAATTTTTGAAGAAAACCTTTTTGTAACAGGGTGTAGATTGTATTTTAGATAATATAGACAAGACATGTTTTTAAAAGGTTTTCAAAAGAAAAGGACTAGTCAATGTTAATCATCCCAATAGCTATGATTAAATATTTAAATCTTTGTTCATCAAAGGCTTTTGTGAACAAGTCAGCATATTATTCATTTGAATTGACTTTGACTAGCTTGATTAGATTTTTCTCATGAATATCTTGAATTAAATAATATCTGATGTCAATGTGTCTTGTCTTGGAGTGCTTGGCTGGATTTTCTATTATAGAAATGGCACTCTTGTTGTCTATGTGGATAGCAGTCTCCATGACGTTGAAACCATAATCCAGCATCTGATTCCGAATCCAAATTAGTTGAGCACAACAGCTTGCCACAACAATATATTCAGCTTTAACAGTTGATGTGGATACACAAGATTGCTTCTTATATTGCTAGGAGATGATCCATCCACCAAAAATTGACATCCTCCTGATGTGGATTTCTTGTTGATATTACAGCCACCATAATCACTATTAGTGTAACCATAGAGGTTAAAATCCTTATTCTTAGGATACCAAAGACCCAGTTTGGGAGCTCCTTTAAGATATCTAAGAATTATTTTGGCAGCAATTAGGTGAGACATCTTTGGAGCAGCCTGATATCTTACACAGATGCAAGTTGCAAACATGATATTAGGTCTACTGGTAGTAAGATACATTAGAGATCTAATAGTTGACCTATACTGATGCTGATCAGTATCATCCCCCTCAAAATCAGGACAAAGATTGTTATTTCTGGGTATAGGTGTCTTGGCTGGCTTACAATCTTTCATCTCAAATCTTTCTAAGATGCCCTTGAAATACTTAGATTGATTGATGAAGAGCCCTTTATCAATCTGCTTCACTTGAATTCCAAGGAAGAAGTCCATCTTTCCTATAGAATTCATCTCAAACTTCTTCCTCATGATGCTTTCAAAGTCCTTGCACATTTGGTCATCTGAGGAATCAAATCTGATGTCATCAACATAGACTTGTACAAGCAGCAAGTCCTTCCCAGACTTCCTTATGAACAATGTTTTGTCTATTGTGCCTCTGGTATAGCCATTCTTGAGAAGAAACTGAGATAGTGTCTCATACCACAGCCTAGGTGTCTGATGCAACCCATAAAAAGCTTTATCAAGTGTGCACACATAGTTGGGGTGTTGTGAGTCTTCAAATCCAGGTAGCTGGCACACATAGACTTTTCTGTCAATATCCCTATTCATAAATTCACATTTCACATCAAGTTGATAGACCGTAAAGTTTTTGGATGCAGCAAAAGCAAGAAAGATTCGCACAACCTCAAGTCTTGCAACAGGTAGGACATCTGTGTAATCTATGCCTTCCTCCTATGTGTATCCTTGAACAACAAGTTTTTATTTGTTCTTGATGATCAAAGCTCTATCATCTCTTTTGTTTTTGAATACCCACTTAGTGCCAATAGGGACTTGTCCAGGTGGCAATAGACACAAGTTCCATACCTTTTGCCTCTTGAATTGAAGTGACACCTCTTGTATTACTTCTATCCAGTTGTTGTCCTTGAGGGCTTCTTCCACCTTCTTTGGTTCCATCTAAGAGAGAAAGCATAAGTACAAGCAGACATTCCCATTGTGGGTCTGACTTCTTGTTTTCACACCTTCTGAGACATCCCTAATGATGTTTTTTGCTGGATGAGTGTTGTGTATCCCGAGTCTAGGAATCACATCTAGTTGCATAGATAGATCTAGGTTTGAGATGTTTTGCTCAGGATTTTGAACACCATGACTAGCTGATGTCTCATACTCATTCATTGAGGATAGAGTCAATGAATATGTGACAGCATCAATGGTATTTTGCTAAGAAGCAGCATCAATAGTTGCCTGTTCCTCAGATCACTGTCTTTATCAGCTTAGTGTGGAGTACTTGAGTTGTCAGCTGTTGAGTTATGAGGCTCAGTAGGCTGACAACTTGTTGAAGCTCCATTGTTTCTTGAGATATTCAAGATTTCAAGACTTTCAGTTGAAGGAGCTTGATCTTCATTTCTTCTTGGTGAACTTGGAATAGGTCTAGGTAACTCAAACATTTGATCTTTATAGGGATCACTTTGAGTTCCTACTCCAGCTCTACTAAAAATGTATCCTCCGGCTTCACCTCCAAACTGAACAGGACCTCCATTAAAGTGTTCAAATTATTGTAGGAGATATTTACTCCCTTCCATGTGCCGGGAGCATCCAATGTCCACAATCCAAACATTTCCATTCTTGTCATGTGGATGTCCCTACGTATAATATGAAATGATTAGTTACTATTAGAAACCTAAGCCTTATTGGTCTTTGGTTCTTCTAATGCAGATGATATAATTGAACCATAATTGAGAAGAAGAAAAGGTGAAATGATTAGTTGTCACCACCTTTTCTTCCAAAGCAGTCTTCTTCTCGGAAGCTTTCAAATGATTCTTTTTATTCCTTTATTTGTTCTTTGGCTTGTCTTCCGAAGCCATTTTCCTGTTGGAAGAAAAAGTTTCTTCCGAAAGCAACTTGGCTTCGGAAACAAGCTTTACTTTCCTTACACTTGGACCATATGGTAAGGTCCAAATATGAAACCATCCTTGACTCCTTCTTTCTTAACATTGGATGCATAATGTGTGCTTGCTGGATTGTAGTAACAATCTTTAGCCATGTGGTTATGTAGACAACAGACTATGCATTCAATGTTATTCTTGATAGGGCATGCTGACTATTGTTTCTTGCACTTCTTTTATTCTTCAATAGCCTTCCCCTTCAATTTTTTATCCTTTATCTGGATAGGTGTGCTGGTACTACACTCCTTTCCTGAATCCAGATTTCCAACCACTTCAAATCCGGCTAAGAAGAATACTCCCCTTTGCTTTGGGTCTATCTTCAACTTTGACTTAGCCACCTTCTTGGCATTTTTTCTTGCTACCCTAATTTTGTTCTTTCTGGCTTTGGTGGTTAAGGGTGGATCATCAGCCATGGGGATGAGGTTTTCTACCTTATCCTTCCCTGTGGTGGTTTCCATAATTGCATCATTCTTCTGCTCTTTGATTAGTGGGTCAGCAGTTGGAAACTCTTGCTCATCAGTACCACATCTTGGCTATCTAATAGACATAAAGGAGTGTGGTGGAGTAATTTCATTGGTTCCTAACCCACTTTTGTTTTGATAGCACACCCTTGAGTAGGAGGATGATGCAATGATGGTGTTAAGTTATGCTCTTCAATGCCATACTTTTTGGCTTTAGCGTCAGCTATCACTAGCTGGGCTTGAGCCTCAATCAACATGGAGAATAAATCCTTTATTTAAGCCCTGTAATTTAAGTGTTCATGTTTTAAAGAGGATATAGTTTTCTCTAACTCTTCTATTTTGAGTTTGTAGTCAGATTCTACTCTCTTAAAATCAGATTTTAGTATATGTAAAGACTCAATATCAGATTTAATTTCCATGTTATAGTCCTGATACAATTTAACTTTAGCAATTCAGGCTGGAGTACAGAGATGCTCATATACCTTAGTGTCTTTAGTTCCAGCCATGAGAGCTTGAGCAGGAGTGACATCTTGTACCATGAAGCACCAATCAACTTCTTGAGCAACAGCTGTAGTTTGTTGTTTAGTGGGTTTGGCTGTAGCCTTTGAGGTAGTAGGATGTTGGGAGGCTTGAGTTTCTCCAGGATTAGATCTAGGAGCTTTGCATTCCCTTGCAAAGTGACCAAGCTGGTTGCAGTTGTAGCACTTGGCATTTGTCTTGTCAAATCCAAATTAGCTGTTGGTTTGGTTTTGAGGGAACTGCCTTCTAGTTATTTTGAAGAACTTCTTTACTCTATAGGTCAGGAGAGCCAACTATTGGACAATGTCCATGTATTCTACATCATCTTGGCTGAAACACTCCAGATCATCAAAACAAAATTGAAAATCTCCAGAGTGCTCATACCCTGAAACAAAAGCACAACTATATTGTAAAGGATTTTGTTGAGCCAGTTGAGGCCTGGGTGTCTCAGGGAATGTGATGTATGGCCTAGAGGAAGATGATGGTTGTTGAGGGTACATCAGGTACAACTGGGGCTGGGGAGTTCTTAAACCTTCAGCAACATGTAGAGCATTGCTAATAGGATGGTTTAAGGGTCTGTTCATCTGATGGCTTTTCTGAGTTTCCATCTCCATACGGTATCCATCAAGGATTTCATATAGTTCAGTCATAGTGAGAGTGTTGAGATTCTCAGTTCTTTTGATTGAGACATAATAGAAAGTCCACTCATGAGGAAGTGCACTCATGACTTTCTTACTATGTCTCTCTTCTTAAGAACCACTCCTAGAGACTAAAGAGAAGTGATCAAGTCCATGTACTTAAAGTATTGTTGGCTCAAGGTCATACCAACAATATATGTAAAGTTCTCAAACATCTGCTTCACCACATCTTTCTTGGACTCCTTGGATTTAGTAGAACCAGAGTACATCAGCTTTAAAGCATCAAAGAGTTCTTTGACAGGCTCACATTGCTTAAAGCCTACCATTATAGAGTTTGGTATAGCCGTAAGAAAAACAGTCATGGTTTTACAGTCAATGTCCATCTTCTTGAAGTCATCATCAGAGTAGTCTTCAATAGCCTTCTCAATCATGGCACCATTACCAGCTAGGGATTCCACCTTTGGATGGTATGGACCATGAGTAATTGATCTCCACATGCGGTTGTATTGATACTTGATAAAGCCTTCAATACGTTTGCACCAGGTTTGAAAGTCATCAGGAGTGATGATTGGAGCCTTGGTCATGGTTCCCATCTCAAACTTAAAAAATTTCTGGTTAAAAGCCATTTGAGTGAAGTGAGTGAGTGTGAAGAAAACAAGGGTGGTTTGGGATTTTAAGATCTCACAATCAAGAGCCTAAAAAGGTCTGATACCAATTGCAGGATCGATGTTTGTCTCATAACACAAGATATTCTCACAAACTCACTTAATATAACTCTGGTTAATGAAGCAGAATCTCTACTAAGTTCATAAGTAATATAATAAGTTAATGAAAACACAATAACACAAGAATGGTTTCAAGATACTTGTATATATTACTTCTCAACTTTGTATTACAAGGCTCTTACAAGCATGGTTACTAAGTTACATGGAGAAACTATATATACTACTATCTACAGCTGGTTATACTTGGAAAACCAGTTGGAATTTACAACTAGACAAATACTACATTGCTAAAAGTAAAGCATCTAAGATAAAGTAATAATATCCTAGATTAGGTAGTTGTTGGTCCTTATGATCAATTCAACAGTGCACTTGATGTATAAATAATGATTTCCCACTGATTCAACATAATATTTGCAATAACATGATGAACAATTTAGAATCTAAACAATAACAATCAAACAAAGGCTCAATGATAATGATAATAAGCTTCCAGCCGTACACACAAACTTGCAACAAAGATATTTTGTATTAGGGTTTTGCCATTTTTTTTACACAAATAGAAAAATTACAACATATAAGCTATCCTAATTTCGCTGGCAGTTTCGCTGACTAGCGAAACTGCCTGACTATTAACTAGGTTCACCCGGCAGTGAATTACAGTTTCACTGGGTATACAGTCACAGCTGACTCCGGGCGAAACTATAGTTTAGCCCGTAGTTTCGCTGGAATATAAAAGTCAACAAAATACAAATTACAAGAGAAAGACTAACATTTTCATCACCATCATTGTTATCATCATCATTATTATCATCATCATCAGGACTTGAACTTCCACTTTCACTGGAATCATCATCATCATCATCTTCAACATCATCATTGTCATCATCAGATTCATAAGGTTCAATAAGATCATTTGGGTCTACAGGTTCATCCTAAATGAGATGAAAATGATCCTCATTGATATTCACATCATCTTTAGCAACTGCTCTCATATAGTCAAATAATGGAACGTTTATAGCACCAGTTACCATTGCCAACTTCTTATAAGTCATCTCATTCATGTTTTCCAAGACCATCACTTCTCCATTGACTCCGTATGCTTGGAAATCAGGATTCTCAACATTAATGATCATCTGTAAGAATCTTGGATACATCAAATATTTGTTCCGTATGCCCTTCTCCAAGTTGAATATAAAACCATTCATTATCCACTTAGCCATGTTGAATCGTAGATTGGTGGCTAGGGCAACTATAGGAGATGCAATCTCTACAGGGAAAGAGTTCCATCCAGCACGCCTTTTAGACATGCAGTGTTGGAAAATGTAACACAGTAATTTCCAATGATTAAACACCCAAGCACGGAAAAATTATTTCTTGGGAAAGGGGTCAGGATGACCCATAGCTAGGAATGTCTCTCTGCATTCATTATAAGACAGTTCAGCAAGATCTTGTGGTTCATTTTCACCAAGACTTAATGCTTCTCTTATTGAGTCTTCTGACACTTCAATCATTTGGACATTTGTGATAAACCCTCTTAAAACTTTCCTTCCATGATCATCAACTTCAATAGTTGCAGTAGACCAGAACTTCTTTATCAATCGCATGTATATAATTGGCTGGTAACACATAGCATATACGTACTTTGTCCTCAGTAAAAATCTAATCATTTCCTCGTACCCCGTGGCTTCACGAACATCTTCATTTAAGAAAGCTGCCACATTGTGTTTAGGCTCAAACTTTAAATTTGCCATCTGAAAATGATAAAAATAAAGACACTTAGACATATCAGAATTTTTAATGATGAATCAATTTTGATATTTTTGTAAGTTTGAATGAATTATTATGTTTTAAAATTTTTTTACTTTAACTTTAATTTTTGAAAATTTTAAATTTTTAAGAATTTTGTCAAAAACAAAATACATTCAAGTTAGTGAGTAATAAATTTCAAACATACCAATTTATTAACCTTTTTAAATTAGGATTAAACAAAATATGAATTTATGATTTAATTTTTTATTTTTATTAAAAATTCAAAACTGACTGTTCATCTTCATCAGTTCGACTAATGAACTTAATCATCAGGAACAATTTTTTGATGAAAATTTGATTTGAATGTGTCAATATGATCGAAATCAAAGTTATATCATCAAACAATCATCAATTTCAGTTTTTAAATCAATTTTGATTACAACTTTCTAAGATTTCAGTTCGAATAGGTATATACGTCCGTATAGGGTTAAAACGCCCGATCAAAATCAACTTAAAACTTGAAATTTGTATGAATTTGTTCGATTACATACGTCTAGAATCAAAGATAACACTATCAAATGCAAGATTTGGACATAAATCAATTGAACTCAGAGATTCGGTGAAGTTGAATTCAGGGAATTTGAGTGAATGAAATCACAAAGTGTTGTATTTATACTAAGTGAAATTTTTAGGCGCATGAGCACTGTTTATACGCATGAGGTTAGGCGCATGAACACTGTTTGTGAACATGAGACTGAATTTTTCACTAAGTACTTAGGCGCATGAGCACTGTTTGTGCGCATGAGGTCAGACGCATGAGCACTGTTCAGATGCATAAGCACTATTTAGGCGCTTTTGCACAGTTCAAGCAAATGAGAATACCTGAAACGCCTAATACTTGGAAATTTTTTTACTAGAAACGCCCACTTGAAAGCTTGGTACTGTGTAGGCGCAGATGATTTGTGAAACGCCCAACACTTGACCACAAATTTCAGACTTATGATAACTGTTTAGACGCATGACAACTGTTTAGCCGCATGATAACTGTTTAGCAGCATTAGGTTTTCTGAAACGCCCAACACTTGTGCAAATTCTGAAATATCATCATGCTCCTAATTTTGGACTTTTGAACATTGTTTAGGCGCATGAGATTGCTTTCATGTGTCTAACACTTGTAATATTCAATCTTCCACCTGAACACTGTTTAAACACATTAGTACTGTTCACATACTAATTTTTAAACAATTTGTCAAATTTTGACTTTCACCCAAAATTTACATAATTGACCCTCAATTTTGAACTTTTGACATTTCAAACTTTTATTTTTAATTTAAAATTTTATTTTTATGTTTTAACCTTTTTATTTTTGTTTTAATTTTTTTTAAAAATAATTTCCCGTCATTTTAGTCTTTAAAATTTTAACAAATAGTCTCTTATTAAACTTTTGCAAGAAGCTTTTTCACTTTAAAATGTTTTTCAGGTTCATTTTTTACATTATGTCAAACACACACATGCTTGAACTTTTTAGCTTCATCCTTTCTATTCAAAACACTAAATTTTGGTTTTTCATATCTTGAAATTTGAATTATTTTCTCTTAGAATTTTTACTCATTTTACTCTTTACTCTCCCTAAAATTTTAAGTTTAACAAACTTAGAAGTTTCTTGAATTTGTCACATGAAGAGTACACTAATCATTGTTAATATGACTGCACACATAACAAACATGCAAAAATCAAAATTAAAGAAGAATAAAAATCTATTATGTACAATGAATCATATGTCTGCAGTGAGATCATATCACTTAACATTAGCACATTAAAATAAAAAAATTTATTTATAGTCATAGACAGTGAATAAATCCTGATCAAGTGTGTTCCAGGTCAGCATTTCTGTAGCAAAGGAGACACGAGATCTAAGGACAAAACATGAGTGCATTTAGCAAGATATTCAGCACACTTACTTTTTCAATTCTTGGATTGATTAAGGAACAATTAGATATGACATTATGCAATCACACTTAGACTTAGAGAGGTTAATTCTCATAAAGATATGTAAGAAGTCACTATTCTCAACTTGTTAACCTGACATATACTATAACCAGATCTCATTTGGTATTTGTGTACATTGGCATCTTGTTGCATCTGTGAGAATATATAGGTCTGTAATCACTTACAACAAAGGATATCTCACCACTTCAGGTCTTTGATAACTCATAACAGAGAAGTGTTAGATGCTCTAAATAATTAGAGCTCAATGGTTATTCATATCACCATCAGGTGTAAGATTATGTCTTAACAAGCAATCAATTTGAGAAATCAACAATACTCATTAGTGCTAAGATAGACAGACATGAATGCATGAGTGATTTAGTTTAATCACAAGAATTTACTTTTTCTGTCTAATTGCATGAACTTACTTACACATCATATCCGATCACGTCAGACTTTGTTATCGAGTGAAGTATGCAACTGATCATGCTAATGTATCTATCATTTCTCACATATTGCAATAACAGATTCATCCTAAATAATGAATTAACAAAGAAAAACTGTATTTTTTATTTTATTTTTTATTTTTTTTAGTTTTTGTCTTATATTTTTATCTTTTGATTTTTCAATTTTCTATTTTTGTATTTGGTTTTGCTTTTTCTAAGAAACATGCACACATAAAATACAATCATGCAATTAACTTTGACAGTTTCTCTTGCTCTGTCTTATTCAGGTAAGGGAGGGTTCTGATCATATTTGGACTCAATTAACTGAAATACTCAAAAACCAGTTTTTAAATATGATTAATATGACCAATTGACTCAAACAAATACTCAAACCCTCTTGGTAAGAAGGCTTTAGTAAAAAGATCAGCCAACTATTTTTTAGTTGCAATTTGAATCAGAATGATTAAACCTTTTTCAGAGTTATCTCTGAGAAAATGATATCGAATCCCGATATGTTTTGTTTTTGAATGTTGAACAGGATTAGCTGTAATGAACATAGCAGCAGTGTTATCAATGTAAATTGGAGTTTTAAGAAAATTGAACCCGTAATCCAGCAGTTAGTTTTGTAACCAAAGGATTTGAGAACATCCTGCTGAAGCAGCTATGTACTCAGCTTCTGCGTTTGAAACGGAGATATTTGTTTGTTTCTTACATTGCCATGAGACTAATCTGGGTCCTAAAAACTAACAACCACCCTTAGTTGATTTTCTATCTTGACAACATCCTCCATAATCACTATCATTATACACATATAACTCGAAGTTTCCTTCATAAGGATACCATAACCCTAAGGCCGGTTTTCCTTTGAGATATCTGAATATGCATTTGAAAGCAATTAAGAGGGATTCCTTCGGGTCTGATTGATACCTCCACAGACACAAACACCATACATTATGTCTGGTCTAGATGCAGTAAGATATATCAATGAACCAATCATAGATCTGTATAAAGTTTGGTGTATAGATTTTCCTTTAGGATCAGGCTCAATCTTGGAATTTATGTCAGCTGGAGTTCTTATAGATTGACAATCTTGCTGTTTAAATTTCTTTAAGAGTTTGTCAACAAACTTCTCTTAATTTATGAATATACCATCTATAATTGCTTGACTTGATGTCCGAGAAAGAAATTTATTTCTCCCATAGAACTCATTTGAAATCGAGACTTCATAATTTCTTCGAATTCATTGCACAATTTTGGACTTGTAGAACCAAATATGATATCATCGACATACACTTGTACACATAAAAGATCATCTGCATCCTTCTTTATAAACAAGGTTGGATTGATTTTCCCTCATGTGTATCCATGTTGGATTAAGTGCTGTGATAATGTTTCATACCATATTCTTGGAGCTTGATGTAGTCCATACAAAGCTTTGCTAAGCTTGTACACACGATGAGGAAATTCCGAATCTTCAAAACACGAACACATCATCGGTGAGTGGACCATACAAAAATGCACCTTTAACGTCCATTTGATACACTTTGAATCTCATGAATGATGCATAAGCCAGGAAGACAAGAATTGATTCAAGTCTTGCAACTGGAGCAAATACTTCATCATAATCTATTCCTTCCTCTTGGGTGTATCCTTGTGCAACGAGTCTCGCTTTATTTCTAATAAAAATTCCTCTATCATCAGTTTTGTTTCTGAACAACCATCTTGTGCCTATGGCATTTTCTCCTTTAGGTAAATCCATAAGATTCCACACTTCTTGTTTGCGGAATTGGAGTAATTCTTCTTGCATAGCTTCAATCCAACTATTGTCCTTTAACACTTCGGTAACATTTTTAGGAACAATTTGAGAAAGAAAACACGAGTATAAAAAAACATTTGCTTGTTCATATTTACTCCTCGTAGTTCTCTCATTCAAAGGACCGATAATCTGAGATGTTGGATGGTTCTTGTGAATACGAGATGTTGGAATCGCATTCCCTTGAACATGAACATCTAGATTAGTTTGGTTCAAGTCGGAAAGTTGATACAATAAGTTTGAAGAATGTGGATTAAAATAGGGAACTTGAGTCGGTGAGTTGATGAAATAATCAAGATTACCGTTATCAACTGCATCACCAGAAATAGATGATGTTCTAGACTCAGGTTGTATAATTTCTATACCATCATTAGGAATAGGTTGTGAAACATCTTGATTTTCTAAAACAGAATGATCTTCATCTTGTTGAGAGAGATCATCATTATTTTCAAATCGAATTATAGAATTGCAGTACCGTTAAAGGGTACTTAAGCTTGCACTTAGTTAACACACTTAGGAGGATCTTATGATCACTTAACAATTCAAATAAGGAACTGTGAACTTTTTCTAAAGATACAAGACAAACACAAGTAAAAGTAAGAGAAAGAACACAAGATAAAATTTTCAAGGAAGTTGTATATTGCTTCTCTAGTTCTATTACAAGTGTTGTACAAGTATATTATGAATACAAGAACCGGAGACTACTTATACTACATCCTACAACCGTTAATATGCAAAAAGACAATTGGAAGTGACTAATAACAACAAGATCAGCCTAAAGTCAAAAGGCAAATTGCCTTTTGACTAGTGACTATGACAAGCCATAGCTCACTGACTTTCCTATTACAAAAAGCCAAGAAGGAACAAAAATAGAAACTTGCAGGCGAAGACCTTATCTACTTTATCATAAAGTATGGAAGTTTCACCAACTAGTGATAGTAGGTGAACTACCAGAGCATGCAGCGGAAAGTAGGTTGCTTTATGATAAAGTTGATGGAAAAGCTATATTTTCTCTCTCTTCAAAAGAAAATCAATCTTGTCATTGAACAGCTTTGGAAGACTTTGTCTTGAGAGCTTTGGAAGAATTCATCTTTTACCTTTGGAAGAGTTGAGTCTTTGGCTTTGGAAGACTTTACACTTAGAATATTTTTCAAGTTCAGTGTCAAGCTTCCGCAGCAGTTTCTTCTGAACTTTGGCTTCGGAAGATTTTACACTTAGCATTTTTTTTCAGTGTGTAAAACTTTCAAAGCTAGTTCACCTTTGTTCCAAAGTGCATGTTGGAAGACTTGGTTGTTTTGGTATCTTTTGGTTGCATCAGCCTCTTAACCTCCCCCTAGGCTGATGCTACCAAAACAGAGAGGTTCTTCAGACTGGGATAGTCCACATGAGGATCTTTAGAATTCCTTTCTTCATCAACAGATCTGGATTCTTCAAACTCATGAAGTACCTTCTCATGTCATAGAGATCATGCAGAGGGAGTTCAAGCATGTCACTTGTGAAGTAGACATGTTGTTCTCCCTGATCTCTAGTGACATACCATCTGTCTGGATCTTCAGCAAAAGTCTAGGACAAAATTTGTCTTCCAATAAAGAGAGGCTCTACTATGATAGGAGTTGGGTGTGAGTCCTCTTCATGCACTTCCTCAAGATATTCTGACTCATCCTGAGGTTGGGAAGAGGATGCCTTTCTTCTTTTCTTCTTTAAAGATGATCTTCTTTTGGCCATCCTCTTTTTTCTCCCTGATGATTTTAACTGAGAGGGTTGGTCTTCAGTACTAGGTTCTCTAGTGGATTCCCTCTCAGTTGGGATCTCCTATCTCCCAGTTTCAGAAGGAGAGGTAGGAGAACCCTGTTGTGGGTTAGAAGATGAAGTTGGCTGTTGTGCAGCTTCTCGTGCAGGTGGTGTTGTCTCTATAGGTTTCACCTTTACCTCAACTTCAGGTTGAGCTTGACTTGATGATGAATGAAGGTCCACAAGCTCTCCCCTGTTAATCTTTTGCTTGATCACCCTTATGTGCTCCTCTATTATGGATAAAGACATGGGACCAATCCTCCTTCCAGAGAACCCATACTGCTTCAAGAAGCTTATCATCCTCTGCCTATCTGCCGACTTTTTCTGACTTTTCTGGATGATGGCTCTTGACTTTGCAGCTTCTTCCCTTTGCCTCTTCTTTGCAGCTTGCCTTTCTTTCTTGGCTTGCTTTTCCAGCTACTTATTGTATTCAAATAATATATAATCATAAGGCAAGGGAAGGAGTGCAGGTGCCTGATAGAGACCTGTGGCACTCAGGACTTTCTTTAACTGGGGAGAGGACAAGAATATTCTTGTAAAGCCTTTTTCTCCTCATTTCTTCATTGTGTTTGAGGGTCAAGGCTGCTTCCTCTCCTTTGACAATTCAATGTCAACCAGTTCATTTAACTCTTCTAAGGGGAGAGAGATGAGTTCATCTATGTTGTAGTTCCTGGTCCCCAGATAGTTGAGCTTGGCTTCTCTTAATTCATCTTCTTGAGTGTTTGGTATAGGGACAGCTAGAATTGCAGCTTGCATGAATCCTGGGGAACCACTTGAACTCTCTCCCCTCAGCTTCCTCTTCCTCTCTCTCTCTTCTTCTTCAATCTCTTCAAGTGTCATCTTCCTTATGCCTTTGTCAATTGCAGATCTTGATGACTCAGTCTGAGGAGAGCTTTGGCCCTCACTGCTTGATTCAGCAGTCAAGCTCCGGCCAGAGAGAGGTTGTGAAGAACCATCACCAGCTGGTGCCTCACTGAGGGTATGGGGTGCTAAAGGAGATCTTGTCTCAAGGTTCACAGTCTCAGCCTCTGGGCCTTCAGTCAAGGCTTTCCCTTTGAAGCTAACCTTGGGGTCTACCTCAACATCCAGTTGACCAAAGGCTTCTACTGCTAGCCTCTGTCTATATGATGCGGTTCTCCTTTTAAATTCTACCAGCACCTAGTCTTGAATTTGATTGACTAATCTGACAGCTTGTCTGTTATTGCTTGGGTTAATAAGTGCCAGATCTACCAAGTTAATACTCATAGAAACTCAGGGTGGAGATCTTGAGAATTTCTTGTTGACCCTGAGCTATAGAGATCATAAAAGCTTTCCTATCACTGTCATACCCCCAACCCTAGATTGGGTTCTCAGATGGGGTAGACATTCCACCTCTAGAGAGTGATCTGGAACTGTCATACCCCAACCCCAGATTGGGTTCTCAGATGGGGCAGACATTGCTCTTGGTACTCCCTCCTCAAACAGTTGTTGAATGAGCAGTTCCAGATCACTGTCTAGAGGAGGTTGCTGAGCATGGACAACTACAAGATAGGATGGTGAGTCCTGTATGTCCATACTTGAGGAAGAACTCCCAGGTTCTATAGCTGTCAGAACTTCCTCCCCCTTTTTGGTAGCATCACCCTCATGCATAGGTGAGCTGGGGAAGTGATCCATAACATCCATAGGTTCTTATGGACCTGGATGAGTTTGTCCTATGGGTCTCTCAGCTAACTGGCCCTTGAGATCGGTGATCTCAAGTTGCTGGTCATGGACCTTCCTTTGCAAGATATTCACCTGTGATTCAAGGTGAGCTATCTGTGAAACCAGGGTGCAGATGTCTTCGAGTTGGTGCACCCTGAGTTTCAGACTCCCCTCATCTTCAGTTGAAGAATCATTGGGGGATGAAGGAGGTGAACCGAGGTCTGCTTCTTCACCACTAGCATGGGGTTCTTGGCTGCTGGGTTACCATGGTAGAGGTCTTAAACATGTAATCACTAGAAACAGTGAGAGCCTCTTCCACATGGATCTCCTAGACAATCATAAGAAGATCCACCTCAGTTTGGGGTGTCTGATGTGGGCTAGACAGGGGTGAAGTAGCAGTACTCATCTCCCCTTGAGTGTGGGTAGAGTGGGGAGAGTCATGATACTCACTGAAACCCAAATCTTCATCAGAATAGAAGTCAAGGCTGGGTATGGGGCGGTTGAGATCAAGTGGCTGGGGATGGTAGCTTTCCCCTAAAGGTTGATCACTAGAGTGTTAAGACTCAAAGAGATGGCTTAAGGCTGTTTATGAAGTTGTGAGCTCATCAGGCTGAGCATGAGGAACCTCAGCACTGATTGTTTGAAAGATGGGAGTGGTTTGCTCTTCAGGGGAAGTAGGAGCTCGAGATTCCACTTCCTCCTATATGGGTTGTGATATGGGGGCCTGCATATGCTCAGTAGCAAGTGCAGGGTGCGCTTGGATTTTCTTTGGTAGGTGATTTTGATAGTAGGTTGTATTTGAGGTGGGTGAGACGTAGAGGGTGTTGGTCCATCACTAGCTGGGGCTGCTAGGATGTCACCTTGAGCAATGAGCTCAAACATTTTTGAGACAAGGACTGTTTCTACCCCTGAGAACCCAATAGTTGGCTTTTTCAATATCTTGAAAATGCCAGGCCTCATATGTGCAAGTTTAAGAACATTACCTGTTCCCCTCAACTGTGGTCCCAATTCACATTTAAGAATGCGTTGAACATACCGGGGGAACATGTAATATCCTAAGGAATCCAAATTGGCTAGTAAATTTGTAAAAACAAAATAAGAGTACCTGAATTTGACCCCGTGAACCATCCTATAGACAATGAAGGAGAGGTCTTCTGGAATCTGGTCCCGTCCTCCATGTTTGTTGGATAAGCTGTGGATGACGACATGGAGGAGGTATTTCCATTGGAATGAGACCTTTCCCTTCCAGAAGGTCTTGACTGAAAAGTCACCTTCGTAGCCCATCTGTGCAAAGGATTGGTTGACAGAAGCTTTTGGAAAGGACAGCTCACCTGCTTCATCATCCAGCTACAAATGGGTGTTTATAATGGCTGGAGTGATGAAAACCGTCCTCCCCCGCACTGTGGCAGACAGTGCCTTCTCCCCGTCCATGGTGACCTCTTAACAGGTCCTCCAGAACTCAAGCAACTGATCCTCATAGAGAGGAGGATCGATTGTAAGGGAGGTGAAGTAGTGAGACAAAGAAAGATACCTACACACGTCTGAGAAGCTTGGATCCTTCTCAGAGTTTAACAGAGCAACTTGATTGTGTTGCTTGTGTAGGTGCATGGTGAAATCAGGGTCGTTACGACGATCAAGATTGGCCATTTGAAAAGCTTTGTAGTGAAGGAAAGAAGAAGAAGATGAAATTTGGGGGTAATTTTAGGTTAAGGAACAATGAGATAAGTGAGATGAAATAGAACCATTTGGAAAGATATACTCTGGATTTGAGACAATGTTATGACAAAAAGATAAACTTTGAAATCCGCAACTAGGTCCTACTTCTGAAAAAGGCGCCCGAAAAGTTAGTTTTCTTGGAAGTAGAAAAAGCTTCCGAAGGCAATTTTGGTTTCGGAAGATTTGCAATTAAAGCTTCCGAAAGCAATTTTGCTTCGGAAGATATTTCAAAGAGTTTTGAAAATTTTGGCTACGGAAGAAATAAATGAGTCTTCCGAGACTAAATTTCTTTCGGAAGAAATTTGTTCCTAAAATGCATTTAAGTACTTATACTAAAATTTAATCTTCGGAAGATACTTCAAGATTTTCTTCCGAAGGTAAATCTTAGATAAGCTGTTTAAACGATTTAAGACATAAATTTTCTTCCGAAGGAAACTTTTGCTTCTTCTGAAGGTAAATTTTCATCATTCTAAGAGATATCTTTTTTAAAAGTTCATTTTTCTTCCAAAGAGAACTAGGCTTATGAAGTGATCTAATAGAAAACCTAAGACACACAGTTTTAAGAAATAAAATTGATTAAGTTATTAAGAAAAATCTATTCAAAGTTAATCATCCCAATAGCTGATACAAGATATTTAAATCTCTGTTCATCAAATGCTTTTGTGAACAGATCGGCATATTGTTCATTTGGGTTAACTTTGATTAGTTTTATCAATACCTTTTCAAAATTATCCCTAATCAGATGATACCTGATGGTGATGTGTTGGGTCCTTGAGTGCTGCATGGGATTCTCTATAATAGAGATGGCACTGTTGTTGTCTATGTGGATGGGAGTCTCTTTGAAACTGAACCCATAGTCTAGCATTTGATTCTGAATCCAAAGCACTTGAGCACAACAGCTGGCAGTAGCAATGTATTCAGCTTCAGCAGTTGATGCAGACACATAGGATTGCTTCTTGCATTGCCAAGAGACTATCCTTCCACCTAGGAACTGACACCCCCTAGATATGAACTTTGTAGTCATGTTATAGCCACCATTATCACTATATGTATAAGCATACAGATTGAAGTCTAAATTCTTTGGATACCAAAGGCCTAGATTTGGAGCACCTTTGAGATACCTAAGGATCCTTTTGATAGTGTTTAGGTGTAAAATCTTGGGGTTGGCTTGATATATTGCACATATGCATGTGGCAAACATGATATCAGGCCTGCTAGCAGTAAGATACATAAGTGACCCAATCATAGCCCTATAGAGATGTTCATCAACACACTCCCCCTCAAGATTAGGACCAAGGGAGTGGTTTCTGGCTATAGGTGTCTTTGCAACCTTACAGTTAGTCATCTTGAATCTTGTAAGTATGTCATGTACATACTTTGACTAACTGATAAAGATGCCATCTTCAACCTGCTTCACTTGAATTCCTTGAAAGAAATTGAGTTCCCCCATGGCACTTATTTTAAATCTATTCTTCATCAGCATCTCAAAGTCTTTGCAGAGCTTTGGATTAGTTGAACCAAAGATGATGTCATCCACATATATCTGAACTAGCAATGTGCAATTTTCTGTTTCTTTGATGAAGAGAGTCCCATCAATAGTACCTCTTTTGTATCCATGTTGACAGAGGTATGTTGATAGTGTCTCATACCACTTTCTTAGAGCTTGATGTAGTCCATAAAGGGCTTTATCAAGCTTGCAGACATAATCTGGATGATCTGGGTCTGCAAAGCCAGGTAGTTATTTAATATAAACTTCTTTATCAATCACCCCGTAGAGAAAAGCACACTTCACATCAAGCTGGTAGACCTTGAAATCCTTGGATGCAGCATAAGCCAGAAATATTCTTACAGCTTCAAGTCTTGCAACTAGAGCAAAGACATTAGTGTAATCAATTCCTTCTTCTTGAGTGTATCCTTGGACAACCAGTCTAGCCTTGTTCTTGATGATGATCCCTCTATCATCTTTCTTGTTCCTGAATACCCATTTGGTTCCTATGACACTCTTCCCTTGAGGAAGTGGACATAAGTTCCAAACCTTCTGTCTTTTGATTTGAAGTAGCTCATCTTGCATAGCTTCAATCCAGCTACCATACTTCAAAGCCTTATCAACCTTCTTCGGCTCTATCTGGGATAAGAAACAAGAATGTAGACAAACATGGTTGTCATGAGCTTGAGTCAACATTTCCAATGATGTTTGTGGTGGGATGTGACTTGTGGATCCGAAGTTGAGGGATCACAGCAAGTTGGTTAGACAGATCTTAAATTTGAGAAATTCTGATCTGGTAATGAGGTGTCTCCCACCACATCAGCATACTTATCAAGAGAGACTTGATCCAATGAGTGTATGACATCATTCATGTTGTCTACAATGGAGTGGTTATCAGCATCAAGAAATTCTTGATCACTATCACCATCTCCAGTTCCTCCACCTACATTTGAAGTTCCTTCTCTTGAATTTTGAGCCTCTGAACTGGAATTTGAAGGCAATTCATTTGAATCAGCAGTATTTGTCATGCTAGTGCTGATGGGAGCTTCATGTGTAGGGTTAGTCACCACTGGAGCTAAAGTAGTCTTCTTATTTGGTCTTCTCAGCTCAAATCTTGGATCAGGATCTTCTGTTGACCTGTTATCTGTAGATCCTGAAACATTCTCATTGAAAGTCACATTGGCTGACACCTTAATGATTCTAGTTCTGATATTGTATACTCTATAAGCCTTATCTTGACAAGAGTACCCAATAAAGTGTCCATCATCTGATTTCTCAGCAAACTTGGCTATTTGATCTTTGGTATTCAAGATAGTACAGCGACATCCAAATGTTTTGAGAAAACCAATGAATGGTCTCCTTTTGTGCCACAGTTCATAAGGAGTCTTACCATGTGTCTTAACTACCAAAACTTTGTTTTCCACATAGCAGGTTGTGTTGACAGCCTCTGCCCAGAAGGTGATGGGCAGCTTAGAGTCAGACAACCTGGTTCTTGCATCTTCAATAAGTTTCCTATTTCTCCTCTCAGCAATACCATTTTGCTGAGGAGTCCTGGGAGCACTATATTGTCTTGAAATACCCTTTTCATCACAAAATGTGTCATGGATTTGGTTTTTGAATTCAGTTCCTTGATCACATCTTATGATTTTGACCTTATGATCAGATTGATTCTCAATTTTCAAAATGAAATTCTTTAAGATTTCAGGAGTTTCATCCTTAGTACTAAGGAAAATCACCCAAGTGAATCTTGTGAAGTCATATGTGATCACCAAACAGTATGAGGTCCTTCCTAAACTCATTACACTGGTGGGGCCAAACAGATCCATATGTAACAAGTGTAGGGGAGTAGTGATAGAGTTCATTTCCTTTGACTTGTGAGACACTTTGTGTTGCTTCCCCTTCAGGCATGCAACACAGTGGTCATCACTTGTAAACTCTTTCTTTGGCATTCCAGTTACCAAATCATTCTTAATCAGTTTATTCATGTTCTTAAAGTTTACATGGCACACTCTTTTATGCCAAAGGAAAGACTCATCACTATTTTCTTTAGATAAAAAGCAAGAAATCTCTCCAGAGGGAGATGTTTCCTGCAAGTCCATCTTGTACATGTTCCCTTTCCTGGGGGCTCTGAGCAAAATATGCTCTTGAGGAATGTCAACCTCGGCCTTGAGAACAATGCACTCATGCTCAGTAAAGAGCATGTGATGTTTTTGGTCACAAAATTGGGACACACTCAAAAGATTGTATCCAAGCTCCTTGACAAAATTTACCTTCTCAATACAGAGTTTACCATTTGAGACCATGCCCCTACCAGTGATGTAACCTCCTGCATATCCTCCAAAAGCAACTGGTCCTCCATCAATTCATTCAAAGTTTTGAAGTAGGAACTCATTGCCTGTCATGTGCCTGGAGCAGCCACTATCATTGATCCACACATTTCTGTTTGCCTTTGGTTGTCCCTGCATAAAAGAGATGATTTAGTTACATTTGGAAACCCAAGCCTTATTTGTCTTGGGCTTATAAAGTTCAGATGAGGGTAATGAAACAGTAAGTGATCCTATATTCAGGCTTTGAGGATCATTTGTTGTTGATGAGGAGGAGCTTTCAGTCTCAAGGTCTTCCTTTATCTTCCACACCATCTTCGGAAGATTGGGCTTGACCTTCAATACTTTGGAAGCTTTTGTAGCTTCGGAAGCTTTGGAGACGGATCCTTCGGAAGATATTTCCTTCATTGCAGCAAGCTTTAGTGCTTCGGAAGCATTCCTTTCTTCCAAGACCAACTTTTCTTCCAAAGGCAATTTCCTACTTGCCTTCTTCTTCCTTTTAGAGCTTCCGAAGGAAACAGATTTTCCTTCCGAAGCTGTTTGTTTCTTCTTCTTCTCAAAAGTTTTCTTCTTGATCATGTGGATAGTACTCTTGGGATTGTATTAACAATCCTTAGCCAGATGTGAAGTACTACCACACATAACATAATCCAAATCTTTCCATCTGAGAGTCTTCTTTCCAAAAGAAGATTGAGCTTGAACACTTTTCATTTCTTTCTCCACCTTTTCAGATGATGCAGCAGGCTTCTTAGGGTGAAGCTTGCTCTTTGAAGTGGATGGTTCGGGCTGTGTAGCAGTGACACACAGCTGATCAGTCTTGTTGTTGTTGCTGGAGTGAGTTGAAGCTGCAGTAGAACTCTTGGTACTAGAATTTTTGACAAGATCTTCAGCTTTCATCACCTTTAACCCTGCAGAGATAAATACTTGTTTCTGTTTGGGATCAAAGGTGGTCTTGATCTCTTGAGCTTTTCTGGATTTTCTCTTTGCTCTTCTGATCAAGTTCTTTCTCTTGGTTTTGCTCAAACCAGCTTCTTTTTCCTCCTTTGGAGCATGGTGACCCTTTTTGGATTAACTCTCTTCACTCATCTCAGAGTCATCCCTCACCTTCTCCTCTTCATCCCCTTTATCACTGGGGTCTATAGATGGCAGCTCATCTTGACCAGTTCCACACTTAGGAGATCTGACTGATAGTAGAGTGTATGGAGGAGCTATATCACTAGATCCCAGTCCCTGCTTATTCTGATAACACACTTTTGCATACAGAGATAAGGATATCATGTTCTTAAAGGTCTCTTCTTTAAGAACACATTTTTCTACCCTGGCTTTGCTGATCACAAGCTCATCCTGGCATTCAATCAACTTGGTAATGAGATCCTTAATTTGAGTCTTGTAGTTTGTTTGTTCATGTTTAAGAGTTGAAGTTGTTTTCTCTAGATCTTCTATCTTAAGTTTATAGTCATTTTCAGCACTTTTAAAATCAGCTTTTAAAATATTTAAAGACTCAATATCAGATCTCATTTCCAAGTTGTAGGACATGTATCTATTTACTTTAGCAATACATTCAGGGGAGAAAAGATGTTCAAGTACCTTGGCTTCATCATGATTAGCCATGAGTGCTTGGTTTGGAGATGCATCTTCAGCTTGAAAGCTCCAATCAAACCCTCCTTCTTCAACAGCAACTGCAGCTTGCTATCTTGGCCTCTCATTTGGTTCCCTCCTTCAGTGTAGTTTGGCCTGGATGACGCTTGGCCACCATTTGACTTAGGTGCCTTGCATTCTCTAGCAAAGTATCCCATCTGGTTACAGTTTTAACACTTTACTTTGCTCTTGTCCAGCCCAAACTTGCCACTGGCAGCATTGCTAGGAAACCTTCTCCGAGTCCTCTTGTAGAACTTCTGCGCTCTGTAAGTGAGAAGAGCCATTTGCTAGTCTATCTCCATGTACTCCAGATCATATGGATGGATACAGTCCAGGTCTTCAAGAGCGAAGAGAAAGTTGCCTATACTTTCATCAGTGGAGACAAAATCTTGAGAAGAACTTGTCTCTTGGAAGGGACTTCCTTGGATATAGCACTCTCTGGGTGTCTCTGGGAAGGTGATGAAAGGACCCTTTTATGAGGTTTCAGGGTAGCAGATGAGATGATGCTGTGGTTCTCTACTGTCCCTTTCAACCACATGAAGGGCTGAACTCTGGTGAGTGTTGGAGCTACCAGATGAATTTTGCATATTCATCTCCATCTGGTATCCACTGAGTATCCCATACAACTCAGTGAGAGTAAGGGTCTTAAGGTTTTTATTCCTCTTAATGACCACACAGTAGTGTGTCCATTGTCTTGCAAGAGAGGACATGAACTTCCTGACAATATCCCTGTTCTCAATAGTTACCCTAACATCAGCCAGAGTATCAATAATCTCAACATACCTGAAGTATTGTTGATTCATGGTTTCACCTTTTTTGTAGGTGAATTTTTCAAACTGCTACTTCAGGGGATCCTTTTGTTCTCCTTGGCTTCATTTGAACCCTCATGCATCAGTTTCAGTGCATCCCATAGCTGTTTAGCGGTCTTGCACTTCTTGAAACCTCTGTAGATGGAGTTTGGAAGAGTAGTTTGGAGGGCTGTCATGGCTTTCTGATCAATGTCATTTCTTTTCCAGTCTTCATCAGAAAAGTCAGTCCTCTCCTTTGGTATCATGCCACCACCAGTAGCAGCTAAAGAGGTGCATGGTACATGAGGTCCATTGACAACAGACTCCCACATCCTGAAACCTTGAGACTTGATAAAGCCTTCCATTCTTTGACACCAAGTGTCAAAAGTCAGGAGTGATCAGTGGGGACTTTGTCATAGTTCCAGTTTCCATACCAGCTTTGGAGATAGCTGCCATTTGAAGAGTTAAGTGATGTGTGTAACTAAAAGGATTTGAAGATGGTGAGATCTTACAATCAAGAGCCTGGAATGCTTTGATACCAAATGCAGGACCGTTAAAGGGTACTTAAGCTTGCACTTAGTTAACATATTTAGGAGGATCTTAAGATCACTTAACAATTTAAATAGGGAATTATGAACCTTTACTGAAGATACAAGATAAACACAAGTAAAACAAGAACAAGAGCACAAGATAAAGTTTTCAAGGAAGTTGTATATTGCTTCTCTAGTTCTATTTCAAGTGTTGTATAGGTATATTTTGAATACAAGAACCGAAGACTACTTATACTACATCCTACAACCGTCAATATGCAAAAAGACAGTTCGAAGTGACTAATCTAGACAACAGATCAGCCTAAAGTCAAAAGGCAGATTGCCTTTTGACTAGTGACTATGACAAGCCATAGCTAACTGACTTTCCTATTACAAAAAGACAAGAAGGAACAAAAGCAGAAACTTGCAGGTGAAGACCTTATCTACTTTATCATAAAGTATGGAAAATTCACCAACTAGTGATAGAGGTGAACTACCAGAGCATGCAGCGAAAAGTAGGTTGCTTTATGATAAAGTTGATGGAAGAGGTATCTTTTCTCTCTCTTCAGAAGAAAATCAGTCTTGTCTTTGAACAGCTTCGGAAGACTTTGTCTTGAGAGCTTTGGAAGACTTCATCTTTTACCTTCGGAAGAGCTGAGTCTTTGTCTTCGGAAGACTTTACACTTAGAATATTTTCCAAGTTCAGTATAAAGCTTCCGTAGCAGTTTCTTCTGAACTTTGGCTTCGGAAGATTTTACCTTTGTTCTGAAGTGCATGTTGGATGACTTGGTTGTTTTGGTATCTTTTGGTTGCATCAGCCTCTTAACTTCAGAGGTTCCTACAAGAATCTTTGACAAAAGAGAAAAATGGATAATCTGGGCTTGAATCATCCATATCCTCAAAATCTGAATCATCACTGAAAGAACCGAGATCTCCTTGAGGTTTCTTCTTACCTGTAGAATCAAGCAAGTTAGATTGATCAAACAAGTTAGATTGAAAAGAGGTTAACAATGAATATAAATCAAATAACCAAGCTGGACCATTTGAAACTGATGGAAAATGATTTTCAAGAAATTTAACGTTGAATGTTTCAAGAATAACATTTGTCCTAGAGTTATAAACTCGATAGGCTTTTGAAACAGATGAATATCCAACGAAAAATCCATCATCAGATTTTGCATTAAATTTTCCTAGCTGATCACTTGAATTTAAAATCATAACTAGTCAACCAAAAGATTTAAGAAAATCTATGTTTGGTTTCCTGCCAAACATCAACTCATAAGGAGATTTCAGTTTGTCTTTCACAATTAAAGTACGATTCTATATGAAACACACGGTAGATATGGCTTCATCCCAGAAAGTGATAGGAATTTTCTCATCTGCTAACATGGATCGTGCAGCCTCAGTCAAAGTTCTGTCCTTCCTTTCAGCAACTCCATTTTGTCGTGGAGTTCTGGGAGCACTGAACTGATGAGCAATTCCTTTTTCTGCACAGAACATGTTAATATTAGCATTTTTAAATTCAGTACCATTATCACTTCTTATTATTTTTACTTTTTGGTCTAATTGATTTTCAACTTTTGTGATAAATTCTTTTAATAATTCAGCCGTTTCAGATTTTGCATCAAAAAAATAAACCCATGAAAATCTTGTGAAGTCATCAATGATAACTAAACAGTAAGATTTTCTTCGAATACTCTTTACATTTGTTGGTCCAAAAAGGTCTATATGCAACATCTGAAGAGGTTTAGAGTTTGAGTTTATTTGCTTGGGCTTATAAGAGGCTCTGTGCTGTTTCCCCTTTAAACATGTTTTGCATTGATCAGTAGTGGCAAACTTCTTTGATGGAAGGCCGATAACATGATTTCCCGCTACAAGCTTGTTCATATTCTTGAAGTTGGAATGTCCAAGACGTCTATGCCAAAGCTGACTTTCGACATTTGATGCTTGAGCAATAAGGCATGTTGTTTCTGTAGATGGATAAACTTGAGACATATCCAGCTTGTATACATCTCGATCCCTAACAGGTTTAACAACTACCCAGTCTTTGCTAAACTAAATACCTGGCTTCAAAATGTAACAAAAAGAATCATCAAAAAGTACAGAATATGATTTATCACAAATTTAGGAAACACTTAACAAATTAAAGTTCAACTGTGAGCAGAAGTTGACTTTATCGAAGCTTATTATCCCGTTGGATACTATTCCCTCGCCTGTGATTTTTCCTCCTGCATCACCACCGAAGGCGACGTGTGTACCATCTTTAAACTTAAAATCTTGAAGTAAGGCATGATTGCCCGTCATGTGCCGGCTACACCCGCTATCCACATACCATGTGTTAATTGGTCTTCTCGGGCGCACCTGCATTTCAAGAACAATTAAGTTGAATTATCAACCCAAGCCGAGATGGTCTTGGGCTTGCCAAACTTGTCAACAATAGTAAATTGTTTAAAATGAAGTTTGTTCACATCCGGCTTATTTTTAATGAAATTTCCAATTCTATGATTCACAAATTTTTGATAATTTTTAAGAAAATTCATACCATTGAATTGACTAATTTTTGAAAATTTTTTATTGTTCATTCTCACTGACCTTGGGATAAATTGATTGTGAATGTATTGTTTTGGTCTTACAAAGTTATTTCTTTTGAAAGATCTCAAGCCTAATGAAGGTTGGTTAGTTAATCTTAGAAAATCAACAGTTTGATTTCTTTTAAACTGAGGATTAACATAACCTTTGCTAAATTGTGCATTAGAAATTTCCTTGGAGAAGTCTTTCTAAAGTAACAATTTTCCGTGTTGTGAGTCCGTTCATCACAGAAGGTACAGTACTTATTAAAATAACACTCTGATGTTGAGTGATTTCTCATATCGCATATGTGATAGTACCTATTAAAAAAACATTCAGCAATGTTGTGATTGTACATGTCACAGATTTCACAGTACCTCTGTGGAGTTTTGAACAACTGTTTATTAACTTTCGATGTTGACGCAACGTTTGATCCTTGTTTAGGTTTAGGCGTCTAAAAATTAATTTGTTGCTTTTGATTTGATAGTTTGTTCTTTTGCATATTTGGTTTTGGATTTTGTATATGAACTTCATTCTTTGATTCCTTAGACACAAATCGTTTAACGACAGCGGAAGACTTCGAATCTGAACCTGTTTTCAGATCAGAGTTCGATTTGTTCTTAAGAGTTTGTTTAACATCTTGAATTGAGTTCATGTTCAACATACCAGCAGACACATATTTAATTGGTTTAAATTTATTTGTTTGATTTGGTGTTTTTGTTTCATTATCTTGACTCTTATTTTGATCAGGTTTAGCTTTAGTCACTTTTCTTCTTCTTCTTTGATTCCTTGATTTTGTGGAACTTGATTTTATCTGAGATTCAACATCTTCAGGTGAAGATTCTTTTTTAGTTTCTTTCTGTTTTTGATCTTTTTGACATTTAAACTGTAGAGTATTTAGATCATATGAGTTTGAATCTTCTGATGTTTCTTCCTTTTGTTTTGCTTTATCTTTGTTCTTAATTATCACTTCCTCCAAAACAGATTCGTTTGGAACAAAAATTTTCTTACTTTTTGGTCTTGGTTCATATGATTTAACTTTTATTGGGTGACCGTATTTGATCTTTTCAGTATCTTTTTCTTCAAAGATTTCTACATTAGTTTTCTCTTCTTCACTATTAGAAATCTTGTTTTTATTTTGGAAAGCTTTAAGTTTAGCCTTATTTTCAGGAGAATGATCATGCGTGTTGAAGTTCTCTGGTAAAGTATTTGTTATAGATTCAGGCACCTAAGCCTGCTTTTTGATTTTCCTTTTGTTCACTTACTAGTTGTTCCATAAATGCTTTGGAACTTTTTACTTTTTCTAGATCAACTTGTGTAGCAGCATGTGCTATTTTCTCCTGTTCTAAATTCTTAATCATTTCTTCAAGTTGTTTGGACACAATTTCTAGTTTTTTTAATGTTTTGTTCCATGATGTTTGCAAAGAAATGATCTTTTCATCAGATATTTTATGGTCATTTTTGAGTTTATTATGCATTAATTCTTCTTGCTTGAGCTTGTCACAAATTTTTTTCGAGTAAGTTCGATAATACTCTACTAGTTCAAAGCAAGATTTGGTGCATAGTTTTTCCCTTACTTCAGTTGGTATTTTAGAAAATATAGGTGAAGAAGTCTTAGAGTTGGAAGATGAATTTTCAACCTTTGGTTGATCTGACTTTGCCATCAATGCAACTTTTTCTGAATACTCTTTAGGATCAGATTTATCACTCCAATCATATTCTTCTTCTTCATTCTCAGAATCATATTTAGCCTTTGGATCACTATCTTCTGACCAATCTTCTCCTTGAACTTCTGCAATAAGAAATAAACTAGAGGTTAAGTCAGCTGTAAACTGCTTTGCATATGCACTCTAGTCATATCCATCCTTCATGCTCACTACTAAAGCTTTCTTGGGTTCTTCAGAAGCTTTTGAGTCATCTTTAAGTTCAGGCATTGGTAAGCTTTGATATATCTATTGAAATGTCTTCTGATACTGTTGTAGAACTCTTTGATTGCTTGAACTAGCTTGACCATTTGCATTCCCGTGAGAAGTGACCATAGCTATTGCAATTGAAACACCTTGATTTAGACTTGTCAAATCCAATAGTCTTGTTAGCACTTGGCTTGTAGTTCCTGTTGACATAAGTGTGTTTCTAAGTCCTGTATGCAATCATCACCATCTGCAAGTTTAGATCCATTTCCTCCACATCATCTGGATCCATTTCAAATAAGTCCAACAAAACAAGATCTAATTGAGTTAAACGACTACCTTGATAAGCTTGAAAACTAGCCATAAAAGCAGTAAAATCTGATTTGGACTCTTCATCCTATAATAGGATGTTAATGACATCTTTAACTTTGCTAGTTTTAGTAGAGTTAACAAATGGAGTCTCAGTTTGAGGTTTAGAGCTTTGTGGTTTAGGAGGAGACTGAGGTTGAGGTTGAGATGCATAAGCAGGAGCACTTGTATATGAAGAATCTATAAAGAACCCTACTCCAACAAACAGATCACCCTCTTCTTCTGGTAAATTCTAGTTCTTTGCCATAAAGGCATTCTCCACAGCGCTAGTAGGAGATGCAACATACTTGTATTGAGACATTGATGCTGCTTTATCATTGTTTATTGAGCTTTCATCTATCTCAACTGACTCAATTTTTGCAATCGACTGATCAAGATCCATAGGAAATTTCTCAGTATGCTTTAATAGTGTTACTGTTTGTTTCCATGAAGATGGAAGAGCATTGAGAAGCCTGAAGTTTAGATCTTTGAGATCATTTTTGATGCCAGCAGTTGACATCTCAGTTGTAAGTTGCAGAAATCTATTCATCATTTGGTTATAGTTTCACCAGATAAATGCTCAAACAACTCTAACTGCCTCTTCAGTTTCTGCTTCTTAAGATCTTGAATCTCCTTACCACCTTCACATATTATCTTCAAACCTTTATACATGGTATATCCCGTTTGATATCCATCAATTTCTAGTTAAGACTTCAAGTGGCAATCCTTTACACATCAAAGAATAGGCTTTAATGTCATTCTTTACTTTTCTTAGATCATCACCTTGTAACCCATCTTTAGGATATGGTTTTGGAGAGTCTTTAGTGTAAACAAACCCTCTATCAGGACCATCTGAAGTGATAGGAATATGCGGTCCTTTTTCTATTGACTTCCATAAGTCAGTGTCAATAGAATTAAGATGATGTTTCAATCTAAGGGACCAGTTCTTAAAGTCTGCTCTGTTCTTCAACTTGGGAACTCTGTTCTCAGAATCTTTTGATTTTACCATTTTTAATTTTTGTTTTTAAGAAAAGAATTTGTTTTTGTTGTTTTTAATTTTTGAATTAAAAAAATGAATTGAAAATTTTTTTGGATTCTTTAAAATTTTTTATTTTTTTTTTAAAAATTTCTAAGTGTTGAGTTGATGCGCCTAAACAGTGATGAAGCGCCCAAATAGTGGTGAAACTCCTTTGAGTTTGATTGAAATGTCTAAGAGATTGCCTTAGAAGAATTCTCAAACGCCCAACTTGTAATGCGCCTGAACAGTTGTGAAACGCCCAAACAGTTGTCAGACGCCTGGGTCTCAAAAACGCCCAAACAGTTCAGATGTACCTCAACAGTGGTAATGCGCCTGAAAATACTTAGCTTCTGGGAAGTTTCAAAGTGTCCACTCAGTTGTAATGCGCCCCCATAGTGGTAAAACGCCTAGACCAAAGTCGCCTTAACAGTTGTGAAACGCCTAAATAGTTTTCAAGTGCCAAAACACTTAGGCAATTTTCAGTAGTGTTTTGACCTAATGCGCCAAATTCAACAGATTCAAACAAACTCAGATTTGCTGAAAATCTTCAAAACTTGTTGAATGGCTCTGAAAACTTCCAATTAGACTGTAATTTGATCGATTAACAGTCCTTCATATTCAATTTCATGAAACAATACAATTCGATCTTTAGATTGGAAACTTAGTTCAAAACATTAAAGAACAGTTCAACTACTGTTTTGATCAATTTTTCAATTTTTAATGAATTGAACTGCAAATTGTGATTTAATTCATGTTTCTGATGATGAAACACAACTAAAATCAACAATTGTTAGATTAAATTGATTATCAATCACAGATTAAGGTGATTCAAAAGTTTGACAGTTTGACAAACTCAAATCATTGAACCAACAACTCTGATACCATTTGATAGGATCAAAAGGGATCAATCTGTGATGATATTGTGATACAATTCAATCAAAATAAACACAACTAATCAATTCAATGCAAACAAATCAGAAAAATTCATAGTTTTTCATTGATAGTAAGCATAGAAAGTACAAGCTTAGAGAAATCTGTTACAATTCGTTTAAACTAATTCTCAGGTCTTTTCTAAGGTCTTCTCTACTTTAAACAAACTGTGCTATTTATACTATCAAAGAAAACAAAATAAGGAACATATATTTACAAAATAAATACCTAGACTATGACAAAACTATACAAAGACTGATAAAGACTAAATGTTAATCTTCGAGAGGCATCTACATCTAGTGACATACCATCTATCTGGGTTTGTAGCAAAAGCCCAAGACAAGATGGGTCCCTCAACAGCAAGAGGCTCTACTTGAAGTAAAGTTGGTTGAGTAGCCTCTTTTTGATCACCCTCAGGATGTTCTGACCCATCCTGAGGTGTAGTGGTGGATGCCTTCGACTTCTTCATCCTCTTCTTGACCCTTCTTATGGTTATCCTCTTCCTCTTTCTGTATTTTAATTGAGAAGATTGGTCTTGAGTACCAGATGTTCCTTCTTTATCCTTCTTAGTTGGGTCCTTTTCCTTCACATGTTCAAAAGGAGAAGGTTCAAGACCCTATTGTGGGTCGGAAGATGAAGCTGGCTAAGATGCAGCACTAGGTCCAGGTTATGTTGTCTCTTGGTGTTCAACCTTGACATCAGCTTCAGGTGGAGCCTGACTTGGTAGAGAATCCAAGTCCACCAGCTCACCCTTCTTAATCTTCTGCTTGATCACTCTAATATGCTCATCCATAATAGATAGAGACATTGGACCAAGTCTTATTCTGGAGAACCCATACAGCTTCCGGAAGCTCGCCATCTTCAATCTATCAGTAGACTTCTTCTGATTGGCTTGGATGGTGGCTCTTGACTTAGTAGTCTCTTCCCTCATCTTCCTTTTAGCAACTTTCTTTTCTTTTAATACTTATTTCTCTAACTACTTGAGGTATTCAAACTCAATGTACTCATATGACAAGGGAAGTAGATCTGCTGCCTGATAGAGACATGTGGCACTCAGGTAGGTTATCATGTTTTGTCTATCTTGTTCTCTACCTACCTGAGTTTCTTGTTTAATAGCCACAACCTTTACTTCAGTGTTTTTTGAACTGGAGAGAGGACAGGAGCTTTACAAAGTCTTTTTCTTTTTATTTCTTCCTTAATCTTGAGGAGCAACTCTACAGCCTCAGCCTCCTTCCTCTCTTTTGTCACTTCAATGTTAGCCAGTTCATTTAAAACATCCTAGGGAAGATGGATTATTTCATCAATACTGTAGTCCCCCTGAATAATTCAATCTGGCTGCCCTTAACTCATCCTCATGAGTGTTTGGCCTGGGGGCAACCCTTGATTGTAGCTTGCATGAAGTTGGGATCTCACTTGTTCTCTCTCCCCTTGCCTTCCTCTTCCTTTCCTTCTTCTCCTCCTCAATCTCATCAGCAGTCATTGGCCATTTTCCTTTGTCAAGCACAGGCTTGTATGACTCGGGGAGGAGAGAGCTTTCTCTATCTGGAGTTGATTAAGTTCTTGAGCTATGGCTAGGGAAAGCCAGTGAGTCACCTTAACCAGCTGGTGTCTCACTGAGGGTACTGAGTCCTAAAGTAGTTCCAATCTCATGGTTTACAAGGAGTGCAACTAAGGTTTCCCCTTCAAAGCTAATCTTAGGGTCTGCGTTAATGTTAAGTTGACCAATAGTTTTCCCTGCTAGGCTCTTCCAATATAGTTTTGATCTTCTCTTGAACTCTTCAAGCACCCTTAGCTGAATCCTCTCTTCCAACCTTTTATCTTGCCTGTTTTGACTTGGGTTGTCAAGTGGTAGGTCAACCAGAGAAAACTCTCATAATATCTTTGGGTTTAAAAATTGAATATGTAGGACCATGTGAAGGGTGGTCAATACAATCAGTCTCATAATGAGTAGTGATTTAAAACACTTAAACATTCACATAGGGAACCGGCTTTGAGTATGATAATACTAAGAACACAAGTAAGTAGTGAGATAGAACTAAGAACAAGAACAAACAAGTATGGTTTTCAAGGATGTTGTATATTGCTTTCAAGTTCTATTACAAGTGTCACAAAGCATATTAGAATTACAAGGACCCGAGACACTTTATACTACAATCTACAACCGTCAATACTTAGAAAGACAGTTGGAAACACTAATCTTGACAAAAAGATCAATGTAAAGTCAAAAGGCAGATTGCCTTTTGACTAGTGATTATGACATGCCATAGCTCACATCCTTTTCTAATATAAAATGGTTTACAGGTACAAAAATAGGAAGTTACAGACAAAGACCTTATTCAACTATTTACAAAAGCATGGACTTTTCACCAACTCATACAAGTTGGTAAGTCTTCAGAGTTGCAGCAGAAAGTGTCTCAGCTTTATGTAAAGTAGATCGGAGAAAGCATGTGTTCTCTCTCTTTGGAAGAAATCGGTCTTCCCAGAAAAATGACTTCGAAAGACTTTGTCTTTGAAGCTTTGGAAGACTTCATCTTTGGCTTCGAAAGATTTCGACTTTGGTTTTGAAAGATTTTACACTTAGACTATTTTCTGATGGAGAGTGTAAAACTTCTGAAGCAACTTCTACCTTGTACGTCCAGTGAATGCATGCAGGAAGACCCTTGGTTGTTTTGGCTTCTTTGGTTGCATCAGTCTTATAATCTTCTGATATTACCTTACAAACTCCCCGAGGCTTATGCTACCAAAACAGAGAAGTTCTTCAGATGTTGATAGTCCTTATTAGGATCAAGACCACGCCTCTCTTCATCATCTGGTCAGGATCCCTTAGTCTCTCATAGTATCATCTCATATCATAGAGATCATGTAGAGGAAGATCAAGCATGTCTTGCCTAAAGTAGACATCTTGACCTCCTTGATCTCTGATGACATACCATCTGTCCGGATTGGCAGCAAAACTCAAGGACAAGATGGATCTTCCAATGACAAGAGGCTCTAGTTGAATAGGAGTTGGTTGAGCAGCCTCTTCATGCACTACCTCAGGATGCTCTAACTCATCTTGAGGTGTGCAGGTAGATGCCTCGGTCTTTTTAATCATTGAAACACATTTCCTGGCCATCCTTTTCCTCCTCTTTGAAGTTTTTAACTGAGAGGACTGGTCTTCTGCACCAGATTTTTCTGTTGTGTCTCTCTCAGTTGGGATCTCTTCTCTTACAGGTTCAGAAGGAGATAGAAGAGAACCCTACTATGGATCAAAAGATGAAGTTAGCTAAGATTTAGCTCTAGGTTTAGGTTGTGTTGTCTCAGGGGGTTCAACCTTCACCTCAACTTCAGGTTGAGCTGGACTTGATGGAGAATGCAAGTCTACAAGCACTCCCTTATTACTCTTCTGCATGATCTCTCTTATATGCTCATCCATAGTGGATAGAGACATAGGACCAAGCCTCCCTTTGAAGAATCCATACAGCTTCAATAAGCTCATCATTCTTTGTCTGACTTCAGACTTCTTTTGGCTTTTGTAGATGATGATGCTTGACTTTACAGCTTCTTCCCTTAACTTTCTCTTAGAAGCTTTTCTTTCTTTTGTAGCTTGTTCCTCCAGCTGCTTTAGATATTCAAATTCAACATACTCAAAGGATAAGGGAAGAAGTGCAACTGCCTGATAGAGTCCTGTGGCAGTCAGGTAGTTGATCAAATTCATTCTTTCAGCTTCCTTGTCTACCCGAGGTTGTGTAGCTGCCACAGCCTCTGTCTCAGGACTTTCTTGAACTGGGGAGAGGATAGGAGCATGTTTGTAGAGCCTCTTCGGTCTCCTTTCGTCCTTGAATTTGAGGAGCAATGCTACATCCTCTACCTTCTTCCTTTCCTTTGACAACTTATTGTCAACCAGCTCATTCAACTCTTCTAAGGGGAGAGATATGAGTTCATTAATGTTATAGTTTCTAGTGCCCATGTAGTGTAGCCTAGCTACCCTCAACTCATCATCTTGAGTGTTTGGCCTGGGGGTAGCCCGAATAGCAGCTTCCATGAAGCCTAAGGACCCTCTTGAACTCTTTCCCCTTAGCTTCCTCTGCCTCTCTCTCTTTTCCTCTTCTAACTCCTCAGAGGTCATTTTCCTCTTCCTTTTGTCATGCACAGGCCTTGGTGATTCAGGGTGGAGAGAGCTTTGGCCTTCATTGCTTGGTTCAGCAGTCAATCTCTGGCCACAGAGAGGATGTGAAGCGCCTTCACCAGTTGGTACCTCACTAAGGGTACTAGGTGTTGAAGGAGATCTTGTCTCAAGGTTCACAGGCTCAACTTCTAGGCCTTCAATTAAGGCTTTCCCTTTGAAGCTAATCTTAGGGTCTACCTCAACATCTAGTTTACCAAAACTCTCACCTGCAAGCCTCTATCTATATACTTTTGATCCCATCTTGAACTCTTCTAGCACTTTTCCTTGAATCCAATCTACTAATCTTTCAGCTTGTCTATTTTGGCTTAGGTTGATAAGTGGAAGATCAACCAGATGGATGCACTCACAGAAACTCAGGTTTGTAAAATTGAAGATCTCCTGTGACCCTGAGCTCCAGAGATAATAAGAGGCCTTCTTTTTGTGTCATACCTCCATCCCAAGATTGGGTTCTTAGAGTGAAGAGATAGGGTAGACATGGATCTAGGTATACCCTCCTCAAATAGGCTATATATGAGTGAGTCCACATCAATGTGAACTTGAGAACGTTGCTGAGCATGGACTAGTGCAAGTGAGGGTGGTGAATCGTCAAAGTCCATACTCTGAGAAGAACTCCCAGGTTCTATGACTGTTCTGACTTTCTCCTCCTTTTTGGTAGCATCACTTTCTTACATAAGTGAGCTGGGGGTTGAGTCTATCATATTCACAAGTTCTTGTGGACCTGGTTGAGTTGTTCTTAGTGGTCTCTCAGCTAGCTTGCCCTTACGATCGGTGATCTCAAGTTGCTGGTCATTGATCTCAAGGTGCAAGTTTTAGTCAATGTGTGCACCTTTAGCTTTAGACTCCCCTCATCTTTATCAGAAGAATCATGGGGGGATGAGAGAATAGGACTAATGTCTTCTACCTCATCACTTGCATATTGTTCTTGGCTGCTGGATTTCCCCTGCATCATGACAACTTCAAGAGAAGTGTCAAGAGGATGGATTGCCATGGTCGAGGTCTGAATGATATAATTAGGAAGATCCACCTCAGTGGGGGGTGGATGATGTGGGCTAGACATGGGTGAGATAGGCGTACTCCTCTCTCCCTGAGTAAGGGTGGAGAAGAGAGACTCATGGTACTCACTGAAGCGCATTTCTTTATCATCATAGAAGTCAAGGCTGGGAAATGGTTGGTTTACATCTAGTGGCTGGGGATGGTAACTGTCCTCGGAAGGTTGTACACTAGAGTGTTGAGACTCTGAGTGAAGTCTTAAGGATATTGGGGTTGTGAGCTTATCAGGCTGAGCATGAGGAACCTCAGCACTGATTATTTAAGAGATGGGAGTGGTTTGCTCCTCAGGGGAAGTGGGAGCTTGGGTGTCCACTTCCTCCTGCTTGGTTGGTGATATGAGGGCCTGCACAAGCTGAATAGCATATGCAAAGGTTCGTTTCATTTTTCTCTTGTATGTGATGGTTATTGTAGGCTGTATTTGGGGTTGGGAGGTGGAAGGTGTGGGTTCAACACTAGCTGGTGTGGCTAGGTTGCCACCTTGAGCAATAAGCTCAAACATTTTTG
Organism: Flaveria sonorensis; assembly: GCA_025506505.1. Lineage (NCBI taxonomy): Eukaryota > Viridiplantae > Streptophyta > Magnoliopsida > Asterales > Asteraceae > Flaveria > Flaveria sonorensis. The sequence continues at coordinate 37,397,056 of CM046423.1, forward strand.
GGACTAGGGTTGTTTCTACCCCGGAGAAGCCAATAGTTGGCTTCCTTATAATTTTGAAGATGTCGGGCTTCATCTGTCCCAGTTTTCGAATATTACCTATTCCCCTTAACTATGTGCCCAGTTCATAGTTGAGAATGTGCTGGATATATCTAGGGAACATGTAATACTCTAGGGAGTCTAAGTTAGCAATTAAATTGGTATATACAAATTGTGAATACCTGAACTTGACCCCCTAAACCATCCTATGGACTATGTAGGAGAGGTCTTCTAGAATCTGGTGCCATCATCCATGCTTGTTGGATACGCTGCGTATGACAACATGAAGGAGGTACTTCCATTGAGAGGAGACCTTCCCCTTTTTGAAAGTCTTGACTAAGAAGTCACCTTCATAGCCCATCTGCTCAAAGGAGTGGTTGACAACAGCTTTAGGAAAGGACAAGTCACCTTCCACATCATCCATCTAAAGATGTGTGTTTATGGTGGCTGAGTGATGAAGATTGTCCTTCCATGCACTGTGGCAGACTGTACCATCACCCTGTCCATGGTGACCTCTTTGCAGGTCCGCTAGAAGGCCACAAGTGATCCTTATAGAGAGGAGGATCAATGGTGAGGGACGTGAAGTAGTTGGACAAAGAAAGGTAACGACAAACCTCTGAGAAACCTGGATCTTTCTCAGAGTCTAACAGAGCAACCTGATTATGTTGCATGTGAAGATGCATGGAAAAATCGGGTTGGTTTCTGCGGTCAAGGTTGGCCATTTGAAGTAGCTTTACGATGAAGGAAGATAAGGAATGAAGGCGGTTTGTGGGTGAAATTAGGTTAGAGAAATACAGACGAAGAGGAGAGTGAAAAGAGGGGGAACCGTTGTGAGAATATATATGAAATGGATTTGAGACAAAGTTAAAAGAAAAGGATAAACTTTGAAATCTGGGTGTCGTTCCCACCTTTGAAAAGTGCCCAAAAAGGTAGTTTTCTTGGAAGTTTAAAATCTTCTGAAGGTAATTTTGCTTCGAAAGTTTTGAGAAAAAGCTTCTGAAGCCAATTTGGCTTCAGAAGATATTCTTAAGAGTTGTGAAAATTTGGCTTCAGAAGAAAAATACTTGGACAATTTTTCTTCCGACACATTTGGTTTTGGAAGATATTAAGACTTGTGAGTTTTATTCTAAAGAGAATAAATCTTCCGAGACTTATTTGCTTTCGGAAGATATTAGTCCTTCAAATACATGCAAGTACATAGAAGCATATTTAAGCTTTGGATGATATTCCCAGAATTTCTTCCCAAGGTAAATTTTTATAAGTAGTTATTTGATTTGAAGACATAAATTTCTTCCGAAGGCAACTTGAAATCTTCCGAAAGAAAATATGTTTTGAAAATTTTTCAAAAATCTAAGGAATATCATTAAAAAAATTTCTTCCAAAATAAACTGGGTTTATGAAGGTGATAAAATAGACAACTTAGGACACGCAGGTTTTAGAAATAAAGTTAATTTAAGTTTTAAGAAAATCTACTCAAAGTTAATCATCCCAATAGCAGATACAAGATATTTGAATCTCTGTTCATCAAACGCTTTAGTGAACAGATCAGCATATTGTTCATTTGTGTTAACTTTGACTAGTTTGATTAATCCCTTCTCAAAGTTATCTCTAATCAAATGATACCTGTTGTTGATGTGTTTGGTCCTTGAGTGCTGCACAGGATTCTCTATAATAGAGATAGCAATGTTGTTGTCTATGTGGATGGGAGTCTCTTTGAAGTTGAATCCATAGTCCAACATCTGATTCTGAATCGAAAGCACTTGAGAATAGTAGCTTGTAGCAGCAATGTATTAAACTTCAGCAGTTAATGCAGAGACACAGGATTCTTTCTTACACTGCCATAAGACAATCCTTCCACCAAGGAATTGACATCCCCTTGATGTAGACTTTGTAGTCATGTTGCAGCCACCATAGTCACTATATGTATAATCATATAGATTGAAGTCAGAACTCTTAGGATACCAAAGGCCAAGCTTGGGAGCACCTTTAAGATATCTAAGAATCCTCTTGACAGCAACCAGGTGTGACATCTTGGGGTTGGATTGATATCTTGCACAGATGCATGTGAAAAACATGATATCAGGCTTGCTGGCTATGAGGTACACAAGACCCAATCATAGCCCTGTAAAGACGCTCATCCACACACACCCCCTTAAGATCAGGTCCATGGGAGTGGTTTCTGGCTATGGGTGTCTTAGCAACCTTACAATCAGTCATGTTGAATCTTGTAAGTATGTCTTGTACATACTTTGACTGACTTATGAATATGCAATTGTCAACTTGCTTCACTTGAATTCCCAGAAAGAAATTGAGTTCCTCTATGGCACTCATTTCAAATCTATTCTTCATCAGCCTCTCAAAGTCTTTGCAGAGCTTTGGATTAGTTGACCTAAATATAATGTCATCCATATATACTTGTACCAGAAATAAGTCATTCCCTGTTCCTTTGATGAAGAGAGTTCCATCTATAGTACCACTCTTGTAACCATGTTGATAGAGATACTGAGATAGTGTCTCATACCACTTTCTTGGAGCTTGGTGCAGCCCATAAAGAGCTTTATCAAGCTTGCAGACATAATCAGGATGATTAGGGTCTACAAAGCCAGGTGGTTGTTTGACATACACCTCTTCATCAATCACCCCATACAGAAAAGCACACTTGACATCAAGTTGGTAGACCTTGAAATCCTTGGATGCAGCAAAAGTCAGGAATATTCTTATAGCTTCAAGTCTTGCCACAGGAGCAAAAACATCTATGTAATCAATCCCCTCTTCTTGTGTGTACCCTTGAACAACTAGTCTTGCCTTGTTCTTGATGACAAGTCCTCTATCATCTTTCGTGTTCCGAAAAACCCACTTGGTTCCTATGGTAGTCTTCCCATGAGGAGGAGGACATAGGTTCCAAACCTCCTGTCTTTTAAATTGAAGAAGCTCCTCTTGCATTGCTTCAACCTAGCTTCCATCTTTCAAAGCCTCGTCAACTTTTTTTGGCTCTACTTGGGACAAGAAGCAAGAGTGTAGACAAACATTTTTGTCATGGGTTTGTCCTCTTGTTCTCACCCTTGTATCAACATTTCCAATGATGTTTGTGGTGGGGTGTGACTTGTGGATTCTAAGTTGATGGATCATAGCAAGTTGACTAGAAAGATCCAAATTAGAGAAATTTAGATCTGGCAATGGAATATCACCCACCACATCAGCACACTTATCAAGTAGACTTGATTCAATGAGTGTGTGATATCATTTATGTTGTCTTCTATGGAGTGGTTATCAGCATCAAGAAATTCTTGATCATTGTCACCACCTCCATTTCCTCCTACATTTGAAGCTCCTTCAACTGAGTTTCAAACCTCTAACCTAGAATTTGAAGGCATCTCAGATGTTTCAGTTGAATTTGTCATCTTTGTACTGATAGGATCTTCATTTTCAGGGTTAGTCACCATTGGAGCTGAAGTAGTATTCTTGTTTGGTCTTCTTAGCTCAAATCTTGGTTCATGATCTCTTATTGATATGTTACCTGTAGATCCTGAAACATCCTAACAAGACTTGTTAAAATAGTTGGTAACTAAATCAAGATCAAATAGCCAATCCGGACCAGAACCTTTCACACTAGGAGTGTGCTCATTGAAGGTCACATTGGCTGACTCCTCAACTACTCTTGTTCTGAGATTGTATACTTTATAAGTCTTAGCTTGAGAAGAGTATCCAATAAAATGTCCATCATCTAATTTCTCAGCAAACTTGGCTACCTAATCTTTGGTATTCAAGATGGTGTAGGGACATCCAAATGACCTGAGAAAACTAATGAATGGTCTCCTTTTGTGCCACAGCTCATAAGGAGTTTTACCATGAGTCTTAACTACTAAAACTCTATTCTTCACATAGCAGGCTGTATTAACAGCCTCTGCCCAGAAGGTGATGGGTAGTTTAGAGTCAGACAACATGGTTCTTGCAGCCTCAATAAGTGTCATGTTTCTCCTCTCAGTAACACCGTTTTGCTATGGAGTCCTAGGAGCACTATATTGTCTTGTAATACCCTTTTCATCATAAAATGTATCAAGGATTTGGTTCTTAAATTATGTTCCTTGATCACAACTTATGGTCTTGACCTTGTGATCAGATTGATTCTCAATTTTCAGAATAAAGTTCTTCAAGTTCTCAAGAGTCTCATCCTTAGTTCTAAAGAAAAAGACCCAAGTGAATCTTGTGAAATCATCTGTGACCACTAAATAAGATGAGGTCCTTCCTAAACTCATTACACCGGTGGGGCCAAAGAGATTGATGTGTAATAAGTGTAGTGGAGTAGTGATAGAGTTTCTTTCCTTTGGCTTGTAGACACTTTGTGTTGCTTCCCTTTCGGGCATGTAACACAATGATCATCACTTGTAAACTCTTTCTTTGGCATTCCAGTTACCAAATCATTCTTAATTAATTTTTTCATGTTCTTAAAGTTTACATGGCACATTCTTTTATGCCAAAGAAAAACTCATCACTATTTGCTTTAGATAGATAGAAAGAAACCTCCCCTAAGGGAGATGTTTCCTGCAAGTCCATGTTGTACATGTTCCCTTTCCTGGGGGCTCTAAGCAGGATATGCTCTTGAGGAATGATCACTTTGGGCTTGAGAACAATGCACTCATGCTCAGTAAAGAGCATGTTATGTCTCTGATCACAAAATTATGATACACTCAGTAGATTGTACCCAAGCTCCTTAAAAAAATTTACCTTCTCAATGGCGAGCATAACATTTGTGACCATGCCCCTTCCAGTGATGTAACCACTAGCATCTCCTTCAAAAGCAACTGGTCTGCTATCAATTTTCTCAAAATTGTGAAGCAGAGAACCATTGCCAGTCATGGCCTTTTGATCAGTATCAATCTTCTTCCAGTCTTCATCAGAATAATCAGCCACTTCCTTAGGTATCATACCACCACCACCAGCAGCTAAAGGGGTGGATGGTACATGAGGTCCAAAGACTACAAACCCCCACATCCTGGAGTCCTGGGACTTGATGAAGCCTTCCATTCTTTGACACCAAGTGTCAAAGTCTTCAGGAGTGATCAGTGGGGACTTTGTCATAGTACCAGTTTCCATGTCAGCCTTGGTGATAGCTACCATTTGATATGTTAAGTATTTTATGATAGTGAATGGATTAAAGATGGTGAGATCTTATAATCAAGAGCCTAAAATACTCTGATACCAATTGGAGGACCGTGTGAAGGGTGGTCAATACAATCAGTCTCACAATGAGAAGAGATTTAGAACACTTTACAGTTCAAATAGGGAACTGGGTTTGAGTATGATGATACTAAGAACACAAGTAAGTAATGAGACAGAACTAAGAACAAGAACGAACAAGTATGGTTTTGAAGGATGTTCTATATTACTCTCAAGTTCTATTACAATTGTTACAAAGCATATTAGAATTACAAGGACTAGAGACACTTTGTACTACATCCTACAACTGTCAATACTTTGAAAGACACATGGAAACACTAATCTAAACAACAAGATCAATGTAGAGTCAAAAGGTAGATTGTCTTTTGACTAGTGACTATGACATGCCATAGCTCACATCCTTTTCTAATATAAAAAGGTTTACAAGTACAAAAGTAGCAAGTTACCGGAAATGACCTTATTCTACTATTTACAAAAGCATGGACTTTTCACCAACTCATACAAGTTGGTGAGTCTTCAGAGATGCAGTAGAAAGTGTGTCAGCTTTATGTAAAGTAGATCAGAGAAAGCATGTCTTCTCTGTCTTCGGAAGAAATCAGTCTTCATAGCAAAATGGCTTCAGAAGACTTTGTCTCTGAAACATCGAAAGACCTCATCTGTGGCTTCGGAAGATTTGGCCTTTGTCTTCAGAAGATTTTACACTTAGAGTATTTTCTGATGGAGAGTGTAAAACTTCCGAAGCAACTTCTACCTTTCACATCCAGTCCATGCATTCAGGAAGACCCTTGGTTGTTTTGGCTTCTTTGGTTGCATCAGCCTTATAATCTTCTGATATTACCTTATAGAACACTTCATGTTGGCCCTAAGATCTAGAAAGTACCAAGGCTCTTCTATAAGCATCATACCTTGATCCTATTATTTGGTTGTCAATAGGGTAGGATAGGGTAGACATAGCCCTTGGTATTCCCTCCTTAAATAAGCTTTGAATCAAAGCATCAATATGGCCCTGAGTAGGTAGTTGAGTATGGATGATTGCAAGTGAGGATGGTGAGGCCTTAATGTCCAAACTCTGGACATAATTCCTAGGTTCTATGATTGTATGTAAGGCTTTCTCCCCCTTTTTGGTAGCAATACCCATTTGCACAGGTGAGCTAAGGGATAGGTCCATCACATCCATAGGTTCTTGTGGACCTGGTTGAGTTCGCCTGGCAGCCCTCTTAGCTAACTTGCCCTTGAGATCGGTGATCTCATGTTCCTGATTAAGGACCTGCCTTTGCAAGGTAGCCACCTTGCTTTTATCCAAGCCAAACTTTCCACTGTCCACATTGCTTGGGAACTTCCTTCCTGTTCTCTTGTAGAACTTCTTGGCTTTGTGATTGAGGAGAGCCATCTATTAAACTATCTCTATGTACTCCAGATCATCTGGATGGATGCAGTCTAGGTCTTCAAGAGTGAAGAGAAAGATTCCACAAATTTCATTAATAGCCACAAAGGCTTGAGTAGAGTTTGTCTCTTAGAATGGGCTTCCTAGGATGTAGCTCTCCCTTGGTGTCTCAGGGAAGGTGATGAAATGACCCTTTTATGTGTTTTCAAGGAAGCAGATGAAATGATGTTGTGGTTCTCTGCTATCCCTTTCAACTACATAAAGGGCTGAGCTCTGCTAATTGTTGGAAGAGATACTTGATGGATCTTGCAGGTTCATCTCCATCTGGTAACCACTAAGGATATCATACAACTCCGTGAGAGTAAAAGTGGAGAGGTTTTTAGTTTTCTTGATGGCCACACAGTAGTGAGTCCATTGTTTGGGAAGGGAGAACATGAACTTCCTCACTATGACCCTATTCTCAAGCTTGACTCCAACAACCATTAGAGTATCCACAATCTCAACATACCTGAAGTATTGTTGAGTCATGGTTTCACCTGTCTTATAGGTGAAGTTCTCAAACTACTGCTTCATAATGTCTTTCTTGTTTCCCTTGTCTTCCTCCGACCCCTCATACATGAGCTTTAGTTCATCCAAGAGCTGCTTAGCAGTTTTGCACTTATTGAAGCCTTTGTATATGGAGTTTGGAAGAGCAGTTTGGAGAGTGGTCATGGCTTTCGATCTACATCCATTTTCTTCCAGTCCTCTTTAGAGTAGTAAGCCATTTCCTTTGGTATCATCTCACCTACAGTAGTAGCTGAAGAGGTGCTTGGGATGTGAGGTCCTTTAACAACAGATCTGCACATCCTGCTATCTTAAGACTTGATGAACCCTTCCATATGTTGGCACCAAGTATCAAAGTCATTAGTAGTGATCAGTGGAGACTTTGTCATGGTATCAGTTTCCATATCAGCCTTAGAGATAGCTGCCATTTGAGTTGATAAGTGTTTTGAGAAACTGAAGAGATCTAAGATGGTGAGATCTTACAATCAAAAGCCTGAAATGCTATGATACCAATTGCAAGGCCGTTGAAGGGTGGTCAATGCAATAGTTTCACAAGGTGGAGAGTCTTAGAACATTTAGCAGATCAAATAGCGAACCGATTAGGATGAAATAAAGAATACTAGTAATGAACAATAACAATAACAAGATAGCATATGGTTTTCAAGAATGTTGTATATTGCTATCAAGTTCTTACAAGTGTTACAAAGTTTAAGTCAAAATACAAGTACTTGAGATACTTTATACTACATCCTATAGCTGGCCATACTTTGAAGGCTAGCTGGAAACACTAATCTAGACAACAAGATCAATGTAGAGTCAAAAAGGTAGATTGCCTTTTGACTAGTGACTATGACACGCCATAGCTCACATCCTTATCTAATACAAAAAGGATAAAAGTATATAGTTGGAAAGTTACATACTTAACACCTTAATCTACAGTTAACAAAAGCATGGACTTTTCACAAAACCATGCTGGTTAGTGAGTCTTCAGAAGTGGCAGTGGAAAGATGATTTAACTTTGGTCAAAAGTAAGTCAGAGAAAGCGTGTATTCTTTGTCTTTGGAAGAAATCAATCTTTGGATTTGGAAGACTTTGTCTTTGAAGCTTCGGAAGACTTCATCTTTTGCTTTGGAAGAATTGGTCTTTTGGCTTCGGAAGATTTGATACTTAGCATAATTCACTGAGTTATATCAAATCTTCCAAAGTACTTTCCTAGTACTTCACATGTTCTTGCAGAGAGCTCTTTGATTGTTCTTTGGTTGCATCAGCCTTTAAGTATATTCCTTACAACAAGTTCTCTATCATCCTTCTTATTCCTAAAAACCCACTAGGTACCTATTGGTGTCTTCCCATGAGAAAGAGAGCATATGCTCCAAACCTTTTGTCTTTTGAATTGAAGCAGCTCCTCCAGCATTGCTTTAACCTAACTTCCATCTTTCAAAGCTTCATTAACTTTCTTTGGCTCAATCTGGGACAAGCCAAAGTATAGACAAACATTTTTATCATGGATTTGCCCTCTTGTTCTCACCCTAGTCTTAGTATCTCCAATGATATTTATGGTGGGATGGGACTTATGGATTCTTAGTTGAGGAATCACAGCAAGTTGGTTTGATAGATCTAAATTAATGAAATTTAGATATGGTGATTGAGTATCATCCACCACATCAACACACTTATCAAGTGTAACTTGATCCAATTAGTGTGTGACATCATTGATGTTGTCTTCAGTGGAGAGGTTGTCACCATCATGAAATTCTTGATCACTTTGACCATCTCCATCTCATCCTACATTGAAACTCCTTCATTTGAGTTTTGTGCCTTAGTGTTGGAGCTGGTAGGCTTCTTAGATATATTAGTTGAAGAGTTTGTCATGGTTGTAATGACAGGATTTCCACTTGTAGGATTAGTTACCACTAGAGCCGAAGGAATTCTATCACTTGGACTTTTCAACTCAAATCTTGGATTAGAATCTCATGCTGATGTGTTACCTATAGATCTTTAAACATCTTCAAAAGATTTATTAAAACAGTTGTTAACTAAATAAAGATTAAATAGCTAATCGGGACCAGAACCTTTCACACTGGGAGTGTGCTCATTGAAGGTCACATTGGCTGAATCCTTAACTACTTTGGTTCTTAGATTGTATACTTTATAAGCCTTAGCTTGGGAAGAGTATCCAATGAAGTGTCCATCATCTGATTTCTTAGCTATTTTGGCTATGTGATCTTTGGAATTGAAGATGGTGCATGGGCATCCAAATGACCTGTGGAAACCAATGAAAGTTCTCCTTTTGTGCCATATTTCATAAGGAGTCTTACCATAAGTCTTGACAACTAAACTCTATTATGCACATAGCAGGTAGTGTTGACTACATCTACCTAGAAGGTGATAGGTAGTTTAGAGTCAAAGAGCATGGTCCTTGCAGCCTCAATAAGTGTGCTATTTCTACTCTCGACAACACCATTTTGTTGAATAGTTCTAGGAGAACAATATTGTCTTGTAGTACCCTTTTCATCACAAAGTGTATTAAGGATTTGGTTCTTTAATTCAGTTCCTTGATCACATCTTATGATCTTGACCTTGTGATCACTATGATTCTAAATTTTCAGAATGAAGCTCTTCAAGATTTAGGAGTCTCATCCTTATTTCTAAGAAAGAAGACCCAGGTATATCTTGTGAAGTTATGTGTGATCACCAGGCAATATGAAGTTCTTCCTAAACTCATTACACTAGTAGGGCCAAAAAGATCCATATGTAATAAGTGTAGAAGAGTAGTGATCAAGTTCTTTTCCTTTGGCTTGTGAGACATTTTCTGTTGCTTTCCTTTCAGACATGAAGCATAATCGTCATCACTTGTAAACTCTTTCTTTGGCATTCTAGTCATCAAATCATCTTTAATTAATTTATTCATGTTCTTAAAGTTTACATGGCACATTATTTTATGCCAAAGGAAAGACTCATCACTGTTGGCCTTGGATAGAAAGCAAAAAACTTCTCCTGATGGGGAGGTTTCCTGCAAATCCATCTTGTATATGATCCCTTTCGTAGGGGCTTGAGCAGGATATGCTCTTGAGGAATGATCACCTTGGGATTTAGAACAATGCACTCATGCTAAGTAAAGAGCATGTTATGTCTCCGGTCATTAAATTTGGATACACTCAAGAGATTGTACCCAAGCTCCTTGACAAAGTTTACCTTTTTAATCCTAAGCTTACCATTAGTGACTCTACCCCTTCCAATGAAGTAACCACCTGATTCTCCTCTAAAATCAACTGGCCCTCTATCAATTTTCTCAAAGTTCTCAAGCAAAGAGCCATTGCCTATCAGGTGCCTGGAATAGTCATAATCAATTATCCATACATTTCCCTTGGTCTTCAGCTGTTCCTACAGAAAAACGATGGTTAGTTACATTTGGAAAACCAAGCCTTGTTGGTCTTGGGCTCATCGAAGTGAACTGAAGATAGTTCAATAGTTATTGACCCTATATGCAAGCTTTGAAGATCATTTGCTATTGTTAATGAAAAACATTCAATCGTATGGCCTTCCTTCATCTTCCACACCATCTTTGGAAGATTACACTTGACCTTAAAAGCTTCGCAAGTTTTGATAACTTCAAAAGCTTTAGAGACTGAACCTTTAGAAGTTTATGCATCCACTGCAGAAGACTTCAGTGCTTCAAAAGCATTCCTTTCAAAGACCACATTTGCTTTCGAAGGTAGTTTTCCACTTATCTTCTTCTTGTTCACTTTGGAGCTTCCGAAGGAAAGTTATTTTCCTTTCGAAGCTTTCTTCTTCTTCCACTCAAAAGTCTTCTTCTTGTCATATGGATGGTACTCTTAGTATTGTAGATGCAATCCTTAGCAAAGTGGGTAGTATCACCACACAAGATACAATCAACTAGCATACTTCTGAGGTTCTTGTTTTGGGGAGAAGGTTAAGCTTGATCTCTTTCCAGTTCCTTCTTCATCTTCGTAGATATTGCAATAGGCTTATAAGGGTAAGGCTTGCTCTTGGAACTGGATGGTTCAGGCTGTGTAGTAGTGGTGCATATTTGTTCAACCTTCTTATCTTGGTCAGGATAGTTTGAACTTGAACTAGGACTCCTAGTAATAGAGTACATAGTTTAGTCTTCAGTCTTCCCCACCTCATAACCAGCAGAATTAAAGACTTGTTTTTGCTTAAGATTGAAAGTAGGTTTGATTTCATGGGCATTCTTTGATTTTATTTTGGCTGCCATGATCAAATTCTTCCAAGTTGACTTGGCCATCCTTGGTTCTTTCTTCTCTCCAGGAGAATGGTGACCCTTCTTAGGATGAACCTTCTCACTCACTTCTAGTTCATCCTTCGCTATCTCCTCTTCATCTTCATCCTCTTCTTAGATAGAATCAATGAGGGGTGGCTCATCTTCACTAGTTTCACACCTTGGAGATCTTACAAATAATAATGTGTGGAGGGGAGCTATTTCACTTGATCCTATTCCCTGCCTGTTTTGATAACAAATGTTTGGATGTAAGGATGAGGAAATGATGTTCTTGAAGGTTTCCTCTTCAAGAACACATTTTTCTGCCTTGGCTTTGTTTATCACAAGTTTCCTATCTTGTTACAGTTGTTAAACTTCACTTTGCTTTTATGCAGTCCAAACTTTCCACTTGATACATTGCTGGGAAACTTTCTTCTGGTTCTCTTGTAGAACTTCTTGGCTTTATGAGTGAGAAGAGCCATGTACTGGACTATCTCCATATACTCCAGGTGATTTGGATGGATACAATCCTAGTCTTCAAGTGTGAAGTGAAAGTTGCCATAACTTTCATCAACAGACATAAAGTCTTGAGATAAGCTTGTCTTTTAGAATGCACTTCCTTGGTTGTAGCTCTCCCTTAGTGTCTCGGGGAAGGTGATGAAAGGACCCTTTTGTGAGTTGTTAGGGAAGTAGATGATATGGCACTATGGTTCTTTACTATCCCTTTCAACCACATGGAGGGATGAATTCTATTGATTGCTAGAAGGGCTGCGTGATGGATTTTGCATGATCATCTCCATCTAGTAACCACTAAGGATACCATACAGTTTTGTGAGAGTAAGGGTGGAGAGGTTTTCAATCCTCTTAATGGCCACACAATAATGAGTCCAATGTCTAGGAAGAGAGAACATGAACTTCCACATAATGTCCATATTCTCAAGTTTTACTCCAACATCCATCAGAGTATCTAATATCTCAACATACAAAAAGTATTGTTGAGTCATAGTTTCACCTAATTTATAGGTGAAGTTTTCAAACTGCTGCTTCATGAGGTCCATCTTGTTTTCTTTAGCTTCATCAGAACCCTCATACATGAGCTTCAGTGCATCCCAAAGCTGATTAGTATTTTTGCACTTCTTGAATCCTCTGTATATAGAGTCGGGAAGAGTAGTTTGGAGAGAGGTCATGGCCTTCTAATCTATATCAATCTTCTTCCAAGCACCCTTAGAATAGTCAGCCACTTACTTTGCAATCATCCCATCTTATGAGTAGCTGAAGAGGTGCTTGGGATGTGAGGTCCTAAGACAACTGATCTCCACATCCTGCTATCTTAAGACTTGATGAAACCTTCCATTCTTTGGCACCAAGTATCAAAGTCATTAGGAGTGATCACTGGAGATTTTATCATGGTACCAGTTTCCATATCAGCCTTTGTAAGAGCTGCCATTTGAGATGATAAGTGTTTTGTGAAAGTAAAGGGATTTAGAGCTGCCATTTGAGATGATAAGTGTTTTGTGAAAGTAAAGGGATTTATGATGGTGAGATCTTACAATCAAGAGCCTAAAATGCTCTGATACCAATTGTAGGACCGATGAAGGGTGGTAATGTAACAGTTTGATAAGGGTGAAGAGAACAAGCAACACTTACAAATCAAATAGGGAACCAACTTATGAAATAATGAAAAAAAGTAAAGAACACAAACAGAACAAATGTAATTGGTTTTCAAGAATGATGTATATTGCTCTCAAGTGTTTTACAAATGTTACAAGGCTTAGACCTAAGGGCTGGTAACTAAGATACTTTATACTACATCCTACAACTGGCCATACTTTGAAGGCCAGCTGGAACACTAATCTAGACAACAAGATCAATGCAAAGTCAAAATGCAGATTGCCTTTTGAACAGTCACTATGACATGTCACAGCTCACATCCTTATTTATTATAAAATGGATAAAAATAAAAAGTAGAAAGTTACAGACTCTAATACCTTAATCTACAGTTGACAAAAGTATGGAGATATCACCAATTTGTATAAGCTGGTGAGACTTCAGAGATGGCAATGAAAAGTTGTTTAGCTTTTGTCAAAAGCATGTCAGAAGAGGCATGTCTTCTTTATCTTCAAAAGAAATTAGTCTCTTGGCTTCGGAAAACACTATCTTGAAGCTTCAGATGACTTCATCTTTGGCTTAAAAAGAAATGGTCTTTTGGCTTCAGAAGATTTGACACATAGAGAAATTCTTAGTGCCTTTGTCAAATCTTTCAAAGTAACTTCGTTTATATTTCTGTATGCATATCAGCCTCTAAGCTAACTCTTACAATTATACAACACATGATTTGGAGTTGGGAGTTATAGTGTTTGCACTTAAGATTTGGAGGCATTATCTTTATCAAAACAAGTGCACGATCTTCACTGATCATAAGATCCTTTAGCACATTTATGAATAGGAGTTGAAAATGAGACATCGATGATGGTTGAAATTACTAAATGACTACGACTGTGCCATCAAGTATCATCCAGGCAAGGCTAATGTGACAGCGATGCCCTTAGTGGAAAGGAAACCCTAAAACCTCATCGTGTTGATGCATTGTAGTTGACTATTCATTTAGATTTACCATTACAAATTAAGAAAGCTCAGATTGAGGCATTTAAAGAACAAAACATCAAGTCAGAATCTATTAGAAAAGCTGAGAAATTATTTCAAGAAAATACAGATAGACTCTATTACTATGAAGATCAGGTGTAGGTTCCATTGTTCGGGAATATAGAGGATTTGGTAATGGATGAAGCACATAAATCCCATTACTCAATTCATCCTAGATCTGACAAGATGTGCCAAGATCTGAAGGTCATTTACTGGTGGCCAAACATGAAAGCTAAAATTGCCATCTGCATGTCAAAGTGTTTGACTTGTTTGAAGGTTAAGGTAGAATATTAGAAACCTTTAGGATTACTTCAACAACTAGAGACCCCAATATGGAAATAGGAAAACATCTAAATGAATTTTGTTACTAAGCTACTTTGTTTGCAAGGTGGAAATGATAATATATGGGTGATAATGGTTTGTTTAACCTAATCAATACATTTTCTGGCTATTCGTGAGAACTACAAGACAAACTGGAATAGATTTAGTTGAAGGAAATTGTGTCTCGACATAGCATGCCACTTTTAATCATCTCTGATCGAGGATGCGTGATTCACTTCACACTTTTGGTAGTCACTGCAGATATCTGTAGGTACTCATTTGGATATGAGTATGGCTTATCATCCATAGACTAACGGTCAGACAAAACACAAGATTCAAACCCTAGAACATATGCTTAGGGCAAGCGTTATAGACTTTGGGAATAGTTGGGAAACTTATCTACCTTTGGTTGAATTCTCCTACAACAACAGTTATCATACAAATTTAAAGGCTACACCATTTGTAGCACTTTATGGTAGAAAGTGTAGATCACCTCTCTGTTGGACAGAATTGGTGATAGCCAACTAACAGGTCCTGAGCTAATACATGACACTACAGAGAAAATTGTTCAGATTCGTAACCTTATGGCTGCAGCTCGGGATTGTCAGAAAAACTATACCGATTAAAGGAGAAAGCATTTGGAATTCCAAGTCAGTGATAGGGTATTGTTGAATGTTTCACCTTGGACCATTTGAAATCGTTAAAGGGATCAATCCGGTAGCTTATCAGTTAAACTTACTTAAGGATCTCGACGGTGTTTATAACGTGTTCCATGTGTCAAACCTCAAGAAGTGTCTAGCTGATGAATCACTTATCGTTCCATTAGAGGAACTGGAGATCGATGAATAGTTTCATTTCATTGTGGAACCAGTCGAGATTATGGATCGAGAAGTCAAGACTTTAAAGTGTGGCAAGATTCCTATAATATGCGTCAAATGGAATTCAAAACGTGATCTAGAATTTACCTGGGAATACGAAGATCAGACGAAGAAGAAGTGCCCGCAACTAATCAAAAATCAGGCATCCATTTTTAAGGTATCCTGCCTAAGATGTCTTTATTTTTAATTCCGAGACAAAATTCCCATCAACAAGGGGATGTTGTCATAACTCTTGCAAAACGTTCGTGATTCTTTCTTTTTGGTTGTCCCAGAAATAATTTTGGAAATTCTATCTTGTCATTACTCCTGATAGCAAATCGATTCGTTAACCCTGGTGTTCTAATTTTCAAGACGGAAATTCCTTCAACAAGGGGATTATATGACACCCCACGCTTTCATGTTAACGCCAGTTTATTTAACTATATGATAGAGTTAAAGAAATTATCTTTTATCGATAGTTAGTCTCGTTAAAGTTATTAACATATGGGGTTTAAGGGTCATTTAATCAAAATTGATTAATTAACTTGAGGGGCATAAAAGTAATTTCCTCAAACCTAGTTTCACTATATTAACGCCCCCATGTACACTTTTCGTAGCCCTAACACCATTCGAACCTTCTTCTATCAATGGTTTCACCTTCTGTGATCAATTATTCACGGCAGCCCCGCCCTCTCCGGTGACAGCTCCTCCATCGCGATCATGTGCCCCTTGGATGATCGGCACTCCCTTTCATTGAAGTTCTATCGTTTCCCCATAATCGGTACGATATGTTTTCTTTTTGCTATTCATTGTGGTTTCATCTCGGTTGTGATTATTGGTGGTGGGTTTTGAGTTTGTGTTGGTGTGTGTTGTATGTGTGTTCCATTGGGTGTGTGTGTGTGATGTCTATGTGTGTGTGTGTATTCAGCTACGTGTGTGTGTGTGTTGTGTCTGTGCGTGCTGCTTGTGTGCATTCTGATGTATGCGTGTGGGTGTTGTGTGTGATTTTCAGTGTGGGTATGGTAGGGTGGCCATGGGTTTTGGTTGGGGTGTGGTTTGGTGATGGGTGTGTGCTACACGTATCTTTCTATGTATATATATATATATATATATATATATATATATATATATATGTATATATATATATGTATATATATATATATATATATGTACTATGTGTGTTCTACCATGTGTGAATCTGTACTTGGATTATAAGAATCTGGATGGTTTGGTTATTTGTGTGTGATAAATGTATATATGCATATTTGTCCTAGTGCATGTGTGTGAAAATAATTAGATATAATGCTTCTGTGCTATACAGTATATAATATGATGGATTCTGGTTTTGGTCTTTGAAAGAACAATGGATGAATCCCCCAAGGATGTTTTTCAATCTCTCACTAATAACAACAAGTGTATTATGAATCAATACTCAAATAATCATAGTGCCGAAACCCATGATTATTGATATGATCTCTATAGTGTTTGTATGATTGAATGCAAAGACGAATAATAACTGCTTGTTTGATTGATGATTGTTCAAAAGCTTACAAAGGATTAGGGCATACGGCTATTGATAGCCTATGTACATACTATGTATATTTACAAAGATACCATTACGTAAAACAAAATACATAATAATCCTAAGTCTATAAGCTATCCACTATGGATGATGTCGTCTTCTCTTGGGATGTTAACCTATCCATTATGGATGTTAAATGACTTGTCCACTGTGCATGGATGATGTCCTTTGTGAACACTAGTTTTGTTTGTTGTGTTGTTGTCCGCTGTGGAATGTTCATCCGCTGTGGATGTACATCCGCTGTGGACAGTTCATCAGCTGTGAGCTTGCTCATCCGCTGTGTAAACGTTCATTCGTTGTCAACACTTAGGACTTCGTTCTTCATCAGCGGTGACTGCTACTACATGTGCTGTGGGCACTACTTAATCCGTTGTGGACATTTAGCAAAATTTCTTTATCTACAAAATCTAAAAAAGAAATTTAAATAATAACTAGTGCTTGATATTAGTGTTAATATTGTTTGTATGTTAGTAATTGATTGTTTGAATGTTAGAACATACTTGATTGATTATGGCAGGAATTATCTTTTAATGCACTTGTTGAGTCCGACAATACTCCCCCTAAGGATGATGCTGCAAATCTTTTATGTTTGATTGTTAACGATTTTATTTGTTAGAAATGATATGTTTATTTATGTTTGATTTTGAATGATTGTATGATTTTACTTATAATGTATGATTGGTTGATTGCATGATTTACTGATTACACATGTGTAATCATATTGCTTTGTTTGTTATGGTTTATATTTTTGTT
Organism: Flaveria sonorensis; assembly: GCA_025506505.1. Classification (NCBI taxonomy): domain Eukaryota; kingdom Viridiplantae; phylum Streptophyta; class Magnoliopsida; order Asterales; family Asteraceae; genus Flaveria; species Flaveria sonorensis. The sequence continues at coordinate 37,414,593 of CM046423.1, forward strand.
TGTATTGGCTTGTCACTTGCATGAACATTGTTCTGTTTGATTAAATGAATGTTGTTGATGAATGATTGATGTTCTGAATGTTATGATTGGTTATAGATGTATGTTTGGTGTTTGTTTTGTCTGATTGAGTGTTTGTAAACCTTTATGAATGAGAAGGATCAGTTTCATCTATAATCTTTCGCACTTCATATGTAGCCTTGATTGATTCTTCTGCATCTTTCTCAGTTATCTGATCCTTTTTAGCCTTTTTCACTTGATCAGGAAGTGGTACAACTTTTAAGACATTTAGGCAGTTTACAATATGTTTTGTGAAGTATTGAACTACATCCATCTGATCATCATATTTGTAAGTGATTGGAAGCTGAACCATCTGTTCAAGGGTGGTTTGATCTAGGCTTTGAACTTCAATGTTGCTAACCAAGGTGGTTACAACATGATCACCCTTTAATACTTCTAAATTTTTGTTGTTAGCAATCTTTAGGCTTGTTATACCATTAATGTGTGTCAGTGATTGCTAGTTAGTCTCTAACCTTTGATTCAAAGCAGCATTCACATACAATGTGCCTAAAATCCTCAACATGTGAATAAAGTAGCAGTCACCCTTACACAAAACATCTTCAAATGCAGGGAATGACTTTCTCTTAAAAAAATAAAACATTAGATGGATGCAAGAGCTTAATCTCCACTGGATCAAATAATCTTATGTTTGATGCTTCTTTTCCTTCTAACTTCCTCTCTAACACCACTTTAAAGTGATTTTCATCATAAAATCATCTAGTGATTAAATGGTTATACTTATTTCCATCTATCATCTTCATGATGAGCTTTAGGTCTGTTGGTCTGAGAGGATATCCCACTCTATTTAGAAGTTCACTATCAATGTGTTCTTTCTTGTCTTCACCTTGTTGTTTCTATTTACTAGCTGATTTATGTTCTCTTTTTAGCTTGGCTATATGAAGTTTGTCTTCTCTGTCTGCTTTTTATTTGAGCTCATGAGCTCAGCCCCCCTTGGATTGTTGGTATGGTAAACCATCCTCAATTGCATCAAATCCAATATGTCTTCATAAGAAAGTGATCCCAATTAGGATACAAATGATAAGTACTAGACAAGGCCATAACTATTTTAATCAGGACTGTATCCCACACCTTATCATATTTCCATGCAACTATCATTCTTTCATTTGCTAAAGCTATTAATGTAATTCTGTCATAAAGCTTCACAAAATTGGTGTTTGCATTGATCATCTCCTTGAGTTCATTTTCTTTTGGCCATAGCCTATGTGGCATAAACTGTCTTGGCTCTTCTATAGGGTGAAAGCTCTAGAGGAGCTTGATGATATGTAGATAAAGATGCTACTGGGTGAGGTCTAATAATCTGAGGCTTTAAAGCATTCATATGCATGTTCTTGTAAATACCTCTATCAAGTTCTTTCATCTGAGATAAAGATTTACCAGCATAAGACCTGTATGGCATCCTTGTGTGACTCAACCAGCTTTTCACCTGGGAGTATGTCATCTTTCCAATTTGAGGATCCTTTGGCAAGTTCTTCTGAAATTCCTGCTAGTCTTTGATCTCTTTATATCTCATGTATGTTTGCTTATTTTTATGCTTCATGACTTCTTGGAAATCTTTGAGCAAGTCTTTAACCTTAGATAGGTTAAGATGAATGAATACATCATAAGGGAAACCTCTAGTTGCAAGCTCAATACCCATGAGGGTTTCTGGATCATCAGGCAACAGATCATGTATGTTCTCAGTCTCTTCTTCAGCTTTATCTTCTTTATCTTCAGAATCAATAAGATTTATGATTGGTTCTTGTTGTTGGTCAAGTGATTAATCAATTTCTCCTTCTTCCAAGTTTGCAAATTCTATTTCCTTTTTCTTGAACTCATCTTCATCTATGGGTTCTGCTTTCACTTTCAAGAACATCAATAGTAGTGAGTCAGGTTCATCTTGCTCTGGTACTTTTTCTTTTCCTTTCTTTAGAGTAGCAAGATATAACCATTTCCTTTTTCTTTCATGTGCTATAAAGGGTTGCTGAGATGATGATGATGCTTGATGCTTAGATGGTTCAGTCTGCTCTTTTATTGACTCAAGAAATTGTCTAATAAGCTCTTTCTATTTCTTAGACAGAGGATTCACAACAATTAAGCTTGATTGTGATTTGTGTGTGTCAGGGGTATGGAAATATTGCCTCGAGATGGGTGAGTAATGAATGTTCTTAAATGGATTGGTTTCACCAAATAACTGATCCGTTGAGTATGTTTCTTTAGGAATAATGATTGATTGCTCTTTTTCTTATGTGCTTGTTTCTCTAGTTGGTGAAAATTGTTTATCAAAGAACTCTTCATTCAATTCTTGTTCATGATTATCTGAATGCTCTTCCTCATTCAACTTTTGTTTGCCTACATCTTCCAATTCTTGGTTTAATCTATTAATTTTTTTAGTTTGCTCAGAGATTATCATTTTCAATTCATCAATGTCATTATCCTTGGCATCAGATTGTTCAGGCAAATAAGCTATATCTAGCCTTGCATTGCTTAAGTCTTGATCTTTACCCTTAGGTTCAGGTTTTGTTTGTTCAAGTTGTTGTTCAAGAAAATGAATAATTAACTTTTGGGCTTTCTGATTAGCCACTAGCTTTTCTTTTTCTTCATCTTTTCCCTTACGTTTATCATTCAACTTCTTTACCCTGTTGTTTGATTTTTCAATGAGCTCATCGTACTAAGTGAATAAAAATACTTTGGACTACTCTATCTCTTCTTTAGTGGGCGTTTCACTTGCTTGATCATCAGTTTCTCTTTGCTCAACATGAACACTTCGTTCTTCTTGTTCTGCCTCATGCATGAGGATGTTCATACTTCCTCTTGCTGATATGCATGTTCACCCATAGTGGCATCTATATCTCTTATCAGAGATGAGAAAGTCTACTGGTCAGATAAATGAGGGGTTGTGAGGTCAAGATGGAATGTTCTGATCAAAATGAAACTGTTATTCTTTTTGAGCTTTTTCTTGAATTGGTTCTGGTACAGGCATAATAGGCACATCTTGTTGTATGATAGGAACTGGTTGGATGATTGGATCTTGATGAATCACATTTTGAAATAACATGTGTGGTTCGCCTTTAACTAGTATCCTTAGAAAAAACTCTGGAACAGGAAGATCATGATTGATCATATGAGGTGGAACAATAACTTCCTCATCATGATAGAGACTTGACTTTATTCTATTAAAAACATGTCCATTGAAATGAACTGGCTCAAACACAACTCCTTCTCTTGGAATGTTGGGCAAAAGATCTTCAATAATCATCTAAAGAAATCTTGGACACATCTAGAATTTGTTCCTCACTTCAGTTAAATTGTAGGTAATTCCATTAAGAACTTGTGTAGCAAAATTGAATGGACTTCTATCTATAAGACTTGCAATAGAAGAAGAGATCCTTTGTAAAGTGGCATCCCATCTATTTTTCCTATTAGTCATAGTGTTTTGATAAGTGTGCATGAGAAATCTAAATTTGGCACACATGTATGAGTTCTTTATTTGGTCCCTGTCAATAGAGCTAGTGTAACCAATCTACCAAAATACAAGGAGAACATAGTTCTTATCAAACTCGATAGGCCCTTCAGCATCTTCATCTCCTAGCTGAAGTACTCTTCTGATCACCTCTTCTAAAATGGTGATTTGCTCACCATGAATGGTAGAAATCACAACTTGTTGATCTTGCATTTGCTCCAGATGAGCATTGGTCCAAAACTGGACAATATGATCTTCCATTATCTCTGGCCTGGCAGTCATTGCATGCACCAGCCTTGTTTGTCTTATGGCTTGTATTATATCTCTGTAATTCTCTGCCTTAGGAGAGTCAGGGTTGAGATATGCACACAAATTGTGATATCTGACAAATACAAGGTGTGCCATATCTGCAAATAAGAAGAATATGTTAGTACTTGAGTGAATGAAATGACTGATATTAATCTGATGAAACTTTGATTGTGTGCTCATTGGTCATTGGGAATGTTATGAAATGACAGATCATGTTTGCTGGGCATATTACTTGTGACAAAATGTTTGTTATGTTGACATTAACAGTTTGACTTTCAAGAAATTGATAAAAAGTCAATTTAGGTCAATTTTTCACTTGCAAATTCCTGATTTGATGTTGTTTAGATCAAAATTCATTTTGATTATGTTTAACTTGATTGGTTCAACAGGATCGAATTTGTGATTATATAGCAACGCAATAATCAATTCAAACACAAAGTAATTAAACTCATGCAATTACATAAAAAATTCATAGATTTCATTGATAGCAAATGCACAGGATACAATGTGTAAGGGTTACATCTCGTTCATCTACGTCTGTGTTCACTAGTCTAAGATGTCTCTCCTGCACAATACATAAAATATCCTATTTATACTATCAAAAAACAAAGGAACATATATTTACAAAATAAGTCCCTATACTATGACAAAAAACTGCAGGACCGGGAAAGGGTACTTAACACTTAGTTTCACACTGAGGAGAGATCTTAGATCACTTAACGATTCAAATAGGGAACTGATAACTTAAAAACAGATGATACTAAGAACACAAGTAAATTAAAGAGACAGAACTAAGAACAACACAAGAACACAAGATTAGTTTTCAACGATGTTGTATATTGATCTAAAGTTCTTTTACATGTGTTACAAAGCATAAAGAAATTACAACGACCTGAGACATTTTTATACTAAAACCTACAACCGTCACTTACATGTAAAGACAGTTGGGATTTGACTAGTCTAGACAACAAGATCAATCTAAAGTCAAAAGAAAGATTGCCTTTTGAGTAGTGACTATGACATGCCATAGCTCGCTGAGTTTTCCTAATACAAAAAGTCTACATGAACAAGTAAGGTAAGTTACAGACAAAGACCATTCCTAATTGATAAAGCATGGAAATTTCACCAACTTGTGTAAAGTAGGTGAACCACCAGAGCAGGCAGCGGAAAGTGTGTCAGCTTTATAAAAAGTTGATTCAGAGAAAGCATATTTTCTCTGTCCTCTGAAGAAATCAGTCTTCATAGCTTCGGAAGACTTTGTATCTGAAGCTTCGAAAGATTTTATCTTTGGCTTCGGAAGATGCTGGTATTTGGCTTCGGAAGATTTCACACTTAGAATATTTTTCTGTTTGAGTGTGAAACTTCCGAAGTAACTCCTTCTGAACTGTTAGCTTCGGAAGATCTTACACTTAGACACATTTAAGAGTGTAAGTCTTTCAAAGCTAGTTCATCTTTGTTCCTTAGTGCATGCATGGAAGACTTGGTTGTTCTGGTTTGTTGGTTGCATCAGCCTCATAAACCTCAGATGGTTCTTACAAACTCCCCCTAGGCTGAAGCTACCAAAACAGAGAAGTTCTTTAGATTTTAATAGTCCATATTAGGATCTTCAGCAAACCTTTCTTCATCATTAGGTTTGGAACCTTCAGACTAACATAGAACCTTCTCATGTCAAAAAGATCATGCAAAGGAAGATTGAGCATATCTTCTATGGAATAGACATGCATGCCTTCCTGATCTCTTATGACATACCATCTGTCTTGATCTTCATCATAAGACCATGACATAATTTGTCTTCAAACAGCAAGAGGCTCTACTATGATTGGAGTTTGGTGAGTAGCCTCTTCATGCACTTCCTCAGGTTGCTCTAACTCATCCGGAGGTTGGGAGGTGGATGTCTTTCTTCTCTTCTTCTTTGAGGATGATCTTCTGGCCATCCTTTTTCTTCTCCCTAATGATTTTAACTGAGGGGACCGATCTAGAGTACCAGGTTGTTCAGTTGAGTCCCCCTCGGTTGGGATCTCCTCTCTCACAGGTTCAGAAGGAGAGAGAGGAGGACCCTGCTGTGGATCAGAAGATGAAGTTGGTTGAGATGCAGCTCTAGGTTCAGGTTGTGTTGTCTTAGTGGGTTCAACCTTCACCTCAACTTCAGGTTGAGCTGGACGTGGTGGAGAATGCAAGGCCACCAACTTTCCCTTCTTTATCTTCTGCTTGATTACCCTGATATGCTCATCCATTATGGATAGAGACATAGGGCCAAGCCTCCTTCCGGAGAATCCATACAGCTTCAAGAAGCTCATCATCCTTTGTTTGTCAATAGACTTCTTTTGGCTTTTGTGGATGATGGCCCTTGACTTTGCAGCTTCTTCCCTTAATCTTTTCTTTTCAGCTTGTTTTTCTCTTTTAGCTTTTTCTTCCATCTGCTTATTGTATTCAAACAGTAAGTACTCAGATGGTAAGGGAAGAAGTGCATCTGTCTGATAGTGACCTGTGTTACTCAGGTAGCTGATCATCTTTAGTCTTTCTTCTTCAGTTGCTACCTGAGGTTGTTCAGTGGCCACAGTCTCTGGCTCATGACTTTCTTAAACTGGGGAGAGGACAGGAATGTTCTTGTAGAGTCTTTTTAGCCTCATTTTATCTTTGTGCTTGAGGAGCAGCTTCCTTCCTCACCATAGCTCTGTGTGAGTTAATCAACTCTAGTTCCCTTAGCCTTGCCCTTAACTCATCTTCCTGAGTGTTTAGCTTGGGGGAAGACCTGATTTCAACTTCCATAAACCCTGGGGAACCACTTGAACTCTATCCCCTCAGCTTCCTCCTCCTCTCTCTCTTCTCCTCCTCAATCTCCTCAGGAGTCATTTTCCTTTTGCATTTCTCATCCACAGGATTTGGTGACTCAGGCTGGAGAGAGCTTTGGCCTTTATTGCTAGGCTCAGCTGTCAAGCTCTTGCTAGAGAAAGGTTGTGAAACACCATCACCAGCTGGTGTATCACTGAGGGTAATGAGTGCAGAGGGAGATCCTATCAAGGTTCACAGGTTCAACCTTTGGGCCTTCAGTCAAGGTTTTCCCTTTGAAGCTAATCTTCGGGTCTACCTCAACATCCAGTTGACCAAAGATCTCACCTGCTAGCCTCTGTCTATATAATTTTGATCTCAATTTAAACTCCTCTAGCACCCTGTCTTGAATTCTTTCTGCCAATCTTGTTGCTTGTCTGTTATTGCTTGGGTTGACAAGTGGCAGATCTACCAAGTTGATGCTCTCATAGAAACTCAGGTGTGAAATGTTGAGAACTTCTATTTGACCCTAACCTCTAGGGATCACAAGAGCTCTCCTATTACCATCATACCCCCAACCCCAGATTGGGTTCTCAGAAGGAGCAGACATTGCTCTTGGTATTCCCTCCTCAAACTGTTGTTGAATGAGCAAATGTAGATCACTGTCTAGAGGAGGTTGCTAAGTTTGAACATCCGCAAGAGAGGATGGTGATTCCTCTATGTCCATACTCTAGGAAGAACACCCAGGTTCTGTGATTATCAGAATTTTCTCCCCCTTTTTGGTAGCATCACCCTCTTGCATAGGTGAGCTGGGAGATTGATCCATTACATCCACAGGTTCTTATGAACCTGGATGAGTTGTCCTCATAGGTCTCTCAGCTAACTTGCCCTTGAGATCGGTGATCTCAAGTTGCTGGTCATTGACCATCTTCTGTAAGATAGTCACCTGAGATTCCAGGTGAGCTATCTTTGAAACATAATAGGTGCAAAGATGTGATAGTTTGTGCACTTTTTGTTGTAGACTCCCCTCATCTTCAGATGAAGAATCATTAGGGGATGAGAGAATTGGACCTAAGTCTTCTTCCTCACACTAGCATGGGTTTCTTGGCTGTTGGATTTCCCCTACCCAATGACTACTTCTAGAGAAGTGTCAAGAGGCTGGGTTGCCATGCTAGAGGTCCTAGTGATGTCATCACTTGCAAAAGTGATAGCCTCTGCCATATGGATTTCCTGAATAAGTTCAGGACGATCCACCTTAATAGGGGGTTGCTGTGTGGGCTAGAGATGGGGGAAGCAGGAGTACTTATCTCTCCTTGAGTGTGGGAAGAGAGGAGAGACTTATGGTACTCACTGAAGCCTAAATCTTCATCTGAATAGAAGTCAAGGCTTGGAATGGGGCGGCTTAGATCAAGAGGTTGGGGATGGTAGCTTTCCCCAGATGGTTGATCACTAGAGTATTGAGACTCAGAGTGTTGGCTTAAGGCTGTTTGTAGGGTTGTGAGCTCATCAGGCTGAGCATGAGGAACCTCAGCACTGAGTGGTGGAAAGATGGAAGTGGTCTGCTCCTTAGGGGAAGTGGGAGCTCGAGATTCCACATCCTCCTGTATGGTTTCTAATATGGGGGCCTGCACATGCTTAGTAGCAAATGCAGGGGTTCGTTGGGATTTTCTTTTGTAGGTGATGGTGATGGTAGGCTGTATTTGAGGTGGTTGAGAGGTGGAAGGTGTTGGTTTAACACTAGCTGGTGCTGCTAGGTTTTCACCCTTAGCAATGAGCTCAAACATTTTTGGGACGAGGGCTATTTCTACCCCAGAGAAGCCAACAGTTGGCTTCTTCAAGATTTGAAGATGTCGGGCCTCATTTGTCCTATTTTAAGAATATTACCTGTTCCCCTCAACTGTGGTCCCAACTTACAGTTGAGAATGTGTTGAACATACCTAGGGAACATGTAATACTCTAAGGAGTCCAAGTTTGCAAGTAAATTAGTATATACAAACTGAGAGTACCTGAACTTGACCCCTTGTACCATCCCATGGACTATAAAAGAGAGGTCTTCTGGAACTTGATCCCATCCTCCATGCTTGTTAGAAAGGCTATGAATGACGACATGGAGGAGGTATTTCCACTAAGATGAGACCTTCCCTTTCCTGAAGGTTTTGACTGAGAAGTCACCTTCATAGCCCATCTGTTGAAAGGAGTGGTTGACAATAGATTTGGGAAAGGATAGCTCACCTACTTCATCATCTAGCTGTAAATGGGTGTTTATGATGGCCGGAGTGATGAAAACTATCCTCCCCTGCACTGTAACAGACAGTGCCTTCTCCCCATCCATGGTGACCTCTTGACAGGTCCTCCAGAACTCAAGCAACTAATCCTCATAGAGAGGAGGATCAATTGTAAGGGAGGTGAAGTAGTGAGACGAAGAAAGGTACCTACATACATCTGAGAAGCTTGGATCCTTCTTAGAGTGTAACAGGGCAACTTGATTGTGTTGCCTGTGTAGGTGCATGGAAAAATCAGGGTCGTTGTGACGATCAATGTTGGCCATTTGAGGAAGCTTTACAGTGAAGAAAGGAAGAAGAGCATGAAATTTGGGGGTAAATTTAGGGTAAGGATCAGTGAGAGTAGAGATACGAAATAGAACCGTTTGGAAGATATAAGTTGTGGATTTGAGACAAAGTTATGACAAAAAGATAAACTTTGAAATCTGTAAGTGGGTCCTACTTCTGAATAAAGCACCCAAAAAGTTAGTTTTCTTTGAAGTTGTAAAACTTCCGAAGACAATTTTGGCTTCGGAAGCATTGTAGCAAAGCTTCCAAAGGCAATTGGCTTCGGATGATATTTCAAAGAATTTTGAAAATTTCGCTTCGGAAGAAGTGAATAAATCTTTCGAGACTTAGTTGTTTTCGGAAGATATTTGTTCTTTGAATGCATTTAAGTGCTTATATACAAATTTAAGCTTCGGAAGATACTCCAAGAATTTCTGCCGAAGGTAAATCTTAGATAAGCTGTTAAATGATTTAAAGACATAAATTCCTTCCAAAGGCAATTTGAGTTCTTTCGAAGGTAAATTTTCACAAATCTAAGGAATATCAGTTAAAAGTTAGTTTTCTTCCAAAGAGAACTGGGCTTATGAGGCTATCTAATAAACAACCTAGGACATACAATTTTAAGAAATAAAGTTGATTAAGTTATTAAAGAAAATCTATTCAAAGTTAATCATCCCAATAGCTGATACAAGATACTTAGATCTTTGTTCATCAAATGCCTTTGTGAACAGATCAGCATATTGTTCATTTGAGTTACCTTTGATTAGTATGATCAATCCCTTTTCAAAATTATCCCTAATCAGATGATACCTGATGTTGATGTGTTTGGTCCTTGAGTGCTGCACAGGATTCTCTTAGAGATGTCACTGTTGTTGTTTATGTGGATGGGAGTCTCCTTGAAATTGAACCCATAGTCTAGCATCTGATTCTGAATCCAAAGCACTTAAGCACAGCAGCTTGTAGCAACAATATATTCAGCTTTAGCAGTTGATACAGACACACAGTATTGCTTCTTGCATTGCCAAGAGAGTATCCTTCCACCAAGGAATTGACATTCCCTAGATGTGGACTTTGCAGTCATGCTACAGCCACCATAATCACTATCTATATATGCATACATATTAAATTCTGAATTCTTTGTATACCAAAGACCTAGATTTGGAGCACCTTTGAGGTATCTGAGAATCCTTTTGACAGTGATTAGGTGTGACATCTTGGGGTTGGCTTGATATCTTGCACATATACATGTGGCAAACATAATATCAGGCCTGCTAGCAGTAAGGTACATAAGTGACCCAATCATAGCCCTATAGAGATGTTCATCAACACACTCCCCCTCAAGATCAGTATCAAGGGAGTGGTTTCTGGCTATGGGTGTCTTTGCAACCTTATAGTCAGTCATCTGAAATCTTGTAAGTATATCCTATACATACTTTGACTGACTAATGAAGACATCTTTAACCTGCTTCACTTGAATTCCTAGAAAGAAACTGAGTTCCCCCATGGCACTCATTTCAAATCTATTCTTCATCAGCATCTCAAAGTCTTTGTAGAGCTTTGGATTAGTTGAACTAAAGATGATGTCATCTACATATATTTGAACTAACAGTGTGTCATTCCCTGTTTCTTTGATGAAGAGAGTCCCATCAATAGTACCTCTTTTGTATCCATGTTGACAGAGGTATGTTGATAGTGTTTTATACCACTTTCTTAGAGCATGATGCAGTCCATATAGAGCTTTATCAAGCTTGCAGACATAATCAGGATGATCTGGGTCTGCAAAGCCAGGTGGTTGTTTGATATAAACTCTTCATCAATCACACCATAGAGAAAAGCACATTTCACATCAAGCTGGTAGACCTTGAAATCCTTCGATGCAGCATAAGCCAGGAATATTCTTACAGCTTCAAGTCTTACAACCGGAGCAAGGACATCAGTGTAAGCAATCCCTTCTTCTTGAGCGTATCCTTGGACAACCAGTCTAGCCTTGTTCTTGATGATAATCCCTGTATCATCCTTCTTGTTCCTGAATACCCATTTGGTACCTATGACAGTCTTCCCTTGAGGAAGAGGGCATAAGTTCCACACCTTCTGTCTTCTGATTTGAAGTAGCTCATCTTGCATAGCTTCAATCCAACTTCCGTCCTTCAAAGCCTCATCAACTTTCTTTGGCTCTATCTGGGATAAAAAACAAGAATATAGAGAAACATGTCTTTCATGATTTTGTCCTCTTGTTCTTACCCTTGAGTCAACATTTCCAATGATGTTTGTGGTGGGATATGAGTTGTGATCCGAAGTTGAGGGATCATAGCAAGTTGGTTGGACAGATCTAAATTAGAGAAATTTTGATATGGCAATGAGGTGTCTCCCACCACATCAGCACACTTATCAAGAGAAACTTGATCCAATAAGTGTGTGACATCATTCATGTTGTCTTCAATGGAGTGGTTATCAGCATCAAGAAATTCTTGATCACTGTCACCACCTCTAGTTCCTCCTGCATTAGAAGTTTCTTCTCCTAAATTCGGTGCCTCTGAGCTAGAATTTGAAGGCAATTCAATTGAATCAGCAGTATTTGTCATGCTTTTGCTAATAGGAGCCTCAATTACAGGGTTAGTCACCACTGGAGCTGAAGTAGTCTTCTTGGTTGGTCTTCTCAGCTCAAATCTTGGATCAGGATCTTCTGTTGATCTCTTATCTGTAGATCCTAAAACATTCTCACAAGACTTGTTAAAACAGTTGGTAACTAAATCAAGATCAAACAGCCTATCCAGACCAGAACCTTTCACACAGGGTATGTGTTCATTTAAAGTCACATTGGTTGATTCCTCAATAATTCTAGTTTAGAGATTGTATACTATATAAGCCTTAGATTGAGAAGCGTATCCAACAAAGTTTCCATCATCTGATTTCTTAGCAAACTTGTCTATTTGATCTTTGGTATTCAAGATGGTGTAAGGACATCCAAATTTTTTGAGAAAACCAATGAATGGTCTCCTTTTGTGCCACAGTTGATAAGGAGTCTTACCATGTGTCTTAACCACTAAAACTATGTTCTGCACATAGCAGGCTGTTTTGACAGCCTTTGTCCAGATGGTGATAGGCAGTTTAAAGTCAGACAACATGGTTCTAGCAGCTTCAATAAGTGTCTTGTATCTCCTCTCAGCAACACCATTTTGCTGAGGAGTCCTGGGAGCACTATGTTGTCTTGAAATACCTTTTTCATCACAAAATGTATCAATGATTTGGTTTTTAAATTCAGTTCCTTGATCACATCTTATGGTCTTGACCTTGTGATCAGATTGATTCTCAATTTTCAGAATGAAGTTCTTTAAGATTTCAGGGGTTTCATTCTTAGTTCTAAGAAAAAACACCCAAGTGAATCTTATGAAATCATTTGTGATCATTTAACAGTAAGAGATCCTTCCTAGACTAATTACACTGGTGGGGCCATACAGATCCATATGTAACAAGTGTAGGGGAGTAGTGATAGAGTTCATTTCCTTTGGCTTGTGAGACACTTTGTGTTGCTTCCCTTTCAAGCATGCAACACAGTGGTCATCACTTGTAAACTCTTTCTTTGGCATTCCAGTTACCAAATCATTCTTAATCAATTTATTCATGCTTTTAAAGTTTACATGGCACATTCTTTTATGCCAAAGGAAAGACTCATCACTATTTGCTTTAGACAGAAAGCAAGAAACTTCTCCAGAGGGAGATGTTTCCTGCAGATCCATCTTGTACATGTTCCCTCTCCTGGGGGCTCTGAGAAGAATATGCTCTTGAGGAATGTCAACCCCAGGCTTGAGAACAATACACTCATGCTCAGTAAAGAGCATGTGAGGTTTTTGGTCACAAAATTAGGACACACTCAAAAGATTGTATCCAAGCTCCTTGACAAAGTTTAGGTTCTCAATGCTAAGCTTACCATTTGTAACGTTGTCCCTCCCAGTAATGTAACCTCCTGCATCTCCTCCAAAAGCAACTGGTCATCCATCAAATCTTTCAAAGTTTTGAATTAAGGACTCATTACCTGTCATGTGCCTGGAGCAGCCACTATCAATGATCCATACATTTTTGTTTGCCTTTGGTTGTCCCTGCATAAAAAGAGATGATTTAGCTACATTTGAAAACCCAAGCCACATTGGTCTTGGGCTTGTTAAAATGAGTTGAAGGTAATGAAACAGTAAGTGATCCTATGTTCAGGCTCTGAAGATCATTTCCTGTTGCTGATGAAGAATCATCAGTCACACGGTCTTCCTTCATCTTCCACACCACCTTTGGAAAATTTGGCTTGATCTTCAAAGCTTCGGAAGCTTTTGCAGCTTTGGAAGATTTGGAGACTGTACCTTCGGAAGATCTTGCTTTCACTGCAGCAAGCTTTAGTACTTCGGAAGCATTCCTTTCTTCCGAGACCAAATTTTCTTTCGAAGGCAATTTTTCACTTGGCTTCTTCTTCATTTTAGATCTTCCGAAGGGAACAGATTTTCCTTCCGAGGGTTTCTTTTCCTTCTTACTCCCAGAAGCCATTTCTTTGACCATGTGGATAGTACTTTTAGGATTATAGATGCAATCCTTAGCCTGATGGGAAGTACTACCACACATGATGCAGCCCATTTGCTTCCTTCTGGGAATCTTCTTTTCTTGAGAAGACTGAGTTTGAACACTCTCCTTCTCCTTCTTCACCTTTTTAAAAGAGGCAGCAGGCTTTCTAGGGAGAGGCTTGCTTTTGAAGATGGGTGGTTCAGGCTGAGTAGCAGTGACACACAGCTTATCAGTCTTCTGTTTGGGGCTGGAGTGAGTTGAAGCTGAAGTAGAACTCTTGGTACTAGAGTTCTTGGTAGAATCTTCAGCTTTCACCACCTCAAACCCTACAGAGATGAATACTTGTTTCTGCTTGGGGTCAAAGGTGGTCTTGATGTCTTGAGCCTTTCTTGATCTTCTTTTTGCTCTTCTGATCAAGTTCCTTCTCTTTGACTTACTCAAACCAGATCATTTTTCCTCCTCAGGAGCATGGTGACCCTTTTTGGAATGACTATCTTCACTCACTTCAGAGTCATTCCTCACCATCTCCTCTTTATCCTCTTTATCACTTGGGTCTATAGATAGCAGCTCATCTTGACCAGTTCCATACCTTGGAGATCTTACTGATAGTAGGGTCTGTGGAGGAGCTATCTCATAAGATCTCAGTCCCTGCTTATTCTGATAACAAACTTTTGCATGCAGAGATGAGGATATTATGTTCTTGAAGGTCTCTTCTTCAAGAACACATTTTTCTGCCCTAGCTTTGCTGATCACAAGCTCAGCCTGACATTCTATCAACTTAGTAACAAGATCTTTTATTTGAGTCTTGTAGTTTGTTTGCTCATGTTTAAGAGTTGAAATTGTTTTCTCTAGATCTTCTATTTTAAGCTTATAATCATTTTCAGCTCTCTTAAAATCAGCTTTTTAAATGTTTAAAGACTCAATATCAGATCTTATTTCTAAGTTGTAGGACCTGTATCTGTTTACTTTAGCAATATATTCAAGAGAGCAAAGATGTTCTAATACCTTGGCTTCATCATGGTCAAGCATGAGTGCTTGATTTGGAGAAGCATCTTCAGCTTGGAAGCTCCAGTCAAAGCCTCCTTCTTTAATAGCAACTGTAGCTTGCTGTCTTGGCTTCTTATTCTGGTGCCCTCCTTCAGTGTAGTTTGGCTTGGATGATGCTTGGCCACCATTTGACTTAGGTTCCTTGCATTCTCTGGGAAAGTGTCCCATCTGGTTATAGTTGTAACACTTTACTTTGCTTTTGTCCAGCCCAAACTTGCCACTGGCTACATTGCTAGGAAACCTTCTTCTAGTCCTCTTGTAGAACTTCTGGATTTTGTGAGTGAGAAGAGCCATCTGCTAGACTATCTCCATATATTCCAGATCATCTGGATGGATACAGTCCAGGTCTTCAATAGTGAAGACAAAGTTGCCTTAACTTTCATCAGTAGAGACAAAGGCTTGAGAGGAACATGTCTCTTGGAAAGGACTTCCTTGGATGTAGCTCTCTCTGGGTGTCTCTGGGAAGGTGATGAAAGGACCCTTTTATGAAGTTTCAGGGTAGTAGATAAGATGATGCAGTGGTTCTCTACTATCCCTTTCACCCACATGAAGGGCTGAACTCTGGTGAGTATTGGAGTTACCAGATGAATTTTGCATATTCATCTCCATCTGGTATCCACTGAGTATCCCATACAACTCAGTGAGAGTAAGGGTCTTGAGGTTTTTAGTCCTCTTAATGACCACACAGTAGTGTGTGCATTGTCTGGGAAGAGAGGACAAGAACTTCCTAACAATACCCCTATTCTCAATAGTTACTCTAACATCAGTCAGAGTATCAACAATCTCAACATACCTGAAGTATTGTTGGGTCATGGTTTCACCTGTCTTGAAGGTGAAGTTTTCAAACTGCTGCTTCAGGAGGTCCTTTTTGTTCTTATTGTCTTCATTGGACCCCTCATACATCAGTTTCAGTGCATCCCATAGCTGTTTAGTGGTCTTGCACTTCTTGAAACCTCTATAGATGGAGTTTGGAAGAACAGTTTGGAGGGCTGTCATGGCTTTCTAATCAATATCAATCCTTTTCTAGTCTTCATCATAAAAGTCAGCCTTCTCCTTTGGTATCATGTCACCACTAGCAGCAGCTGAAGAGGTGCATGGTACATGAGGTCCATTGACAATAGACTCCCACATCCTGGAATCTTGAGACTTGATGAAGCCTTCCATTCTTTGGCACAAAGTGTCAAAATCCTCAGGAGTGATCAGTGGGGACTTTGTCATAATTCTAGTTTCCATATCAACCTTAGAGATAGCTACCATTTGAAGAGTTAAGTGATGTGTGAAGTTAAGAGGATTAAAGATGGTGAGATCTTACTATCAAGAGCCTGGAATGCTCAGATACCAATTGCAGGACTAGGAAAGGGTACTTAACACTTAGTTTCACACTGAGGAGAGATCTTAGATCACTTAACAATTCAATTAGGGAACTGATAACTTAAAAACAGATGATACTAAGAACACAAGTAAATTAAAGAGACAGAACTAAGAACAACACAAGAACACAAGATTGGTTTTCAAGGATGTTGTATATTGATCTCAAGTTCTTTTACAAGTGTTACAAAGCATAAAGAAATTACAAGAACCTGAGAAACTTTTATACTACAACCTACAACCGTCACTTACATGTAAAGATCTAGAAAGTTATGTTGATGGCTTCTGCCCAAAATGATATGGGTATTAGAAAGTTAGCTAGCATAGATCTAGAAGCTTCTATTAATGTTTTCTTTCTCCATTCAGTAACTGCATTCTGCTGAGGAGTCCTTGCCATACTAAATTGCTGACTTATTTCGTTCTCTACACAAAAAGAATAAATAATGTCATTCTTAAATTTAGCACCATTATCACTTCTTAATGTTTTCACTTTAAGATCTAATTGATTTTCAATTTTAGTGATAAATGATTTGATGATTTCTGCTGTTTCTGACTTATGTAATAGAATGAAAACCCAAGTGCATATGGAGTAATCATCTACTATCATAAGGCGGTATTGCTTCATGCCGAAGCTCAATATAAATGTAGGGCCAAAAATGTCAATATGAAGCAACTTGAGTGGTGTGTGATACGAGTTTAGCAATTAAGACTTATCTGATATTCTATGTTGTTTTCCTTTCAGACATGAAGTGTAGTGGTCTGTACAGAAGAATTCTTTTTGTGGTAGACCTATTACTAGGTTACCTTTAACCAATTGATTCATTTTGTTAAAGTTAGAGTATCCTAATTATCTATGCCATAATTAGGAAACATCTTCTTATGCTTTTGATAATAAACAAGTTTTAGGGGTTGATGCTGAAACTGTATTCATATGAACAATGTATGTGTTGCTTTGATTGGGAGTTTTCAAAAGGATACAGTCTTCAGGTATTTGAACCTGTTTTGAGGATATAGCAATTTTTGAAGTCAAAAAGGGTCGCATATCCTTTATCACAGATTTGGGATACACTTAGAAGATTAAACTTGAGGTTTGAGTAGTAGTTGACATTCTCAAAGCTAATCAACCCATTTGATACTGCTCCTTCACCGGTAATCTTTCCTCCTGTCTTGTCACCTCCAAATGCTACGTTTATTCTATGTTTGCTTTTGAAATCCTGAACGAGGGAACAGTTGCAAGTCATATGGCGGGAAAACCTACTGTAAACATACCAGATGTTGTTAGGCCTTCTATGATGTCCCTGCAAAGACAAAGAAATTAATTAGAGGGCACAACCCAAGCCAAGATGGTCTTGGGTTTTTCGTCTTTTCCCGGTACACAAATGTTTTGTCATTGTTTAAAAAAACTTTTGTGTGTGGAGTTTGTCTTGGTACTCCACCCTTGTTCTTATTAGGAACAACTTTTTGCTTCTCAGTTGATTTCTGAGCCTGAGCTTGTTTGTTTTGCTTTTTATTCTTTTTATTGGAAAAGAAATTCATTGTGTTATGATTATTTCTTTTAAAAACTGAACAATAATTGTGAAAATGGCATGTTTTTGTACTATGATTCTTCATATCATAGTATTTGGAGTACTTACCATATTTGCACTTTTCTGTGCTATAGGTGTATTGATCACACCACTCACAGCAAGGCAAATTTGTAGTACTTTATTTGCTAAAAACTTTTTGATGGAATTCACTTTTATGAGTTTGAACTTTTAAAACAAGAACAAAACAATGAATTCCCCTAAAGATCGATTTTAATCTCTCAAATATAACAACAAGTTGTTATAGATTCAATACTCATCAATCATAGTACGGAAACACATGATTAATGATATGATATCTATGTGTGTGAATGATTGTGTGTGTTTGTATGCTTGAATGCTTGAATGATAATAACTTCTTGGTTTTTATTGATTGTTCAAAAGCTTTCAGAGGATTAGGGTATAATACTATTTATAACTTATACAATGATCTATGTACAGTTACAAAAATACCCTTATGTAAGCGAATTACATATAATCCTAAGTCTATAAGTTGTCCACTATGGATGATTAGCTATCCAATGTGGATGATAAGATGTCCGCTGTGGAAGTTAAGCAACTTGTTCATTATGCCTTGGATCCTTTCCTCAGTGAACACTTGTGTTTCTTTTGTTGTTGTCCGCTGTGAAGTGTTCATCCGCTATGGACGAACATCCACTATGGACTATTCATCAGCTGTGGACTTGGGCATCCGCTATGTTTGATTGTTTATCTGTTGTGGGCAATTGAACTTTGTTCTTCATCCGCTGCATCTTCTTGTTCATTCACTCTGGACAAATCCTCATACGCTGTCCACACTTAAGCAAAAATTCCTTTTATCTACAAACCTGAAAAAGAAATTTAAACTTAATTAGTGTAAGTTATGAATGTTAATGATGCTTATGTGTTAGTTAATGATTGGTTGAATGTTAGAACACATTATATTTGATTATGTCAAGCATTATCCTTTTATACACTTGTTGAGTCCAATAATACTCACCCTAAGGATGATGTTGCCAACCTTTAATGTTTGCTTGTTACTATTTTGTTTGTCAGTGATAATGTGTTTGTTTATGTTTGATTTGAATGATTGCATGATCGCATGGTTAACTTATGATATTTGAATGATTACTTTCATGTATGATTGCATGATTGATTGATAAATTGATGATCACATGATTAACTAATTAACTGATTTGACATGTGTAATCAGATTACATTGTATGTTCTGATTCATATATGTTTGCTTGTATGACTTGTTACTTGCATGATGGTTGTTATGTTTGATGACATGTATGATATGACTGAATGATTGATGTTCTAATGTGTTTGTTGTTTGTTATGCATGGTTGGATGTTTTGTTTGATTGAATGGTTAGGTATGTATGATTGTTGTTTTGCCAGTTTGATTATTAGAAGCCTTTATTTTACCTCGCACACTCGTGATGACTTAAAATATAACAAGTGTTGATCTATATATATAACAGAAAAATTGAACGTCTACTGTATATACAGTGTGTATGTGCCCTATGTAAACAGTTTAAACTTAAAAAATTAATTTTAGATCATGCGCTATGAGTTACACATACGTTGTATGAACAGTGCATCCGTTGTACAATTTTTTCAGTTGTACGCTATGGACCCGTGAATGTTTTATTGTGTTCAGAGCGGATAACCCTTTGGAAATGTGCTATACACACTGTGTGAAATGAAAATTCACAACTAATGACAAAAATTCAAACGCTGTGTGTTTAATCACTGTTCACAAAGCGGATGAACATTGTTCATGCGTTGTGTATACTTGATTGATTGTTTTGGTTGTTCACAACGGATGACAAATTTGTCATGTGTTGTGAACACCTTATGTGATTGTGTAATAGTGTACAGCGTATGATTACCTGTGTGCATACGCTATATACACTTACACTGTTTCAACAATGGATGACCATGGTTAGTCATGCGCAATGAAAACTTACTGTATTCACAGCAGATGCTTTAATAACATCATGTGCTGTGAACACTTGTATGTTCATTGATGCATATTGGATGCATGTTTGTGAGTTCGCTATATACACTTAGTGTATTTTGCATGATTAGTGGTTAACTGTGTCTACAGCGGATGTATGTTTGTGTATCTGCGATGTCCACAGTTGTCAAAATTTTAAAACATTTTGCTTGTTTTAAAAATTTTGCTCATTAGCTATGTAACTTAATACATCAGCTGTAAAGACTTGGCTTTCTATGTTTGCTTAAAAAATAATTTTGAAATGTTTCAAAGTTGAATGTTTGTTAAAATTTTATAATTATAACATGATAACATATGGATGATAAAATATCACTCACAAGTAATATTGTGTATGTATATGTGTCAAACTGTTGTTTATTGAGTGATGGCATGACTTGGCTTTATTTAAAATCAAAATTTTAAAATCCTTAAAATTTAGTATTTCAAATTTTAAATTGTATGATTATGCATATATTCTGATGCCTTTAATATTTCCATGTTCATTTTTGTCCCCCTAAATTTTTACATATTTATAAAGACTTTTTATAAAATGACAAAAATTTGAAATTGTTTTAATGGAAATTATTAAAGTCCAATTTGTTTGTATAGATGATATACTTGTAGAAAGAAAATACGTTACCTAACTAAGAATGAATGATTTTCATTCTTGGACATGAATCATTTGCACATGACATGAGATCATAATAGTTGTAAATCTTCATTGAGTTGATTTGATGATTTTGAGAATAGACATAGACTAATACAATGTTGATTGCAGATATTATGATCCACTTAAACTTATTCATGGTAATAATGATTGATTGAAACAGTGAGTGATTATCATGTTTTGGGTGTATTAAGATGATTTGTATATACCCCACACCTGATTGTATGTTAAGGTCAACCCTTCTCAAGATATGCCAGAAAGCACTTTCAATACTTATGACCTAGCTACTTAGGAGTATAAATGCTCAATTTGATCCATATTGTTTGATCCATATTAGGGATTCTTTTTCACTTCACTTAGGAAGTTGATCCTCTTTGGGATTATTTTGATTCATTCACAAGGAATGTAGTCTAAGAGACTTTATTGATTGTTCGTCCAAGATGGATGTGTTCCTCATTAGGAATCTTTTTGGATCTTGATGAAGGTTATTCAGGCCTGTGCTAAGCATAACAAAGAATGCCTTAATGTACTCCAGGTCTATGAAAATCATAACAAAGGAGACACTTGTATGATTGAGCAATTTATAAACTATTTCACTTAGTGTATTTGAGTTACTTCACAAGCAATCTATATTGGATAGACCAAAACTCACCATAAACCAAATGGGTGTTTCTTACTACACAATCCCTAGAATTTAGTTCTTTACTGTTGTATGTGATGTTAGGTGTCCCATACTGAGCCTGGATGCACATCAAACAATGTATTGTTAGTTTTTATTAGTGGAAGATGACTCAAGTGAAAAAGTAATCTAGTGTACTATCATTTCTCATGAGTGGTCAAGTGTGATTCAATTTGTTTGTTAATTGGAAAGCATGAATGTTTGTTTGATATCTTGATTTTGAAAAGATGTATGATAGATTGTAAACTTGGACTTTAACAAAATCAAGCTAGTATGAGATTAATGTTTTGAAAACATTACTTGTTTGGTTCATAGTTGATCATACCAAGTGACTGAACCAGAAATTCAAATCTTGTTGAATCAAATGGTTTTGTACACATGTCAGCCAATTGATTATTGGTGTGGACCTTGATCAACTTATCAGACCATTTCTAAGCAATCTCTCAGAAAGTGATATCTGATATCTTTATGCTTTGTTTATGATTGTTGAACAAGATTATTAGTGATGAACATGGCAGTAGAATTGCTATGTGTATGGGTGCTTTAAGAAAATTAAAGCTATAATCAAGCATTTGGTTTTGAATCCAAAGCACTTGAGAACAGCATGTAGAAGCAGCTATATATTCTACCTCAACTGTTGGCACAGACATATTTGTTTGTTTCTTGCACTGCCAGGAGATCTATCGTGATCCAAGAAACTAACATCCTCCTGTTGTGAATTTTCTATTATTGTTGCATCCACCATAATCACTGTTAGTGTATGCAAATAAAGGGAAATCTCCATCTTTTTGATGCCATAGGCTAAGTGCTAGTTTGCCTTTTAAGTATCTAAAAATTCTCTTTACAACATTTATGTCTGATTCTCTTGGATCTGCTTGGTATCTGGCACACATGCAAACTGCATACATGATGTCTGGTTTGCTTGCAGTTAGTTACGTCAGTGAGCCTATCATGGATCTGTAAAGCTTATGATCAACAAATTTTCCTTCTGGATCGGGGCTAAACTTCAATCCAGTTGCAAATGGTGTTTTGCTTGATATGCAATCGGTCATTTTGTATTTCATCAAGATCTGATTAACATACTTGCTTTGATTGATAAAAATTCATTCAACAAACTGTTGAACATGAAGACCAAGGAAGAAGGTAAGTTCTCCAATTGAACTATTTGGAATTTTGATTGCATAAGAGCCTCAAACTCTTTACAAAGTTGTATCTTGGTGGAGCCAAATATGATGTCATCCACGTAGACTTGTATAACTAACCAGTCTTGTTCTTTTCTCTTTAAGAACAACGTCTGATCAATCTTCCCTCTTGTATAACCATTTTGTAGTAAAAACTTGGATAAAGTTACATACCACTTCCTAGGTGCTTGATGAAGACTGTACATAGCTTTATCTAACTTGTAGACTCTGTGAGGGAAGTCTGCGTCTTCAAACCCTGGTGGTTGAGCAACATATTACTCTTCATCTATCTTTCCATAGAGGAATGCACATTTCATATCCATTTAGAAGATAGTGAAGTTCTTTGATGAGGCATATGCAAGGAACACTCGGATGGCTTTTAGTCTAGCTACAAGGGCAAAGACATCATCATAATCGATGCCTTCCTCTTGAGTGTAACCCTTGGCAACGTGCCTTGCTTTGTTTCTGATGACAATGCCTCTCTCATCTGCTTTGTTTCTGAACAGCCATCTTGTACCAATGGCATATTGACCTTCTAGGAGGTCAATTAGCTACCACACCTCTTGCTTCCTATATTGTTGTAGTTCCTTTTTCATGGCTTCTATCCAACTATTGTCTTTGAGGGCTTCTGTGATGTTTTTGGGTACATAGAGATAGAAAGTAGGAAAACTGGAAAATGTTTGTTGTATCAGATTGACTACGTATCAATCTGACATTGAGATCACCAATGATGTTCTCTAAAGGATGATATTTGTGAGCTCTTGTGGTTTCAATCTGATTAATAGAGATAGTTGAATCAAGATTTATGATGGTTTGGTTAGGTGAGTTGATGGTGAGAAAGGGTATTTGATGTTGTGGGATTATCTGGCTGTGTAGGCTCATGGAATGTTTGTGGTGAATCATGAAAGAAATCTAAGATTTCATCATCATGATGGGTATCTGTTAGTGAATGGTAGTCATCATCTTCTTCCACTATGTTTGGATGATCTGACCCTGTTTGCTTGGTTGAGGGTCAACTGAAGCTTGTGGTTGAGTGGTCACTGGAGTTGATGATGTAGTGTTTGTTGATGTTCCACATGATGTGTTTATTTGATCAGGAGGAGTTGTAACTATGGTACTTGAAGGAGTAACGTTTGTTCTCCTTGGAGGATCAGCAGTTAATGGAACATCAATGGTTGGTGGAGGAACCATTGGATATTCAATGTCATCCTTGGTACCTGAAAAATCAAAGTAAGATGTGTCAAATGATTTTGTTAGTGAGTCAATATCAAACAACCAGTATGATCTAGTAAGTTTCTTAGTGAAAGAATGTTCATTAAAAATAACATCTGCTGTTTCTTCCACTATGTTCAGTCATGGATTGTATACTCTGTAAGCTTTTGAGCTTCCGGAGTATCCAACAAAAAATCCATCATCTGCTTTTGGAGCAAACTTAGATAAATGTTCTCTAGTGTTTAATATTGTTACAGAACATCCAAATGCTTTAAAAAATCCAATGAAAGGTTTTCTTTTAAACATTAATTCATATGAAGTTTTGGTATGTTCTTTAATTATTAATGTTCTATTTTGAATAAAGCAAGCTATGTTGATTGCTTCAGCCTAAAAGGAAATAGGCAATAGAGAGTCAGCTAGCATAGATCTAGCACTTTCTATCAATGTTTTTTTTCTCTGTTCAGCAACTCCATTCTGCTAAAGAGTCCTTGCTACACTGAATTGATGACTTATTCCTTTCTCTACCCAAAAAGAAGAAATAATATCATTCTTAAATTCAGTACCATCACTTCCTAAAGTTTTTACTTTAAGGTCCAAATGATTTTCAATTTTAGTGATAAATGATTTTATAATTCCTGTTGTTTCTGACTTGTGTAATAGAAAGAAAACCCTGGTAAATCTAGAGTAATCATCTACTATAACAAGGCAGTATTGCTTCTTTCCTATACACAATATGTTTGTAGGGCCAAAAAGGTCCATGTGAAGCAATTTAAGTGGTGTGTTATTAGAGTTTACCAATTTAGACTTATGAGCCACTCTATGTTGTTTGCCTTTTAAACATCTAGTGCAATGGTCTATACAGAAAATTTTTTTTTGTGTTAGACCTATTACTAAGTCACCTTTAACCAATCGATTCATTCTGCTAAAGTTAGAGTGTCCTAATCGTCTATGCCATAATTGGGATTCAATTTCTGATGCTTTTGATAATAAACAAGTTTCAGGGGTTGATGTTGAAATTATGTTCATATCAGTAATGTGTAAGTTGTTTTGACGGGGAGGTTCAAAAGGATATAGTTTTTAGGTGTTAGGCCTTCTTTGATGTCCCTTCATAGACAAAGAAATTAATTAGAGGGTGCAACCCAAGCGAAGATGGTCTTGGGTTTTCCGTATTTTCCCATAACACAAATTTCTTCGAAGGTAGCATTGTCTGCTAGATTAGGAATTCTAGGTACACTAGATTTCCTTTGCATGTTTTTAGCTCTGTCAGGAGAGGTGCTTTGAGCTCTCCTCCTTTGAGTGCTAATGTCTGAATGATGTCTATTTTGAGACTTATGTCTCCTTTCTGGTTGTTTAAAGTTGTCATAAAATGTTTTGTCATTGTTTAAAACAACTTTTGTATAAGGAGCTTGTCGTGGTAGTCCTCCCTTAATCTTGTTAGGAACAACTGTCTTTTTCTCAGTTGATTTCTCAACTTGATGTTTTTTATTTTGCTTCTTGTTTTTCTTATTGAAAAGCAGTTGGCAGTACTATGATTGATTCTTTCACAAATTGAACATTAGTTGTAAAATTAACATGATTCTATACTATGATTGTTCATATCACAGTATTTGCAGTACTTACCATATTTGTATTTTTCTATGGTGTGGGTGTATTGATCACACCACTCACAGTAAGGGAAATTAGCAGTACTTTGTTTGTTGAAAACTTTTGATTTTAAGTTTGACTTTAATGGGATATCGAAAGTTATAGTCGGTTGTTTTGATTGAATGGGGGATTTTCCTTTCACTTTGTTTGTTCTTTTGGGAGAGACAGTGAAAGATTCAGCCTTTCTTCCACTGGAGCAGATATCAAAAACTTGTGTCTGCTTTAGTTGTTTTGGTGTTGTATCAACCACACTTGAAACCTTTTTAGTTTCACTAATTGGTTGATCTGATCCATCATATAGTAGATCTTCATCTTCTTCATCTGATGTGTGAATATCAAATTCATTGTTTTCTCCTTGAAGAAATATGTTGATTTTACTTATGGTGGTGCTTTGCTTTTAACAAATTTTATCAGAGGTTATTTTGATACTAGTGATGATTTATATGATGATGATGATGATGATGGTTTGGAGTCATCAGTCCTGTAATGTGGGTCAAGAGATTCACCCTGTTTGTTGGTCATTGAGTCAGGTAATAGGATATGGTTATCATTATAAGGTGGGTTGACCTTATAATATCCCAAACTTGAAGGGTCTTTGAATGCCCTTTGTTGATCAAGAAGTTCTTCGAACTTCTTATTGCTCACGTGAAACTTTTGAAGTTTCACTTCAGTTTCAGCTTGTAGTGTTTTTGACTGAGTCAAAAGTTCAGGAAGTTGCTCTACTTGAGCTGCTAGTGTTCGTTTTTCAGACAACAATTTGTCCAAATCATTTTTCAGTGATAGAATTTTAATCTCATATTGTTTTATTTTTGATTTTAAACTATCATTCGAAATGCTTGTTTCAATAACTTTATTAGGAAGTCGGTATGGATGTTCTTTGTATCTTGTGACTTCATCAATGCATGCTTAAAAATAGAGATTCTCCTTTACCTCTTTCGGGATTTCAACAATTTTATCATCTACATGTGCCATGAGGGCATGGTCAGGAGATTGTATCTCTGCCTTATACATACTCTAGTCACACTCACCATCCCATTTGATTATCATTGTGGAGGACTTGAAGTGTTGATTAGGGCTATACTGTGTGACTTGTGCTAGTGTTGGTGCAGCAGGAATACTAACGGGAGGTGGAATTTGTCTATTTGTAATATAGCTACTTGAAGTTTGTGTTTGTTGGTTGTTTCTGTCAGCCCTGGGTTGTTGACATTCTCTAAAGAAATGTCCATAGAGCTGGCAATTATAGCATCTCATGTTGGTTTTATAAAAAACAATCTTTGTTTTCTTATCCATACTCAACCCCCCTGTTTCTTTGCAGAAACATCTTTGATCTGTATGCTATCATTGCCATATACCATTAAAAATCCATTTCTTAAACCATGTCAGGAGGCAATTCATCCAACTCTTGCTAGATGAGCTGTGATGGTGTGAGATTTCCAGCTAAGTAAGCTTCAAAGCTTGTAAAGAAGGCTGGAAAAGCTTCCTTTTGCTCCTCACTTTGTAGAATGACTGTTAGAGAATCCATGGGTTTCTCAAACTTACGGATGTTTTGTGTCTTTGCTGGGTGTTGTTTGATGGAGTTGGTAGCATATGGGTGTTGTCTGTTCTGAGGTTTTGCTTCATGAGAAGCATGAACACCAGTCTTGTTGTACTTTTGATTGTTTTGTGGTGATTCAAGAGCAGAAAAGAATGAAGTTTCACTTGAATCAAGAAACTCATCCTCTTCTTCACAAGTGCAACTTAAGAATGCACTATTTGTTTCTTGCATCTCCTTGAATTTGTATGATTCAACATGTCTGATTGTGTTGCTATTCCTGGATCTCTCATCTAACTCTAGTGCCTCTACTTTGGCCACTAGTGCATCCAATGATAAAGCTTTTACATGCAGTGTTGCTTTCATCAAAAAGACTGATTGAGTCTAGCTCTCTGGAAGAGTATGCAACATTTTCTTGTTGATCTCCATAGATTCGTATTTGAGACCATAAACAATCATCTCAATTATCAGCTGAACAAATCTATGAAGCTGTTGTGGTATTGATTCTCTTTGAACATGATGGAAAGTTTCATACTGGGTCCTTAATTTTTCTTTCTTGATTTCCCTTATCTCATCACTTCCTTCACACATTGTGTGAAGTACTTTCCATAGTTCATGGGTTGTTATGAAGTTCTCACCTCTAGTCAATATCTCAAACGGGAGAGTCATTGCTAGAATGCTGTAAGCCTTCATGTTTGTTTTGACCTTTTTCAGGTCATCACCAGCTACACTCTTTAAACTAACTGGTTTTTGAATGTTATAGTCTGGACCAAGAGTCACAGATATGTATCTCCTTCGGTTATGGATGTCCATAGATCTAGGTCTTGGAAAATAATCCAGTTCCTGAACATTATTTTCCATTGTTTAAAGTCACCTTTGTTCTTGAGTCTGAGTGGTTTGAGACCACTGTTGGAACCTGAAATTTCATCCGACATGATTGTTAACTTTTGAACTTAACGGTTTACGTCAAATTTTGTTTGATTATTTAGCTTAATTCTAAATTCAATTTATACTAATGTCACTAGGATTTGTTGTTGAGCTGTTGGAAGATTAACATTTTTTCTATTTTGTCTTTTTAACTTTTTTGTCATAGTATAGGGAGTTATTTTGTAAATATATATTCCTTTGTTTCTTGATAGTATAAATAGGATATTTTATGTATTGTGCAGGGTAGAGATCTAAGACATCTATGACACATTAGAAAAATAGTTAGAACAGAACAAACTGTAACCCTTACACATTGTATCCTATGCATTTGCTATCAATGAAATCTAAGAATTTTTTTGATGTGATTGCATATGTTTGATTACTTTGTTTTTGAATTGATCATTGCATTATGATATCATCACAGATTCGATCCTTTTGAACCGATCAATTGGTATCAAAGCTGTAACAACTGACCCCTAAGTCCAGCTCCAAAGCCTTGAATGTAATTTAAGACATGTTTCAAGATTTCATTCGTTTAATATACCCTCTTCCTTGTGATTGAATAGTTTTGTAAAATAATCTTACCCATATGATTCTAGTATGTTTTACCTTGGTCTCCAAACTAATTTATAATGATTGAAAATGTGAATGACTAAACCACCTTAACAATTCCTTAAAATAAAAGTAAAAATCCTGGGTTGTTCATCTGCATTTCTTTGTGTTCATCCGCATTTCTTTGTGTTCATCTGCATTTCTTTGGTCTTCATCCGCATTTCTTTGTGTTCATCCGCATTTCTATGGTCTTCATCCGTATTTCTCTGTGTTCACTCGCATTTCCTTGGTCTTCATCCGCATTTCTCTGTGATCATCCGCATTTTTTTGTTTTTTTTTCACTTAGGCGCATGACCGTGGACGCATGGGCACTATTCAGGCACCCCGGGGCAACACGTAGCATTTTTGAAAATTTCAAACCCTTCTAGAAACCTTTGACCCTGGTCTGCACACCTCCAAACAGCCAATGCATGGGCTGTTGCCATGCATTCGGCCATTTCACCACCCAACCCTCTTCACCTTAGTTCTCCCTAACCCAAACCAAGACTCCATCTCTTCCTTCAAAAACCAAAGTTCCTACTTCCTTCACCCTTTCCACACTCTCTCCAATTCTCTCTACACTTGACTCTTCTCTCTCGGCAAATATTGCAACCAAACCCGAGAACTTTTCAGCTTTCAACCGAGCAGAAACAAGAAATCCCAAGTTTCAGGACTCTCGGATCAACCACTCTTGCACTCTCTGCATCATCCTAAACACGGTTTCTCCTTCATGTAAGTTTTCTTGTACCCGAACAACTATTATTGTTGTATCTCTACTTTTCTCTCCTTTGAATCCTATTTTCTTGTTCAAAGGCAGAAAAACCACGACCCAGTTACTGCTTTTGTGAAGCTTACCACTCTACAAGAGGTACACACTTCTTCACACTCGTATACCTCGGGTTTGTGCATTTGAATCTACCCGAAAAGCCCTTTTCATGGGTTTTCATGACCATCCAACCATCTGTCCTGAATCTTACCCCCATTCCACACTTAAAAACTTGTTTAAAACACCTTATAAACATTTTTATAACCTGGACTTATCGATTTCAGAAGGGACTTGGGTGTTTTAACTGGAAATTTCATGTTACACATGTGTAAATTATTGCTTTGATACCCCAACCTTGACCAGGTTTATTTATACTGTTGCATCCGTGGGTATAGTCTGAATTTTTAGAATGTTTGATGATGCTAAAAGGTTATTATTGTGGGTTGGATGATTTGGTTTGGTGTTATGGACCTTAGAAGCATGTTTAAGGACCTGAATAGGTGATGGAGGTACCTAATAATGGCCAAATCCTTAAAAAGTATTGACAACTTGTTAGAAACAAAATTTTCAGGCCTTATGACTAATAAATCAGTGACTAAAACCGGACTTGGTGAAATTTTGGGTTAACATGTAAATCTTTATGAACTTATTTAGCTTTAACTAGCCTAACCGAGAGATTTTTGGATGAGATTCTAAAAATAATGTAACGAGCCTAAAAACCAATGAAACCATAATATTTCAGTATGTTTGAGGGCCTCAAAATCGTATTTTATGAAAAGATTTAAAATGGAAAGAAACAACTTCAGGGTAAAAATTGTAATTTTGGAAACTTGAAGGACTAAAGTGTAAATTCTGAAAAATCAACCATATTTTAGTACGTTATTACCAAAAGCTACTATTATACTTATTTTCATGTAAGAACTTGTGGGAAACTAAAAACGGGCGTTTTACGGTAAAAACCCCAACTTTCCTAAAAAGGAAACTCTTCGACACAAATTTTCTTTGGGATGTGGTCATATGTATTTTAAAACAAATATTACCTTTGACTACCCCCCCCCCAATAGTCTAAGAGCCCATAGCTTATGCATATGTCTTGCTCATAGGGTGCTGGACCTGAATCTATTTGTGTGTGGAATCATTGACACTATTTGAGGTGAGTTTCTTGTGTCCCCTTTTAACTACTATTTTGGGGTGAAGCGTGATCTGTTTGAACTAAACTTTATTAGATACTACTATGCGATACTATTGTATGTTGTAGCTATTGTTGGAACCTGCATCTATGCGTATCACAATCATTAATTCTATTTGAACCGCTTGACTATATGGGTAGATCTACTTGGAGAATCCCCCATGCACAGTGCCTTCTGATGAGAAGGGTACCACACTGAGATCCTACGAGGTCGCTGTGGCATGTAACAGGTTTTATAAGATAGTATGGTGTACCAATCGGCAGGTATGGTATACTGTTTTGAGGCTCAGTTTCCCTTATGGGATTTCCGGTAAACACAAGTTTAGAAGAGGCTAGCTGGGGCTGAGTGAAGGGTTGATTGTGATCCCACAACAGTGATACTATGATTTTAAACAAACTTATGGATTCAAATGAGTCCTTTTGTTTTTTTTAAAACTTTAAGCGCTTGAACTCACTAACTTTTTAGTTGACACAAATTCTTTTGAGCATGTTTCAGGTAATCCTTGATGAGCTTGGATTTTATTAAAGACTCTAAAGCTGGCTTAGTACCGTGACTACCCCCCTGGCATTACTTGAACTTTTTGAAACATTTGAAACAATTGGCTTTGTTACTTGGATAATTTTGTAATGGGTTATTTTATGTTCGGGTCTGACTGTGTTGGCCCGGACAATTTTAATGTAATGTGATGCCATGTGATTTCTCTCCTTGTGTGCTCTTGTGTTTGTTCCGCTGCATGTATGTGGCTAATCTGCGACGTCCCACCCTCTTCTGGGCCCGGGGTGTGACAGATTGGTATCAGAGCCACAGGTTGTAGAGAAATCGAGAATACCTTAGTAGACCTAGGCTACAACCCTGATACCCTAGGACTGTCCTTGTTTTGGAATGTGTTGGAATGAGTGGGTTCTTTCACTATTATGAGATAGTACTCCATTGTTACTGCTGTAACTACTATTATGACATACTATCATCACTATTGCCATGAGCTATGAGAAACAAATTACTCATGATGATTTTACAGGAACTCGAAGACTATGGCCAACAACGGAAAAACTCCCGCATTACCCATAGATGAGACCGCCCCTGTAGGACGGCTGAGGAGGGCGACTTCCTCGTCCCAATATGAGGAGTACATTAGGCAGTGCAGTCACCCCGGATAGATATCTGTTACATCTAACGACACCGAGCCATCCGAAGATTCATCCCCGACATCTCAGGTGAGGAACCGGACCCGCTCCAACTCACCTCATGTCATAGCGCCTACCCATTTGCCCATCACACCTATTGGGAATAGGGGAGCGCGAGTTATCACTAGGCCACGGAAAAAAGAGCACTAGACTTGGAGCATCTGTCTCATTTAGGATGCCGCCTCCTCCACCTACTCCTACGGCAGCTCCTACACTGGCACGTCTGATGATGGGACGCCCAGGACGCCAACATCAGGACGAGTTCTGGATACCTCCTAGACGTAGCATGTACGATGGCCCGAGCGTTCTAGCTGGAGATCGCTATTCGCAGTCCAGCAGCCGTGCCAGTGGCTTTGGTCCTTCTGATCCCAGGCTGAGCGACATACTGAGGACCATTCAGCACCATGAGCTCACACTCCAGCATGCCACGCGGACCTCGCAGTCCGCCCCAATTTCAGGCACTAATGGCGTCCCATGGTGTCCAACGCTTGGAGCAAGAACAAAAGAAGAAGGGGTCAGGCTGGTTTGGGTGGTTAAAGAAGAGATGGTAATAGTGATGGACCGACGTTGATTATTGAATGATGCTACCATTATGAGAAACCATTTATTTCTGACACTATTTTTGGGGGTGATGGCACCTTCCAGCTTGTATTGCTACGAAACTACTGACTCTGTTTGATGCTTGTTTTACTGTCTACGATTGAACTTCTGTTATGTTACTACTTTATCCATTGTAGGTTGCCTGATTTGGGTTATGCATTAGTATATTCTAGGGATCTAATGTGATTGCCTTTTTGAATTGCTAATTGACTCTATGAATATATGAGACTATGTATGACTTATTATGTGTTGTGTATGTCCTCGTGTGTTTTTGGAGTGACCTTAGGGAGTCAATGGTGTGTGGGATACTCGAAACAAAATTTGTGAGACACTAAATGAGTTTATCTATGATTGTGACCAGAATGCCGCCTAGAAGGGAAACACACAGAGGAAGAAACAGGGGTGTTGGACGCCCCAGGGGTCGAGGTGGGAACCGACCACCCACTCCACCTAGGGTCGACCCTGAGGAAAACTCTAACCGTGAAAAATGATGAAAGGATAGCCAACCTGGTGCCCAACAGATTGCTAATGCTATCTCCACCATCATCACGCAAGTAAATGCTGATCGGGAAAACATGACCCAGAAATGATGGACCGGGAACCACGCGGGAGATGCGCTGAGAATACCAACGAGTGTAAGAATGGGGTGTTCTATAAAACATTCATGTCTTGTAGCCAAAGGACTTCTTTGGCACTGAAGGAGCAATTGAAACCTACCGATGGTTAGACGAAATGGAAATTGTACTGGACATAAGTGAGTGCAAACGAAAAACATATGGTCAGGTTTGCCTCACAATCCCTAAAGGAGCCAGCCCTAGAATGGTGGACCAGCCCTAGAATGGTGGAAGACGGTCAATCAGCTAAGGGGCAGGGATGCTGCCGACTGCATGAAGTGGTAGGTTTCGAGACTAATGACCGTAATACTGTTCGATGAACCAGCTGGAAAGCTGAGGCGGATTCCTAGCCTGGAAATGAGGGGCTCAAATTACACCAAGTACATAACCGATTCTCAGCTTCTATCCAGACTTGTGCCTCACTTGGTACTCTTGAATCTAAAGCATAGCCCGATTTCGCTAGGGTCTGCATCCTAGAGTCAGAAGCATGGTCCGATATGCTAGACCTACAACGCTCCAATCAGCCGTCGATGTTACTGGCAGCTTAACGGATGACTTGATCAGGGCTGGATGGACAGATCAGGGGAGGAATAAGGATAAGAAGAGTTAAAGGGTGAGAAGAGAAGGCGATTGATGTTAGAAGGGCCAGTGATGGATGGTAGTAGCTCAAACAGGAGGCGATGAAAAGCAACACTTGATGAACAAGGGGCCAGAGGCCAAAGGCTGTATGTAGGTACCACCCCTTATGCACCAAATGAAAACTGCACCACCAAGGGGAAGCAATCCGATGCCTGTTTTAGGTGCAAACGAACTGGCCACCTGATAAAGGATGTACCTTCGAGCCGAGAAGCAATGCTACGAATGCGGGGATCCGGGACACATGCGGAACAAGAGTCCCAAGATGGAAAGAGACAAGGACGCTAGGCCTAGCAAGCCTAAAATAAGAGCTTTCGTAATGGACCCCAATGGTGCCCGCAAGGACCCCGACGTGGTAAACAGTACGTTCCTTATTAATAACCACCCTGCTACTGTTTTGTTTGATACTGGCGCAACTGGTAGTTTTGTTTCTACTATCTTTAGGCATTTAATTGATTCAGAAGTTTGTACTCTAACTGATGCTTACACGGTAGAATTAGCCGATGGCAAGATAATAGAAACTAGTGAAATTATCAAGGATTGCATGATAGAGTTAGAGGATAACACGTTTAAAATAGAATTGATGCCTATTAAGCTAGGAGGATTTGATGCAGTCGTGGGAATGGATTGGTTAGCAAAATATAAGGTTGTAATTGTATATGGTGAATGCTTGCTTAGGATACCTTTAACTGATGGAAGCACGCTAACGATCCATGGTGACGGAAACAACTCGCTATACCCTATGATTTCCCACTTGAAGGCTACCAAGAGCCTCCGCAAGGGATGCTCAGCCTTCATAGTCTACATTATGAAAGCGAGAAAGGAAAAGAGGATCGAAGATATACCGGTGGTGGCTGAATACCCGAAAGTTTTTCCTGAGGACCTACCGGGACTACCTCCGACTACACAGTCCGAATTTAGATAGATCTAGTGCCTGGTACCACACCATGGCCAAGGCACCCTACCGACTCGCTTCACCCGAGATGAAGAGCTAATGGTGCAAATCCAAGAATTGCTGGATAAGGGATTCATTCGGCCGAGTGTTTCTCCATTGGGTGCACCCGTATTGTGTTCGTTAAGAAGAGGATGGGACCCTGCGAATGTGTATTGACTATCGGGATTAGCAAGATTACAATCAAGAATCGTTATCCTCTCCCAAGAATTGATGACTTGTTCTACCCATTACAAGGAGCCAGCTACTTCTCCAAAATAGACTTAAGATCGGATATCACCAACTAAAGGTGAGAGAAGAATATGTACCCAAGACAACTTTTCGAATGAGGTATGGACACTATGAATACTTAGTCATGCCCTTCGGACTGACCAATGCACCCGCCGCATTCATGGATCTCATGAACCGAGTGTGTCGTCAATACCTAGACAAATTTGTCATTGTGTTTATCGATGACATCTTGATCTACTCCCGTAGCCAAGAAAAGCACGTGAAGCACCTCAGGCTGATTCTTGAATTGCTCAAGAATGAACAACTTTATGCAAAATTCTCCAAATGTGAGTTTTGGATGCATGAAATCTAGTTTTTAAGGCATGTGGTGAACAAAGAGGGAATTCAAGTAGACCCATCAAAGATTGAAGCCATTAAAAACTAGAAAATCCTTGAAACCCCTACAGAGATAAGGCAATTTCATGGTTTAGCTGGATACTACCAAAGGTTTATTAAGGACTTCTCCCGAATTGTACAGCCATTGACCACTCTAACCAAGAAGAATACAACCTTCATATGGTGTAAAGAACAGAATGACGCATATCAATTACTCAAGGAGAAGCTGTGTAGTGCACCTATCCTCTCCCTACCTAAAGGCGTTGATGATTTTGTAGTCTATTTTGACGCCTCGCGTTAAGGACTGGGATGTGTGTTGATGCAGCGAGATAAGATGATTGCTTACGTGTCCATATTATTGAATGAGGATGAGAGAAAATATACTACCCACTATTTAGAATTAGGTGCCATGGTGTTTGCCCTTAAAATATGGAGACACTACCTTTACGTACCAAATGCGTCATCTACACTGACCATAAAAGTCTGCAACACATTCTGGATCAAAAGATGCTAAATATGCGCCAGCGAAGGTGGGTAGAACAGCTGAGCGATTATGAATGCGAGATTCGCTACCACCCAGGAAAGGCCAATGTGGTAGCTGATGCTCTAAGTAGGAAGGAAAGGGAGAAACCCCTTGGTGTCCGTGCTCTGAGAATGAGCCTGTACACCAGTCTTATCACTAGATTAATAGAAGCACAAAAGGAAGCCTTGAGCAAGGACAAACTAGAGGAAGAAATGCTAACAGGAATCGAAAAACATTTGGAATTGTGTAGTGACGAGCTGTATAAGCACGAGGGAAGAACCTGGATACCGAAACATGGGGGAATTAGAGAGATAGTCCTGGATGAGGCGCACAAATCTTGATACTCAGTTCATCCAGGAAGTGAGAAAATGTATCAGGACTTGAGGGTTCTTTTCTGGTGGCCTGGGTTAAAGAAATCCATTGCCACCTATGTGGGGAAATGCCTGACGTGTGCGATGGTAAAGGCCGAGAACCAAAAGCCATCAGGAACCTCACAACAGCCCGAAATCCCTGAGTGGAAATGGGATAACATTACGATGGACTTCGTTACAAAGTTGCCAAGAACTTCTCGTGGGCACGATGCAATCTGGGTAATAGTGGATAGACTGACCAAATCAGCTCATTTCCTACCCATACGAGAAGACTACGATTTACCAAAGTTAGCGTGGACTTGAGGGTTCTTTTCTGGTGGCCTGGGTTAAAGAAATCCATTGCCACCTATGTGGGGAAATGCCTGACGTGTGCGATGGTAAAGGCCGAGAACCAAAAGCCCATCAGGAACCTCCAACAGCCCCATCCCGAAATCCCTGAGTGGAAAATGGGATAACATTACGATGGACTTCGTTACAAGTTTCCAAGAACTTCTCGTGTGGCCGATGCAATCTGGGTAATAGTGGATAGACTGACCAAATCAGCTCATTTCCTACCCATACACGAGAAGACTACGATTTACCAAAGTTAGCGTGACTATACATCGATGAGATAGTAACAAGACATGGAGTGCCCCTATCGATTATCTCAGATTGGATAGTCATTTCACTTCATGATTCTAGAGTCTCTCCAACAAGCTTTGGGGACACGTCTTGACTTAAGCACCGGCATACCACCCTCAAATTGATGGAAAGTGAAGAACCGTAAAACCTTGGAAGACATGTTGAGAGCTTGCGCGATCGATTTGGGGGGTTGGGACAACCACCTTCCTCTGGTGGAGTTCTCCTATAATAATAGTTATCACACAATATAAAACAGCACTCCATATGGGCCCTGTATGGCAGAAAGTGCCGGTCCACCTTTGAGCTGGAATGAGATTGGTGATAACCAATAGGGGCCTGATATTGTAATGGAAACCACGGACAAAGTATTCAGATTAAGGAATGTTAAGAACAGCCAGGCTTGTCAAAAGAATACGCCGATAGAAGGCGGAAGCCTTAGAATTTCAAGTGGGCGATAGAGTAATGCTAAAAGTGGAGCCGTGGAAAGGCACGGTGAGATTTGGCAGAATGGCAAATTAAGCCTAGATACGTTGGACCATTTGAAAACTTATCAAGAGTTGGCTTGGTAGCATACCAGTTAAAGCTACCCCAAGAGCTAGTTAAGTACATGACACTTTTCATGTGTCAAACTTGAAGAAGTTTTTCATTGACATGGCCTTGGAACTCCCATTGAAAGATGCTAAATCACTAATGATTGAAGTTTGTGGAAGAGCCCATAGAGATTACTGACCGACTAGTCCAAAACTTAGACGAAGTCGTATACCAAAGTCAAGTAAGATGAACTCTAGGTGAGGACCCTAATTACATGGAACGAGAAGATGTGATGAGGAAGGAGTATCCGCACTCTTTAGCCCACTCGTCCAGAATCAAATCAAAGCTAAAATTTTTGGGAAGAAGAATTTCCTAAATGGTGGGTGAATTTAACACCTGACCCCTAGGTCCAGCTCCAAAGCCTT
This sequence comes from Flaveria sonorensis, assembly GCA_025506505.1. Classification (NCBI taxonomy): domain Eukaryota; kingdom Viridiplantae; phylum Streptophyta; class Magnoliopsida; order Asterales; family Asteraceae; genus Flaveria; species Flaveria sonorensis. The sequence goes on from CM046423.1 coordinate 37,451,714, forward strand.
GAATGTAGTTTGAGACTTGTTCTTTTTTTCAAGATTTCATTCGTTTAATGTACCCTCTTCCTTGTGATTGAATAGTTTTGTAAATTAATCTTACGCATATGATTCTATATGTTTTACCTTGGTCTCCAAACTAGTTTATAATGAATTGAAAATATGAATGACTAAACCACCTGAACAATTCCTTAAAATAAAAGTAAAAATCCTCCTGGGTTGTTCATCCCGCATTCTTTGTGTTAATCATATTTCTTTGTGTTCATCCGCATTTCTTGGTCTTCACCGCATTTCTTTGTGTTCATCTACATTTGTTTGGTCTTCATCCGCATTTCTTTGTGTTCATCCGCATTTGTTTGGTCTTCATCCGCGTTTCTCTGTGTTCACTTGCATTTCCTTGATCTTCATCCGCATTTCTTTGTTTTTTTTCACTTAGGCGCATGACCGTGGATGCATGGACACTATTCAGGCGCCCCGGGGCAACACTTAGCATTTTCTAAAATTTCAAACCCTTCTAGAAACCTTTGACCCCAGTCTGCACACCTCCAAACCAGCCAATGCATGGGCTGTTGCCATGCATTCGGCCATTTCACCACCCAACCCTCTTCACCTCGGTTCCCCTAACCTGAACCCCTACTCCATCTCTCCTTCAAAACCAAAGTTCCTACTTCCTTCCCCTTTCCACACTCTCTCGAATTCTCTCTACACTTGACTATTCTCCTCTCGGCAAATATTGCAACCAAACCCAAGAACTTTCAGCTTTAAACCGAGCAAAACAAGAACTCCCAAGTTTCGGGACTCTTGGATCAACCACTCTTGCACTCTCTAACGTCATCCTAAACACGGTTCTCCTTCGTGTAAGTTTTGTTGTACCCGAACAACTATTATGTTGCATCTCTACTTTCTATCATTTAATCCTATGTTCTTGTTCAAGGCAGAAAAACCGCGACACAGTTACTGCTTTTGTGAAGCTTTTAGCTCTACAAGAGGTACACCCTTCTCACACTCGTATACCTCTTTGTTGCATTTGAATCTACCCGAAAACCCCTTTTCATGGTTTTCAGGACCATCCAACCATCTGCTCGAAGCCACACCCCCATTCCACACTTAAAAACCTCGTTTAAACACCTTATAAACATTTTATAACCGGGACTTATCGAATTCAAAAGGGACTTGGGTGTTTTTAACCTGAAATTTCATGTTACACATGTGTAAATTATTGCTTTGATACCCCAACCTGACCAGGTTTATTTATACTGTTGCATCCGTGGGTATAGTCTGAATTTTCAAAACGTTTGATGATGCTAAAAGGTTATTATTGTGGGTTGGATGATTTGGTTTGGTTTACGGACCTTAGAAGCATGTTAAGGACCCGAAAGGTGAGGGAGGTACCTAATAACGGCCAAATCGTTAAAAGTATTAACAACTTGTAGAAACAATTCTCAGGCCTTATGACTAATAAATCAGTGGCTAAACCGGACTTGGTGAATTTTTGGTTACATGTATCTTTATGAACATATTTAGCTTTAACAAGCCTAAAGGAGATTTTTTGATGAGATTCTAAAAATAGTGTACGAGCCTAAAAACCAATGAAAACCATAATATTTCAGTAATTTTGAGGGCCTAAAACTCGTATTTGATGAAAAGATTTGAAATGGAAGACCCCCACTTCGGGTAAAATTGTAATTTTGGAAACTTGAAAGACTAAAGTGTAAATTCTGAAAAATCAACCTATTTCAGTAAGTTTATGACTAGAAGCTCCTTTATACTTATTTTCATGTAAGAACTTGTGGAAACTAAAACAGTTCGTTTTAAACGCCAAAAACCTCAACTTTTCCTAAAAGGAAACTTTTCAACACAAATTTTCTAAGGGATGTGGTCCATATTTTAAAACTTATATTACCTTTGACTACCCTCCCGATAGTCTAAAACCCCATAGCTTATGCATATGTCTTGCTCATAGGGTGCTAGGACCTGAATCTATTTGTGTGTGGAATCTTTGACACTACTTGAGGTGAGTTTCTTGTGTCCCCTTTTACTACTATTTTGGGGTGAAGCGTGCTTTGTTTGAACCAAACTTTATTGGATACTACTATGCGATGCTATTGTATGTTGTGGCTATTTTTGGAACCTGCATCTATTGTATCAAAATCATTAATTCTATGTGAACCGCTTGATTATATGGGTAGATTTACTTGGGGAATCCCCCACGCACAGTGCCTTCCGATGAGAGGTACCACACTGAGATCCTGAGGTCGTTTGCATGTAACAAGTTTTATAAGATACTATGGTGTACCATCGGCAGGTATGGTATACTGTTTTGAGGCTCAGTTTCCCTTATGGGATTTCCGGTAAACACAAATTTATAAGAGGCTAGCCAGGGCTAAGTGCAGGGTTGATTATGATCCCACATCAGTGATATTATGATTTTAAAACAAACTTATGATTCAAATGAGTCCTTATGTTTTTTTTTAAACTTTAAGCGCTTGAACTCACCAACTTTTTAGTTGACACAAATTCTTTTGAGCATGTTTCAGGTAATCCTTGATGAGCTTCGATTTTACGAAAGACTCTAAAGCTGGCTTAGTACTGTTACTACCCCCTGGCACTACTTGAACTTTTTGAAACATTTGAAACAATTGGCTTTGTTATGTATTCACTTGGATAATTTTGTAATGGGTTATTTTTATGTTCGGGTCTGACTGTGTTGGCCCGGACAATTTTAATGTAATGTGATGCCATGTGATTTCTCTCCTTGTGTGCTCTTGAAGAATTTCATAAGATCTGAGTTTGTTGAAGAGGATGAATTAGGCGCTTGAGTTGTGAAAAACTACTGAAATTGGCCAAGTGTTCAGACGCCTGAAAACCGTTTAGACGTTTTTGAACTGTTAAGGCGTTTTCAGTTCAGGTATTTTACAACTATTGAGATGTTTTATGACTATTTGGTCGTATTGAGACTGTTGAAACAAAGAAAATCTAGGCGCACGAGGACTGTTTGGGCATTTTTAACCCAGGAATTTGATAACTATTTGGGCGTTTGATAACTATTCAGGCGCTTCATCACTGTGTGGGCGTTTGGAAACTATTTAGGCATTTCATCAGTCAGACGTTTCAGAATTCAACTAAGGCATTCCCTTAGGCGTTTCTAGTTCAAAGTTAAGGCATTTCAGAAGTTTCAGGCGCTTGGATATTCAGACTTATCAGTAAACACTTAGAAATTTTTTAAAAAACTAAAATCTAGAAATATTTGCATTTCATAGTTTCTTTTTAAAATTTAAAAAAACAACAAAAACAATATTTTCATTAATTCAAAATACAAAATGTTTAAGTCTGAAGATTCTAAGAACAGGGTTCCCAAGCTCAAAAACAAAGCTGATTTCAAGAACTGGTCTCTTAGGTTGAAGCATCATCTGAACTCTATTGACACTGACTTGTGGAAGTCAATAAAGAAACGACCACATATCCCAATTACATCTGATGGTCCTGACAGAGAATTTGTTTATACAAAAGTCTCTTCGGAACCTTATCCAGAGGATGGTCTGCAAGGTGATAACTTAAGAAAGGTGAAGAATGACATCAACGCTTACTCATTGATGTGCAAGGGGTTACCATTAGAATTCTTGAATAGACTTGAAGGTTATCAAATTGGTTACACCATGTACAGAGCTTTGAAGATCATTTGCGAAGGTGATAAAGAGAACAAGATATCAAAAAGCAGAAACTCAAGAGGCAATTGGAGTTATTTGAGCAACTTTCTAGTGAAACTCAATCAGATGATGAACAGATTCGTACAATTACCTACTGATATGTCACGATGGTATCAAAATGATCTCAAGATCTAAAATTACAGACTTCTAAATGCTCTTCCATCTTCATGCAAATAGACATCACTCTGTTAAAGCATATAGAAAATTTCCAATGGATCTAGATCTTTTGATTGCCAAAATTGAATCTGTTGAAATTCTGAAAGTTCTAGAAACAATGATAGAGCTGTATCAATGTCTCAGTATAAGTATGTTGCATCTCCATCTAACACAGTGGAGAATGCTTTTCTGGCAAAAGATGATAACTCACCCGAAGACGAGGGTGATTTGTTCGTTGGAGGTGGTTTCTTTACAGATTCTTCTTACACAAGTGCTCCTGTCTATACAACTCAACCTCAACCTCAACCTCAGTCTCCTCCTAAAACTCAAACTCCTAAACCTCAAACTTAGACTTCATCTTCTAACTCTATTAAAACTAGCAAAGTTAAAGATGTTATTAATATCCTTTTACAGGATGATGAGTCAAAATATGCTTTTATTGCTTTTATGGCAAGTTTTCAATCTTATCAAGGTAGTCATCTAATCCAATTAGATCTTGTTTTGTAGGATTTGTTCGACATGGATCCTGATGATGTGGAAGAGATGGACTTGAATTGGCAGATGGTAATGATTGCTTACAAAACTCAGAAACACTCATATCTTAACAGGAATTTCAAGCCTAGTGCAAACAAAAGTGTTGGCTTTGACAAATCAAAATCAAGGTGTTTCAACTGCAACAGTTATGGTCATTTCTTAAGAGAGTGTAAAGCTCCCAGAAACCAAGGAGGAAATGGTCAAGCAGGTTCTAGCAGTCAAAGATACCAACAACAATCTTAGAAGACCTTTCCAAAGCCTTATCAAAGTCTTCCCATACTAGAACTTAAAGATGAATCAAAATCATCTGAAAGCTATTGTTGTTAACATCAAAGATGGCTATGACCGGAGTGCTTATGCTGAACAATTCACAGCTGATCTTACATCTAGTTTAGCTCTTGTAGCAGAGACTCAAAATGAAGACTGGTCTGAAAAAATTATCCAAAGTCGATAGTGATTCAGAAAATGATGATGAAGATTATGATTGGAATGACAAATCTGACCCAAAAGAGGATTCAGAAGTAATTGCACTCATGGCGCAATCTGAACAACCAAAGGTTGAGCATCCATCATCTGACTCTGAGACTTCTTCTTCAAGTTTTCCTGAAATTCCTGTTGAAGTCAGAGAGAAAATATGCACAAAAGCATGTTTTGATCAAGTTGAGCATTACAGAACATATTCATTTAAGATCCGTGACAAACTTAATTAAGAAGAAGTAATGCACAACAAACTAAAAAATTGATCACAAAGTCTCTGATGAAAAGATCCTATCTCTACAAACCTCATGGAACAAAACTCTAAAAGAACTTGAACTTGTTAAAAAACAACTTGAGGAGATGACAAAAATTTAGAAGAGAAAAAATAGCTCATGGTGCAACTCAGTGGATCTGGCTAAGTTAAAAGTTCTAAAACTATTGTAGAATAGCTGGTAATGAGAGGAAAGACAAAACAAAATGGTCTAGGTTTTATACATGAACCAATGCCAGAATCTATCACAACACTCTGCCAGAAACTTTAACACACATGATCACTTACCTGAAAACAAAGCTAAGCTAAAAGCCTTTCAAAACAGAAAAAGAACTCTAAAAGTGATGAAAGAGAAAACAAATGTTGAGATATTTGAGGAACAAGATTCTGAAAAGATTAAAATGGTCATCCAGTGAAAGTTAAATCTTACGAACTAACGACCAAAGAATAAGAAATGTTTGTTCCCAAAGAGCATGTTGTTGAAGAAATCATTGTTAAGATGACAAACAAACTCAAAGAATAAAGAGAAAGCAAACTAGATGAAGTACATCCGAAGATTCATTTTCTTACGGATTAAACAATCCGACTTTATAAAATGGTAGAAAGAACAAAAAGATCTAAAAATAGATTCAGGTCCAAAGTCTTCCGCTGTTAACAAAAGATTATATCTAAAGGATATAGAAATGGTGTTAATGAACAAAAGTCAAAACTCAAATATCAAAAGAACACATTCTCAAATCCAAAAAACAACAAATAACTTTATAACTCCTAAATCAAAACAATGATCAAATGTGTCTTCCACATCTAAATTAATCAACAGTTGTTAAATTTCAACAAAGGTACTGTGAAATATGTGATATGTACAATCATAAGACTGATGAATGTTTCTTTAACAGTACTATCACATTATGATATGAAAAACCATTCAACAGCTGATTGTTATTTTAAAAAGTATTGTACCTTTGTGATGAAAGAAATCACAACACTCAGAATTGCTACTTCCGAAGGAACTCGCCAAGGAATGGATATGTCAATCCACAATTTCAAAGAAATCAAAGTGTTGGTTTTCAAAGATTGACAAAACAACCTTCCTTAGGCTTGAGATCCTTTCGAAGGATTAATTTTGAATATGATGATTCTTATGTTGTGAAAACAAAGAATTATAATCAAGGAAAATTCATTCCACGATCTGTGAGAATGAACAATTCAAAATTTGGTAATCAAACTTTTTCAAAAAATGTTTTTACTAATGGTTTTAATAACCTTGATGATGATCTTGAAAAATGCTATCATGCTTTGCAGATTAAACAAATCAAAGATAATCAAAAATTTGTTAAAAACAGAATTGGTAAATTTAAATAGCAAAACAAGCCAGATGTGAATACACTTCATGTTAACCAATTTACCATTGTTGATAAATTTGGCAAGCCTAAGACCATATCAGCTTGGGTTGATAACTCAACTTAAATTTCTTTGAAATGCAGGTATGCCCAAGAAGACCTCTTAACACGTGGTATGTTGATAGTGGGTGTAGCCGGCATATGACAGGTAACGATGCCTTGCTTCAAGATTTTAAGTTAAAAGATGGTACTCATGTTGCATTCAAAGGTGATGCAGGTGAAAAATAACAGGAGAAGGAACAGTGTCCAATGGGATTATTAGCTTTGATAAAGTCAACTACTGTTCACAGTTGAACTTTAATCTCTTAAGTGTTTCCCAAATTTGAGACAAATCTTACTATGTTCTATTTGATAATTCTTTTTGTTATATTTTGAAGCCAGGTTTTCAGATAAGCAAAGAATGGGTAGTTGTTAAGCTGTTCATGATCGAGATGTATACAAGTTAGATATGTCTCAAGTAGATCCATCTACAAAAACAACATGCCTAATTGCTCAAGCATCAAATGTCAAAAGCTAGTTATGGCATAGATGTCTCGGGCATTCCAATTTCAAGAACATGAACAAGCTTGTAGCAGGAAATCATCTAGTAGGTCTTCCAACAAAGAAGTTTGCGACAACAGATCACTGATCAGCGTGTTTAAAAGGAAAGCAACATAGAGCATCTTATAAGCCCAAGCTGATAAACTCAAATTCCAAGCCTCTCCATATGTTGCACATGGACCTATTCGGACCAACTAATGTGCAGAGTATTGGAAAGAAATCTTATTGTTTAGTTATCATTGATGACTTTACAAGATTTTCATGGGTTTTCTTTTTGCATGCTAAATCTGAAACAGCTAAATTGTTAAAAGAATTCATCATTAAAGTAGAAAATCAATTAGATCAAAAGGTGAAAATTATCAGAAGGGATAATGGAAACGAATTTAAAAATGCTAATGTTGACAGATTTTGTGCAGAAAAAGAAATTGCTCGTCAGTTCAGTGCTCCTAAACCTCCCAACAAAATGGAGTTGCTGAAAGGAAAAGCAGAACTTTGATTGAGGCTGCATGTTCCATGTTAGCAGATGCAAAGATTCCAATTACTTTCTGAGATGAAGGCAAATCCACTGCATGTTTTGTACAAAATCGAACATTGCTTGTGAAAGATAAACAGAAAACTCTTTATGAGTTGATGTTTGGCAGGAAACCTAATATAGATTTTCTTAAATCTTTTGGTAGTCCAGTTTTGATTTTAAACTCAAGTGACCTACTAGGAAAATTTGATGCAAAATTTGATGAAGGATTTTCATTGGATATTCATCGGTTTCGAAAGCTTTTAGAGTTTATAACTCTAGGACAAATGTTACCCTTGAAACTTTCAACGTTAAATTTCTTGAAAACTCTTTTCCATCAGTTGCAAATGGTCCAGCTTGGTTATTTGATTTAGATTATTTGTCAAACTCTTTCAATTCTAACTTGTTTGAATCTACAGGTGAGAAGAAGAAACAAGAAGGAGATCTCAGATCTTTCAGTAATGATTTTTACTCTGATGATATGGATGATACTAGCCCAGATTATCCATTTTTCTCTTTTGTTAAAGATCCTGTATACAGTTCTGAATCTCATGATCAACATGTCTGAAAATACCAATGTTTCACAACCTATTCCTAATGATGGTCCTGAAATTTTACAACCTGAGTCTAGAACTTCATAAGTTTCTGGTGATGTAGTTGTTACAAATAATCTTGATTACTTTATCAACTCACCAACTCAAGTTACAAATTTCAATCCACATACTTCGAACTTATTGCATCAGCTTTCCAACTTGAACCAATCTAATATGGATGCTAATGTTCAAGGGAATGAGATTCCAAAGTCTCGTATTCACAAGAACCATCCTACATCTCAGATTATCGGTCCATTGAATGAGAGAACAACGAGAAGTCATTCAGAACAAGAAAACCTCTGCTTATACTCGTGTTTTCTATCTCAAATTGTTCCTGAAAACATCACTGAAGCGTTAAAGGATAATATTTGGAATAAGGCAATGAAAGAAGAGTTATTGCAATTCCGTAAACAATAAGTATGGAAGCTTGTGGATTTACGTGAAGGAGAAAATGCCATAGGCATAAAATGGTTGTTTCGAAACAAGTCAGACGAACAGGGAATTGTTGTTTGCAACAAAGCAAGACTCGTTGCACAAGGTTACACCTAAGAAGAAGGAATAGATTATGATGAAGTATTTGCACCAGTTGCAAGAATTGAATCAATTCGTGTCTTCCTGGCTTATGTATCATTCATGCAATTCAAGGTGTATCAGATGGATGTGAAAGGTGCTTTCTTGTATGGACCAATCACTGATGATGTGTATGTCAAGCAACCTCTAGGTTTTGAAGTTACAAAATATCCTCATCATGTGTACAAGCTTAGTAAAGCATTGTATGGTCTACATCAAGCTCCTAGAATTTGGTATGAAATGTTATCACAACATTTGATCCAGCATGGATACACGCGAGGGAAAATTGATCCAACTTTGTTTATAAAGAATGATTCAGATGATCTCTTATGTGTTCAAGTGTATGATGATGATATCATATTCGGTTCTACAAGTCCAAAATTATGCAATGAATTTGAAGAAATCATTAATTCTTGTTTCCAAATGAGTTCTATGGGAGAAATTAACTTTTTCCTTGGTCTTCAAGTGAAGCAGTCTGCAGATGGAATTTTTGTCAATCAAGAGAAATTCGTCGAAAAACCCTTGAAGAAATTTAAACTGCAAGATTGTCAATCCATAAGAACTCCAGCTGACGTAAATACCAAGATTGAACCTGATCCAAAAGGAAAGTCAGTTGACCAAACTCTATAGAGATCTATGATCGGATCTTTGATGTATCTTACTGCATCTAGACCTGATATAATGTATGTTGTTTGTATCTGTGCAAGGTACCAATCTGACCCAAAGGAATCTCATCTAATCACTATTAAACGAATATTCAGGTATCTCAAAGGAAAACCGTCTTTATGGTAATGGTATCCTTATGAAGGAAACTTCGAGTTACATGGATATACAGCTAGTGATTATGACGGATGTTGCCAAGATCGTAAATCTACGACGGGTGGTTGTCAGTTTTTAGGTCCCAGATTAGTCTCATGGCAATGTAAGGAACAAACGAATGTCTTCATTTCAACCGCAGAAGCTGAGTACATAGCTGCTTCAGCAGGATGTTCTCAAATCCTTTGGTTACAAAACCAACTGTTGGATTACGGGTTCAATTTTCTTAAAACTCCTATTTACATTGATAACACTGCTGCTATGTTTATTATAGCTAATCCTATCCAGCACTCAAAAACAAAACATATCAAAATTTGATATCATTTTCTTAGAGATAACTCTGAAAAAGGTTTAATCATTTTGATTCAAATCACAACTAAAAAACAGTTGGTTGACCTATTTACAAAAGCCTTTTTACCAGGTCGATATGAATATTTGGTTGAGTCGATTGAGCTTGTTAGTCATGTTTAAAAACTGGTTTTGAGTTTAATTCAGTTGTCTGATTCATAAAAATGATAACAACCCTCCCTTAGCTTAATCATGAATATAGAGAAACTGTCAAAGTTAACTGTCTGATTGTATATATTATGTGTGCATGTTAAATAGAAAATGAAAAAACAAATACAAAAATAGAAAATTGCAAAATCAAAAAAGAAAAATATAAAACAAAAAAAACAAAAATAGAGTTTTTTGTTAGTTAATTGTTTAGGACTGAATCTGTCTTTGCAATTTATGAGAAATGATAGATACATTAGTTCTGATCAGTTGCATACTTCACTCGCTACTAAAGTCTGACGTGATCAGATATGATGTGCAGGTAAGCTCATGCAATTATACTGAAAAAGTAAATTCTTATGATCAAACTAAATCAATCATGCATTCATGTTTGTCCATTTTAGTTCCAATGAGTAGTGTTGAGTTCTCAAATTGATTGCTTGTAAAGTCATAAACTCACACCTGGTGGTGATATGAATAACCATTGAGCTCTAATTATTTAAAGCATCTATTCACTTCTTAGTTATGAGTCATCATAGACCTGAAGTGACGAGATATCTTTTGTTGTAAGTCATTACAGACCTGGATATTCTCACTTGATGCAAAAGATGCTAATGTGCACAATCTAAACATGAGATCTGGTTATAAGTATATGTCAGGTTAACAAGTTGAGAAAAGTGATTTCTTGCATATCATGATAAGAGTTGAACTCTCTAAGTCTAAGTGTGACTTACATAATGTCATATCTAATCGTACCTTAATCAATCCAAGAATTAAAAAAGTAAGTGTGTTGAGTATCTTGCCAAAAACAATCATTTTCTATCCTTAGATCTCGTGTCTCCTTTACTGCATAAATGCTGACTTGGAATACACTTGATCAGGATTTAATCATTGCCTATGACTGTCCATCATTTTAATTTCTTTTAATGTGCTGATCTTAACTAATATGATCTCACTGCAAGCATGTGATTCAAATGTATATAGTAGATTTTTTCATTCTGCTTTAATTTTGATTTTTGTATGATTTTCTGTGTGCAGGCATGTTGATAATGATTGTTTGCTCTACTTGCAAAATAAAAGAAACTTCTAAGTTTGTGAACTTAAAAGTTTAGGGGGAGTAAAAATTGTAAAATAGAAAATCAATGGAAAATTTTCAAAATGTGAAAAAGAAATAAAAAATAAAGTGCTTTGGATGAAAGGTTGAAGCTAAATATTCAAGAATGTGTGTGTTTGATATGTTGCAAAAATGAACCTGAAAAGAATTTAAAAGTGGAAAAGCTTCTTGCATAGAAAATGTGATTATTTGAAAAGTTTTAAAAGAAAGACTAAAGTGACGGATAATTGTTTAAAAAATAAAATAATAATTTGATTCAAAGTTGAATTTAAAAATATGATTGATTGGTGATTAATTTGAAAATTCATGTTCACAAACAAAAAATTTTGAATTTCACATGATGTGTAATTGAGGGTAATTAATGACTTTTTTTGAGTGATAGTCAAAAAATTTAAGTGTTGAGATAATGCATATAAACAGTGCAAATGCGCATAAACAGTGTTCATATGGATGATGTGAAAATTTTCAAAGTGTTAGACTCATGGAAGGATATCATGCGCCTGAATAGTTCTGAAAAATCCAAATCAGGAGTATGATGAGTTTCAGAAATTTGTACAAGTGTTGGGCTTTTTGCTCTAGCCCATGCGCCTAAACAGTTGTGATGTTCTGAAAAATGTTCAAGTATTGGGCGTATCAACATATGCTCATGCCCTTGAACAGTCGGACTTTCCAATGTATTTAGACGTTTGAAAGTGATGATTTGTCCAAGTGTTAGGCGTTTCATCAATTCTCATGCGCCTAAACAGTGCCCATGCGCCTAAACAGTGCTCAACGATCTGAACAGTGCTCATGCGTCTCATCCAAATGTGCCTGCATAGTGCTCATGCGCCTGAAAACTCAGTGTGAAATATAGTCTCATGTGCCTTCACAGTGGTCATGCGCCTAAGGATTTTTACACTTATATATATTCATCACTTTTGTAGTTTTTATTCACTCATTCAAAAACTCAGAACATTTTGATTCACTCACTCTTACACCCGATACACTCATTCTCTCAACTTTCGATTGATAACAGTTAATCGTTGTGATTTATAAGTATAATCGATGATTCTAAACATCATGTTAATCTTACATCATCTGATTTCATTACCTATTTTAATCTCTGATTGGGCGTTTGAACTCTATTTAGGTGTTCGAACCCTAGTTATTGAGAAATTTGAAATCTGTGATTCGAAAGTGATGTGGTAACTGAAATTGAACATCAATTGATGATTACAATATGTTTTCGAACTATTTGTGAGAATCAAATCTCATTTCCATCAAAATATGTTCTTGATGATTCTGTGTTCATGTGTTGGTTCATATGAACAAGAAATGAACAGTCAGTTAATAAATTTTTCATCAAAATTGCATGTCAATCATCAAAATTCATCTTTTAATATGATATTGAGAATATTTTAATTGGTTTAGTGTATTTAAATCATTTGAACCTTAACTGAATATACTCTGTTCTTGATAGAGTATGTTTAACACTTAGAAAATTTTATGTGTAACAGTTAGGTTTAAAAATTTTTAAATGTGCTAATTCAATTGAAATTCAATTAATGTTCAAGTTACATGGTGTATTACTAGATTTAATCATAAATTAAGTTAAATCAAAATTGTAATCAATGCCCACACTCTGTTCATGTAATGGGATATGCAAACACTTAGAAAATATTTAAGTGGTTTTGGTTCAAAATTGATAATTCACAATATGATTAAAAGTTTTGCAATTCTAATGTGATTAACTTTTCTGTTCTATGGTTACAGATGGCAAATCTCAAGTTTGAGCCAAAGCATAACGTAGCAGCCTATCTTAATGAAGATGTTCGTGAAGCTACTGGTTATGAAGAGACGATTAGATTTTTGTTGAGAACAAAATATGTATATGCCATGTGTTCACAACCAGTCATATATGCTCGTCTTATCAAAAAAATTTTGGAGTACGGCTGAAATTGCTAGAGATTAACATGGAAGGAAAGTTGTTCATGGTTTTATCACTAATGATCGTATGATAGAGGTCTCTAAGCAGTCAATCAGAGAAGCTTTAAGACTTGGTTATAATGTAAGGCCCCATTTCCACAGTTGGTCAATTATTGCATAAAAACGTTTAAAAGGTACATCATTATTGCAGCGGAATTTAAAAACTTCTCATTTATAAGTTAAAACATATCATTTCATTACATCATTAACGTAAATTACAAAGTACAACATCATATCAAAATATGAATGCCAGCCTCAAAACGCTCCCAGTAGCTTATACATCCATGCCTGCACCTCCTCAGTATCAACAAAATACCTGCCAACTATTATGCATACAAAAAGTCAGCGACGCCAAGTGAGTTTTAGTTTTATAAATAAAATACTTTACTTTCGTTAAAACATAACCTTTACATTCGTTTGTGATCAAACATCACACAAACACATTGATAATAATTATTATTATCTTCATCATCGTTCATCATTATTAATATTCATTACCTCTTTTACCATCATCCAGATCTTGTCTCATGCAATACCCCCGACTCGTGCTCGAAAGCTGATACTGTGTCGGGGCCTGTAAACACACCCCTAACTCGTGCCCGAAGGCTGACACAGTACTAGAGTACGCGAAAAGGATCTCATCTCGTATGCAACACCCCCAACTCGTACTCGAAAGCTTATTCTGTGCCGGGACCTGTAAACAAACCCTCAACTCGTGATCGAAAGCTGACATAGTACCAGGGTGAGCAACAAGGTCTCATCACTTTCACATGCCATCCTGTCTCATGCAATACCCCCGACTCATGCTCGAAAGCTGATACTGTGCGTGGGCCTGTAAACAAACCCCCGACTCGTGCTCGAAAGCTGACACAGTACCGGGGTACGTGACAAGGATCTCATCGTCTGTTACTTCCATTCTCATCATTCATTATCTTCCATTTTCGTTACATAATACTTTACGTATGTACTCATACATAATAGGTAAAGTCACATCATACATATCATAAACATCATCAGCAACACACAAACATGCACAGCACAGCAGGCATAACCATCACATCACAACAGAACATAGCAGAACCACCTACCTCACAAAACCCAGAAATTCCTAAGTCTACCAGGAAATGCAGATAATCATCTTTGGCGCAAGAGCATCAAAATACGGAAGAATAGCCTAGGCGCCTGAGCACCAAATGCGGATTAACAGTCTAGGCGCATGAGCAACAAATGCAGATGAATTTTCTAGGCGCATGAGCACCAAATGCGGATGAACAGTCTAGGCGCATGAGCACTATGCGGGCGCTTGATCACTATGCAGGCGCATGAATACTGCTTGGGCGCATGAACACTTAGGCGCATGGGCAACTCTGGGCGCATGGGCACTGCTGGGGTGCATGGCCAACACTTAGGCGCATGGGCTCTCTGGGCGTATGGGCACTGCTAGGGCGCATGGCCAACACAGGCGCATGGCCAACACAGGCGTATGGGCACTGCTGGGGCACATGAACACTTAGGCGCATGGGGTCAGTTAGGCGCATGGAAACAAACTGGGCGCATGGGCACAACCAGAAAATATAAACAAATTCTACCAACAACTCCTAAACATCGATCTAGCACATCTTAACATAAATCTACCATGCTACAAACACTAGAACATGCTAAACATAAAACCTAACACATTAACAACCTCTAAAACATACAACAACAGAGTGCCTTCGAACAACATGCTAAAACTCACAGTTACTTCAAAAATTTTTTGCTCGGTATGCATAATAGCCCCAAACACTTTGAAAACCAGTAAAAGGAGGGGATCTAGAAACTCACCTTAAACAGCCTTCGAGTAGGGCACTTCAAACCCGAGACCCACCTGTAATTCACACCTAAAACCCATGAAAACAAGCACTAAACACCCAAAATCTCGGTCTAGAACCCGAAAATTCAGTTGAAACTGAACATATATTCAAGAAAACTCACCTTTCGCAACTTCTTCTTCTCCTCTCTCTCTAGAACCGGTGAAAAATCTGCTTCTTTCTTCTTTGCAACCGAGAACAGGTAGTAAGTGGGGGCATGGGCGGCCATGCCCTCCTTTTTAAACACAATAATATTAAAGTTTGCATCTTGCAGAACTTTAGTCCCTCAACTTGGATTATTTATCCTTTCTTTCTTTAAACTTTTCTTTTTAATAAATTTCTAGGTGTTACAAGTCCACCTCCCTTAGATAGGTTTCGTCCCCGAAACCTTTCACTTCTTGAACAGTCGTACCTATGAAACTACCCTTCTCTTCCTTGATCTTACATGTAGGCTCAGACCCCTTCTTGGGATCCACTGTACTCGTACCCATGAAACCACCCTTCTCTTCGACCCTTCTCTTCCTTCTACCAGTAATGGCCACCAGTTGCTCCACGTTATGGAGTCGTTCGTCCATCCCGATATCCTCTAGTGGCACAATCATATCCTCATTGATTGAGCACTTCCTCAAATGAGACACATGGAACTTGGGATGAATTCCCAACTCATCGGGTAGCTCCAGTCGATAGGCCACTTCTCCCACCTGAGCAACAATTCGGAATGGCCCTATATACCTTGGTATTAGCTTTCCTTGCTTTTTGAATAGGATGATCCCCTTTCCATGGCGAGGCCTTCATCATTACTCCATCGCCGTAGGTCAGCACCAAACTCTTGTCGGGCGCGGTTGATCAAACCATGTTCTCACAACACCCGATGTTTGCCTCACAGGCTGCTAGCCAATCCTTCCCAAGGCATGCATCAATCCACCTAGATTCATCCTGAACAGTCTAGCAGGAAACACGTGCCCACCAAATTCTATCGTACAATCCTCTAGGGCATCAGGTATCCTAGTGGACTTACCATAGCAATTTCTACATCGAAGGGCTCATCGACCTTCCTACTCCTAACGTGCAACTTATCACAGAAGGTAGCAGGAATGAAACTACTACTAGCATCAAGATCAAAGCACAAATGCACAATTTAATTTACCACCTAACAGCAATTTCTACATCGAAGGGCTCATCGACCTTCCTACTCCTAACGTGCAACTTATCACAGAAGGTAGCAGGAATGAAACTACTACTAGCATCAAGATCAAAGCACAAATGCACAATTTAATTTACAAGAAACGTACCTAACATCGTGTCGGACTCTGCTCTAGCCTCCTCCCGGTCATAGCAAATGCTCTGACCTTCAACCTCTGCTCTCATTTTCAGACACTTTTCCTTGCATCGGAGCTCTCAGCCCTCGACTTCTTGCAGTCTCTGCTCATATGCCCAGTCTCACCACATCTGTAACATCTAGCCATGTGACAGTCCCTCGCCATGTGACCCTCTTTCCCATATTGGATGCAGATGTTTGATCCCCACCTGCACTCTCCCTCATGGCCTCTACCACACTTCTTGCATGATTCTTCCCTCCCTGTTCTTATTTTCCGGTCATCGACCCTCATCGTCTTACCTCCAGCCATAAATCCATCATCATTATCCTATCTTCCATTCCCATTCTTAACATAGCCCCGCTCCTTCTCTTCATCCATTATCACCACCGCCTCTCGCTCGTCATACAGCCTCCCACTAGGTCGACCACTGACCAAAAAATAACCTGGTCGGGCAGCGATCAGATGTCTGTGGATATTTTCCGGCAGACCTTGAATGTACCTCTTAAACTTTCATGACACAGGCGTCACCTGATCTGGAACCAGTCTTGCTATCTCGTTAAACATCATAGTGTACTACTGGTGCGTCATCGTTCCCGCCTCCAACTGCAGGAAATCTTTCTCAACTTTGTCAAGCTCCCTATGAGGGAAAAATTCTTCAATTACCAACCTCTTCAACTCCTTCCACCTCATCCTCCTAATTGCTCTGGTACCCTCGGCTTGGAAAATGTTGTCAAACCAGCACAAGGCTGAATCCACAAATGAGTGGGTCGTAAACTTCACCTTCTGATCCTCACAGCACTCGCCAATGTCCAGTACCGCCTCCATCTCCCTCACCCAACGATGAGCAGCAGCCGCACTCATATTCACATCAACATAGGGGGCCTGCACCTTTGGAATGCCCCGTAGCCGCATCCCTTCACAGTTTCCTGCACAGCTTCCTCCTCTTCCTCATTGTCGCTGGAGACAAACTTATAAGTCTCTGGTTGCTCCCTTTCCCTGAAACCTCCTTCCTCGCCTCCTCGTCTAGCGGTCTTTCTCTTCTCCGCCTCCATCTTCTCATCCTCCTTCACAGCTTTAATAACCTCGGTCACTACAGTCGGCAGAATCGTCTGCATGACCTGATGAACCTCCTTAACCATCGCCTCCTTCATTGAGGCTCTCAGATTAGCACTCTCGTCCTCACCATCCTGGTGACGAAGCTCTGACTCTTCAGGAGCTGTCTCAGCAGTCTTAGCCATGCTCCTCGTGACACGCAGTCTAACACCACATCAACCCCGACCTCCACCTCACGAAGCCTCAGAAGATCTACCACCAGCCGTCATAAAACACTACGAGATTCAAACACCAACATAGTCATTCAAGGTAATAGCTTGGATTATGTCAAGTATAATAAGTCCCTAATTACAGTGGCCAGTTGTGATTAGCCACTTACTTTACTCTTCATCCCCCAAGCATTTCCTATCCTGATTACTTCAGTATCTAAATCTACACAAAAGCACATAAACCACATAACACGCACACATAATCCCCCTTTTCATTAACCTTCATAAAATGTTTACGTAAAACCTTTACCTGCAGGCACGTAGCTACAAGGACTGACATCCCTTTCCTTTGGTCCCATTCTCAGTTTAAGTTTAGGTTCTTTTGAAAGTATTTACCCAATTCTCTTGAACTTTGGCTCTGATACCAACTTGTAAGGCCATGTTTCCGGAAACCCACAGTTGGTTAATCATTGCATAAAAACATTTAAAAGGTACATCATTATCGCAGCGGAATTTAAAAACTTCTCATTTATAAGTTAAAACATATCATTTCATTACATCATTCATGTAAATTTCAAAGTACAACATCATATCAAAATATGAATGCCAGCCTTAAAACGTTCCCAGGAGCTTATGCATCCATGCCTGTACCTCCTCAGCATCCACAAAATACCTGCCAACTATTATGCTTACAAAAAGTCATTGACACTGAGTGAGTTCTAGTTTTATTAATAAAATACTTTACTTTCATTAAAACATAACCATTACATTCGTTCGTGATCAAACATCGTACGTATGCATTGATAATAATTATTATTATCTTCATCGTCGTTCATCATTATTATTATTCATAACCTCTTTTAACATCATCCAGATCCTGTCTCATGCAATACCCCCGACTCGTGCTCGAAAGCTTATACTGTGCCGAGGCCTGTAAACAAACCACCGACTCGTGCCCAAAGGCTAATACAGTATCGGGGTACGTAACAAGGATCTCATCTCGTATGCAACACCCCCGACTCATGCTCGAAAGCTGATACTATGCCGGGGCCTGTAAACAAACCCCCGATAAGTGCTCGAAAGCTGACACGGTACTGGGGCGAGCAACAAGGTCACATCTCTTTCACATGACATCCTGTCTCATGCAATACCCCCGACTCATGCTCGAAAGCTGATACTGTGCCAGGGCCTGTAAACAAACCCCCGACTCGTGCTCGAAAGCTGACACAGTACCGGGGTACGCGACAAGGATCTCATCGTCCGTTACTTCCATTCTCATCATTCAATATCTTTAACTTTCGTTACATAATACTTTACGTATGTACTCATACATAATAGGTAAAGTCACATCATACATATCATAAACATCATCAGCAATGCACAAACATGCACAACACAGTAGGCATAACCATCACATCATAACAGAACTTAGCACAACCACCTACCTCACAAAACCCAGAAATTCCTAAGTCTAACAAGAAATGCAGATAATCATCTTAGGCGCAAGAGCATCAAAATGCGGAAGAACATCCTAGGTACATGAGCAACAAATGCAGATGAACAGTCTAGGCGCATGAGTAAGAAATACGGATGAACAGTCTAGGAGCATGAGCACCAAATACAGATGAACAGTCTAGGCACATGAGCACTATGCGGGCGCTTTATCACTGTGTAGGTGCATGAATACTGCTTGGGCGCATGAACACTTAGGTGCATGGGCAACTCTGGGCGCATGGGCACTGCTGGGGTGCGTTGCCAACACTTAGGTGCATGGGCTCTCTGGGCGCATGGGCACTGCTGGGGTGCATGAAAACTTAGGCGCATGGGGTCCGTTAGGCCCACGGAAACAATCTGGGAGCATGGGCACAACCTGAAAATATAACAAATACTACCAACAACTCCCAAACATCGATCTAGCACATCTTAACAAAAATCTACCATGTTACAAACATTAAAACATGTTATACATCAAACCTAACACATTAGCAATCTCTAAAACATACAACAACATAGCGCCATCGAACAACATGCTGAAACTCATGATTACATCAAAAATATTTGCTCGGTATGCATAATAGCCCCAAACCTTTGAAAACAAAAAAGAGGGATCTAGAAACTCACCTTGAATAGCCTTCGAGTAGGGCACTTCAAACCCGAGACCCACCCGCAATTCACACCTAAAACCCACGAAAACAAGCACTAAACACCCAAAATCTCGGTCTAGAACCCAAAAATTCAGTTGAAACCGAACTCTATTCAAGAAACTCACCTTTCGTAGCTTCTTCTTCTCCTCTCTCTCTAGAACCGGTGAAACTCTGCTTCTTTCTTCTTTGCATCCGAGAACAGGTAGTAAGTGGGGGCATGGGCGGCCATGCCCTCCTCTTTAAACATAATAATTTTAAAGTTGCATCTTACACAATTTAGTCCCTCAACTTGGGTTATTTATCCTTTCTTTCTTTATACTTTTCTTTTTAATAAATTCCTAGGTGTTACAGATAATGATCCACAAGACTTTTATAGCCTGGGTTATCCTGATCATTTTCCCAAGAAACAATTCTTAAGAGCAAGTGAATAATCATTGTGTTTCTTCAGAGAAAGAGTATATAATCATTGGAAACTCTTATGTTACATCTTTTAGCATGGTATGTCCAAAAAAATGCAGGATGGAATTCTTTTCCTGTTGATATGCTTCTCCTATAGTAGCCATTGCAACTAATAGAAATTTAATATGGCTAAGTGAATTATGAATGGATTTATCTTCAACTTGGAGAAAGGAGTCAGGAACAAATACCTGATGTATCCTAGATTTTTATAATTGATTATCAATGAAGCAAATCCAGATTTTCATGCATATGAGTAAGTGGTGAAAGATTGATTCTAGAGCATATGTTTAAAACAGTTTATAAAAGACCTGCAATGATACTGGAGCTCAGAATGTACCAATGTTTGATTACATGAGAGCAATGCAAGAGATGATGTAAACATAATGAGGATCATTTTCATTGATTGATGAAGAACCAATCGATCCCAATGATCTGATTGAAGAAGTTCCTCTAGGACTGTCTAAGGATGATGATGAGAAAATGAGATGATATGAAACTGATGATGAAGAAATTCATCTTCAAGTAGTAATGATAATGATGGAGATGATGAAGTTGGTGAAGTAATGAAGGTGTTAATGAAGATGATGACATTACTGAGATGAATGAAGATTTTAATAAGAAATATTCAACAACAAATGGAATTTGATTTTCCTATGTTGATGTGTTGGAGCCCATTAAGCAAGAGAATCTGATTTCTAAGGATCTTCTCTTGAGATTATTAATGTTGGAACTAGTTCACCTAGTCATGTGTAAAAGAAGGTGAAAGTTCAAAACAAGATGACATATTTCATACTGAGGAAGTGAACAATAAGATGATAATGAATCTCTGAAAGAAGAGAATTCCTTCCAGCTTAAGATAATAGAGAAGCTGAGAGATGAAATGAACAATTGAAAGCAGAATTACTGAAGAAATACTTGAAAATACTAAGCTTGAAGAAGATCAAGAAACAAACTTAAAGAACTTTGAGGTTATGCTCAAAGATTATGATTTAATGGAAGAAAAATTCAAGAAGTTGAAAGAAGATCATGTTACTTGAAAGAAAGTTTCAAAGTATGAAATAACTCACGGTCTACAGTCCCAAGACTTGATTGTTATGTCTGAAGATCACCACCTGAGTTAAAGATTTTCTGAGGCTGATAAGGAAAATGAAAGATAAATGATCTTGATGTCAAACATTGGATGAATCTTCTTCTAACCCTCCTCAAAGATACTGAAGATTGTGTTTGAACTCTGAGTGTAGACGATAATTCCACACAGCAATTGAAGAAGTTGAAGTTCAAGAGCAAATTGGGCGCCTAGATGATTTGGATCCAGAATTTTCTGATGCCTGGTATGATGAAGTTTTGGAGGAAAAGATATAGTTGAAGCTACGTATTCTCCAACTAAGCTACTACAGAAGACATCCATTAGATATTGATGACAGATTTGACTATCTGATAAAGAAAAAAACCGTGTTTTTTGGATGGTCTTACTGTCTCCAGATAATGAAGAATATGAAAAATGTATGATTGCAGAGTCTATAGCTCCAGTGGATCCCGATGAAATCGTTATTGAACATGAGAATGGATACCGATGCAAAAGCATTAATATTGAAGAACTTTCAGCATCTGAATTACACCATCCTGATCCAGAAAACATGACGACAATTGAGCTCAGACTATGGTTGCAATCAAGGAATTATCCACGAAAAAGGTAAATAGATTGCAAGCTGAATCACTAAGAAATTTGTGAGAACTTTCAAGAAATAGAAAAACAAAACAATAGAATGAGTGTACTTTATATGGATAATCCTCAATACTTGGAAATTACAAAGAGATCTAGATATTGAAGCCTCATGAAGTTAAAGAAATGGAATTAGTGAGAACGAGTGTCATGAAAGAAGAAAGGAATTGATAAGTATGTTCCCATAAGCTGAGCTATCAAGTTTCAGTGTATCAAAACACCTATGGAACAAGATAGAACAACAGTGATTTGGTAAGAAATGTACTGCAAAAAGGCCAATCATTTCTGATTGCTAAATGCAATTATTGTGCCAGATCATACAAAGAATGTTAAGATCGTTGCTTGGAAAGACGATGGATTTTGATGCGTTTTTAATCAAATGAGTAAATGCTATTTTGTGATGTGTATCATTTTCCTCAAGCATCATAGCCTTACCTGTTCAAGATCTCAAAAGTTTAAACAAACTACCTCTGATTAATTTAACAAAGTCTGCTCGAGGTGAAAATTTATGAAACTTCTAAATAGAGGTATTTCCAGAATGGATTCTTTTCTCAAACCCGATGTGATCAAGAGGACAAAAATATTTCAAGTCAATAAAGAGTAAAAGAAGTTAGCAAATCACCCAGAAGAAGAAGAACAATTTCTAGATGCTTACAGTGATCAATATTTTAAGAAAGTCATGATCCGGGCTTAAAGGTGATAGATGGAACTCAAACTTCTAAACCGATTTTGAGATGGTTTTATCATGCGGACTCGTTCCATTTGAAGCTTGTTTGTAATTTGGATGACTGGGATGAAGATATGATTTCCTTATTTGGAGTTTTTGAACTCAACTTTTGCATCCAAGTATATATCTTTCTTGTCCAATCAAAAATTTGAAAGAGTTGCATCTGAAGTAGCCGATATGATAGGAAGTACTTTATGAAGATTATCAAAGTGATGAATGCAGCAATGTAGAGAATTCTTTGAGAAAAGCTCTATCTTTTGTTATATCATGAAGAGGGACATAAAGTCAATTGATTTTATGAGGATTTTAAGCAAAGGAGTATTGAAAGTGTACTCTCATGATCATCCTAAACATTTTGAATTTTATGCTAACGTAGAGATTGTAGGTCTTACAAAAGAAACTTTGTTAGCAATGGACAAGATGGAAATTAAAAACAATGAGTCAAAGCCGGATCAAGCAATTCTAGCAAAGAAGTTCATTCAGCAATTAAGAAAGCATTGAAAGAATTAGAGATTTACAAGAAAAGCCATGTTCTAAAAGAAGAACCAGAAGAATTTATTGAGACTGAAGATAATGTAAATCTTAGGGGGAGTATTGTTGAA
This sequence comes from Flaveria sonorensis, assembly GCA_025506505.1. NCBI lineage: Eukaryota > Viridiplantae > Streptophyta > Magnoliopsida > Asterales > Asteraceae > Flaveria > Flaveria sonorensis. The sequence goes on from CM046423.1 coordinate 37,474,940, forward strand.
GCTCTTGGAAGATTAACATTTTATCTATTTTCACTAACTTTTTTGTCATAGTATAGGGACTTATTTTGTAAATATATGTTCCTTTGTTTCTTGTAAGTATAATATGGGATTTTATGTATTGTGCAGTAGAGATCTAAGACATCTAAGACACCTTAAAAATAGTTACAACAAAGAACTGTAACCCTTTCACATTTGTATCCTGTGCATTTGCTATCAATGAATCTATGAATTTTTTTGATGTGATTGCATGTGTTTGATTACTTTTGGTTTTGAATTGATCATTGATTACGCTATCATCACAGATTTGATCCTTCTGAACCGATCATTTGTTTGATAATGTTTTTGTCACTTTTTAAATTTTGTTTGCCGAATAATGAAATTAATTAATTGGAATCAATTAATTAATGTCAAAGGTTATGTCAAAGTTCTCGGTACAATAAGAAGGAATATTATGTTTAACGTTGGTAAAAATCAGACAAAATCCTTTTAATGATGTGAGTCAAAAGTCAAAACCCTAAAAACAAATAATATGTTTTAAAAGTTAAAGTTAACTTATTGGATCAAAAAGTTACTTTTTCAAAAATTTAAAAGAAGAATTGATTTCTTCTTTGTTTTTGATACAAAACCAACAAACTCACTGAAGATTTTGAAGGTTGTATATGAATGAAAAACTAGGGTTTATCCTTGTATGGTTAAGGCCAAGATGATCTCCAAAGAAACAATAATCAATTTGTTGTTTGAAAAACAAAAGCCTGATTCAAGTATGATTACTTGAATATGATGATTTTAAACACACTAACGATTCATAATGTTTAAAAACAATGTTTTTTGAAGAAAACTTGATAAAACATTACTCTATTACTGTTTTATCAAAAACCCTTGAACCGATGATTTTTGAGGTTTTGAGACGTTTTTGTTTCGAAAAACAGTGTATGAATGATTTAAGAGCTTCAAAAACACAAAATCTTCTTCACAATGTACAAAACAAATTAATGAATCAAGTTTGAACATTTGTTGAATGTTTGAAGTAGAAGAGGGTTTTTGTGTGATGTTTTCTGCTCGAAAATGGTTGATATCAAGCTAATGAACCATAGATGTCATTGTATTAAATGAGAGGATCAAAAATCGGTTGATTGATTTGAGCCAATGCTCTGATACCATATGATGGAATTCACTTTTACGAGGTTTAAACTTATACACAAGAACAAAACAATGAATTCCCCCAAGGATCGATTTCAATCACTCAAATATAACAAGTTGTTACAGATTCAATACTCATTAATCATAGTGTGGAAACCCATGATTATGACATGATATCTATGTATGTGATGATTGTGTGTGTTTGTATGCTTGAATGCTTGAATGATAATACTACTTGTTTTTTATTGATTGTTCAAAAGCTTTCAGAGGATTAGGGTACACTTCTATTTATAACCTATACAAGATCTATGTACAATTACAAAAATACCCTTATAAAACAAATTACATAATCCTAAGTCATAAGTCATCCGCTGTGGATGATTAGCTGTCCGCTATAGATGATAGATGTCTGCTGTGGAAGTTAAACAACTTTTCGTTGTGCCTTGGATGCTGTCCGCTGTGAACACTTGTGTTTGTTTTGTTGTTGTGTCCGCTGTGAAGTGTTCATCCGCTGTGTATGAACATCCACTGTGGATTGTTTCATCACCTGTGAACTTAGGCATCCGCTGTGTGGGATCGTTCAGCCACTACGAGCACTGAACTTTATTCTTCATACCGCTCCATCTTCTTGTTCATCTACTGTGGACAAATCCTCATCTGATATGGACACTAAGCAAAAATTCCTATTATCTACAACTTGAAATAATATCTGAACTTAGTTGTGTATGTTATGAAATGTTATGATGCTTATGTGTTAGTTAATGATTGTTTTAATGTTAGAACACATTATGTTGATTATTGCTGAATCAATTTTCGATTCGTTGAGCTTGGATCTTAGGATTCCATTTTCGATTGAGAATTCAAATTAAAGATGGGTAAGTGTGTGAATAGAAGAACAGGATGTGTGGTAATGTATAATGTTATGATTTCATTGATATTGAATAACAATTACAATAAAGAAACATATACAAAGATGGATGAGCATCAAACCCACCCTAAGGAGAGAAATTCCTTGGTGGTGATTTACACCATGAATACACACACTAAGAACTACCAGCCACTCACACACTTTGCAATAACCACCCTTTTCAAAGTAGCACTAGTGGTTCTATTTATAATATTTTTGCCTCATGACTTAATTTTGACTTTTCATGTGGTCTGGATGTGATTTTGTCTTGCTGACTTTGTTTTGTGTTTGTTTTGTTCTTTTTATCAAGTTGGTCTCTGAACTTGTATAGCTTCATTTGGCTTTGATTGTGGTTGGAAAGCTTCAGTTTATCAATTGTTGAACCCAAATACTCCCCCTAAACTGATGTTTACCAAACTTTGACTTGAAGATCTTCTCTGTCATATGTCTTCTGTGATCAACTGAAGTTCTGACACAGTTCACTGTAGTTCTCCCCTCGATTTAAGCTTCTCCTAATGTATCTATAAAGGAGAGAATCTCTTGAGAATACTTAATGTATTGGATATGAGGTGTATCACTTTGGATTACTATTTGTTCATATCACACTCAAAGATTAGAATGTATTAGGCATATGATGAGGCTTTGAACTTAATAAACAGCATCAGGAACATAAGTCAGTCTTGAAGACACTTCAACTCTTTGAATCCTGAATTAACTTGAAATGGATGGTTCCAAGTACTCAAAAGTGTTTCTAACAGTTGTACAAATCCTTGATTGGATCAGTGATTATGTGACCAAGTTGATTTCTTCATTTCTGTTGAATGTGAAAATGGATGTGCCTGTTGGTTGCAATCATCCGTATTCATCACGTTTCTTGTTTTCTTGTTTGTTGTAGTCATCTGTTCATCATCTGTTCATTGATATTGTTGTTTGTTGATGATGTTGTTATGATGTGATGTTGTTGATGATGTTGTTGTTGATGTTTTGATGATGTTGTTGTTGTTGATGTTGTTGATGTTGGATGTTGTGTATTCTTTGATGATGTTGATGTTGTTGGATGTGCATTTGTTTGAAGCTAACATTTGCATTAGTTACTCAAAACATGAGCATTTTTGATGCAGTGATGGAATGAAATCAAGCTCAACCCACAAAAGTGACCCAAAACCCCATTTAGAGGCCTTATTTTGGAAAAATAATGGGATAACCCCCCTACAATAGGTAGGTTACCATGACGTAGCCCTCATTTCCACGGTCGTTTTGACTGGTAGCACGTTGGAAACGGAGGCTCGTAGCCCAGGTTTTGCCCATTTTCGCATTAGTTCTGTTGAACATCCGCATTTGGTGTGATAAGCATCTGAATTAGTTATCAACATCCGTATTTTTTTGATAACACATCAGCATTTGATAACATCAGCATGTCAGCCCAACACCCGCATTAGTGCCAAAACATCCGCATTAGTTCTCTGGAACAACCGCATTAGAGGACAACAACAGTATTAGTTCTGTAACTCGGCAGCATTGGACAACAAGTCTCCCGCATTTGTTTCATTACACATCCACATTGGTTTTTAATATAGCCGCATTTCTTGTGTACATTTCGATCTCATCATCATTGATTTCCAATACAGCCGCATTTCTTGTGTACCTTTGGATCTCATCCGCATTGATGAAAAAAACATCCGCATTTGTTTTATGTCTAGCATTATTTAGCACAAATCATCCGCATTGGTTTCAAATACTTCATCCGCATTGATCCCAAGCATCCGCATTTGTATTGTTTTGTTAAATCTTGCTCAGCCGTATTTCTTTGTTTAACTGAGACTCATCCGCATTAATTACAAAGCAGCATCATTGGTTTTATTTGAACTGTGGAACTTCAGCCGCATTAACAACAAAACATTCGCATTTGGTTTGTTTGAACTTGAACTTCAGCCGCATTGAGGCAAAAGCAGCCGCATTTGTGTTCCCTGTACATCGATATCGATTTCAGCTTCATCCGAATCAATTTTTGTTAGAGAGGTTTGTAGATAGCCTTGAAGTCACGTAATTGAACACCTGAGATCATGGATAAACATTAGAATCGGCATCAATTACCCCTTGTTCGAAGTCTGAAATAGTTCATCATCGACCCTAGATGTTCGGTTCTGGATTCTTCTGCTCAAATAGTTGTTCTTCGTTGATTTTGCTTTGGATCTGTTACAATTGCTCCAAAATTGAAGTGATAATGTGAGGAATGATTTATCAACTTCAATTCGAAGCAAACATAAACAGATTTGATGATTTTGTTTGTGTTTTGTTGATGAACATATGAGTTTTGATGAACAGATGCTTGTTCCTCAATTTTCTGATGTTATTGTTTGTTGAAAACATCTTTTAAAAATTAAAACAAATCTGAAACATACATGAACCCAGCAACCAACGGCATTGATACCATTTTGCTGAATCAATATTTCAGAGTCGTTGAGCTTGGATCTTAGGATTCATCATTTTCAGATCTGAGAATTCAAAATTAAAGATGGGTGGAAGTGTGTGAATCGAAGAACAAGGATGTGTGTGTAATGTATAATGTTATGATTTAATTGATATTGAACAACAAATTACAATAAAGAAATATATACAAAGATGGATGAGCATCAAACCCACCCAAAGGAGAGAAATTCTCCTTGGGTGGATTTACAAATGAAATACACACACTTAAGAACTACCAGCCACTCATACACTTTGCAATAACCACCCTTTTCAAAGTAGCACTAGTGGTTCTATTTATAATGTTTTTATATCATGACCTAATTTTGACTTTTCTTATGGTCTTGATGTTGACTTTGTCTTGTTGACTTTGTCTTGTGTTTGTTTTGTTTTGTTTATCAACTTGGTCTCTGAACTTCTACAATGAGATCTTCTGTTGGCTTTGATTGTGATTTTGAAAGCTTCAGTTTATCAATTGTTAAACCCAACAATTATGGCAAGCATTATCCTTTTATACACTTATTGAGTCCAACATATTTGACTTTAAGTTTGATTTTGGTGGAATATTAAAAGTTAGTGTTGGTTGTTTGGGCTAATTGGGGGCTTTTCCCTTCCTTTTTTTGGTCTTTTGAGAGGGACAGTGGAAGACTCAACCTTTCTTCCACAAGAGCAAATATCAAATACTTGCTTCTACTTGGTTTGTTTGGGAGTTGGATCAACCACATTTGAACATTTTTAGTTTCAGTAATTGGTTGCTCAGACTCATCGTATAAAAGATCTTCATCATCCTCAACTGTGGTGTTAACCTCAAATTCATTGTTTTCCCCTTGATAAAAATCTGTTGATTTAATTTTGTGGTGGTGCTTGACTTTTAACAAATTTAGTCAAATGTGATTTTGATAATAATGATGATTTAGATTAGAATGATGATGATGGTTTGGAGTCATCAGTCCTGTCATGAGGATCAAGTGATTCCCCATGTTTGTTGGTCATTGATTTAGGCAGTGGGATATAGTTGTCATTGTAAGGTGGTTAACCTTATTATATCCTAGACCAGTAGGGTCTTTAAAAGCCTTTTTTGAGCAAGAAGTTCTTCAAACTTCTTATTGCTCACCAGAAACTTTTGTAGTTTCACTTTAGTTTCAGCTTGTAGTGTTTTAGAGTGAGTAACAGATTCAGAGAGTTGATCAACCTGAGCTATAAGTATTAGTTTTCCAGACAAAAGTTTGTCCAAATCATTTTTAGGCGATAGAATTTTGATCTCATATTGTTTTTGCTCAGATTTTAAACTGTCATTCAAAATGTTTATTTCAATTACATTCTTTGAAAGTTTGTCTGCATGCTCTTTGTATCTTGTGACTTCATCTAAGCATTCTTGAGAACAAAGATTTTCCTTTACTACTTCAGGATTTCAGCCAATTTCTCCGCTATATGTTCAATGAGGGCATGGTTAGGAGATTATATCTCTGCCTCATACATGCTCTAGTCATATTCTTTATCACGTTTGATTATCATTGCTTAGGACTTGGAGTGTTGATTGGGGTTGTATTGTGTGATTTGTTTGGTATTGGTGCTGATGGAATACTGATAGGAGGTGGAACTTGTTTTTTTATTTGATTACAACTTGTTGTTTGTGGTTGTTGATTGTTTCTATCTATCAGCCCTTGTTATTGAAATTCTCTTGAGAAATGCCAATATAGCTTGTAAAAACTTCTTTGATCTGTAAGTAAATTATTTCCTAGGACCACTATAGATCCATATCTTCAACCGGTCTGAGAACTCATCCAAATCCTGTTGGATGATTTGGTGTGATGGTATGAGATTTGCCTGTAGATATGCATGAAAACTTATGAGAAGGTTACAATGGCTGACTTCCGCTCCTCACTCTGTAAATGATTGTGAGTGCATCCATAGGTTTCCTAAACTTGTGTATGTTTTGGGTCTTTGTGTGATGTTGTTTGCTAGAACTTGAAGCATGTTAGTGTTGTTGCTCTAAGGTGTTGCTTCATATAAAGCATGAACACCATCTTCTTAGACTTCTATTTGTGTTTTGATGATTCAGAAGCATAAAAGAATGAAGTATCACTGGAGTCAAAAAAAACTCCTCTTCATCTTCTCAAGTGCATGTCAATAATGCATTGTCTGTGTTTGCATCTCTTTGAATTTGTATGATTCCGCATGTCTCACAGTGTTGTTGTTTCTGGATCTCTCATCTAATTCTAGTGCTTCTACTTTGGAAACTAGAGAGCATCGAAGACAATGCTTTAATATCCAGTATTCCTTTCATTAGAGGGACCAATTTGTGTTCAGCTCTAGAAGAGTGTGTAACAATTTCTTGTTGATCCCATAGATTAATATTTGAGACTATAAACTATCATCTCATTCACTAGTTGTATGAATCTATAGAGCTGTTGTGGTATGGATTCACCTTGAACATGATGGAAAGTTTCATATTGGTTCTCAATTTTTCTTTCTTGATCTCCATTATTTCATAACTTCCTTCACACATTGTGTGAAGAACCTTCCACAGTTCATGTGCTATTTTGAAGTTTTCTATCTGGTTAATATGTAACACCCGGAAATTTATTAATAGGAAAAGAAAAGAAGACTAAAAAGAAGGAAAAGTGAAACATCTCAAAGTTAAGGGGTTAAAGTGTGCAAATGGCAAACTTGTTTATTATGGGTTCAAAAAGAAGGGGATGGCCGCCCACACCTCCATTTTACCTTTCTGCTTTCGCCTGCAAGAAGAGAAGAAGAATTTGCAATCGTATTTTAGTGTGAGAAGATGAATTCTCCTAGAAGGTGAGGTTTTCTTATATTTTGTCTCAGTTTTCAGTTGTGTTCGAGCTGCTGGAACGATTCTTACGTGTTTCTTGTGTTGGCTGTTTGTTCGGTGTGTTAGGCTAGAACTCCCTTTTGCTCTCGGTTTGAAGAAGTCTTACTTGAAAGTTGTTAGAGGTGAGTTCTAGATCCCCTATTTTGCATGTTATAAACTAGTTTGGGGCTGATGTGCATATTAACTGCAGCTTTGCAACTATAAAAATGAATTTTCGGTGTTTGTGTCTGAATTATGTGCGATGCATGTTCTGAATGTCTTCTTCGAAGTTGTATGCTTTGTTCTAAGTGTGCTGTATGATAGATTGGTGTTAAGAATGTGATAGAATAAGGATTTGGAACTGGTAGAATAGTCTAAGTATTGTGTTCATCTGCATTTGTTGAACATTCAACCGCATTGGTTTTATGTTCCATAGTTAAGTATTTTTGTTCAACGTACCGGTCATGTGTGACTTTCGGGATGTATTCCTGGAGGATCTACCAGGTGTGCCACTTGACCGCGAGATCAAGTTCCAGATAGATTTGATACATGGTGCCCAACCTGTTACCAAGGCACCATATCGACTAGCTCCCTCCGAGATGAAGGAATTGATGGTCATGTTGCTGGATATGGGGTTCATCCGACCGAGTATCTCTCCCTGGGGTGCTCCGGTCTTGTTTGTGAACAAGAAGGAAAGTAGCATAAGGATGTTTATCGATTACCGTGAGCTGAACAAGTTAACGGTGAAGAACCAGTATATCCGCTATCAAGAATTGATGACTTGTTTGATCAGCTCCAAGGTGCCAGTTGATTCTCAAGGATAGATGTCTAATCTGGTTATCATCAGTTAAAGGTTAAAGTACAGGATATCCCGAAGACCATGTTTCGAACACGATACGGGCATTACGAATTCCTTGTTATGTCTTCGGTTTATTTAACCAACGCGCCAGCTGCTTTTATGGACCTGATGGATCGGGTGTGTCGGCAGATGCTGGATAAGTTAGTGATTGTGTTTATCGATGATATCCTGATTTATTCGAAGAGCGGAGAAGGGCATGCAGTCGTATCCGCGGGGTGTTGGAGACACTTAGAAAAGAGAAGTTGTATGCTAAGTTCTCCAAGTGTGCATTCTGGTTGCGCGAGGTTAGTTTTAGGGTCATGTGGTTAATTCTGAAAGGATTATGGTAGACCTAGCAAAGGTTGATGGCAGTAGTAATGAAATGGAAGACTCCAAAGACGCCATCCGAGATCCGTAGTTTCTTGGTTTGGCGGTCTATTACAGGAGATTCATCCAAGACTTTTCCAAGATAGCCTCACCATTGACCAAGTTGACCCGTAAGGAGGTGAAGTTTGTATGGGGTCGAGAACAGGAGAATGCTTTTGAAGAACTAAAGACGAGATTGACACATGATCCTGTCTTGACATTGCCCGAATGGAGCAAAGACTTAGTGGTCTATTCGGATGCTTCTTATTCGGGGTTGGGTTGCGTGGTGATGCAGCGAGGGAGGGTAATAGCCTATGCATCCCGATAATTGAAAATCCATAAGGCTAGTTACCCTACTCATGATTTTGGAGTGTGGCGGTGGTGGTCTTTGCATTGAAGATTTGGAGGCACTACTTGTATGGGACGAAGTGCACCATCTTCACTAACCATAAGAGCTTGAAGTACTTCTTCGAGCAAAAGGATCTCAATATGAGGCAAAGGAGGGGGTTAGAGTTGATCAAGGATTATGATTATGAGATCCACTACCATCCGGGCAAGGCCAATGTTGTGGCGGATGCCCTTAGCCGAAAGGAGAGACCCGAGCCAATCTGAGTGAAAGCTTACCAGTTGGTGATGACCTCTGACGTGATGAAACAGGTCTAGGAGTTTCAAGATGAGGCGTTGAAAGAAGATCGCCTTAACTTCAAAAGGATGAAAGGTCTATTCGCGGAGTTCGGCGAGAACACTCTCGGAGTTAAAACCCGCTTCAGGCAGATGTGGATCCCTCATTATAGAGACCTACGGGGGCAAATCATGGATGAAACTCATAAGACATGATACTCGATTCATCCCGGTGCTATAAAGATGTATCATTATATGAAGAAAGACTACTGGTGGCCGGGTGTGAAGCGCGATGTAGCGGAGTATGTGAGCAAGTGCATTACTTGCTTGCAAGTGAAGACGGAGCATCAGAAGCCATACGGGAAGATCCAACCCTTGGATATACCTAAGTGGAAATGGGAGCACATTACCATGGACTTTATTACGAAGTTACCATGTACGGCGAGGGGGTACGATGCCATATGGGTGATAGTTGACCATTTGACGAAGAGTGCTCACTTTCTACCGATCCGCGAGATGTATTCCTCTGAGAGATTGGCGGATCTGTTCATCAAAGAGATTGTGACTCATCATGGCGTAACGGTGTCTATAGTGTCTGACCGTGACACTTGGTTTACATCTATGCTTTGGAAGAGATTCCATGAGGCAATGGGGACGAGGTTGCACATCAGTATGGCTTACCATCCTCAGATAGATGGTCAGTTAGTAAGAACCATTCAGACACTTAAGGATATGCTCCGAGCATGCGTCATTGATTTTGGAGGAAGTTGGAACGAACACTTACCGTTAGCTGAATTCTCATACAACAGTTATCATGCCAGCATTGGTATGCCTCCATAAGAGATGCTATATGGTAGGAAATGTAGAAAGCCCGTATGTTGGGGTGACATTAGGCAGAAGGAGTTAGGGAGCATCGGGGTGATCGAGGCTACGAACGAAAAGTTAAAGAAGATCAAGGCCTTTATAAAGGCAGCAAAAGATAGACAAAAGTCATATGCTGACAAAAGGCGTAGACCGATTGAATTCAAGGTGAGTGATAGAGTCATGTTGAAGGTCTCACCTTGGAAGGGAATCTTCCGGTTTAGAAAGCGGGGTAAGCTAAGCCTGAGGTATATAGGGCCTTTCCGAATCATTGCTCGAGTAGGAGAGGTGGCCTATAGGTTGGATCTACCCGATGAGTTAAGTGGAATACATTCGACATTCCATGTCTCTCACCTAAGAAAGTGCTTAGCCGATGAAGATATGATCATGCCACTAGGGGATATCGAGGTGGATGAACGGCTCAATTATGTGGAGTAGCCAGTGGCCATCATCCACAGAAAAGAGAAGAGGCTACGTAATAAATTGGTTCCACTGGTGTGAGTACAGTGGAGACACAGGAAGGGGTCTGAATCTACGTGGGAGACTAAGGAAGAGATGAGACAACATTACCCACAGCTGTTCGAGGAGTGACAGGTTTCTGGGATGAAACATATATAAGGAGGGTGGACTTGTAACACCCGAAAATTTATTAAAAGGAAAAGAAAAGAAGAGTAAAAAGAAGGAAAAGTGAAACATTTCAAAGTAAAGGGGGTTAAAGTGTGCAAGTAGCAAACTTGTTTATTATGGGTTCGAAAAGCAGGGGATGGCCTCCCACACCTCCATTTCACCTTTCTTCTTTCGGCTGTAAGAAGAGAGGAAGAAGTTGCAACCATATTTTAGTGTGAGAAGCAAAATATGGTATTCATCCGCATTTGGTTCACCAGCGTATCTTATGCTAATATATATTAAATGAGATTTTAATAATGAATGCTGCTTTGAATGACCAACTGTGAGGTCTCCGGGTTCGGGGCCTTACATAATATCTCAAATGGGAGGGTCATTGCTAGAATACTGTATGCTTTCATGTTTGTTTTGACTTTCTTCAAGTCATCACTTGCTACACTCTTTAAACTTACTGGTTTCTGTATGTTATAATCTGGACCTAAAGTCACAGGAATGTATGGTCCATCAGTTATGGAAGTCCACAAATCCAGGTCTTGGAAAATAATTCTGTTTCTGAACATGATTTTCCATTGTTTGAAGTCAGCCTTGTTCTTCAATCTAGGTGCTTTAAGACCACTATTGGAACCTGAAACTTTGTCTGACATGATTGTTAAATTGTAACTTAATGGTTTAAGTCAAATTTGTTGATTATTTAGCTCGATGCTAAATTTGATTTATCCTAAGGTCACTAGGATTTGTTTGTGACTTTTAAATTTACCGAATAAAGAAATTTAATTAATTTGAATTTAATTAATTAATTCCTATGAAATGTCAATCACGGCACAATTAATTATGAGGGAATATTCTGTCAAATGAATAGTCAATCAGTCAACACCCTATTAATTAATTCCGTCAACAAAGTCAAACCCCTAAAAACAATTAATTTGTTTTAAAGTAGTGGCTTTTTGAATCAAAAAGTGACTTTTTCAAAAATACAAATGAAGAACGGTTTTTTTCACTTGTTTTTGATGAAAATCAACAAAATCACCGTAGATTTCAAAGATTTGTGCTAATAATGAATTAGGGTTTATCCTAGAACAGTTGCGGCTGTGACAACTTCAAAGAAAAAAACAATCGGTTTGTTGTGTGAAGATGTTTAATAGCCTGATTCAGGTATAGAATAACTCTAATATGATGTTTAAACATAATAAATGGATTTAAACTACACAAAACAATATTTGTTTGATGAAAAATTGATAGAACAGTACCCGTGTACTGTTTTATCTAAAAACCCAACAATATTAACATTTAAAACTATTTGTTGTTTTACTAACATACAAACAATATTAACATTCATATCAAGTACTAATTATTGTTTAAATTTCATTTTCAGATTTTGTAGATAAAAATTTTTTTCTAAGTGTCCACAACAGATGTAGTGCCCATAGCGGAATGTAACACCCGAAAATTTAAAAGAAAAGAAGAATGGGTGAAATGTCCCAAGTTAAGGGGTTAAAGCTGTGCAAGTGGCAAACTTACACCTTTATGAGATTTAAAAGAAGTATGGCAGCCCACACTTCTCCTTTTACGAATATTTCTCGTCTACTAAAGAGAGAGAGAGGAGCTGCAAATCGATTTATAGTGAGAGAAGGAGGAAGATCTGCTTGTAGGTAAGGTTTTCTTGCGTTTCCTATTCGGTTTCAGCTTTGTTCGAGCTGCTGGACTGATTCTTGTGTGTTTCTGTGTGTTCGGTGTGTGTTTTTTGTGTGTTTAGGTGTTTGAACTCTTGGTTGCTCACGGGTCTGAAGAAGTCTTACTCGTAAGCTGTTAAGGTGAGTTCTAGATCCCTGGTTTTACTTGTATTTATTTAAACTTGTTTGGGGCTGAAATGCATAGTACCTACTGTTATACAACCGACTGCATGATCTGATCTATGTTTTTGCAACTGTTGTGAGTGTGGGTGTGTGTTTTTTTGAATGTTTGATCGAGTTCTGTGATTGTATGCTTGCTCTAAGGGTTTAGCATGCTAGATCTGGGCTAAGAATGTATAAAAAATGAGGATTTGGAACTGAATATAGCATAAGTTGCAACTGCAGGTTGGTTTAGTTCATCCGCATTTAGATTTGAATAATTGCATAAGTGTTTTGTTCAGGCACATTTGCTACAGTGATCAAGCGCATTTCTTTATTCATGCGCATTTGCTACAGTGTTCAGGCGTATTTGTTTCAGTCATCCGCATTTGGTTCGTGCGCATTTCCTGACACTTAGAATATTTTTTGAGTATGAACATCCGTATTTCTTCATCCGCATTTCTTTTGTTCATCCGTATTTGTTCACCCGCGTTTCTTTTGTTCTTCCACTTTTGTCTATTCATCCACATTGGTTTGCTCATTCGCATTTCCATAAGGACTTAGAAATTTTTGAGATTTGGGGAAGTAGAATTTAAGTGCTAAGAAATGATGTTTTATGGTGGCTTATGCTTGTTTATATGTATGCATTGTATGATAATGTTGTCCCATGTTATGTATGATGTGACTTTACAAGGTGTGTTATGCTTACGAATTTAAAGTATTATATAATAAAAGTGGAAGACAACGTTAATGAAGTGGAACATAATGAATGAATGAAAGTCTTGCAAGCAAATTAAAAAGGGAGTTCACAACTCAATGAAGGGTTGTTAGCTCAACTGTGTAGGGTTTAGTTAAGCCATGAGAATTCACACAGGGGGGTCAGTCTTTGTGATTGATCAAGACGTGCGAAAATGGGATCCTTGTCGCTTGACCCCAAAACAGTAGTTGCTTCATGCACAAATGATGGGGCATAGCTTATGACAGGATCTAGATTAAAGTGGAAGATAATAATGAAAGAAAGTACGAAAACGAATGATTATGAACGATGATAAAAGATAATAATGATATTATCAAGATGTACGTATGTTGTATGATCACGAACGAAAGTAAAGGAAAGGTTTTTACTAAAAGTAAAGTATTTTATTATATAAAACTAGAACTCACTCAGCAACGCTAACTTTTATATGCATTTTCTGTTGGACGGTAATGTTGTTATTGAGGATGGCACGGGGGTGAAGCTACTTGGCGGGCAAGGACTGGCATCCATCATAATGATGTTGTTTTGTAATTCAACTAAGTGATCTTTTGTAATCTTTTAAACGACTATGTATTACTTGGCAAATGTATTTATTAAAGCATGAAATGGTTTTTGATGAATTATTCCGCTGCAATGTTTTATTTACTCAATAGATCTTAATGTGTTTTGATATAAATGATGCTGGAATGACCAACTATGGGGTTTCCAGGAACGGGGCCTTACAAGTTGGTATCAGAGCCAAAGTTTAAGAGAAATGAGTAAATACTTTCAAAACCTAAACTTAAACTGAGAATGGGACCAAATTAAAGGATGCCAGCCCAAGCAGCTACGTGCCATCAGGTAATTTATTTTCCTAAAGTTAACCAGTATTATGTGCACGTTCTATCTGATTTATGTTCTCTTAGTAGATTTGTATATTGATATAGTCAGGATAGGAAATGCTTAGGGGATGAAGAGTAAAGTAAGTGGCTAATCACTACTAGCCACTGTAATTAGGGACTTACTATACTTGACATAATCTGAGCTATTACCTTGAATGACCGTGTTGGTGTTTGAATCTTATAGTGTTTAGAGAATGGCGGGTGGTAGATATTCAAAGGCTTCTCGAGGAGGTGTACAGGGTGGTCGTGGTGCTGGACCATGTGTCACAAGAAACAAGGCTAAAACTGCTGAGAAGACTCCTGCAAAGCCCGAGCTTCATCACCATAAAGGCGGTGATAAGAATGTTAATCTAAGAGCCTCTATGAAAGAGGTAGTAGTGGAGGAAGTTCATCAGGTTATGCAGACGATCCTGCCATCTGTGGTGACCGAGGTTATTCCTGTTGTGAGGGAGGATGAAAAGAAGGAGAAATAGGAGAGGAAGAAAACCGTTTGGAGAGGGGGCGGAGAGAGAGGTTCAGGTGAAGGGGAGCAACCAGAAACTGAGACCGTTGTCTCCAGTGATGAAGAGGAAGAGGAAGTAGTTCAGGAAACTGCCAATGGATGTAGTTATGGGTCATTTCAAAGATGCAAGCCCCCGAATTTTGATGGTAACTGGAATGCTGCTGCTACTCACCGATGGGTGAGGGAAATGGAGGCTGTGTTGGATATCAGCAAATGTAGGGAGGATCAAAAGGTGAAGTTTGGTACCCATTCATTCGTTGACTCGGCCTTGTGCTGGTGGGACAATATTGTCTAGGCTGAGGGTAGCTGGGCGATTAGGAGAATGAGGTGGAGTGAGTTAAAGAAGATGGTGATTGATGATTTTTGTCCTCACAGGGAGCTCGACAAGATTGAGAGAGAGTTCCTACAGTTAGAAGTGGGAACCATGACACACCATCAGTATACGACTAAGTTCAATGAGATGGCAAGGCTGGTGCTAGACCAGGTGACGCCGGTGTCGAGAAAGATTAAGAGGTACATACAGGGTCTGCTGGTGGATATCCATAGGCACATGATCGCCGCCCATCCGAGCATGTTTAGGTCGGTGGTTGATCTGGCAGGGAGGTTATATGATAGGACAGAAGAAGTGGCAGTGGTGGAGGTGAACAAAAAGGGTGGTGGTGACAGGAACTGGAATGGGAAACGATTTGGTCGTGGTGGTTTTCCCTCGAGCAACAAGAAGGCAAGGATGGATGACCGGAGGGTGGTGTCGGAAGGTACGGGGATGAAGAAGTGTGGTAAGTGTGGAAGAGACCACGCGGGGAAGTGTAAGTGAGGATCGAACATCTGTTTCAAATGTGGGAGGCCTGGTCAAATGGCAAAGGAGTGTGGGGTGATGAGGTGTTATAACTATAGGGAAGAGGGCCTTTTAAGCAGGGATTGCAAGAGGCCAAGGGCCAAGAGCTCCGGGGTGAAGAAAGGGGTTGAGAAGGAGGGACCGAAGGCGATAGCCAGAGCATTTACTATGACCCGAGAGGAGGCTATAGTGGACCCCGATGTTGTGTCAGGTACCTTCCTAGTAAACCAAACTTGTGCCTCTGTACTATTTGATTCTGGTGCTAGTAAGATTTTATTTCTACTGCCTTCTGTGCTAAATTGGTTGTTAGGAGTAGAAAGATTGATGAGCCCTTTGACGTAGAAACTGCCATTGGTATGTCTACCAGTATTTCTGATCTGATAGAGAATTATGACATTAAGTTGGAAGGCCATAGGTTCTCTGCTAGGTTTATTCAATGTGGTTCTAGGGATGGATTGGCTAGTAGCCTATAAGGCAAATATTGTGTGTCGCAAGAAGATGATTTGGTTGACCGCGTCAGATGGGATTTCGGTGATGATTTATAGTGATCGAGTTACTACGGTTCCAAGGGTAATTTCGATGGTTATGGCTGAGAAGTGTATGAGGTGTGGATGTAGTGCCTAACTGGCATAAGTGAAGGATGTGGACGCGTCAGTACCACGATTGTCCGATGTACCGGTAGCGTGTCACTTCCCAGACGTGTTCCCGGAAGATTTACCAGGTGTGCCATCAGACTGCGAGATCGAGTTCTAGATCGATTTGATACCCGGTGCCTAACCTATTGCCAAGACACCATATCAACTAGCTCCTTCAGAGATGAAGGAGCTGATGGTCCAATTATAAGAGTTGTTGGATAATGGGTTTATCCGACCGAGTATCTCTCCCTGGGGTGCTCCGGTCTTGTTTGTGAAGAAGAAAGACGGTAGCATGAGGATGTGCATTGACTACCGTGAGTTATGAATTCCTCGTCATGTCTTTTGGTTTAACCAACGCACCAGCTGCTTTCATGGATTTGATGAATCGGGTGTGTCGACGAATGTTGGATTAATCAGTGATTGTGTTTATCGATGATATCCTGATTTATTCGAAGAGTTAAGAAGAGCATGCCGTCACATTCGCGAGGTATTGGAGACACTTAGAAGAGAGAAGTTGTATGCTAAGTTCTCCAAATATGCGTTCTAATTACGGGAAGTTCATTTTTTAGGTCATGTGGTTAATTCTGAAGGAATTATGGTGGACCCAGCTAAGGTGGAGGCAGTTATGCAATGGAAGATTCCAAAGTCACCATCCGAGATCCGCAGTTGCTTAGGTTTGGCGGGCTATTATAGGAGATTCATTTAAGACTTTTCTCATATAGCCTCACCATTGACCAAGCTGACCCGCAAGGATGTGAAGTTTGTATGGGGTTTGGAACAGGAGAATGCTTTTGAGAAGTTAAAGACAAGATTGACTCAACCTCCTATCTTGACGTTACCCGAAGGAAATGAAGACTTGGTGGTCTATTCAGATGCTTCTTATTCAGGATTGGGTTGCGTGCTAATGCAACGGGGAAGGGTTATAGCCTATGCGTCCTGACAGTTAAAAATCCATAAGGCTAGTTACCCTACTCATGACCTGGAGCTAGCGGTTATGGTCTTTGCATTTAAGATTTGGAGTTACTACTTGTACGGGATAAAGTGCACTATCTTCACTGACTATAAGAGCTTGAAGTACTTCTTCGAGCAAAAGAATCTCAATATGAGGCAAAGGAGATGGTTAGAGTTGATCAAAGATTATGATTGTAAGATCCACTACCATCCGGGCAAGGCCAACATGGTGGCGGATGCCCTCAGCCGAAAGGAGAGACCCGAGCCAATCCGAGTGAAAACTTACTAGTTGGTTATGACATCTGATGTGATGACTCAAGTCAAGGAATTTCAAGGTGAGGCACTGAAGGAAGATTCAACTCCGAAAGAATGAAAGGTATAGTCTTGGAGTTGGGTGAGAACACTCTCGGAGTTAGAACCCGCTACAGGCGGATGTGGATCTCTTGTTATGGAGACCTACAAGGTAAAATCATGGATGAAGCTCATAAGACACGATACTCAATTCATCCCGATGCTAAGAAGATGTATCATGATATGAAGAAAGATTACTCGTGGCCGGGTATGAAGTGTGATGTAGCGGAGTATGTGAGCAAGTGCCTTACATGGTTGCAAGTGAAGGTAGAGCATCAGAAGCCATATGAGAAGATCCAACCCTTGGATATACGTGAGTGGAAATGGGAGCACATCACCATGGACTTTATTAAGAAGTTGTCACGTACGGTGAGGGGGTACGATGCCATATTGGTGATAGTTGACCGTTTGAGGAAGAGTGCTCACTTTCTACCGATCCGCGAGACATATTCCTCTAAGAGGTTGGCGGACCTGTTCATCAAAGAGATTGTGACTCATCATGGTGTACCGGTGTCTATAGTGTCTGACCATGACACTCGGTTTACATCTATGTTTTGGAAGAGATTCCATGATGCGATGGGTACGAGGCTACACATCAGTACAGCTTACCATCCTCAGACAGATGGTCAGTCAGAGAGAACCATACAGACTCTTGAGGATATGCTCCAAGCATGTGTTATTTATTTTGGAGGAAGTTAGGACGAACACTTACCATTGGCCGAATTCTCATACAACAACAGTTATCATGCCAGCATTGGTATGCCACCATATGAGATGCTATATGGTAGGAAGTGTAGGATGCTTGTATGTTAGGGAGACATCGGGCAGAAGCAGTTAGGGAGCATTGACATGATCGAGACTACGACTGAAAAGTTGGAAAAGATAAAGGCCTTTATGAAGGCGGGAAAATATAGACAAAAGTTGTATGCCGACAAGAGGCGTAGAGCGATTGAATTCAAGGTGGGTGATAGAGTCATGTTGAAGGTTCCACCTTGGAAGGGGATCATCCGGTTTAGAAAGCAGGGTAAGCTGAGCCCGAGGTATATAGGGCCTTTCCGGATCATGGCTCGAGTAGGAGAGGTGGCCTACAGGTTGGAGCTGCCCGATGAGTTAAGTGGAATTCATCCAACATTCCATGTATCTCATCTAAGAAAATGCTTAGCCAATGAAGAAATGATTGTGCCACTGGAGGACATTGAGGTGGATGAACGACTCAATTATATGGAGCAGCCAGTGGCCATCATTGACAGAAAAGAGAAAAGGCTATGGAATAAAGTGGTTTCACTGGTGTGAGTACAGTGGAGGTACAGGATGGGATCCGAGTCTACGTGGGAGACTGACGAAGAGATAAGACAGCATTACCCACAGCTTTTCAAGGACGAAACCTATATAAGGGGATGGACTTGTAACACCCAGAAATTTAAAAGAAAAGAAGAATAAAAGATGGGTGAAATGTACCAGGTCAAGGGGTTAAAGCTGTGCAAGTGGTAAACTTGAACCTTTATGAGATTTAAAAGAAGTATGGCAGCCCACACTTCTCCCTTTATAGACATTTCTCAGCTGCTGAGCTGCAAATCGATTTCTAGAGAGAGAAGGAGGAAGATCTGCTTGTAGGTAAGGTTTTCTGGCATGAACATCCGCATTTGTTCATCCGCATTTCTTTTGTTCATCTGCATTTGTTCACCCGCATTTCTTTTGTTCATCCGCATTTGTCTATTCATCGCATTGGTTTGCTCATCTGCATTTCCATAAGGACTTAGAATTTTCTGAGATTTTGGGAAGTAAAATTTAAGTGCTAAGAAATGATGTTTTATGGTGGCTTATGCTTGTTTATATGTATGCATTGTATGATGATGTTGTCCCATGTTATGTATGATGTGACTTTACGTGGCGTGTTATGCTTATAATGTAAAGTATTATATAATAAAAGTGGAAGACAACGTTAACGAAGGGGAACATAATGAATGAATGAAAGTCTTGCAAGCAAATTAAAAAGGGAGTTCACAACTCAATGAAGGGTTGTTAGCTCAACTGTATGGGGTTTAGCTAACCCATGAGAATTCACACAGGCGGGTCAGTCTTTGTGACTGATCAAAACATGCGAAAACGGGATCCTTGTCGCTTGACCCCAAAATGGTAGTTGCTTCATGCACAAATGATGGGGCATAGCTTATGACAGGATCTAGATTAAAGTGGAAGATAATAATGAAAGAAAGTACGAAAACGAACGATTATGAACGATGATAAAAGATAATAATCATATTATCAAGATGTACGTATGTTGTGTGATCACGAACGAAAGTAAAGGAAAGGTTTTTACTAAAAGTAAAGTATTTTATTATATAAAACTAGAACTCACTCAACAACGCTGACTTTTATATGCATTTTCAGTTGGTAGATAATGTTGTTACTGAGGATGGCATGGGGGTGAAGCTACTTGGCGGGCAAGGAATGCATCCATCTCATGCAATAATAATGATGTTGTTTTGTAATACAACTAAGTGATCTTTTGTAATCTTTTAAATGACGATGTATTACTTGGCAAATGTATTTATTAAAGCATGAAATGGTTTTTGATGAATTATTTCGTTGCAATGTTTTATTTACTTAATAAATCTTAATGTGTTTGGATATAAATGATGTTGTGAATGACTAACTATGGGGTTTCCGGGAACGGGGCCTTATACGGATGTAGTAGTAGTCACAGCGGATGAAAAATGAAGTTCAAAGGGTACACAACGAATGGACATTTACACAGTGGATGACCAAGCCCACAACTAATGAACTATCCACATTGGATGTACATCCATAGCGGATCAACATTCCACAGCGGACAACAACACAACAAACAATACAAGTGTTCACAGCGGACATCATCCATGCACAGGGGACAAGTCATTTAACATCCACAATGGACAGCTTATCTTCCACAATAGACAAGAAATTATCCAAATCGGACAGCTTATAGACTTAGGATTATTATGTATTTTGTTTTATATAATGGTATCTTTGTAAATGTATATAGTATGTACATAGGCTATAAATAGCCGTATACCCTAACCCTTTGTAATCTTTTGAACAATCATCAATCAAACAAGCAGTTATTATTCTTCTTTGCATTCAATCATACAAACACACAATCATACACACACATAGAGATCATATCAATAATCATGCGTTTCTGCACTATGATTATTTGAGTATTGATTCATAACACACTTGTTATTATTAAGAGATTGAAAAAGGTCCTTGGGGGTTCATCCTTTATTCTTTCAAAGACACAAATCCGAATCCATCAGGTGGTATCAAAGCCTTGGCTCAAATCATACAACTATTTTTGATCCTCTTAATCAATACAATGTTCTCTATGGTTCATTAGCTTCATAACATCCATTTTGAACTTGAAATCTACACAACAACCTTCTTCTACAACATACATTCAACAAATGTTCAAAAGCATGATTTAATCATCTTTTTTAATTCATTTTGAAGAAGATTCTATGTTTTTGTTGTTAACAAAGCTCTCAAAATCATTCATACACTCTTAGGTTTCAATTACTAATTATTGTTTTAAATGCCAAGTTTAGTAAAATACAAGTCAAATGAAATCTTTTGAATGTTAATAGGAAACAAATTTTCAAATGCCAAGTTTAATAAAAATACAAGTCAAATGGAATTTTTTGTTAATAAATCAAAGACTCAAATAATTAAAGATTTTAGCAAAGGTGTTCATGAAAGTAAGATCAAGTTAGTAAATAATAATTTTCCTTCAAAGAAACACAACACAAGATTGATCAAATCAGTTCAAGAATGGAAAGTCTAAATGCCTACAAATGTTTTAGATACTATTCAACATCATATTTTAAATGATAAATAAGATATGATTTTACAATTTGTTACATTCTTAGATGCAAATAATGTTCCCAAGTCAACAATGGCTTGGGTTCATAAAATTGTTTAATCTATCAATATGTGTAGGAACAACCAAGGCAAACCATCGATACCTTACGGCATGTTGATAGCAGTTGTTCCAGGCACATGACTGGTGATATATCACTGATACATAATGTTCAACATCATAATGATGGCTATGTCATTGTCGCTTAAGATAAAGGTGGGAAAATCACCAAGAAAGGTACTCTGAGTATTGAAGTGTTGAGCTTTGAGGATGTAAGTTATGTTGAAGAGTTAAAACATAATTTGCTAAGTGTGTCTCAAATTTGTTGAACCTCTTAAAAGATTAACATTTTGTCTTTATGTGTTTTTTTGTCATATTATAGGGACTTATTTTGTAAATATATGTTCCTTTGTTTCTTGATAGTATAAATAGGATATTTTATGTAATGTGCAGGGTTGACTTGAGACTAGAGATTACAGATGTAAATGAACGAACTGTAAGCCCTTACACATTGTATCCTGTGCATTTGCTATCAATGAAATCTATGAATTTTTTGATGTAATTGCATGTGTTTGATTACTTTTTGTTTGAATTGATCATTACGTTACGATATTATCACAGATTCGATCCTTTTGAACCGATCAATTGGTATCAGAGCTTTCTGTTCAGTGAACAGAGCTTATCGACAATTTTTGAGCTCTTTAAATCACTTGAAATTTGTGTTGATTGCAATTAGATCAATTAATTGTTGTTTTCAGTCATATTTCATCCATAGAAACATGATTTGAATCACAATTTGGTGTTCAATTCATTCATATCTGAGTAATTGATCAGGTTTGTGTATGAACTATGTTCTTCATTTTCGGACTTCAATTCAATCAGAAAACTGATTTGTAGTTGTTGTTTGATCAAATTGAAAATTGAGGATTGTTAATCCACCTAATTACTACCTAATTGGAATTTTTAGATCAATTGAACAAGTTTTGAAAATTTTCATAAGATCTAAGTTCGTTGGAGAAGATGAATTAGGCGCATGTGGTTGAAAAACTGCTGAAAATTGACCAAGTGTCTAGACGCATCATAACTGTTTGGGCGTTTTAGCACTGTTTAAGCATTTTTCAGTTCAGGCGTTTTACCAATATTAGGACGCATTGTGACTGTTTGGTCACATTGAGACTTTGTTGACACCAAGTAATTCTAGGCGCACGAGGACTGTTTGGGCGTTTTTAACCCAGGCATTTGACAACTGTTCGGGCGTTTGACAACTATTCAGACGTTTCATCACCGGGTGGAACCCAGGCGTTTCATCACCGGGTGGAACCCAGGTGTTTCATAACTGTGTGGGCGTTTGAAGACTATTTAGGCGCATCATCAGTTGGGCGTTTCAGAATTAAACTAAGGCATTCCCTTAGGCGTTTCTACCTTAAAGTCAGGCGTTTCAACCTCAAAGTCAGTCGTTTCAACCTCAAAGTCAGGCGTGTTAGAACTATTCAGGCACTTCACCACTGTTTGGGTGCTTGGTAACTATTTAGGCGCTTGAGCACTCAGACTTATCTGTAAACACTAAGAAATTTTTTCAAAAACTAAAATCCAAAAAATATTTTCATTTCATAGTTTTATTTCAAAACTGAAAAAACATTAAAAACAAGTCATTTTCTTAAATTCAAAAAAAAATACAAAATGGTTAAGTTTGAAGATTCTAAGAACAGGGTTCCAAAGCTAAAGAACAGAGCTAATTTCAAGAACTGGTCTCTTAGATTGAAGCATCATCTGAATTCTATTGACACTGACTTGTGGAAGTCAATAGAGAAAGGACCATATATCCAAATTACATCTGATGGTCCTGACGGAGGATTTCTTTATACAAAAGACTCTCCAGAACCTTATCCAGAGGATGGTCTACAAGGTGATGACTTAAGAAAGGTGAAGAATGACATCAAAGCTTATTCATTGATGTGCAAGGGATTACCATTGGAAGTCTTGACTAGACTTGATGGTTATCAAACTGGGTACACTATGTACAAGGCTTTGAAGATCATTTGTGAAGGTGGTAAAAAGATACAAGATCTCAAAAAGCAGAAACTCAAGAGGCAATTAGATTTATTTAGGCATCTTTCTGGGGAAACATTTAATCAAATGATGGATAGATTTGTGCAACTAACTACTGAGATGTCAACTGCTGGTATCAAAAATGATCTCAAAGATCTAAATTACAGACTTCTTAATGCTCTTCCATCTTCATGGAAACAGACAGTTACTCTGTTAAAGCATACTGAAAAGTTTCCTATGGATCTAGGTCTTTTGATTGCCAAGATTGAATCAGTTGAGATTGATGAGAGCTCCAGAAACAATGATAGAGCTGCTTCAATGTCTCAGTATAAGTATGTTGCATCTCCAGCTAACACAGTGGAGAATGCTTTTCTTGCCAAAGATGATAATACTCTAGAAGACGAGGGTGATTTGTTTGTTGGAGCTGGTTTCTTTACAGATTCTTTTTACACAAGTGCTCCTGTCTACACAACTCAACCTCAATCTCAAGCTCCTCCTAAAACTCAAACTCCTAAACTTCAAACTGAGACTTCATCTTCTAACTCTATTAAAAACTAGCAAAGTTAAAGATGTTATTAATATCCTTTTACAGGATGATTAGTCAAAATTTGCTTTTACTGCTTTTATGGCAAGTTTTCAAGTTTATCAAGGTAGTCATCTAACCCAATTAGATCTTGTTTTGCAGGATTTGTTTGAGATGGATCCTGATGATATGGAAGAGATGGACTTGAATTGGCAGATGGTGATGATTGCTTACAGAACACAGAAACACTCTTATGTTAACAGGAACTACAAGCCAAGTGCTAACAAAACTGTTGGCTTTGACAAATCAAAGTCAAGGTGTTTCAACTGCAACAGTTATGGTCATTTCTTAAGAGAATGTAAAGCTCCCAGAAACCAAGGAGGAAATGGTCAAGCAAGTTCTAGCAGTCAAAGATACCAACAGCAGTCTCAAAAGACCTTTCAAAAGCCTTATCAGAGTCTTCCTACGCTAGAACTTAAAGATGAATCAAAATCATCTGAAGAGCCAAAGAAAGCTCTTGTTGTTAGCATCAAAGATGGATATGACTGGAGTGCTTATGCTAAACA
Organism: Flaveria sonorensis; assembly: GCA_025506505.1. Taxonomy (NCBI): domain Eukaryota; kingdom Viridiplantae; phylum Streptophyta; class Magnoliopsida; order Asterales; family Asteraceae; genus Flaveria; species Flaveria sonorensis. The sequence goes on from CM046423.1 coordinate 37,499,355, forward strand.
ATTTACAGCTGATCTAACCTTTAGTTTATCTCTTGTTGCAGATATTCGAAAAGAAGACTGGTCTGAAGATAATGATCCTAAGGCTGATAGTGATTCAAAAAATGATGATGACGATTATGACTGGACTGAAAAATCTAACCCAAAAGAGGATTCAGAAGAGATTGCACTTATGGCTCAGTCTGACCAACCAAAGGTTGAGAATCCATCATCTGACTCTAAGACTTCATCTTCAAGTTATCCTGAAGTTCCTGTTGAAGTCAGAGAGAAAATGTGCATAAAAGCATCTTTTGATCAAGTTGAGCATTATAGAACATATTCATATAAGATCTGTGACAAAATTAAACAAGAAGAAGTAATGCACAACAAACTGAAAAATGATCATAAAGTTTCTGATGAAAAGATCTTATCTTTACAAACCTCATGGAATAAAACTCTAAAAGAACTTGAACTTGTGAAGAAACAACTTTAGGATATGACTAAAAATTTAGAAGAAGAAAAAATAGCTCATGCTGCAACTCAGGTGGATCTAGCCAAAGTTAAAAGTTCAAAAACAATTGTTGAACAATTGGTAAGTGAGAAGAAAGACAAACAAAAAGTAGGTCTAGGTTTCACACATGAACCAATGCCTGAATCTATTACAAACACTTTACCAGAAAACTTTAATACGCATGATCACTCACCTGAAAACAAAGCCAAGCTAAAAGCCTTTCAAAACAAGAAAAAGAATTCTAAAAGTGATGAAGAGAAAACAAATGTTAAGATATTTGAGGAACAAGATTCTGAAAAGACTAAAAATGGTCATCCAGTGAAAATTAAATCTTATGAACCACGACCAAAGAATAAGAAAATGTTTGTTCCCAAAGAGTCTGTTGTTAAAGAAGTGATGGTAAAGAATGACAAACAGAACTCAAATAATAAAGAGAAAACAAAACTTGATGAAGTAACATCTGAAGATTCATTTTCTTATGGATTAAACAAAGATAAAGAAAATGAAAATGAATCTTCTCCTGAAGATGTTCAATCTCAATGCAAACAAAGATCATCAAGATCGAGAAACCAAAGAAGGAGAAGAAAAAATGCTAAATCTAAATCATCTCAAAATAAAAGTCAAAACAATCAAACTCAAAGAACAAATCAAAGAAATTAGTTTAAACCAGTAAAGTTTGTATCTGCTGGTATTTTCGACATGAACAAAATTCCAGAAATCAAATCTAACTCAAAGAACAAATCTAACTCCAATATAAAAACAGGTACAGGTCCTAAGTCTTCTGCTGTCAACAAAAGATTTGTATCTAAAGAGTCAAGAAATGGTGTTAATAAGAAAAAGTCAAAACCCAAATTTCAACAGAACAAACTTTTCAATCAAAAACAACAGATTAACTTTTCAACTCCTAAGTCAAAGCAAGGATCAAATGTAGCCTCCACATCTAAAGTTAATCAACTGTTGTTTAAATCACAACAAAGGTACTATGAAATATGTGATATGTACAATCATAAGACTGAAGAATGTTTCTTTAATAGGTATTGTCACATATGTGATATGAAAAAACATTCAATAGCTGATTGTTATTTCTACAAATATTGTACCTATTGTGATGAAATAACTCACAAAACTGAGAATTGCTACTTCAGAAAGAACTTGCCGAGGAATGGATATGTTAATCCACAGTTAAGGAATGGATATGTCATCCACAATTTCAAAGAAATCAAAGTGTAGGTTTTCAAAGATTGAAAAAACAACCTTCCTTAGGCTTGACATCTTTTTGAAGGAATAATTCTGATTATGATGATTCTTATACTACAAAACCAAAGCAGTATAATCAAGGAAAATTCATTCCACGATCTGTGAGAATGAACAATGGGAAGTGTGGTAAACAAAACTTTTATAAAAAGGTTTACTCGGATGGGTTTAATTATCTTGATGATGATCTTAAAAAACGTTATCATGCTTTAAGAACTAGACAAATCAAAGATAATCAAAAATTTGTCAGGAACAGAATTGGTAAATTTGTCAACACACCCCCAACTCGTACTCGAAAGCTTATTCTGTGCCGGGACCTGTAAACAAACCCCCAACTTGTGATCGAAAGCTGACATAGTACCAGGGTGAGCAACAAGGTCTCATCACTTTCACATGCCATCCTGTCTCATGCAATACCCCCGACTCATGCTCGAAAGCTGATACTGTGCGGGGGCCTGTAAACAAACCCCCGACTCGTGCTCGAAAGCTGACACAGTACCGGGGTACGTGACAAGGATCTCATCGTCTGTTACTTCCATTCTCATCATTCATTATCTTCCATTTTCGTTACATAATACTTTACGTATGTACTCATACATAATAGGTAAAGTCACATCATACATATCATAAACATCATCAGCAACACACAAACATGCACAGCACAGCAGGCATAACCATCACATCACAACAGAACTTAGCACAACCACCTACCTCACAAAACCCAGAAATTCCTAAGTCTACCAAGAAATGCAGATAATCATCTTTGGCGCAAGAGCATCAAAATACGGAAGAATAGCCTAGGCGCCTGAGCACCAAATGCGGATGAACAGTCTAGGTGCATGAGCAACAAATGCAGATGAATTGTCTAGGCGCATGAGCACCAAATGCGGATGAACAGTCTAGGCGCATGAGCACTATGTGGGCGCTTGATCACTATGCAGGCGCATGAATACTGCTTGGGCACATGAACACTTAGGCGCATGGGCAACTCTGGGCGCATGGGCACTGCTGGGGCGCATGGCCAACACTTAGGCGCATGGGCTCTCTGGGCGCATGGGCACTGCTAGGGCGCATGGCCAACACATGCGCATGGCCAACACAGGCGTATGGGCACTGCTGGGGCACATGAACACTTAGGCGCATGGGGTCAGTTAGGCGCATGGAAACAATCTGGGCGCATGGGCACAACCAGAAAATATAAACAAATTCTACCAACAACTCCCAAACATCGATCTAGCACATCTTAACATAAATCTACCATGCTACAAACACTAGAACATGCTAAACGTAAAACCTAACACATTAACAACCTCTAAAACATATAACAACAGAGTGCCTTCGAACAACATGCTGAAACTCACAGTTACTTCAAAATTTTTTTGCTCCGTATGCATAATAGCCCCAAACACTTTGAAAACCAGTAAAAGGAGGGGATCTAGAAACTCACCTTAAACAGCCTTCGAGTAGGGCACTTCAAACCCGAGACCCACCTGTAATTCACACCTAAAACCCATGAAAACAAGCACTAAACACCCAAAATCTCAGTCTAGAACCCAAAAATTCAGTTGAAACTGAACATATATTCAAGAAAACTCACCTTTCGCAACTTCTTCTTCTCCTCTCTCTCTAGAACCGGTGAAAAATCTGCTTCTTTCTTCTTTGCAACCGAGAACAGGTAGTAAGTGGGGGCATGGGCGGCCATGCCCCCCTTTTTAAACACAATAATATTAAAGTTTGCATCTTGCAGAACTTTAGTCCCTCAACTTGGATTATTTATCCTTTCTTTCTTTAAACTTTTCTTTTTAATAAATTTCTGGGTGTTACAAGTCCACCTCCCTTAGATAGGTTTCGTCCCCGAAACCTTTCACTTCTCGAACAGTCGTACCTATGAAACTACCCTTCTCTTCCTTGATCTTACATGTAGGCTCAGACCCCTTCTTGGGATCCACTGTACTCGTACCCATGAAACCACCCTTCTCTTCGACCCTTCTCTTCCTTCTACCAGTAATGGCCACCATTTGCTCCACGTTATTGAGTCGTTCGTCCATCCCGATATCCTCTAGTGGCATAATCATATCCTCATTGATTGAGCACTTCCTCAGATGAGACACATGGAACGTGGGATGAATTCCCAACTCATCGGGTAGCTCCAGTCGATAGGCCACTTCTCCCACCTGAGCAACAATTCGAAATGGCCCTATATACCTCGGTATTAGCTTTCCTTGCTTTTTGAATAGGATGATCCCCTTTCCATGGCGAGGCCTTCATCATTACTCCATCGCCGTAGGTCAGCACCAAACTCTTGTCGGGCGCGGTTGATCAAACCATGTTCTCACAACACCCGATGTTTGTCTCACAGGCTGCTAGCCAATCCTTCCCAAGGCATGCATCAATCCACCTAGATTCATCCTAAACAGTCTAGCAGGAAACACGTGCCCACTAAATTCTATCGTGCAATCCTCTAGGGCATCAGGTATCCTAGTGGACTTACCATAGCAATTTCTACATCGAAGGGCTCATCGACCTTCCTACTCCTAACGTGCAACTTATCACAGAAGGCAGCGGGAATGAAACTACTACTAGCATCAAGATCAAAGCACAAATGCACAATTTAATTTACTAGAAACGTACCTAACGTCGTGTCGGAGTCCGGTCTAGCCTCCTCCCGGTCATAGCAAATGCTCTGACCTTCATCCTCTGCTCTCCTTTTCAGACCCTTTTCCTTGCCTCGGAGCTCTCAGCCCTCAACTTCTTGCAGTCTCTGCTCATATGCCCAGTCTCACCACATCTGTAACATCTAGCCATGTGACAATCCCTCGCCCTGTGACCCTCTTTCCCACATTGGAAGTAGATGTTCGATCCCCACCTGCACTCTCCCTCATGGCCTCTACCACACTTCTTGCATGCTTCTTCCCTCCCTGTTCTCATTTTCCGGTCATCGACCCTCATCGTCGTACCTCCAGCCATAAATCCATCATCATTATCCTGTCTTCCATTCCCATTCTTAACATAGCCCCGCTCCTTCTCTTCATCCATTATCGCCACCGCCTCTCACTCGTCATACAGCCTCCCCACTAGGTCGACCACTGACCTAAACGTACCTGGTCGGGCAGCGATCAGATGTCTGTGGATATTTTCCGGCAGACCTTGAATGTACCTCTTAAACTTTCATGACACAGGCGTCACCTGATCTGGAACCAGTCTTGCTATCTCGTTAAACATCATAGTGTACTACTGGTGCGTCATCGTTCCCGCCTTCAACTGAAGGAAATCTTTCTCAACTTTGTCAAGCTCCCTATGAGGGCAAAATTCCTCAATTACCAACCTCTTCAACTCCTTCCACCTCATCCTCCTAATTGCTTTGGTACCCTCGGCTTGGACAATGTTGTCAAACCAGCACAAGGCTGAATCCACAAATGAGTGGGTTGCAAACTTCACCTTCTGATCCTCACGGCACTCGCCAATGTCCAGTACCGCCTCCATCTCCCTCACCCAATGATGAGCAGCAGCCGCACTCATATTCCCATCAAACATAGGGGGCCTGCACCTTTGGAATGCCCCGTAGCTTCATCCCTTCACAGTTTCCTGCACAGCTTCCTCCTCTTCCTCATTGTCGCTGGAGACAAACTTATAAGTCTCTGGTTGCTCCCTTTCCCTGAAACCTCCTTCCTCGTCTAGCGGTCTTTCTCTTCTCCGCCTCCAACTTCTCATCCTCCTTCACAGCTTTAATAACCTCAGTCACTACAGTCAGCAGAATCGTCTGCATGACCTGATGAACCTCCTTAACCATCGCCTCCTTCATTGAGGCTCTCAGATTAGCACTCTCGTCCTCACCATCCTGGTGACGAAGCTCCGGCTCTTCTGGAGCCGTCTCAGCAGTCTTAGCCATGCTCCTCGTGACACGCAGTCTAACACCACATCCACCCCGACCTCCACCTCACGAAGCCTCATAAGATCTACCACCAGCCGTCATTAAACACTACAAGATTCAAACACCAACATAGTCATTCAAGGTAATAGCTTGGATTATGTCAAGTATAATAAGTCCCTAATTACAGTGGCCAGTTATGATTAGCCACTTACTTTACTCTTCGTCCCCCAAGCATTTCCTATCCTGATTACATCAGTATCTAAATCTACACAAAAGCGCATAAACCACATAACACGCACACATAATCCCCCTTTTCATTAACCTTCATAAAATGTTTACGTAAAACCTTTACCTACAGGCACGTAGCTACAAGGACTGACATCCCTTTCCTTTGGTCACATTCTTAGTTTAAGTTTAGGTTCTTTTGAATGTATTTACCCAATTCTCTTAAACTTTGGCTCTGATACCAACATGTAAGGCCCCGTTTCCGGAAACCCACAGTTGGTCAATCATTGAATAAAAACATTTAAAAGGTACATCGTTATCGCAGCGGAACTTAAAAACTTCTCATTTATAAGTTAAAACATATCATTTCATTACATCATTCATGTAAATTTCAAAGTACAACATCATATCAAAATATGAATGCCAGCCTTAAAACGTTCCCAGGAGCTTATAAATCCATGCCTGTACCTCCTCAGCATCCACAAAATACCTGCCAACTATTATGCATACAAAAAGTCATTGACGCTGAGTGAGTTCTAGTTTTATTAATAAAATACTTTACTTTCGTTAAAACATAACCTTTACATTCGTTCATGATCAAACATCATACGTACACATTGATAATAATTATTATTATCTTCATCGTCGTTCATCATTATTATTATTCATTACCTCTTTTAACATCATCCAGATCCTGTCTCATGCAATACCCCCGACTCGTGCTCGAAAGCTGATACTGTGCCGAGGCCTGTAAACAAACCACCGACTCGTGCCCGAAGGCTGCTACAGTATCGGGGTACGTAACAAGGATCTCATCTCGTATGCAACACCCCCGACTCATGCTCGAAAGCTGATACTATGTCGGGGCCTGTAAACAAACCCCCGATAAGTGCTCGAAAGCTGACACGGTACCGGGGCGAGCAACAAGGTCACATCTCTTTCACATGCCATCCTGTCTCATGCAATACCCCCGACTCATGCTCGAAAGCTGATACTGTGCCAGGGCCTATAAACAAACCCCCGACTCGTGCTCGAAAGCTGACACAGTACCGGGGTACGCGACAAGGATCTCATCGTCCGTTACTTCCATTCTCATCATTCAATATCTTTAACTTTCGTTACATAATACTTTACGTATGTACTCATACATAATACGTAAAGACACATCATACATATCATAAACATCATCAGCAACGCACAAACATGCACAGCACAGCAGGCATAACCATCACATCACAACAGAACTTAGCACAACCACCTACCACACAAAACCCAGAAATTCCTAAGTCTAACAAGAAATGCAGATAATCATCTTAGGCGCAAGAGCATCAAAATGCGGAAGAACATCCTAGGTACATGAGCAACAAATGCAGATGAACAGTCTAGGCGCATGAGTAACAAATACGGATGAACAGTCTAGGCGCATGAGCACCAAATACGGATGAACAGTCTAGGCACATGAGCACTATGCGGGCGCTTTATCACTATGTAGGTGCATGAATACTGCTTGGGCGCATGAACACTTAGGTGCATGGGCAACTCTGGGCGCATGGGCACTGCTGGGGTGCGTGGCCAACACTTAGGTGCATGGGCTCTCTGGGCGCATGGGTACTGCTGGGGCGCATGAAAACTTAGGTGCATGGGGTCCGTTAGGCCCATGGAAACAATCTGGGAGCATGGGAACAACCTGAAAATATAACAAATACTACCAACAACTCCCAAACATCGATCTAGCACATCTTAACAAAAATCTATCATGTTACAAACATTAGAACATGTTATACATCAAACCTAACACATTAGCAATCTCTAAAACATACAACAACATAGCGCCATCGAACAACATGGTGAAACTCATGATTACTTCAAAAATATTTTGCTCGGTATGCATAATAGCCCCAAACACTTTGAAAACCAGTAAAAAGAGGGGATCTAGAAACTCACCTTGAACAGCCTTTGAGTAGGGCACTTCAAACCCGAGACCCACCTGCAATTCACACCTAAAACCCACGAAAACAAGCACTAAACACCCAAAATCTCAGTCTAGAACCCGAAAATTCAGTTGAAACCGAACATATATTCAAGAAAACTCACCTTTCGCAGCTTCTTCTTCTCCTCTCTCTCTAGAACCGGTGAAAACTCGGCTTCTTTCTTCTTTGCATCCGAGAACAGGTAGTAAGTGGGGGCATGGGCGGCCATGCCCTCCTTTTTAAACATAATAATTTTAAAGTTTGCATCTTACACAACTTTAGTCCCTCAACTTGGGTTATTTATCCTTTCTTTCTTTATACTTTTCTTTTTAATAAATTCCTAGGTGTTACAGATAATGATCCACAAGACTTGGCTGAAATTAATTTCAATGAGTGTAGAGAAACTTTTATAGCCATGGGTTATCCTGATCATTTTCCAAAGAAACAATTCTTAAGAGCAAATGAATAATCATTGTGTTTCTTCAGAGCAAGAGTATATAATCATTGGAAACTCTTATGTTACATCTTTTAGCATGGTATGTCCAAAAGAAATGCAGGATGGAATTCTTTTCCTGTTGATATTGCTTCTCCTATAGTAGCCATTGCAACTAATAGAAGATTTAATATGGCTAAGTGGATTATGAATGGATTTATCATCAATTTGGAGAAAGGAGTCAGGAACAAATACCTGATGTATCCTAGATTTTTACAATTGATTATCAATGAAGCAAATCTAGATTTTCATGCATATGGAGTAAGTGGTGAAAGATTGATTCTAGAGCATATGTTTAAAACAGTTTATAAAAGACTTGCTATGATTACTGGAGCTCAGAATGTACCAATGTTTGATTAAATGAGAGCAATAGCAAGAGATGATGTAAACATAAATGAGGATCATTTTCATTTGATTAATGAAGAACCAATAGATCCCAATGATCTGATTGAAGAAGTTCCTCTAGGATTGTCTGAGGATGATGATGAAGAAAATGAAGATGATGATGAAACTGATGATGAATAAAGTTCATCTTCAAGTAGTAATGATAATGATGGAGATGATGAAGTTGGTGAAGTTAATGAAGGTGTTAATGAAGATGATGACATTACTGAGATGAATGAAGATTTTAATTAAGAAAATTTTCAACAACAAATGGAATTTGATTTTCCTATGGTTGATGTGTTGGAGCCCATTAAGCAAGAGAATCTGATTTCTAAGGAATCTTCTCTTGAGATTATTAATGTTGGAACTAGTTCACCTAGTCATGTGATAAAAGAAGGTGAAAGTTCAAAACAAGATGACATATTTCATACTGAGGAAGTGAACAATGAGATGATAATTGAATCTCTGAAAGAAGAGAATTCCTTCCAGCTTAAGATAATAGAGAAGCTGAGAGATGAGAATGAACAATTGAAAGCAGAATTACTGAAGAAAGACTTGAAAATTACTAAGCTTGAAGAAGATCAAGAAACAAACTCAAAGAACTTTGAGGTTATGCTCAAAGATTATGATTTAATGGAAGAAAAATTCAAGAAGTTGAAAGAAGATCATGTTATGTTGAAAGAAGAGTTTCAAAGTATGAAAGATAATTCAAGTCTACAGTCCCAAGACTTGATTGTTATGTCTGAAGATCAACCAACTGAAGTTAAAGATTTTCTGAGGCTGATAAAGGAAAATGAAAGATAAATGATCTTGATGTTCAAACATTGGATGAATCTTCTTCTAACCCTCCTTCGAAGATACTGAAGATTGTGTTTGAAACTCTAAGTGTAGATGATAATTCCACACAAGCAATTGAAGAAGTTGAAGTTCAAGAGCAAATTGGAGCCTTAGATGATTTGGATCCAGAATTTTCTGATGCCTGGTATGATGAAGTTTTGGAGGAAGAAGATATAGTTGAAGCTACGTATTCTCCAACTAAAGCTACTACAGAAGACATTCCATTAGATATTGATGACAGATTTGACTATCTGATAAAGAAAAAATACAACAGTGTATTTTTGGATGGTCTTACTGTCTCTTAGATAAATGAAGAATATGAAAAATGTATGATTGCAGAGTCTATAGCTACAGTGGATCCAGATGAAATCGTTATTGAACATGGAGAATGGATACCGATGCAAGAAAGCATTAATATTGAAGAACTTTCAGCATCTGAATTACACCATCCTGATCCAGAAAACATGACGACAATTGAGCTCAGACTATGGTTGCAATCAAGGAATTATCCACGAAAAAGGTTAAATAGATTGCAAGCTGAATCACTAAGAAATTTGGTGAGAAGCTTTAAAAAAATAGAAAAACAAAACAATAGAATGATTGTACTTTATATGGATAATCCTCAATACTTGGAAATTACAAAGAGATCTAGAATTTTGAAGCCTCATGAAGTTAAAGAAATGGAATTAGTGAGACGAGGTCATGAAAGAAGAAAGGAATTGATGAGTATGTTCCCATAAGCTGAGCTATCAAGTTTCAGTTGATAAAAAACAACTATGGAACAAGGATAGAACAGCAGGTGATTTGGTAAGAAATGTACTGCAAAAAGGCCAATCAATTTCTGAATTGCTAAATGCAATTATTGTGCCAGATCATACAAAGAATGTTAAGATCGTTGCTTGGAAAGACGATGGGATTTTTGATGCGTTTTTAATCAAACGAGTAAATGCTATTTGTGATGTGTATCATTTTTACTCAAGCATCATAGCCTTACCTGTTCAAGATCTCAAAGAGTTAAACAAACTACCTCTGATTAATTTAACAAAGTCTGCTCGAGGTGAAAATTTTATGAAACTTCTAAATAGAGGTATTTCCAGAATGGATTCTTTTCTCAAGACCCGATGTGATCAAGAGGACAAAGAATATTTCAAGTCAATAAAGAGTAAAAGAAAGTTAGCAAATCAACCAGAAGAAGAAGAACAATTTCTAGATGCTTACAGTGATCAATATTTTAAGAAAGTCATGAATCCGGGCTTAAAGGTGATAGATGGAACTCAAACTTCTAAACCGATTTTGAGATGGTTTTATCATGCGGACTCGTTCCATTTAAAGCTTGTTTGTAATTTGGATGACTGGGATGAAGATATGATTTCCTTATTTGGAGTTTTTGAACTCAAACTTTTGCATCCAAGTTATATATCTTTCTTGTCCAATCAAAAATTTGAAAGAGTTGCATCTGAAGTAGCCGATAACGATAGGAAGTACTTTATGAAGATTATCAAAGTGATGAATGCAGCAATGGAGAGAATTTCTTTGAGAAAAGCTCTATCTTTTGTTAATATCATGAAGAGGGACATAAAGTCAATTGATTTTATGAGGATTTTAAGCAAAGGAGTATTGGAAGTGTACTCTCATGATCATCCTAAACCTTTTGAATTTTATGCTAACGTAGAGATTGCAAGTCTTACAAACGAAACTTTGTTAGCAATGGACAAGATGGAAATTAAAAACAATGAGTCAAAGCTGGATCAAGCAATTCTAGCAAAGAAGTTCAAATAAGCAATTAAGAAAGCATTGAAAGAATTAGAGATTTACAAAGAAAAGCCAATGTTCAAGATAAAGAAGAACCAGAAGAATTTATTGAAGACTGAAGACAATGTAAATCTTAGGGGGAGTATTGTTGAAGCTCTTGGAAGATTAACATTTTATCTATTTTCACTTTTTAACTTTTTTGTCATAGTATAGGGACTTATTTTGTAAATATATGCTCCTTTGTTTCTTGATAGTATAAATAGGATATTTTATGTATTGTGCAAGCTAGAGATCTAAGATATCTAAGACACCTTAGAAAAATAGTTAGAACAGAACGAACTGTAACCCTTTCATATTGTATCCTGTGCATTTGCTATCAATGAAATCTATGAATTTTTTTGATGTGATTGCATGTGTTCGATTACTTTGTGTTTGAATTGATCATTGCATTACGCTATCATCACAGATTTGATCCTTCTGAACCGATCATTTGTTTGATAATGTTTTTGTCACTTTTTAAATTTTGTTTGCCGAATAATGAAATTAATTAATTTGAAATCAATTAATTAATGTCAAAGGTTATGTCAAAGTTCTCGGTACAATAAGAAGGAATATTATGTTTAACGTTGGTAAAAATCAGACAAAATCCCTTTTAATGATGTGAGTCAAAAAGTCAAAACCCTAAAAATAAATAATATGTTTTAAAAGTTAACTTTTTGGATCAAAAAGTTACTTTTTCAAAAATTTAAAACAAGAATTGATTTCTTCTTTGTTTTTGATACAAAACCAACAAACTCACTGAAGATTTTGAAGGTTGTATATGAATGAAAAACTAGGGTTTATCCTAGTATGGTTGAGGCCAAGATGATCTCCAAAGAAAACAACAATCAATTTGTTGTTTGAAGAACAAAAGCCTGATTCAAGTATGAATATACTTGAATATGATGATTTTAAACACACTAACTGATTTATAATGTTTAAAAACAATGTTTGTTTGAAGAAAACTTGATAAAACATTACTCTATTACTGTTTTATCAAAAACCCTTGAACCGATGAGGTTTTTTGAGGTTTTGAGACGTTTTTGTTTCGAAAAACAGTGTATGAATGATGTTAATAGCTTCAAAAACACAAAATCTTCTTCACAATGTACAAAAACAAATTAATGAATCAAGTTTTGAACAGTTGTTGAATGTTTGAAGTAGAAGAGGGTTTTTGTGATGATTTTCTGCTCGAAAATGGTTGATATCAAGCTAATGAACCATAGATGTCGTTGTATTAAATGAGAGGATCAAAAATCGGTTGATTGATTTGAGCCAATGCTCTGATACCATATGATGGAATTCACTTTTACGGGTTTTAAACTTATAACACAAGAACAAAACAATGAATTCCCCCAAGGATCGATTTTAATCTCTCAAATATAACAAGTTGTTACAGATTCAATACTCATTAATCATAGTGTGGAAACCCATGATTAATGACATGATATCTATGTATGTGAATGATTGTGTGTGTTTGTATGCTTGAATGCTTGAATGATAATTACTACTTGTTTTTTATTGATTGTTCAAAAGCTTTCAGAGGATTAGGGTACACTTCTATTTATAACCTATACAATGATCTATGTATAATTACAAAAATAACCTTATAAAACAAATTACATATAATCCTAAGTCTATAAGTCATCCGCTGTGGATGATTAGCTGTCCGCTATAGATGATAAGATGTCTGCTGTGGAAGTTAAACAACTTGTTCGTTGTGCCTTGGATGCTGTCCGTTGTGAACACTTGTGTTTGTTTTGTTGTTGTCCGCTGTGAAGTGTTCATCCGCTGTGTATGAACATCCACTGTGGATTGTTCATCACCTGTGAACTTAGGCATCCGCTGTGTGTGATCGTTCAGCCACTACGAGCACTTGAACTTTATTCTTCATCCGCTCCATCTTCTTGTTCATCAACTGTGGACAAATCCTCATCCGCTATGGACACTAAGCAAAAATTCCTATTATCTACAAACTTGAAAATAATATCTGAACTTAGTTAGTGTATGTTATGAATGTTAATAATGCTTATGTGTTAGTTAATGATTGTTTTAATGTTAGAACACATTATGTTTGATTATTGCTTAATCAATATTTCGGATTCGTTGAGCTTGGATCTTAGGATTCATCATTTTCAGATTTGAGAATTCAAAATTAAAGATGGGTGGAAGTGTGTGAATCGAAGAACAAGGATGTGTGTGTAATGTATAATGTTATGATTTCATTGATATTGAATAACAAATTACAATAAAGAAACATATACAAAGATGGATGAGCATCAAACCCACCCAAAGGAGAGAAATTCTCCTTGGGTGGTGATTTACACCATGAAATACACACACTTAAGAACTACCAGCCACTCACACACTTTGCAATAACCACCCTTTTCAAAGTAGCACTAGTGGTTCTATTTATAATGTTTTTACATCATGACCTAATTTTGACTTTTCATGTGGTCTTGATGTTGATTTTGTCTTGCTGACTTTGTCTTGTGTTTGTTTTGTTCTGTTTATCAAGTTGGTCTCTGAACTTGTACATCTTCATTTGGCTTTGATTGTGGTTTGGAAAGCTTCAGTTTATCAATTGTTGAACCCAACAATACTCCCCCTAAACTGATGCTTACCAAACTTTGACTTGAAGATCTTCTCTGTCATATTTCTTCTTGATCAACTGAAGTTCTGACACAGTTCACTGTAGTTCTCCCCCTCAGATTAAGCTTCTCCTAATGTATTTCTGATAAAGGATAGAATCTCTTTGAGAATACTTAATGTATTGGATATGAGGTGTATTACTTTTGGATTACTGTTTGTTCATATCACACTCAAAGGATTAGAATGTATTAGGCATATGATGAGGCTTTGAACTTTAATAAACAGCATCAGGAACATAAGTCAGTCTTGAAGACACTTCAACTCTTTGAATCTCTGAATTAACTTGATAATGGATGGTTCCAAGTACCTCAGAAGGAGTTTCTAACAGTTGTACAAATCCTTGATTGGATCAGTGATTATGTGACCAAGGTTGATTTCTTCATTTCTGTTGAATGTGAAAATGGATGTGCCTGTTGGTTGCAATCATCCGTATTCATCACGTTTCTTGTTTTCTTGTTTGTTGTAGTCATCTGTTCATCATCTGTTCAATGATATTGTTGTTGTTGATGATGTTGTTATTGATGTTGATGTTGTTGATGATGTTGTTGTTGATGTTGTTGATGATGTTGTTGTTGTTGATGTTGTTGATGTTGTTGTTGATGTTGATGTTGTGTATTCTGTTGATGATGTTGATGTTGTTGGATGTGCATTTGTTTGAAGCTAACATTTGCATTAGTTACTCAAAACATGAGCATTTGTGATGCAGTGCATGGAATGAAATCAAGGCTCAAACACATAAAAGTGATCCAAAAACCCATTTAGAGGCCTTATTTTGGAAAAATAATGGGATCACCCACCTATGGTAGGTAGGTTACCATGACGTAGCCCTCGTTTCCACGGTCATTTTGACTGGTAGCACGTTGGAAACGGAGGCTCGTAGCCCAGGTTTTGCCCATTTTCACATTAGTTCTGTTGAACATCAGCATTTGGTGTGATAAGCATCTGAATTAGTTATCAACATCCGCATTTTTTTGATAACGCATCAGCATTTGATAACATCAGCATGTCAGCCCAACACCCTCATTAGTGCCAAAACATCCGCATTAGTTCTCTGGAACAACCGCATTAGAGGACAACAACAGCATTAGTTCTGTAACTCGGCAGCATTGGACAACAAGTCTACCGCATTTGTTTCATTACACATCCACATTGGTTTTTAATATAGCCGCATTTCTTGTGTACATTTCGATCTCATCATCATTGATTTCCAATACAGCCGCATTTCTTGTGTACCTTTGGATCTCATTCGCATTGATGAAAAAAACATCCGCATTTGTTTTATGTCTAGCAGTATTTAGCACAAGTCATCCGCATTGGTTTCAAATACTTCATCCGCATTGATCCCAAGCATCCGCATTTGTATTGTTTTGTTAAATCTTGCTCAGCCGTATTTCTTTGTTTAACTGAGACTCATCCGCATTAATTACAAAGCAGCATCATTGGTTTTATTTGAACTGTGGAACTTCAGCCGCATTAACAACAAAACATTCGCATTTGGTTTGTTTGAACTTGAACTTCAGCCGCATTGAGGCAAAAGCAGCCGCATTAGTGTTCCCTGTTCATCGATATCGATTTCAGCTTCATCCGAATCAATTTTTGTTAGAGAACTTTGTAGATAGCCTTGAAGTCATGTAATTGAACACCTGAGATCATGGATAAACATTAGAATCGGCATCAATTAACCCTTGTTCGAAGTCTGAAACAGTTCATCATCGACCCTAGATGTTCGGTTCTGGATTCTTCTGCTCAAATAGATGTTCTTCGTTGATTTTGCTTTGGATCTGTTACAATTGCTCCAAAATTGAAGTGATAATATGAGGAATGATTTATCAACTTCAATTCGAAGCAAACATAAACATAGTTGATGATTTTGTTTGTGTTTTGTTGATGAACAGATGAGTTTTGATGAATAGATGCTTGTTCCTCAATTTTCTGATGTTATTGTTTGTTGTAAACATCTTTTTAAAATTAAAACAAATCTGAAACATACATGAACCCAGCAACCAATGGCATTGATACCATTTTGCTGAATCAATATTTTAGAGTCGTTGAGCTTGGATCTTAGGATTCATCATTTTCAGATCTGAGAATTCAAAATTAAAGATGGGTGGAAGCGTGTGAATCGAAGAACAAGGATGTGTGTGTAATGGCTAATGTTATGATTTCATTGATATTGAATAACAAATTACAATAAAGAAATATAAACAAAGATGGATAAGCATCAAACCCACCCAAAGGAGAGAAATTCTCCTTGGGTGGATTTACAAATGAAATACACACACTTAAGAACTACCAGCCACTCATACACTTTGCAATAACCACCCTTTTCAAAGTAGCACTAGTTGTTCTATTTATAATGTTTTTATATCATGACCTAATTTTGACTTTTCTTATGGTCTTGATTTTGACTTTGTCTTGTGTTTGTTTTGTTTTGTTTATCAACTTGGTCTCTGAACTTCTACAATGAGATCTTCTGTTGGCTTTGATTGTGATTTGGAAAGCTTCAGTTTATCAATTGTTAAACCCAACAATTATGGCAAGCATTATCCTTTTATACACTTATTGAGTCCAACATATTTGACTTTAAGTTTGATTTTGGTGGAATATTAAAAGTTAGTGTTGGTTGTTTGGGCTAATTGGGGGCTTTTCCCTTCCCTTTTTTGGTCTTTTGAGAGGGATAGTGGAAGACTCAACCTTTCTTCCACTAGAGCAAATATCAAATACTTGCTTCTACTTGGTTTGTTTGGGTGTTGGATCAACCACATTTGAACATTTTTAGTTTCAGTAATTGGTTGCTCAGACTCATCGTATAAAAGATCTTCATCATCCTCAACTGTGGTGTTAACCTCAAATTCATTGTTTTCCCCTTGATAAAAATCTGTTGATTTAATTTTGTGGTGGTGCTTGACTTTTAACAAATTTAGTCAAATGTGATTTTGATAATAATGATGATTTAGATTAGAATGATGATGATGGTTTGGAGTCATCACTCCTGTCATGAGGATCAAGTGATTCCCCATGTTTGTTGGTCATTGATTTTGGCAGTGGGATATAGTTGTCATTGTAAGGTAGTTAACCTTATTATATCCTAGACCAGTAGGGTCTTTAAAAGCCTTTTTTGAGCAAGAAGTTCTTCAAACTTCTTATTGCTCACCAGAAACTTTTGAAGTTTCACTTTAGTTTCAACTTGTAGTGTTTTAGAGTGAGTAAGAGATTCAGAGAGTTGATCAACCTGAGCTATAAGTATTAGTTTTTCAGACAAAAGTTTGTCCAAATCATTTTTAGGTGATAGAATTTTGATCTCATATTGTTTTTGCTCAGATTTTAAACTGTCATTCAAAAATTTTATTTCAATAACTTTCTTTGAAAGTTTGTCTGCATGCTCTTTGTATCTTGTGACTTCATCTAAGCATTCTTGAGAACCAAGATTTTCCTTTACTACTTCAGGATTTCAGCCAATTTCTCCGCTATATGTTCCATGAGGGCATGGTTAGGAGATTATATCTCTGCCTCATACATGCTCTAGTCATATTCTTTATCACGTTTGATTATCATTGCTTAGGACTTGGAGTGTTGATTGGGGTTGTATTGTGTGATTTGTGCTGGTATTGGTGCTGATGGAATACTGATAGGAGGTGGAACTTGTTTTTTTATTTGATTACCACTTGTTGTTTGTGGTTGTTGATTGTTTCTATCTACCCTTGGTTATTGAAATTCTCTTGAGAAATGCCCATATAGCTGATAGTTGTAGCATGTCACCTTGATCTTGTCAAAACCAATCTTTGTTTTCTTATCCATGTTCGACCCCCTGATTCTTTGAAAAAACTTCTTTGATCTGTAAGCAATCATTTCCATAGACCACTAAAGATCCATCTCTTCAACCATGTCTAGAGCAACTCATCCAAATCCTGTTGGATGATTTGTGATGGTATGAGATTTGCCTGTAGATATGCATGAAAACTTATGGAGAAGGTACAATGGCTGACTTCCGCTCCTCACTCTGTAAATGATTGTGAGTGCATCCATAGGTTTCCTAAACTTGTGTATGTTTTGGGTCTTTGTGTGATGTTGTTTGCTTGAACTTGAAGCATGTTATTGTTGTTTGCTCTAAGGTGTTGCTTCATATAAAGCATGAACACCATCTTCTTAGACTTCTATTTGTGTTTTGATGATTCAGAAGCATAAAAGAATGAAGTATCACTGGAGTCAAAAAAACTCCTCCTCTTCATCTTCTCAAGTGCATGTCAATAATGCATTGTCTGTTGTTTGCATCTCTTTGAATTTGTATGATTCCGCATGTCTCACAGTGTTATTGTTTCTGGATCTCTCATCTAATTCTAGTGCTTCTACTTTGGAAACTAGAGCATCCAATGACAATGCTTTAATATCCAGTATTCCTTTCATCAGAGGGACCAATTTGTGTTCAGCTCTCTAGAAGAGTGTGTAACAATTTCTTGTTGATCTCCATAGATTCATATTTGAGACTATAAACTATCATCTCATTCACTAGTTGTATGAATCTATAGAGCTGTTATGGTATGGATTCACCTTGAACATGATGGAAAGTTTCATATTGGGTTATCAATTTTTCTTTCTTGATCTCCATTATTTCATCACTTCCTTCACACATTATGTGAAGAACCTTCCACAGTTCATGTGCTATTTTGAAGTTTTCTATCTGGTTAATATGTAACACCCTCAAATTTATTAATAGGAAAAGAAAAGAAGACTAAAAAGAAGGAAAAGTGAAACATCTCAAAGTTAAGGGGTTAAAGTGTGCAAATGGCAAACTTCTTTTTTATGGGTTCAAAAAGAAGGGGATGGCCGCCCACACCTCCATTTTACCTTTCTGCTTTCGCCTGCAAGAAGAGAAGAAGAAGTTGCAATCGTATTTTAGTGTGAGAAGCTGAATTCTCCTAGAAGGTGAGGTTTTCTTATATTTTGTCTCAGTTTTCAGTTGTGTTCGAGCTGCTGGACCGATTCTTACGTGTTTCTTGTGTTGGCTGTTTGTTTCGGTGTGTTTAGGCTAGAACTCCCTTTTGCTCTCGGTTTGAAGAAGTCTTACTTGAAAGTTGTTAGAGGTGAGTTCTAGATCCCCTATTTTGCATGTTATAAACTAGTTTGGGGCTGATGTGCATATTAACTGCAGCTTTGCAACTGTAAAAATGAATTTTCGGTGTTTGTGTCCGAATTATGTGCGATGCATGTTCTGAATGTCTTCTTCAAAGTTGTATGCTTTGGTCTAAGTGTGCTGTACGATAGATTGGTGTTATGAATGTGATCGAATGAGGATTTGGAACTGGTGGAATAGTCTAAGTATTGTGTTCATCCACATTTGTTGAACATTCAACCGCATTGGTTTTATGTTCCATAGTTAAGTATTTTTGTTCAACGTACCGGTCATGTGTGACTTTCGGGACGTATTCCTGGAGGATCTACCAGGTGTGCCACTTGACCGCGAGATCAAGTTCCAGATAGATTTGATACATGGTGCCCAACCTGTTACCAAGGCACCATATCGACTGGCTCCCTCCGAGATGAAGGAATTGATGGTCATGTTGCAAGAGTTGCTGGATATGGGGTTCATCCGACCGAGTATCTCTCCCTGGGGTGCTCCGGTCTTGTTTGTGAACAAGAAGGAAAGTAGCATAAGGATGTTTATCGATTACCGTGAGCTGAAAAAGTTAACGGTGAAGAACCAGTATCCGCTATCAAGAATTGATGACTTGTTTGATCAGCTCCAAGGAGCCAGTTGATTCTCAAGGATAGATGTCTAATCTGGTTATCATCAGCTAAAGGTTAAAGTACAGGATATCCCGAAGACCATGTTTCGAACACGATACGGGCATTACGAATTCCTTGTTATGTCTTTCGGTTTAACCAACGCGCCAGCTGCTTTTATGGACCTGATGGATCGGGTGTGTCGGCAGATGCTGGATAAGTTAGTGATTGTGTTTATCGATGATATCCTGATTTATTCGAAGAGCGAAGAAGGGCATGCAGTCCTATCCGCGGGGTGTTGGAGACACTTAGAAGAGAGAAGTTGTATGCTAAGTTCTCCAAGTGTGCGTTCTGGTTGCGCGAGGTTTAGTTTTAGGGTCATGTGGTTAATTCTGAAGGGATTATGGTGGACCTAGCAAAGGTTGAGGCAGTAATGCAATGGACGATTCCAAAGACGCCATCCGAGATTCGTAGTTTCTTGGGTTTGGCGGTCTATTACAGGAGATTCATCCAAGACTTTTCCAAGATAGCCTCACCATTGACCAAGTTGACCCGTAAGGAGGTGAAGTTTGTATGGGGTCGAGAACAGGAGAATGCTTTTGAAGAACTAAAGACGAGATTGACACAAGATCCTGTCTTGACATTGCCCGAATGGAGCAAAGACTTAGTGGTCTATTCGGATGCTTCTTATTTGGGGTTGGGTTGCGTGGTGATGCAGCGAGGGAGGGTAATAGCCTATGCATCCCGATAATTGAAAATCCATAAGGCTAGTTACCCTACTCAAGATTTTGGAGTGTGGCGGTGGTGGTCTTTGCATTGAAGATTTGGAGGCACTACTTGTACGGGATGAAGTGCACCATCTTCACTGACCATAAGAGCTTGAAGTACTTCTTCGAACAAAAGGATCTCAATATGAGGCAAAGGAGGTGGTTAGAGTTGATCAAGGATTATGATTATGAGATCCACTACCATCCGGGCAAGGCCAATGTTGTGGCGGATGCCCTTAGCCGAAAGGAGAGACCCGAGCCGATCTGAGTGAAAGCTTATCAGTTGGTGATGACCTCTGACGTGATGAAATAGGTCAAGGAGTTTCAAGATGAGGCGTTGAAAGAAGATCGCCTTAACTTCCAAAGGATGAAAGGTATATTCGCGGAGTTCGGCGAGAACACTCTCGGAGTTAAAACCCGCTTCGGGCGGATGTGGATCCCTCGTTATAGAGACATACGGGGGCAAATCATGGATGAAGCTCATAAGACATGATACTCGATTCATCCCGGTGCTACAAAGATGTATCATGATATGAAGAAAGACTACTGGTGGCCGGGTGTGAAGCGCGATGTAGCGGAGTATGTGAGCAAGTGCATTACTTGCTTGCAAGTGAAGATGGAGCATCAGAAGCCATACGGGAAGATCCAACCCTTGGATATACCTAAGTGGAAATGGGAGCACATTACCATGGACTTCATTACGAAGTTACCACGTACGGCGAGGGGGTACGATGCCATATGGGTGATAGTTGACCGTTTGACGAAGAGTGCTCACTTTCTATCGATCCGCGAGATGTATTCCTCCGAGAGATTGGCGGATCTGTTCATCAAAGAGATTGTGACACATCATGGCGTACCGGTGTCTATAGTGTCTGATTGTGACACTTGGTTTACATCTATGCTTTGGAAGAGATTCCATGAGGCAATGGGGACGAGGTTGCACATCAGTATGGCTTACCATCCTCAGATAGATGGTCAGTCAGTAAGAACCATTCAGACACTTAAGGATATGCTCCGAGCATGCGTCATTGATTTTGGAGGAAGTTGGAACGAACACTTACCGTTAGCTGAATTCTCATACAACAGTTATCATGCCAGCATTGGTATGCCTCCATATGAGATGCTATATGGTAGGAAGTGTAGAACGCCCGTATGTTGGGGTGACATTAGGCAGAAGGAGTTAGGGAGCATCGGGGTGATCGAGGCTACGAACGAAAAGTTAGAGAAGATCAAGGCCTTTATAAAGGCAGCAAAAGATAGACAAAAGTCATATGCTGACAAAAGGCGTAGACCGATTGAATTCAAGGTGGGTGATAGAGTCATGTTGAAGGTCTCACCTTGGAAGGGAATCTTCCAGTTTAGAAAGCGGAGTAAGCTAAGCCTGAGGTATATAGGGCCTTTCCGAATCATTGCTCGAGTAGGAGAGGTGGCCTATAGGTTGGAGCTACCCGATGAGTTAAGTGGAATACATTCGACATTCCATGTCTCTCACCTAAGAAAGTGCTTAGCCGATGAAGATATGATCATGCCACTAGGGGATATCGAGGTGGATGAACGGCTCAATTATGTGGAGCAGCTTGTGGCCATCATCCACAGAAAAGAGAAGAGGCTACGTAATAAATTGGTTCCACTGGTGTGTGTACAGTGGAGACACAGGAAGGGGTCTGAATCTACGTGGGAGACTAAGGAAGAGATGAGACAGCATTACCCACAGCTGTTCAAGGAGTGACAGGTTTCTGGGATGAAACATATATAAGGAGGGTGGACTTGTAACACCCGAAAATTTATTAAAAGGAAAAGAAAAGAAGAGTAAAAAGAAGGGAAAGTGAAACATTTCAAAGTAAAGGGGGTTAAAGTGTGCAAGTAGCAAACTTGTTTATTATGGGTTCGAAAAGCAGGGGATAGCCGCCCACACCTCCATTTCACCTTTCTTCTTTCGGCTGTAAGAAGAGAAGAAGAAGTTGCAACTATATTTTAGTGTGAGAAGCTGAATTCTCCTAGAAGGTGAGGTTTTCTTGTATTTTCTTCTTGGTTTTCAGCTGTGTTCGAGCTGCTGGACCGATTCTTATGTGTTTCTTGTGTTGGCTGTTTGTTTTGGTGTGTTTAGGTGTTAGAACTCCTGTTTGCTCTTGGTTTGAAGAAGTCTTACTCGAAAGCTGTTAGAGGTGAGTTCTAGATCCCCTATTTTACCTGTTTTAAACTGTAAAAATGAATTTTATATGTTTGTGTCTGAATTGTATGTGATGTATGTTCTGAATGTCTTCTTCGAAGTTGTATGCTTTGTTCTAAGTATGTTGTACAATAGATTGGTGTTAAGAATGTGATAGAACGAGGATTTGGAACTGGTGGAATAGTCTAAGTAATGTGTTCATCCCCATTTGCTGAACATTCAACTGCATTGGTTTTATGTTCCATAGTTAAGTATTTTTGTTCATCCGCATTTGTATGTATTCATCCGCATTTGTATGTGTTCATCCGCATTTGCTGGTCTTCATCCGCATTTGCTAAACAATCAACCGCATTGGCTTTATGTTCCATAGTTAAGTATTTTTGTTCATCCGCATTTGTATGTGTTCATCCGCATTTGCTGGTCTTCATCAGCATTTGCTGAACATTCAACCGCATTGGTTTTATGTTCCATAGTTAAGTATTTTTGTTCATCCGCATTTGTATGTATTCATCCGCATTTGGTTCACCAGCGTATCTTTAGACACTCAGAATATTTTTCTGAGACTTTCATTCGCATTTGCTTGCCCGCATTTGCTGAACATTCAGCCGCATTGGCTTATGTTCATCCGCATTTCTTTTGGAACTTAGGATTTTTGGAATCTTGGGAAATGTAGTGTTAAGTTCTGAAATGTTTTGGTGGTTTATGTCTGTTGATGTTATGTATGATTGTGGGTTATTAGTGGTGTTCTATATTACGTATTATTACGTGACTTTACGTGGTGTGTTAATACTCTTATACGTAAAGTATTATCATAATAAAACTAAAAGATGAAGTTAATGAAAGTGGAACATAATTAATGAATGAAAGACTTTCAAGCCATGCGAAGGAGGTTCACGACTCAATGAGATAGTCGTCTGCTCAACTGTGTGCGGTTTAGCTAACCCTTGAAAGTGAGCATAGGGGTCTAATCTTTGTGAATGACCATGATGGGATCCTTTTCATATACCCCAGTACTATGTCAGCTTTTTAGCATGACCTGGGGGTTTATTGATAAACCCCGGCACAGTACTAGCTTTTAGCATGACGTGGGGGTATGGTATGAGACAGGATCCATATAAGAAAGTGAAAAGATGTTAATAAATGAAAGAATGAATGATGACAAATGATGATGAAAGATAATATATGAATATTATCTAAATGTACGTATGATATGTGACGATGAACGAAAGTAAAGGATATTTTTATATAAACGAAGTATTTTATTTATAAAACTAGAACTCACTCAGCAACGCGGACTTTTATATGCACTTTCAGTTGGCAGGTAATGATGTTGATGGGGATGGCACGGAGCTGAAGCTACTTGGCAAGCGAAGACTAGCATCCATCTCATTTAGATATAATATTGTTGTTTTGTAATGCAACTAAATATTCTTTTGTAAACTTTAACCAACGATCTACTACTTGGCAAAAGTAATTATTAATGCATGAAATGGTTTTTGATAATTCTTCTGTTGCAATATTTTCTTATGCTAATATATATTAAATGAGATTTTAATAATGAATGCTGCTTTGAATGACCAACTGTGAGGTCTCCGGGTTCGGGGCCTTACATAATATCTCAAATGGGAGGGTCATTGCTAGAATACTGTATGCTTTCATGTTTGTTTTGACTTTCTTCAAGTCATCACTAGCTACACTCTTTAAACTTACTGGTTTTTGTATGTTATAATCTGGACCTAAAGTCATAGGAATGTATGGTCCATCAGTTATGGAAGTCCACAAATCCAGGTCTTGGAAAATAATTCTGTTTCTAAACATGATTTTCCATTGTTTGAAGTCTGCCTTGTTCTTCAATCTAGGTGCTTTAAGACCACTATTGGAACCTGAAACTTTGTCTGACATGATTGTTAAATTGTAACTTAATGGTTTAAGTCAAATTTGTTTGATTATTTAGCTCGATGCTAAATTTGATTTATCCTAAGGTCACTAGGATTTGTTTGTGACTTTTAAATTTACCGAATAAAGAAATTTAGTTAATTTGAATTTAATTAATTAATTCCTAAGAAATGTCAATCACGGCACAATTAATAATGAGGGAATATTCTGTCAAATGAATAGTCAATCAGTCAACACCCTATTAATTAATTCCGTCAACAAAGTCAAACCCCTAAAAAAACAATTAATATGTTTTAAAGTAGTGGCTTTTTGAATCAAAAAGTGACTTTTTCAAAAATACAAATGAAGAACAGTTTTTTTCACTTGTTTTTGATGAAAATCAACAAAATCACCGTAGATTTCGAAGATTTGTGCTAATAATGAATTAGGAATTATCCTAGAACAGTTGCGGCTGTGACAACTTCAAAGAAAAAAACAATCGGTTTGTTGTGTGAAGATGTTTAATAGCCTGATTCAGGTATAGAATAACTCTAATATGATGTTTAAACATAATAAATGGATTTAAACTACACAAAACAATATTTGTTTGATGAAAAATTGATAGAACAGTACCCGTGTAGTGTTTTATCTAAAAACCCAACAATATTAACATTTAAAACTATTTGTTGTTTTACTAACATACAAACAATATTAACATTCATATCAAGTACTAATTATTGTTTAAATTTCATTTTCAGATTTTGTAGATAATTTTTTTTTTCTAAGTGTCCACAACAGATGTAGTGCCCATAGCGGAATGTAACACCCGAAAATTTAAAAGAAAAGAAGAATGGGTGAAATGTCCCAAGTTAAGGGGTTAAAGCTGTGCAAGTGGCAAACTTGCACCTTTATGAGATTTAAAAGAAGTATGGCAGCCCACATGTTGGACCAAAAGAACCAATGTGCCTGATCAGAAAAACCTTTAAGTCCCACGGACATTACAACAACTGAAGTAGTCTGCAACAGCTGAAGACATCAGCTGATAACAAGGTTTGAAGACAAAGTCTGAAGTGAAAGAGCTGAAGACAAAGTCTGAAGTGAAAGAGCTGAAGACAAAGTCTGAAGTGAAAGAGCTGAAGACAAAGTCTGAAGACAAGAGCTGAAGACAAAGTCTGAAGTGAAAGAGCTGAAGACAAAGACTGAAGACCAAGTTTCAGATGATTGTCACAACAGCTGAAGAAGACCTCTTCAGTAGTTGTGATGGTTTCCTTTCAGTAGTTGTATTTTCCTTTTCTGTACTTGTAGTTTCAGTAGTCTTATGTTTCTTCGTGTACTTAGAATACTAGAGATGTTCTCAGTTGTTGTGAACATTCTCAGTAGTTTGCTTACTTTCAGTAGTTTGTAATAATTCTGTTAGACGTCACTATCAAGTGACATCAGCAGACGTCACATTCCTTTATATAAGGAATGCTGACCTAATTGTAATCGGTGCAGCTTAGGAAAACCTAGCAGCCGCCATACCGAAGCATGTGTGCATGAATGTTATTATCCCAATGCAGAAAACCCTATTTCTATATAACCGTGTACTGTTCCATTGGATATTTTTTGTGTTCTTGCTATATTTGCTTAATTCTTGCTCTAATTCCGCTGTGATTAAACTCTAATTGATCAAACTTAGATCACTGATCCTAACAAATGGTATCAGAGCGGGTTAATCATTGATCGGTTTAACAATTGATCATTGAAACTGCTATTTTGATATCTATAGTTTGATCGAATTAGCATATGTGCAAGAACTGGTTATAAAGATTGATTTTCTGCTGCTTCTGGTTATTTAATTTGAGTTTCTTCTTGGTTCTTATTGAGTTTGTTGTGTTTTTGTGCTAAATCTTTTGAAACTTGATTGATTTGGTTTTAATCTGAGAATGACTACTCCATCTAATGATCCTCACAATACTGGCTCCTCAACCAAGCCTCCGATGCTGGTTAGGAGTGAGTATAACATATGGCAACGAAGAATGCTCCATCACCTGTCTGTTAACAGTTCAGGTTGTTGGACATCTGTGGTTCACGGTCCACACAAGCCTATGGTGAACAATCCGGAGACCAATCAAATGGTTCCGAAGAAGAAGGAGCAATACTCAGATGAAGATCGTAAACTGTTTGAGATTGATGCTAAAGCCCATGGAATTCTGGCCATGGCACTGCCGAATGAAATCTATTCTGGGCTTATGCATCATGAAACTGCTCATGACCTCTGGAATGCTTTGAAGGAACAATTCGGAGGAACTGATGAGGTCTTAGCAAACAACAGAGAAATCCTCGCCCAACAATATGAGACATTCTCTCATAGGAAGGGTGAGACACTGACTCAACAGTTTGAGCGTTTCTCCTGCTTGATCTCTGAGCTGAAAATGGTCAAGCATGAGTATACTAACAGCCAGATGAACAACAGATTCCTCAGATCACTGCCTGAGAGATGGGACACATACACCATTGTCCTACGCTCCAGTGCAAATCTGGATAGCCTATCTCTCACCCAACTCCATGGGAAACTGCTTACATTTGAAAGAGAGATAGAGCAGAAAAGGAAACTGGCATCATCAGGAAAGCTCTCTGATGACTTTGTACCAGGTAACACTGCCTTGGTCGGTCATGAGTCAGAATATGCTGGATCAGAAAGTCATTATGATGAGCATATAGATTTCTCTTCAAACAGTTCTGATCATGCATTTGTTGGTTTTGACAGTCATTCTGGGTGTAATAGTGATAATTTATGCTTTATCATGGATGATTTGCAGGGTATTGCTGATGATGATTTAGAAGAGATGGATATTTTGAGCCAAATGGCCCTGATCAATATCAGATCTCAAAAGTTCTACAAGAGAACTGGTAGGAAATTTCCAGGACTCTCTGGCAAAACCAAAGTTGGTTTTGACAAGAGTAAGTTGAGGTGTCAGAAATGCCACAGGCTTGGGCACTTTGCAAGAGAGTGTAGATCAACTGGATCTAACTCCTCTGCACCCTTTGTGACCTTTCCAAGCAATAGTTCACAAAACAAAGGGCAACATCCTGCTAGTTCAGGTCATCACTCACAACCTCAATCTCCTGCATACTTTGTCCCTCAGGGTCCAATGCCATACCCTTATCCCTGCTATTACATGCCACAGCCAAATCCAGTTCATGTCCCTATAGTACAACAACCTCAAGCCCTACCTGAGCCTCAACCATCTCCATCACAATCTCAACCTCATCACAGCTTCTTCACACCAGGAGTTGTTGACTGGAGCAGCTTACCAGATGATCTTTCTGGTTTCAATGAGCAATTATCTGCTGGTGCTGGTCAACATGGTGGTGAACATCCTTTTGGGAATCTTGCTCTCATGGCCCTGGAGTCTACTGAGGGTTCCTGCTCAGATGCTTCATCTTCACAGGTAACCCAGATATCTTCTGAGGCTAAAGCCAAGTTATGTTCTGAATCATGCATAGCTGCCTTTGTCTCTATTAGAGAGGCAAATGTAGCTTTAATCAATCAAAATCTTGAGCTTGAGAAAACTATTTCCAAAAGAAAAGATGAGTATGTGTCTGCACTTAATGACAAAGATGATGAGATTTACAAGCTTAAATGCCAACTTAATGATGAAAAGGCTAAGGTAGAGGTCATACTCGAGAACCACAGAAGTCTCAAAGAGACACTTGCAGCTACCCAAGTTGAGTGTGACCGATGGGTAACATCCTGCAAGGGATTTGAAATGCTTCTCAGCAAGCAAACAACTTCAAATGTGAAGTTTGGAATAGGTTACAATCATACTGCACCACCTACTGATTTTACTTCAAAATCAATAGTAAAATCTGAAGGTGAAAGTAATTTTCAAACCACATCATCATGTGATTCATCCTCAAATGATAATACAAAATTAGAGGATGAAGTCAGTGTTAAGATCTCAGCAAATCAATTGCCTGATGGGTTAAATGCTGATAAACACATGAAGCTGAGAAATTCAGATGTTGTTCCTCAAAGTACTCCAAGTACTGAAGGGCAAGTCACAACATCTGAAAAGCATTTCAAATCTGATGAAATAAAAGGATTAACAACTGCTGAGGAATCTATCATACGGTCTTTCAGGACGGATAGAGAACAGCTGAAGAACAAGTCTTCAGTTGTTACCAATCCTTCAGTACTTAACACAAGTACTGAAAGGAGGAAAGTACTGAAGATCACACCTTCAGTAGTTTCCACTTCAGCAGTTGATCAATCCAAGATGAAGAATAAGCCATGTGAAATATGTGGTAAATTCAATCATCTATCGATGAATGCTGGTATAAAAAGGGTTCCAAACTCAACAGAGATAAGCTCATTAAAGAAGAGATAAATAAAATGAAAAATGAGTTTGAAACCAAGTTTGTACCACAGTCATCTCAAACTGATAAACCCAAGGCCTCACCAAAATCCAAAAAGAAGGATGGGGTTTATCAGAAAACAGCTGATAGTGTTCCTCATGATAAACATCAGACGAAGTCTGTGAATTTCAAGAAGGAGGAAATGGTGGGTCACAGGAACTCATCAAAAACAAGTACTGATGTGTCAAATGAGCTGAAGGCTTTAGCAACAAATCAGACACAACTTGTTATGATGGTTCAGCATTTGTTGGGGAGAGTTAACCAACTAGATGCACCTGTGATCACACCACTGAAAAGGAAATCCAAGCCCAAATCTAAGAATTCCATTTCAGCACCATCTCCACCTTCATCAGCTGTTAATCATGAGAAACAAGTTATGGTTAAATCTGTTGATGAAAACAGACCCAAAACCAAAAAGGTTTGGGTCTCTAAAGCTAACTAGTTTCTTATGATAAATGCAGGGTTCTTCAGCATGCCAAAGAAGCATCTGGTATGTAGACAGTGGAGGATCTATGCATATGACTGGGAGCAGTTCTCTTCTTAATGACTACTCTCAAGGAAAGAGGGGATTTGTCTCATTTGGAAATGATGCTAAGGGTTACATCATCGGGAAAGGATTTGTGTCAAATGGAGAAATCAGATTTGATGATGTTAACCATGTGGAGAATCTCAAGTATAATCTACTGAGTGTCAGTCAGATGTGTGATAAAGGGCATGTTGCACTTTTCACAAGCCAGAACTGCCGGATTCTGTCTTCCAAAGTTCTGAGGCTGATTGACAAGGTATTGGATGAACATACTCTCCTGAAGGCCAATAGGATAGGAAGAGTATATGCCTTGGATTTGTCAAAGAAGATTGCGTTAAAAGGTCATCCTTGCCTGTTCTCCAAGGCCTCTCCTCAGGAATCTAAACTGTGGCATAGGAGGCTGGGTCATGTTAATCTCAAAAACATGAATCAGCTGATCCACAATAGTTTAGTGAGAGGTCTACCAATAAGTGACAACTACTGATGATCTCAGTCAACAAGTACTGATGAGCATTCGTATACTACTGTCACAAATAAGTACTGCAGTTCTTTTATCCTCAGTAGTTTTCATAACTACTGAAGACTAAATTACTTAAAAGTACTGAAGTACTCATCTGTTGAAAAGAACTGATGTGGTTACAACTACTGCTGTAGTTACAACTGCTGATGTCAGAATAACAGATAAGTACTGAGGACCTATGAAACATCTGAAACTCAGACAGTCTGATGAAGTGTTGAGGTCAGAATGAAACAGCTGATGAGCTAAGAATTGACGACAACAGCTGATGAGAAAATTTTCTCTTCAGTTGTTTCTACAACAGCTGCTTCACTTCAAACAACTGAAGCCAAAACCATGTCTTCAGTAGTTTCACAACTACTGATGACTAACACCAAGTCTTCAGTTGTTACAACACCTGAAGCCAAAACCATGTCTTCAGTAGTTTCACAACTACTGATGACTAATACCAAGTCTTCAGTTGTTACTTCTGAAAGTTAAAACCAGGTCTTCAGTTGTTTTCAAACAACTGATGACAACACCAACACTTTCAGTCGTTTTATATCAGCCTTTTTCTTACCCTATAAATACCTAAACCTACTTTCAGACGTTTCATTAGCCGTTTTCCGTCCTTCACTCTCTCACCAATGGCGACCATGAAACTCAAACCCAGACACAACTGTGTTGCCTACCTCTCGAAATCGGCCTTCTGGAACAAATTTGATAACGCCATCGATCTTATGGTAGATTCCCAGTACCGAACCGCGTTTCTTCTGAATCCTACCATATACCCCGATTCCCTAAGCCAGTTCTGGACCAACGTCTCCGTGCAAACTAGTGAGAATGATAGCCAAATCACTCTCCAGTCATTGGTCAACCAGAAACAGGTGGTCATCACTACGGACATCATTCGACAAACCCTCGATCTACATGATGCCACCTGTGTCACAGAATACCCGAAAGGCACAACCGATATGTCTTTCATCAACAACGGGTATGAAGGAGACTTAAGTGCTACCACCATTCTGAAGAAGCACTTCCATGATGCTGAACGTCTTATATTCCACATGGTGAATGTCTGCCTTGCACCAAAAACCTCCTCATGGGATCAAATGTCTTCCCGATGGCAACAGGTATTATACTCTATCTTTGAACGACAAACTTTAAATTTTTCTGAGATAGTGTTTATGGAACTAAAGGATCTGGCCTTGAAACCTGTGGCAAACAGATGGATATTATATCCCAGGTTTCTCATGGCCATAATTTTAACACAGCTAAAATCAGACGGCCTTGTTGGCCTTGGAGTCCCTGCTCCGGCTGTATTGCCTGAAGTATACTCCAGGCACAACTCTGACCCTACAATGAAAGGGGCTGCCCGGCTGCTCAAACCCAAGCAGCGGGAACCCACAGCCTCCACTTCCAGATCCAAAGTCCCCACCAAACCCAAAACCAAAAAGCCCAAAAAGGCTACTCAGGGAGATGAGTTCCCTGAGGATGCCCCTGTAACACCAATACAGGAAACACTTACTGGTTCTAACCCCCCAGTAGTGTCCAAGACTCCACCAACCCTAGCCGCTCAGGCATCCTCTCAACAGGATCCTGATGCAACCATAATTGGGGATACCACAATACTGGAACCTATCTCAATTGAGAAGGTTACCATTGAAGAGCACCAGTCACCCCGGGTGCAATCTGCTTCAACCCTATCTCCAAATGCAACCGCCCCTCAAAGCCCAACATTTATTGTCGCACAAGTGTTGAGTCAGCTGCATTCCTCTCCTCCTCCCCATACACCAATTACAATGGGGAGAACCTTAACAGCTGAGGAAGAGGACCAAAATGCTAGTGATAACCCACAGCACAGGGGTTATAATGTTCAATCTCCCCGTGTAGAGGAGGAGGTTAGAACATCTGGTGAGGCTGCCACTTCTACTGATTCAGCAAATGAACAGGATGAAGTTGGTAACATCTCTAAGACCTCACCAGAGGCAACTGCCGATGAAGGACTCAGTCCTGAGGCAGGAAGTCCCCAGAACCAAGAACAAGGGGCACATGCTACAACTGATCTACACTCAGGGCATGTACATCCTGATTCAATCAGGAGGTCAGGTGATTCAGCAAAAACTGATGATGACCTGGGCTTTTTCTATGATGTCTTAGCCCATAACACAATCCTTGAGGCTGAGGTGAGCAGACTCAAAGAACTGCTTGCCAAAATGTCTCAGGATCAAAGTCCATCTGCCCCAATAAACCCACAGATGGCACCTTCATCTGAAGGTTTCCCAAACACTCCGCCACTTCACTCAACTGAGCCACCAGCCACTGTTGTTGGCCCCACCTCTCAGGGACAGAACCCCTCTGAGCAGATGGTTGCTACATTTCAAAAGTCCTTACCTCTCATCACTCCCATCATCAATGAGATTGTGCACAAAGCCATTGACGAGAGGATCTCCTCGAATCTAAAAACACTTGTTGATGATGCTGTGCAAAAGAAGCTTTCTGCCATTCAAACCCCTGAACCTAATGCACCCAAAAAGGGGGAGTCTAAGGCAGTGAAAGAACGAAAAAGAAAGAGTGTGGAAAATGAGAAACAAGAGAAAGAAAAGGAAAAACAGCTGATAACATACAAAAGAAAGAAAAGTGCTGAAACTCAAAAGCCTGATGAAGAGAAATCATTGGAAGATCTGGTCAAAGAAGCTGATGAAGCTCACAGCAGATCAATGGACAGAATAATAGACCAACTCTTCAGACAGGGCTTTGATACAGCTACTTTAGACACTGAGATCAGAAGGCTGGAGATTGAAGAGATACAAGAAAAATAGGCCAGTTATAGTGTGATGGAAAGGGAGAGGTTGGAAATAATGATCAGGTTTACTGCAAAATACTTGGGAAGATCATTAATTGAGATTAAATCATGGACCAGAGACAGTATTCTGGCAATAACCACCAGAATCTGTACTTCTGAAGCATTCAACAAGGGGTTAATTATTGAAGCACTAGATGAAGCAGGTGCTGGGAAGAGAACTGATATGGCCAAGCTTTCCAAAGCCAAACTCACCATAAAAACGCTAGATCAGCCTTCCCAAACTCCCTCTCAAAAACAACCAACCCCACAACTCTCCAAATCAACTCAACCCTCAAAACCAACTCCCTTACCCCAAAAACCACCTCAAACCACATCCAGTGTTGCACCCAGAAGGAGGAGAAGGGTGTTGAGGATGGTAGAAGATGAAGAAGAAGATGATGAAGAAGATAGTCTGCCAATCTCTGCTGTTCTGAAATTACCTGAGCCCAGAAGTCAACAAATGATCACACCAGACTTTCAGAGGCAAATGGTGAAAGTTAAGATTGAAGAAGAAGAACAGCAGAAACAGCATGATGAGCAACTTTTGAAGATGATTGACAAAGAGTTTCCTCAGTCATCATCTATACAAGCGATGAAGAAACATGCTCAAAGGCTGTATGCTCTCAGGTATACCTTTCAATATCAAAAGGAGAGAGTAAGGATTTGGCCAGACCCTAGGGTTAGTTCTAGAATTCATAAGAAATCCATACCAAGTAGATACAATGGCCAAGTGAGAAAGACCATAGATGCTGCTATTATGTTGGCCATTGTAGTCTCACCTTGGGAAATACTTGAAGACTTCAAGAGAGCCTACAAGTCAAAGATGACCCCTCAAACTCTAATGGAGAACAAAATGGTCAAGAAGGGGTTGTTATACAAGAGGCTTGAAGAGATCAAGAAAAATGAACTCCAGTTGTTATTAGAAGGGACTCACCCAGATGAATTTGCTTACAGAGAGATAACAACTGTTGAGTTGAAAAATGGAAAGACGATAAAGTACTTATCAGAGTACTATGGCCCAGAGTTCTTGTTCGAAGGAGAAGCAGAAGAACTCACTAAGGAGGAACAAGTTGTTCTCCTTGAGGCCTACGTCAGAGAGTCTTATAGACTCATCAATGGGAAGTAGGTTTCATGGTTGGGATAACGGCTCTGTGTCCAGTTCCCCAAGACAGAGTTCCCTTCCATCCTTTGACATTCACATCTACTAAAACCTGTTCCCTGGCCTGTGCTTATCCGATATCTCTAAAGCTGATCAAGAGAGTATTTCTGCCAAGAATAAGTGGGACCTCAATAAGCTTAAAGGTTTTGGCTGCATTGGTTCAGGGGGAGTTTGTTGGACCAAAAGAACCAATGAGCCTGATCAGAAAAACCTTTAAGTCCCACGGACATTACAACAACTGAAGTAGTCTGCAACAGCTGAAGACATCAGCTGATAACAAGGTCTGAAGACAAAGTCTGAAGTGAAAGAGCTGAAGACAAAGTCTGAAGTGAAAGAGCTGAAGAGACAAAGTCTGAAGACAAGAGCTGAAGACAAAGTCTGAAGTGAAAGAGCTGAAGACAAAGACTGAAGACCAAGTTTCAGATGATTGTCACAACAGCTGAAGAAGACCTCTTCAGTAGTTGTGATGGTTTCCTTTCAGTAGTTGTATTTTCCTTTTCTGTACTTGTAGTTTCAGTAGTCTTATGTTTCTTCGTGTACTTAGAATACTAGAGATGTTCTCAGTTGTTGTGAACATTCTCAGTAGTTTGCTTACTTTCAGTAGTTTGTAATAATTCTGTTAGACGTCACTATCAAGTGACATCAGCAGACGTCACATTCCTTTATATAAGGAATGCTGACCTAATTATAATCGGTGCAGCTTAGGAAAACCTAGCAGCCGCCATACCAAAGCATGTGTGCATGAATGTTATTATCCCAATGCAGAACCCTATTTCTATATAACCGTGTACTGTTCCATTGGATATTTTTTGTGTTCTTGCTATATTTGCTTAATTCTTGCTCTAATTCTGCTGTGATTAAACTCTAATTGATCAAACTTAGATCACTGATCCTAACACCACACTTCTCCCTTTACGAATATTTCTCGTCTACTAGATAGAGAGAGGAGTTGCAAATCGATTTATAGTGAGAGAAGGAGGAAGATCTGCTTGTAGGTAAGGTTTTCTTGCGTTTCCTATTCGGTTTCAGCTTTGTTCGAGCTGCTGGACTGATTCTTGTGTGTTTTTGTGTGTTCGGTTGTGTGTTTAGGTGTTTGAACTCTTGGTTGCTCATGGGTCTGAAGAAGTCTTACTCGTAAGCTGTTAAGGTGAGTTCTAGATCCTTGGTTTTACTTGTATTTATTTAAACTTGTTTGGGGCTGAAATGCATAGTACCTACTGTTATACAACCGACTGCATGATCTGATCTATGTTTTTGCAACTGTTGTGAGTGTGGGTGTGTGTATTTTTGAATGTTTAATCGAGTTCTGTGATTGTATGCTTGCTCTAAGGGTTTAGCATGCTAGATCTGGGCTAAGAATGTATAAAAAATGAGGATTTGGAACTGAATATAGCATAAGTTGCAACTGCAGGTTGGTTTAGTTCATCCGCATTTAGATTTGAATAATTGCATAAGTGTTTTGTTCAGGCACATTTGCTACAGTGATCAAGCGCATTTCTTTATTCATGCGCATTTGCTACAGTGTTCAGGCGTATTTGTTTCAGTCATCCGCATTTGGTTCGTGCGCATTTCCTGACACTTAGAATATTTTCTGAGTATGAACATCCGTATTTGTTCATCCGCATTTCTTTTGTTCATCCGCATTGGTTCACCCGCGTTTCTTTTGTTCATCCACTTTTGTCTATTCATCCGCATTGGTTTGCTCATCCGCATTTCCATAAGGACATAGAAATTTTTAAGATTTGGGGAAGTAGAATTTAAGTGCTAAGAAATGATGTTTTATGGTGGCTTATGCTTGTTTATATGTATGCATTGTATGATAATGTTGTCCCATGTTATGTATGATGTGACTTTACGAGATGTGTTATGCTTACGAATTTAAAGTATTATATAATAAAAGTGGAAGACAACGTTAATGAAGTGGAACATAATGAATGAATGAAAGTCTTGCAAGCAAATTAAAAAGTGAGTTCACAACTCAATGAAGGGTTGTTAGCTCAACTGTGTGGGGTTTAGCTAATCCATGAGAATTCACACAGGGGGGTCAGTCTTTGTGATTGATCAAGATGTGCGAAAATGGGATCCTTGTCGCTTGACCCCAAAACAGTAGTTGCTTCATGCACAAATGATGGGGCATAGCTTATGACAGGATCTAGATTAAAGTGGAAGTTAATAATGAAAGAAAGTACGAAAACGAACGATTATGAACGATGATAAAAGATAATAATGATATTATCAAGATGTACGTATGTTGTGTGATCACGAACGAAAGTAAAGGAAAGGTTTTTACTAAAATTAAAGTATTTTATTATATAAAACAAGAACTCACTCAGCAACGCTGACTTTTATATGCATTTTCTGTTGGACGGTAATGTTGTTACTGAGGATGGCACGGGGGTGAAGCTACTTGGCGGGCAAGGACTGGCATCCATCTCATGCAATAATAATGATGTTGTTTTGTAATTCAACTAAGTGATCTTTTGTAATCTTTTAAACGACTATGTATTACTTGGCAAATGTATTTATTAAAGCATGATATGGTTTTTGATGAATTATTCCGCTGCAATGTTTTATTTACTCAATAGATCTTAATGTGTTTTGATATAAATGATGCTATGAATGACCAACTATGGGGTTTCCAGGAACGGGGCCTTACAAGTTGGTATCAGAGCCAAAGTTTAAGAGAAATGGGTAAATACTTTCAAAACCTAAACTTAAGCTGAGAATGGGACCCAATTAAAGGATGCCAGCCCAAGCAGCTACGTGCCATCAGGTAATTTATTTTCCTAAAGTTAACCAGTATTATGTGCAAGTGCTATCTGATTTATGTGCTCTTAGTAGATTTGGATATTGATATAGTCAGGATAGAAAATGCTTGGGGGATAAAGAGTAAAGTAAGTGGCTAATCACTACTAGCCACTATAATTAGGGACTTACTATACTTGACATAATCTGAGCTATTACCTTGAATGACCGTGTTGGTGTTTGAATCTTATAGTGTTTAGAGAATGGCGGGTGGTAGATCATCAAAGGCTTCTCGAGGAGGTGTACAGGGTGGTCGTGGTGCTGGACCATGTGTCACAAGAAACAAGGCTAAAACTACTAAGAAGACTCCTGCAAAGCCCGAGCTTCATCACCATAAAGGCGGTGATAAGAATGCTAATCTAAGAGCCTCTATGAAGGAGGTAGTAGTGGAGGAAGTTCATCAGGTTATGCAGACGATCCTGCCGTTTGTGGTGACCGAGGTTATTAGTGCTGTAAGGGAGGATGAAAAGAAGGAGAAATAGGAGAGGAAGAAAACCGTTTGAAGAGGGGGCGGAGAGAGAGGTTCAGGTGAAGGGGAGCAACCAGAAACTGAGACCGTTGTCTCCAGTGATGAAGAGGAAGAGGAAGTAGTTCAGGAAACTGCCAATGGATGTAGTTATGGGTCATTTCAAAGATGCAAGCCCCTGAATTTTAATGGTAACTGGAATGCTGCTGCTACTCACCGATGGGTGAGGGAAATGGAGGCTGTGTTGGATATCAGCAAATGTAGGGAGGATCAAAAGGTGAAGTTTGGTACCCATTCATTCATTGACTCGGCCTTGTGCTGGTGGGACAATATTGTCTAGGCTGAGGGTAGCAGGGCGATTGGGAGAATGAGGTGGAGTGAGTTAAAGAAGATGGTGATTGAGGATTTTTGTCCTCACAGGGAGCTCAACAAGATTGAGAGAGAGTTCCTATAGTTAGAAGTAGGAACCATGACACACCATCAGTATACGACTAAGTTCAATGAGATGGCAAGGCTGGTGCTAGACCAGGTGACGCCGGTGTCTAGAAAGATTAAGAGGTACATACAGGGTCTGCTGGTGGATATCCATAGGCACATGATCACCGCCCGACCGAGCATGTTTAGGTCGGTGGTTGATCTGGCAGGGAGGTTATATGATAGGACAGAAGAAGTGGCAGTGGTGGAGGTGAACAAAAAGGGTGGTGGTGACAGGAACTGGAACGGGAAACGATTTGGTCGTGGTGGTTTTACCTCGAGCAACAAGAAGGCAAGGATGGATGACCGGAGGGTGGTGTCGGAAGGTACAGGGATGAGGAAGTGTGGTAAGTGTGGAAGAGACCACGTGGGGAAGTGTAAGTGAGGATCGAACATCTGTTTCAAATGTGGGAGGCCTGGTCATATGGCAAAGGAGTGTGGGGTGATGAGGTGTTATAACTATAGGGAAGAGGGCCTTCTAAGCAGGGATTGCAAGAGGCCAAGGACCAAGAGCTCTGGGGTGAAGAAAGGGGTTGAGAAGGAGGGACCGAAGGCAAAAGCCAGAGCATTTACTATGACCCGAGAGGAGGCTATAGTGGACCCTGATGTTGTGTCAGGTACCTTCCTAGTAAACAAAACTTGTGCCTCTGTACTATTTGATTCTGGTGCTAGTAGG
Source organism: Flaveria sonorensis (assembly GCA_025506505.1). Taxonomy (NCBI): domain Eukaryota; kingdom Viridiplantae; phylum Streptophyta; class Magnoliopsida; order Asterales; family Asteraceae; genus Flaveria; species Flaveria sonorensis. The sequence goes on from CM046423.1 coordinate 37,537,700, forward strand.
ATTTTATTTCTGCTGCCTTCTATGCTAAATTGCTTGTTAGGAGTAGAAAGATTGATGAGCCCTTTGACGTAGAAACTGCCATTGGTATGTCTACCAGGATTTCTGATCTGATAGAGAATTATGACATTGAGTTGGAAGGCCATAGGTTCTCTGCTAGGCTGATTCAATGTGGTTTTAGGGATGGATTGGCTAGTAGCCTATAAGAGCAAATATTGTGTGTCGCAAGAAGATGATTTGGTTGACCGCGTCAGATGGGAGTTCGGTGACGATTTATAGTGATCGAGTTACTACGGTTCCGACGGTAATTTCGATGGTTATGGCTGAGAAGTGTATGAGGTGTGGATGTAGTGCCTAACTGGCATAAGTGAAGGATGTGGATGCGTCAGTACCACGATTGTCCGATCTACCGGTAGCGTGTCACTTCCCAGACGTGTTCCCGAAAGATTTACCAGGTGTGCCATCAGACTGCGAGATCGAGTTCCAGATCGATTTGATACCCGGTGCCTAACCTATTGCCAAGACACCATATCAACTAGCTCCCTCGGAGATGAAGGAGCTGATGGTCCAATTATAAGAGTTGCTGGATAAGGGGTTTATCCGACCGAGTATCTCTCCCTGGGGTGCTCCGGTCTTGTTTGTGAAGAAGAAAGACGGTAGCATGAGGATGTGCATTGACTACCGTGAGTTATGAATTCCTCGTCATGTCTTTTGGTTTAACCAACGCACCAGCTGCTTTCATGGATTTGATGAATCGGGTGTGTCGACGAATGTTGGATAAATCAGTGATTGTGTTTATCGATGATATCCTGATTTATTCGAAGAGTTAAGAAGAGCATGCCGTCACATTCGCGAGGTATTGGAGACACTTAGAAGAGAGAAGTTGTATGCTAAGTTCTCCAAATATGCGTTCTAATTGCGGGAAGTTCATTTTTTAGGTCATGTGGTTAATTCTGAAGGAATTATGGTGGACCTAGCTAAGGTGGAGGCAGTTATGCAATGGAAGATTCCAAAGTCACCATCCGAGATCCGCAGTTGCTTAGGTTTGGCGGGCTATTATAGGAGATTCATTTAAGACTTTTCTAAGATAGCCTCACCATTGACCAAGCTGACCCGCAAGGATGTGAAGTTTGTATGGGGTTTGGAACAGGAGAATGCTTTTGAGAAGTTAAAGACAAGATTGACTCAAGCTCCTATCTTGATGTTACCTGAAGGGAATGAAGACTTGGTGGTCTATTCAGATGCTTCTTATTCAGGATTGGGTTGCGTGCTAATGCAACGGGGAAGGGTTATAGCCTATGCGTCCTGACAGTTAAAAATCCATAAGGCTAGTTACCCTACTCATGACCTGGAGCTAGCGGTTGTGGTCTTTGCATTTAAGATTTGGAGTTACTACTTGTACGGGATGAAGTGCACTATCTTCACTGACCATAAGAGCTTGAAGTACTTCTTCGAGTAAAAGAATCTCAATATGAGGCAAAGGAGATGGTTAGAGTTGATCAAAGATTATGATTGTAAGATCCACTACCATCCGGGCAAGGCCAACATGGTGGCGGATGCCCTCAGCCGAAAGGAGAGACCCAAGCCAATCCGAGTGAAAACTAACTAGTTGGTTATGACCTCTGATGTGATAATCAAGTTAAGGAATTTCAAGGTGAGGCACTGAAGGAAGATTCAACTCCGAAAGAATGAAAGGTATAGTCTCGGAGTTGGGTGAGAACACTCTCGGAGTTAGAACCCGCTACAGGCGGATGTGGATCTCTTGTTATGGAGACCTACGAGGGAAAATCATGGATGAAGCTCATAAGACACGATACTTAATTCATCCCAATGCTAAGAAGATGTATCATGAGATGAAGAAAGATTACTGGTGGCCGGGTATGAAGCGTGATGTAGCGGAGTATGTGAGCAAGTGCCTTACATGCTTGCAAGTGAAGGCAGAGCATTAAAAGCCATACGGGAAGATCCAACCCTTGGATATACCTGAGTGGAAATGGGAGCACATCACCATGGACTTTATTAAGAAGTTGTCACGTACGGTGAGGGGGTACGATGCCATATTGGTGATAGTTGACCGTTTGAGGAAGAGTGCTCACTTTCTACCGATCCGCGAGACGTATTCCTCTAAGAGGTTGGCAGACCTATTCATCAAAGAGATTGTGACTCATCATGGTGTACCGGTGTCTATAGTGTCTGACCATGACACTCGATTTACATCTATGTTTTGGAAGAGATTCCATGATGCGATGGGTACGAGGCTACACATCAGTACAGCTTACCATCCTCAGACAGATGGTCAGTCAGAGAGAACCATACAGACTCTTGAGGATATGCTCCAAGCATGTGTTATTGATTTTGGAGGAAGTTGGGACGAACACTTACCATTAGCCAAATTCTCATACAACAACAGTTATCATGCCAGCATTGGTATGCCACCATATGAGATGCTATATGGTAGGAAGTGTAGGATGCCTGTATGTTGGGGAGACATCGGGCAGAAGCAGTTAGGGAGCATTGACATGATCGAGACTACGACTGAGAAGTTGGAAAAGATAAAGGCCTTTATGAAGGTGGGAAAAGATAGACAGAAGTTGTATGCCGACAAGAGGCGTAGAGCGATTGAATTCAAGGTGGGTGATAGAGTCATGTTGAAGGTCCCACCTTGGAAGGGGATCATCTGGTTTAGAAAGCAGGGTAAGCTGAGCCCAAGGTATATAGGGCCTTTTCGGATCATGGCTCGAGTATGAGAGGTGGCCTACAGGTTGGAGCTGCCCGATGAGTTAAGTGGAATTCATCCAACATTCCATGTATCTCATCTAAGAAAATGCTTAGCCGATGAAGAAATGATTGTGCCACTGGAGGACATTGAGGTGGATGAACGACTTAATTATATGGAGCAGCCAGTGGCCATCATTGACAGAAAAGAGAAAAGGCTACGGAATAAAGTGGTTTCACTGGTGTGAGTACAGTGGAGGTACAGGACGGGATCCGAGTCTACGTGGGAGACTGAGGAAGAGATAAGACAGCATTACCCACAGCTTTTCAAGGAATGGTTTCGAGGACGAAACCTATATAAGGGGATGGACTTGTAACACCCAGAAATTTAAAAGAAAAGAAGAATAAAAGATGGGTGAAATGTACCAGGTCAAGGGGTTAAAGCTGTGCAAGTGGCAAACTTGAACCTTTATGAGATTTAAAAGAAGTATGGCAGCCCACACTTCTCCCTTTATAGACATTTCTCAGCTGCTGAGCTGCAAATCAATTTCTAGAGAGAGAAGGAGGAAGATCTGCTTGTAGGTAAGGTTTTCTGGCATGAACATCCGCATTTGTTCATCCGCATTTCTTTTGTTCATCTGCATTTGTTCACCCGCATTTCTTTTGTTCATCCGCATTTGTCTATTCATCCGCATTGGTTTTCTCATCCGCATTTCCATAAGGACTTAGAATTTTCTGAGATTTTATGAAGTAAAATTTAAGTGCTAAGAAATGATGTTTTATGGTGGCTTATGTTTGTTTATATGTATGCATTGTATGATGATGTTGTCCCATGTTATGTATGATGTGACTTTACGTGGCGTGTTATGCTTATAATGTAAAGTATTATATAATAAAAGTGGAAGACAATGTTAACGAAGTGGAACATAATGAATGAATGAAAGTCTTGCAAGCAAATTAAAAAGGGAGTTCACAACTCAATTAAGGGATGTTAGCTCAACTGTATGGGGTTTAGCTAACCCATGAGAATTCACACAGGGGGGTCAGTCTTTGTGACTGATCAAAACATGCAAAAACGGGATCCTTGTCGCTTGACCCCAAAATGGTAGTTGCTTCATGCACAAATGATGGGGCATAGCTTATGACAGGATCTAGATTAAAGTGGAAGATAACAATGAAAGAAAGTACAAAAACGAACGATTATGAACGATGATAAAAGATAATAATGATATTATCAAGATGTACGTATGTTGTGTGATCACGAACGAAAGTAAAGGAAAGGTTTTTACTAAAAGTAAAGTATTTTATTATATAAAACTAGAACTCACTCAGCAACGCTGACTTTTATATGCATTTTCAGTTGGTAGATAATGTTGTTACTGAGGATGGCCTGGGGGTGAAGCTACTTGGCGGACAAGGACTGCATCCATCTCATGCAATAATAATGATGTTGTTTTGTAATACAACTAAGTGTTCTTTTGTAATCTTTTAAATGACGATGTATTACTTGGCAAATGTATTTATTAAAGCATGAAATGGTTTTTTATGAATTATTTCATTGCAATGTTTTATTTACTTAATAAATCTTAATGTGTTTGGATATAAATGATGCTGTGAATGACCAACTATGGGGTTTCCGGGAACGGGGCCTTATACGGATGCAGTAGCAGTCACAGCGGATGAAAAATGAAGTTCTAAGGGTACACAACGAATGGACATTTACACAGTGGATGACCAAGCCCACAGCTAATGAACTATCAACATTGGATGTACATCCATAGCGGATCAACATTCCACAGCGGACAACAACACAACAAACAATACAAGTGTTCACAGCGGACATCATCCATGCACAGGGGACAAGTCATTTAACATCCACAATGGACAGCTTATCTTCCACAATAGACAAGAAATTATCCAAATCGGACAGCTTATAGACTTAGGATTATTATGTATTTTGTTTTATAAAATGGTATCTTTGTAAATGTATATAGTATGTACATAGGCTATAAATAGCCGTATACCCTAACCCTTTGTAATCTTTTGAACAATCATCAATCAAACAAGCAGTTATTATTCTTCTTTGCATTCAATCATACAAACACACAATCATACACACACATAGAGATCATATCAATAATCATGCGTTTCTGCACTATGATTATTTGAGTATTGATTCATAACACACTTGTTATTATTAAGAGATTGAAAAAGGTCCTTGGGGGTTCATCCTTTATTCTTTCAAAGACACAAATCCAAATCCATCAGGTGGTATCAAAGCCTTGGCTCAAATCATACAACTATTTTTTGATCCTCTTAATCAATACAATGTTCTCTATGGTTCATTAGCTTCATAACATCCATTTTGAACTTGAAATCTACACAACAACCTTCTTCTACAACATACATTCAACAAATGTTCAAAAGCATGATTTAATCATCTTTTTTAATTCATTTTGAAGAAGATTCTATGTTTTTGTTGTTAACAAAGCTCTCAAAATCATTCATACACTCTTAGGTTTCAATTACTAATTATTGTTTTAAATGCCAAGTTTAGTAAAATACAAGTCAAATGAAATCTTTTGAATGTTAATAGGAAACAAATTTTCAAATGCTAAGTTTAATAAAAATACAAGTCAAATGGAATTTTTGTTAATAAATCAAAGACTCAAATAATTAAAGATTTTAGCAAAGGTGTTCATGAAAGTAAGATCAAGTTAGTAAATAATAATTTTCCTTCAAAGAAACACAACACAAGATTGATCAAATCAGTTCAAGAATGGAAAGTCTAAATGCCTACAAAGGTTTTAGATACTATTCAACATCATATTTTAAATGATAAATAAGATATGATTTTACAATTTGTTACATTCTTAGATGCAAATAATGTTCCCAAGTCAACAATGGCTTGGGTTCATAAAATTGTTTAATGTATCAATATGTGTAGGAACAACCAAGGCAAACCATCGATACCTTACGGCATGTTGATAGCAGTTGTTCCAGGCACATGACTGGTGATATATCACTGACACATAATGTTCAACATCATAATGATGGCTATGTCATTTTCGCTTGAGATAAAGGTGGGAAAATCACCAAGAAAGGTACTCTGAGTAATGAAGTGTTGAGCTTTGAGGATGTAAGTTATGTTGAAGAGTTAAAACATAATTTGCTAAGTGTGTCTCAAATTTGTTGAACCTCTTAGAAGATTAACATTTTGTCTTTATGTGTTTTTTTGTCATATTATAGGGAATTATTTTGTAAATATATGTTCCTTTGTTTCTTGATAGTATAAATAGGATATTTTATGTAATGTGCAGGGTAGACTTGAGACTAGATATTACAAACGTAGATGAACGAACTGTAAGCCCTTACACATTGTATCCTGTGCATTTGCTATCAATGAAATCTTTGAATTTTTTGATGTAATTGCATGTGTTTGATTACTTTTTGTTTGAATTGATCATTGCGTTACGATATTATCACAGATTCGATCCTTTTGAACCGATCAACTGGTATCAGAGCTTTCTGTTCAGTGATCAGAGCTTATCGACAATTTTTGAGCTCATTGAATCACTTGAAATTTGTGTTGATTAAAATTAGATCAATTAATTGTTGTTTTCAGTCATGTTTCATCCATAGAAACATGATTTGAATCACAATTTGGTGTTCAATTCATTCATATCTGAGTAATTGATCAGGTTTGTGTATGAACTATGTTCTTCATTTTCGGACTTCAATTCAATCTGAAAACTGATTTGTAGTTGTTGTCTGATCAAATTGAAAATTGAGGATTGTTAATCCACCTAATTACTACCTAATTGGAAGTTTTTAGATCAATTGAACAAGTTTTGAAAATTTTCATAAGATCTGAGTTCGTTGGAGAAGATGAATTAGGCGCATGTGGTTGAAAAACTGCTGAAAATTGACCAAGTGTCTAGACGCATCATAACTGTTTGGGAGTTTTAGCACTGTTTAAGCATTTTTCAGTTCAGGCGTTTTACCACTATTAGGACGCATTGTGACTGTTTGGTCACATTGAGACTTTGTTGAAACGAAGTAATTCTTGGCACACGAGGACTGTTTGGGCGTTTTTAACCCAGGCATTTGACAACTGTTCGGGCGTTTGACAACTATTCAGGCGTTTCATCACCGGGTGGAACCCAGGCGTTTCATCACCGGGTGGAACCCAGGCGTTTCATAACTGTGTGGGCGTTTGAAGACTATTTAGGCGCATCATCAGTTGGGCGTTTCAGAATTAAACTAAGGCATTCTCTTAGGCGTTTTTACCTCAAAGTCAGGCGTTTCAACCTCAAAGTCAGGCGTGTTAGAACTATTCAGGCACTTCACCACTGTTTGGGTGCTTGGTAACTATTTAGGCGCTTGAGCACTCAGACTTATCAGTAAACACTAAGAAATTTTTTCAAAAACTAAAATCCAAAAAAAAATTTCATTTCATAGTTTTATTTCAAAACTTAAAAAACAACAAAAACAAGTCATTTTCTTAAATTCAAAAAAAATACAAAATGGTTAAGTTTGAAGATTCCAAGAACAGGGTTCCAAAGCTAAAGAACAGAGCTGATTTCAAGAACTGGTCTCTTAGATTGAAGCTTCATCTGAATTCTATTGACACTGACTTGTGGAAGTCAATAGAGAAAGGACCATATATCCTAATTACATCTGATGGTCCTGACAGAGGATTTCTTTATACAAAAGACTCTCCAGAACCTTATCCAGAGGATGGCCTACAAGGTGATGACTTAAGAAAGGTGAAGAATGACATCAAAGCTTATTCATTGATGTGCAAGGGATTACCATTAGAAGTCTTGACTAGACTTGATGGTTATCAAACTGGGTACACTATGTACAAGGCTTTGATGATCATTTGTGAAGGTGGTAAAAAGATACAAGATCTCAAAAAGTAGAAACTCAAGAGGCAATTGGAGTTATTTAAGCATCTTTCTGGGGAAACATTTAATCAAATGATGAACAGATTTGTGCAACTAACTACTGAGATGTCAACTGCTGGTATCAAAAATGATCTTAAAGATCTAAATTACAGACTTCTTAATGCTCTTCCATCTTCATGGAAACAGACAGTTACTCTGTTAAAGCATACTGAATCAGTTACTCTGGATCTAGATCTTTTGATTGCCAAGATTGAATCAGTTGAGATTGATGAGAGCTCCAGAAACAATGATAGAGCTGCTTCAATGTCTCAGTATAAGTAGTTGCATCTCTAGCTAACACAGTGGAGAATTCTTTTCTGGCCAAAGATGATAATACTCTAGAAGATGAGGGTGATTTGTTTGTTGGAGCTGGTTTCTTTACAGATTCTTTTTACATAAGTGCTCCTGTCTACACAACTCAACCTCAATCTCAAGCTCCTCCTAAAACTCAAACTCCTAAACTTCAAACTGAGACTTCATCTTCTAACTCTATTAAAAACTAGCAAAGCTAAAGATGTTATTAATATCCTTTTACAGGATGATGAGTCAAAATTTGCTTTTACTGCTTTTATGGCAAGTTTTCAAGTTTATCAAGGTAGTCATCTAACCCAATTAGATCTTGTTTTGCAGGATTTGTTTGAGATGGATCCTGATGATGTGGAAGAGATGGACTTGAATTGGCAGATGGTGATGATTGCTTACAGAACACAAAAACACTCTTATGTTAACAGGAACTACAAGCCAAGTGCTAACAAAACTGTTGGCTTTGACAAATCAAAGTCAAGGTGTTTCAACTACAACAGTTATGGTCATTTCTTAAGAGAATGTAAAGCTCCCAGAAACCAAGGAGGAAATGGTCAAGCAAGTTCTAGCAGTCAAAGATACCAACAGCAGGCTCAAAAGACCTTTCAAAAGCCTTATCAGAGTCTTCCTACGCCATAACTTAAAGATGAATCAAAATCATCTGAAGAGCCAAAGAAAGCTCTTGTTGTTAGCATCAAAGATGGATATGACTGGAGTGCTTATGCTAAACAATTTACAGCTGATCTAACCTCTAGTTTATCTCTTGTTGCAGATATTCGAAAAGAAGACTGGTCTTAAGATAATGATCCTAAGGCTAATAGTGATTCAAAAAATGATGATGACGATTATGACTGGAGTGACAAATCTGACCCAGAAGAGGATTCAGAAGAGATTGCACTTATCGCTCAGTCTGACCAACCAAAGGTTGAGAATCCATCATCTGACTCTAAGACTTCATCTTCAAGTTATCCTGAAGTTCCTATTGAAGTCAGAGAGAAAATGTACATAAAAGCATGTTTCGATCAAGTTGAGCATTACAGAACATATTCATATAAGATCTGTGACAAAATTAAACAAGAAGAAGTAATGCAGAACAAACTAAAAAATGATCACAAAGTTTCTGATGAAAAGATCTTATCTTTACAAACCTCATGGAATAAAACTCTAAAAGAACTTGAACTTGTGAAGAAACAACTTTAGGATATGACTAAAAATTTAGAAGAAGAAAAAATAGCTCATGCTGCAACTCAGGTGGATCTAGCCAAAGTTAAAAATAGCCAAATTTAGAAGTGATGGTAAAGAATGACAAACAGAACTCAAATAATAAAGAGAAAGCAAAACTTGATGAAGTAACATCTGAAGATTCATTTTCTTATGGATTAAACAATCCAGACTTTATTAAATGGCAGAAAGAACAAAAAGATAAAGAAAATGAAAATGAATCTTCTCCTTAAGATGTTCAATCTCAATGCAAACAAAGATCATCAAGATCAAGAAACCAAAGAAGGAGAAGAAAAAATGCTAAATCTAAATCATCTCAAAAGAAAAGTCAAAACAATCAAACTCAAAGAACAAATCAAAGAAATTAGTTTAAACCAGTAAAGTTTGTATCTGCTGGTATTTTTGACATGAACAAAATTCCAGAAATCAAATCTAACTCAAAGAACACATCTAACTCCAATCTAAAAACAGGTACAGGTCCTAAGTCTTCCGTTGTCAACAAAAGATTTGTATCTAAAGAGTCAAGAAATGGTGTTAATAAGCAAAAGTCAAAACCCAAATTTCAACAGAACAAACTTTTCAATCAAAAACAACATATTAACTTTTCAACTCCTAAATCAAAGCAAGGATCAAATGTAGCCTCCACATCTAAAGTTAATCAACTGTTGTTTAAATCACAACAAAGGTACTATGAAATATGTGATATGTACAATCATAAGACTGAAGAATGTTTCTTTAATAGGTATTGTCACATATGTGATATGAAAAATTATTCAATAGCTGATTGTTATTTCTACAAATATTGTACCTATTGTGATGAAATAACTCACAAAACTGAGAATTGCTACTTCAGAAAGAACTCGCCGAGGAATGGATATGTTAATCCACAGTTAAGGAATGGACATGTCATCCACAATTTCAAAGAAATCAAAGTGTAGGTTTTCAAAGATTGAAAAAACAACCTTCCTTAGGCTTGACATCTTTTCGAAGGAATAATTCTGATTATGATGATTCTTATGCTACAAAACCAAAGCAGTATAATCAAGGAAAATTCATTCCACGATCTGTGAGAATGAACAATGGGAAGTTTGGTAAACAAAACTTTTATAAAAAGGTTTACTCGGATGGGTTTAATTATCTTGATGATGATCATAAAAAATGTTATCATGCTTTAAGAACTAGGCAAATCAAAGATAATCAAAAATTTGTCAGGAACAGAATTGGTAAATTTGTCAACAATAAGCCTGATTTGAAAAAGCTTCACTTTAAACAGTTTTCCATTGTTGATAAATTTGGCAAGCCCAAGACCATCTCGGCTTGGGTTGATAACTCAACTTAATTCTTTTTGAAATGTAGGTACGCCCGAGAAGACCTATTAACACGTGGTATGTTGATAGTGGGTGTAGCTGACATATGATAGGCAACCATGCCTTGCTTCAAGAATTTAAGTTAAAAGATGGTACTCATGTTGCATTTGGAGGTGATGCAGGTGGTAAAATTACATGCAAAGGAACAGTGTTTAATGGGATTATCAGCTTTGATAAAGTCAACTACTACTCATAGTTGAACTTTAATCTTTTAAGTGTTTCCCAAATTTTTGACAAATCTTACTCCATTCTGTTTGATGATTCTTTTTGTTATATTTTGAAGCCAGATTTTCAGATAAGCAAAGAATGGGTAGTTGTTAAAGCGGTTCAAGATCGAGATGTATACAAGTTAGATATGTCTCAAGTTGATCCATCTACAGAAACAACATGCCTAATTGCTCAAGCATCAAATGATGAATGTCAACTTTGGCATAGACGTCTCGAGCATTCCAACTTTAAGAACATGAACAAGCTTGTAACAGGAAATCATGTAGTTGGTCTTCCAACAAAGAAGTTTGCTACATCAGATTTATGCTCAGCATGTTTAAAAGGAAAGCAACACAGAGCATCTTATAAGTCCAAGCAGATAAACTCAAATTCCAAACCTCTCCAGATGTTACATATGGACTTATTCGGACCAACAAATGTGAAGAGTATTGGAAAGAAATCTTATTGTTTAGTTATCACTGATGACTTTACAAGATTTTCATGTGTTTTCTTTTTGCATACTAAATCTGAAACGGCTGAATTATTAAAAGAATTCATCATTAATGTAGAAAATCAACTAGAACAAAAGGTGAAAATAATTAGAAGTGATAATGGAACGGATTTTAAAAATGCTAATATTGATAGATTTTGTGCAGAAAAAGGAATTGCTCGTTAGTTCAGTGCTCTTAGAACTCCACAACAAAATGGAGTTGCTGAAAGGAAAAACAGAACTTTAATTGAGGTAGCACGTTCCATGTTAGCAGATGTAAGATTCTAATCACTTTCTGGGATGAAGCCATATCCACTGCATGTTTTGTGCAAAATCATACATTGCTTGTGAAAGATAAACAGAAAACTCCTTATGAGTTGATGTTTGGCAGGAAACCTAATATAGATTTTCTTAAATCTTTTGGTTGTCCAAAATTGATTTTAAACTCAAGTGACCAACTAGGAAAATTTGATGCAAAATCTGAAGAAGGATTTTTCGTTGGATATTCGTCGTTTCAAAAGCCTTTAGAGTTTATAACTCTAGGACAAATGTTATCCTTGAAACATTCAATGTTAAATTTCTTGAAAATTCTTTTCCATCAGTTGCAAACGGTCCAACTTGGTTATTTGGTTTAGATTCTTTGTCAAACTCTTTTCATTCTAACTTGTTTGAATTTTCAGGTGAGAAGAAAAATTAAGAAGGAGATCTCGGTTCTTTTAGCGATGATTCTGATTCTGATGATATGGATGACTCAAGCCCAGATTATCCATTTTTCTCTTTTGTTAAAGATCCTATATTTCAGTCTGAATCAAATGATCAACATCAACAAGATCAAGAACATCCCTGTAAGGCCCCGTTCCCAGAAACCTCACAGTTGGACATTCACAACACAATTTATAAAACATTTCATAATTTATCAAACATTCCAGCGGAACTTAAATATCAAAAGCCATTCATTAGTTTAAAACCACTGTTGCTAAGCAATACATATTTGTTATTAGTTACAAAAGATCATTAGTTTGCATTACAAAACAACAATGTTATATTCATGAATGGATGTCAGCCTTGTCCTGACGAGTAGCCTCCCCGAGTGCCATCCTCAGCAATATTACCTGCCAACTGAAAATGCATAAAAGTCAGCTTTGCTGAGTGAGTTCTAGTTTTAAACTCATAAAAATATCTTGATAGATTTGTATACAAAATACTTCTTAAAAAAATATATTGTCTTTCTTTCGGATGTTATCACACATCATACATACAAATCATATCCATTTCATCATCACAATTCTCTTTCTTGCTTATTTATAATTATCTTTCACTGTCGATATGGACCAAAGTGCTATACCCCCCATATAATGCGCATAAACCTGGTACTGGGCCTTGAAGTCTATAAATAGACTCCATCCGTGGTGCACATATGCTGACTCCAGTACCGGGGCAGCAACAGTGGTCCCTTCAATCTTAAAGATTGACCCTGTGTACATCCTTTGGGTTAGCTAAACCGTACACAGTTGAGCTAACGACAACATGGTCGTGCACCTCCTGTAAATTTTTACTTGCAAGTCTTTTCATTCTTTATGTTCCACTTTTAGTTAATATTAATCTTTCACTTGATTAATAATAATACTTTATGATCATAGGCAATCCACATAAAGTCACATGTTAATAACATAATAGGCACATAAGGGCAGCCCACAACATGCATAAGATCAGCTACAAGCATCAAGTCAACCATGGTCAAACCCTAATTTTTGATCTTCCAAAATTCCAGAAAATTCCTTAAGTCTTAAAGAAATATGGGTGAACAAAACCAATGTGGGTGAACAAAACTAATGCGGGTGAACAAAAACTAGTGCGGGTGAACAACTGCAAATGCGGATGAACAACTTGCAAATGCGGGTGAACAACTGCAAATGCCGGTGAATAAAAGTAAATGCGGGTGAACACTTAGGTTGAATTTAGGCAAATGCGGGTGAATAACTGCAAATGCGGGTGAACAAAAGTAAATACGGGTGAACACTTAGGTTGAATTTAGGCAAATACGGGTGAACAACTGCAAATGCAGGTGAACAAAAGTAAATGCGGGTGAACACTGCAAATGCGGGTGAATAAAACACTTAGGCAATTATCACAGTGTAAATGCGGATGAACCATCAGAACTGTAAATGAGACTTATGCTATAACTAGTTCTCAAACCTCATTTTCATACATTCTTAATATAGATCTACCATGCTTAACTCTTAGAACAAGCTTACAACTTCATAGAACATAGAAGTTCATACACATACATACACAGTTATCATACATAACGGTTGCAAAACATTTTAAATGCATTTTCAGCCACATAGAAGTTAAAAAAAAAACATAGAATCGGGGTCCTAGAACTCACCTAGTGTAGCAAACAAGCAAAACTCCTCCGAACCTGCTTGTACACGAGTTCAAACACCTAAACAAGCAAAACAACCAACCAAAGCACATACAACACTTAGAAATCGATTTTTAAGGTGGAAACCTCAAAGAACCAAGCCAAACATCAACAAAAAACCCACTTACCTTGAAGATTTCAGTTCTAATTCCTTCTTGGAACCGAGAGAGCTGGTCTACAGCTTTCTTTCTTCTTCTTTTCGGTCGAACAACAGCAACAACAAGATGATATGGGCAGCCATGCCCATATAAAGTGCATTTTGACTTTTTGGTACTATTTACACAAAGCACCCCTCAACTTTGCCTTATTTTTATTTTCTTGAAAATACTTTTCTTTCCTTTTTATTTTGACCGAGGTTTCTGGTGTTACAAGTCTACCCCCCTTAAAGAGGTTTCACCCCCTAAACCTGTAACTCTTCGAATAACTATGGGTAATGCTGTCTCATCTCTTCTTCAGTCTCCCATGTAGACTCAGAACCCTTCCGATGTTTCCACTGCACCCGCACAAGTGGAACCACTTTATTCCTCAACCTCTTCTCCTTTCGATCGACGATTGCCACTGGTTGCTCTACATAGTTAAGTCGTTCATCCACTTCGATATCTTCCAGTGGTACAATTATGTCTTCGTCGGCTAGGCACCTTCTCAGATGAGATACATGGAATGTCAGATGAATTCCATTTAACTCCTCAGGCAATTCTAATCGATAGGCTACCTCCCCTACTCGTGCAACGATTCGGAAAGGCCCTATGTATCTCGGGCTCAGCTTGCCCCTCTTTCGGAATCGGATGATCCCTTTCCAAGGCGAAACCTTTAGCATGACTTTATCACCCATGTTGAACTAGATGGGTCTACGCCTCTTATCAGCATACGACTTTTGCCTATCTTTGGCTGCCTTCATAAAGGCTCTGATCTTTTCCAGCTTCTCAGTCATAGCCTCAATCACTTTGATGCTTCCCAATTCTTTCTGCCCAATGTCTCCCCAACACACGGGCGTTCTACACCTCCTACCGTATAGCATCTCGTATGGCGGCATACAGATACTGGCATGAACTGTTGTTGTACGAGAACTCTGCTAACGGTAAGTGATCATCCTAATTTCCCCCAAAGTCGATAACGCAAGCACGAAGCATACCCTCAAGCGTCTGGATCGTCCTCTCAGAGTGACCGTCTATTTGAGGATGGTAAGCTGTGCTAATATGAAGCCTCGTCCCTATGGCATCATGAAATCTCTTCCAGAACTTCGACGTGAACCGGGTGTCACGATCCAACACGACAGACAACGGCACACCATGACGAGCTACAATCTCTTTGATGAATAGATCCGCCAATCTCTCAGATGAATACGTCTCGCAAATTGGTTGGAAGTGAGCACTCTTTGTTAGACGATCAACTATCACCCATATGGTATCATACCCCCTCGCCGTACGGGGTAGCTTCGTGATGAAGTCCATGGTGATGTGCTCCCACTTCCACATGGGTATATCCAAGGGTTAGATCTTACCGTATTACTTCCAATGTTCTGCCTTCACTTGCAAGCAAGTAAGGAACTTACTCACATACTCCGCCACGTCACATTTCATACCCGACCACCAGTAATCTTTCATCATGTCTTGATACATCTTGGTAGCACCAGGATGAATGGAGTATCGAGTCTTATGAGCTGCGTCCATAATTCGCCCACGTAGATCCCCATATAGAGGAATCCATATCCGTCCAAAGCGGGTTTTAACCCCGTGGGTATTCTCTCCCAGTTCTGCGACTAAACCTCTCATCCTTTCGGAGTTGAGGCGATCTTCTTTTAACGCTTCATCTTGGAATCCTTTGACCTTTGTCATCACATCAGAGGTCGTCACCAATTGATAAGCCTTCACCCAGATTGGCTCGGGTCTCTCATTTCAGCTGAGCGCATCAACCACTACATTGGCTTTAACCGATGGTAATGGATTTCACAATCATAATACTTAATCAGCTCTAACCACCTCTTCTGCCTCATGTTGAGATCTTTCTGCTCAAAGAAATACTTTAGGCTCTTATGGTCCGTGAAGATTGTGCACTTGGTCCCGTATAAATAGTGCCTCCAAATCTTCAACGCAAAGACCACCGCAGCCAATTCTAAATCATAAGTGGGGTAATTAACTTCGTGGGTCTTTGACTGTCGGGACGCGTAAGCTATCACTCGTCCACGTTGCATTAGCACGTAACCCAGTCCCGAATAAGATGCATCTGAATACACCACTAAATCTTCACTTCCTTCGGGCAATGTTAAGACAGGAGCTTGAGTTAATCTTGCCTTTAACTCCTCAAAAGCATCCTCTTATTCCCGACCCCACACGAACTTCACATCCTTGCGGGTCAACTTAGTCAAAGGTTAGGCTATCTTGGAAAAGTCTTGAATGAACCTTCGGTAATAACCCGCCAAACCCAAGAAACTGCAAATCTCGGATGGCATCTTTGGTGAATTCCATTGCATCACTACCTCAACCTTTGCCGGGTCCACCATAATTCCTTCGGTATTCACCACATGACCCAGAAACTGAACCTCGTGTAACCAGAAAGCACACTTAGAGAATTTAGCATATAACTTTTCTCTCCTAAGTGTCTTCAACACTTCACGTATGTGATCGGCATGTTCTTCTTTGCTCTTTGAATAAATCAAGATATAATCAATGAACACAATCATTGATTTATCCAACATTGGTCGGCATACTCGATTCATCAAATCCATAAAGGCAGCTGGTGCATTGGTTAAACCGAAAGACATAACGAGGAACTCGTAATGTCTATAACACGTGCGAAAAGCTGTCTTAGGAATGTTTTGCTCCTTCACCTTCAACTGATGATAACCCGATCGGAGATCTATTCGGGAAAACCAACTGGCACCTTGAAGCTGGTCAAACAGGTCATCAATCCTTGGTAGGGGGTATATGTTCTTCACTGTCAATTTGTTTAATTCATGGTAGTCTATACACATCCTCATACTACCATCCTTTTTCTTTACGAATAATACCGGAGCACCCCAAGGAGAGATACTCGGTCTAATAAACCCCTTGTCCATTAGTTCATGTAGATGATCCATCAATTCTTTCATCTTGGTCGGAGCTAACTGATACGATGCTTTGGTAACGAGCTGCGCACCGGGGATCAGGTCGATCTGAAATTCTATCTCACGGTCCGGTGGCACACCTGGTAGATCTTCTGGAAACACATCCGGGAAATCACGTACCACTGGCACTTCTGATAATTGTGGTATCGACATGTCCACATCTTTCACGTATGCCAAGTAGGCATAACATCCGCGCCTCATACACTTCTCTGCCACTGTCATCGAAATCACTTTCGGAACCGTAGTGATGCGATCACCATAAACTGTCACTGAACTCCCATCGGGTGCAACTAACCGAATCATCTTCTTCTAACACATGATGTTCACCTCATAGGCTACTAACCAATCCATCCCTAGTACTACATCAAATCCTCCAAGGGGCATCACATATAGCTTAGCAGAGAACTTATGGCCTTCTAGTTCCATGTCGCAGCTTTCCATAATATCAGAGATTCTGGTAGACTTACCAATAGCAGTTTCTACGTCAAAAGGTTCATCGATGCTCCTACTACTAACAGGCAATTTAGCATAGAAGGCAGCAGATATGAAACTCCTACTAGCACCAGAATCAAATAATACAGAGGCACAAGTTTGGTTTACTAGGAACACACCTGACACGACGTCGAGGTCTACCCGGGCTTCCTCTCGGGTCATCGTGAAGGCTCTTGCACTTGCCCTCTTCCCTCCTTCTTCCGGCCTCTTCTTCAACCCAGAACTTTGAGCCCTTGGCTTCTTGCAATCCTTGTTCATATGGCCTATTTCACCACAGTTAAAGCACCGTGGGGCTCCACACATCTTTGAAATGTGACTGGGGTTGCCACATTTGTAGCAGACATACATTCCTAAGTGGCATTCCCCGCTATGTTCCTTCCCACACTTATCACACCGCTTCAACCCCGAGCTTGCAGTAACCACTCGGTGATCATCCACCCTCGCCCTCTTACTGTTCGAGGTGAAACCACCACGCCCGAATCTCTTCCCATTCCAACTCCAGTTATTACCACCCGTTTTCTTCACCTCCACCACCTCCACTTTTCTTTCATCATACAGTCTCCCAGCTAAATCCACCGCCGACCTAAAAATGCTCGGTCGGGCAGTGATGAAGTGCCTACGGATGTCAGTAGGCAACCCCTGAATATACCACTTAATCTTCCTTAACACTGGCGTTACCTGATCTGGCACTAGCCTCGCCATTTCATTAAACTTGGTGGTGTATTGCTGGTGGGTCATGGTTCTCGTCTCAAGCTGTAGGAACTCTCTCTCTATCTTGTTGAGTTCTTGATGAGGACAGAATTCCTCAATCACTAACTTTTTCAGTTCACTCCATCTCATCCCCCCGACAGCCCTGTTGCCCTCGGCCTGGACAAGATTGTCCCACCAACATAGTGCCGAGTCAACGAATGAGTGAGTTGTAAATTTCACCTTCTGATCCTCCCTACACTTACTAATATCCAACACTGCCTCCATCTCTCTAACCCGGTCACTATAGATGGTAGGATCATCTGCATGACTTGGTAAACCTCCTCCACCACTGCCTCTTTCACTGAGGCCCTCAAATTGGCACTCTCATCCACTCCCTTCGGGTGATGAGGCTCAGGCTCAGTAGAGCCGTCTCTGCAGTTTTCGTCTTGTTCTTTGGGGCCCGGGGTCTACTAGCGTGACCACCCCGTACTCCACCACTAGAAGCCTTAGATGATCTACCCCCAGCCATCCTCTAACACTATAAGATTCAAACACTCACATGGTCATTCGAGGTAATAGCTCAGTTAATGTTATGTATAGTAAGTCCCTAATTACAGTGGCCAGTAATGATTAACCACTTACTTTACTCTTCGTTCCCCAAGCATTTCCTATCCTGACTACATTAGTATTCAAATCTACTAAAGCACATAAATCAAATAGCATGCGCACATAATACCGGTTATCATAATGAAAAGAAATACCTGATGGCACGTAGCTACTCGGGCTGGCATCCCTCCATTCGGTCCCATTTTTAGTTTAAGTTTAGGTTTTTGAAAATATTTACCCATTTCTCTTAAACTTTGGCTCTGATACCAACTTGTAAGGCCCCGTTCCCGGAAACCTCACAGTTGGACATTCACAGCACAATTTATAAAACATTTCATATTTATCAAACATTGCAGCGGAACTTAAATATCAAAAGCCATTCATTAGTTTAAAACCACTGTTGCTAAGCAATACATATTTGTTAATAGTTACAAAAGATCATTAGTTTGTATTACAAAACAACAATGTTATATTCATGAATAGATGTCAGCCTTGTCCCGACGAGTAGCCTCCCCGAGTGCCATCCTCAGCAATATTACCTACCAACTGAAAATACATAAAAGTCAGCTTTGCTGAGTGAGTTCTAGTTTTAAAATCATAAAAATATCTTGATAGATTTGTATACAAAATACTTCTTAAAAAACATTTCTTATCTTTCTTTCAGATGTGATCACACATCATACATACAAAACATATCCATTTCATCATCACAATTGTCACACCCCAACCTTAACGGCCGAAACGTCGAAATTTGAGGGTTAAGATTGTCCATGCCACACAACGCTATTTCAAAGTGCCAATATTATTAATTTTCCCAGGTTCATTACATACATTGAGAATAAAACATATGATTCAAACAATCATAACTACAAAAGATTCCCTAGCGTCATGTGACAATATAAGCCATTTTATTATTCTAGATCCAATCCTAGATGTGATCAAGTCTTCAAGAGCACTTAAGCGGTAACAAGTCCTGAAACATGTTAAAAATAAAAAGGTCAACATAATGTTGGTGAGTTTTCCATAGTTTCATACATAAATATATATAAAAGATGGCAATTCATGTCGTAGGTTATTGAATAAAGTAACTAGGGATGGATGAATAAATGAAACAATCAAACCTTGACAGATTACAAGATTACAAGATTACAAGATTAAACGATTAGCTAAGTGTACTTGGATTAACCAAGTAGGCTTGTCAGGCCCAAAGATCTATGACATCATCAGGCTAGCAATAGTTAATGATTGTACATATTATAGTCATCACATGGTAATTACAAGAGTTCAACTAACAATGACAAATAAGATGAATTGTCCAAGTGTTTACAAGATTCAAACGAGTTTACAAGTGCATTTATCATAAGGTTACGTTTACAAGTGCATTTATCACAAGGTTAACATGTTTCACCCCAAAGTGTGAAAACATATAAAAGGGGTATGGAAGAACTCACTTAGTATAATAAGGATGTCAAATAAGAAGATCTTGTATATAATACCGAGGATTCGTTAACGTTCAACCTAAATGAACGTCGTGTTAAGTTAATCATGGTGATTATAGTGGTATTTTGATAAACCATTTTGTCCATGATTATAAATTATTAAATAGATGTAGATTATTTTGGTATTTAAAGGATTTAAATAAGAATTTTAGTGATTACCACTATTAATAAAAGTTAAACTTTTATTATTAAACGGTCATTATTTACTATTAAATAAAATAGAAATTTTGTAGATCCAAATTATTAAAAAAAAATTATTACAATATGTGTACATTTAAATATGTACATATATATTTATATATATATATATATATATAAATATATATAAATTTGTAACTATATTTTATAAAAATCTAGAATTTATTAAGTTGAAATTATTTAAAATTGAATGAGATTTATTACAATTTAGAATTAATAATAAATGATATTTTATAACAATTTTTATAATTTTTAAAATACAAGAATAACGATTTATTAATTTACTTTCTAAAAAAAATTAAAAGAAATTGATTTTATTTGATTTCTAAGTAGAAAAGGTTTTTATATAATTATCTTAAGTATTAAAATATTTTTCTGAATTTTAATATGAAAATAACTCTAAAAAAATAAATGTAGGGACTCGGGTTCGAACCCGGGTCCCTCGTCCCATCTCCCCACTCTCAAACCACTAGGCCAAGGACCTGGTTTGTGTCTAAGAACAGAAGGATTAATTTAAAAACATAATCCACCAACTTCCCCCAAATTCATAAAAACCCTAGGTTTGAAATCGAGGAAAACAATCAACCAATCGATGTTGATAGAGAAATTAACGATGGGGCTTTGATTCCCCACGGCTAGTCGAGTGAGTGGTTGTTATAATCACCTTGATTGGTTATGAAATCGATGAATACAAATCCGAGTAAAACCGCGACTGAATTAACTTCAATTCGAGTGGGTAATGCTGATTGTAATCAAATCCATAGTACCAGAAGCTTCTAATGTCGATTAAGATCGAAAGCCCTCTGTCAATTTTAGTGTTAGATGCTCAAAAGTGGGTTTTTGGTTGGGTTACAGGCTCGGTAGTTCGCAGGGAAGTAATTCGATGAGTGTGTTGATTTCAGGTGATTTTAGGGACGTATTTATAAACGTCTTTTAGAATGATTACTCTCATTCAATTGCACCTGATTGAAACTGTTTCAAGTCGATGATACCCATGATTTGAATTTGTTGCGGTTTCGGTCAGAAGAGGTGAAACCGTCAATTAAAGTTCGAATTGAAACTGTTGTGGTGTTCGAAACTGATGTGTGGGTGTAAAGGGAGATTAATTGGGGTTTAATTCGACGAATTTTGATGGTTTGTGGTCACCGGCGACGGCCGGAGTTGGCCGGAGAAGTGACCGACAGGGATGGGTTGGGGTTTTTTTTTTTTAAAGATTTACACTTTTAGTCCTTGCCGTTTATGTTTTTACAATTTAGCCCAAGTTTTAGGTAAATTACAGTTTGGTCCCTGCGGTTATAATTATTACATTTTTAACCCAAAGTTTATTTTAAAAGGTAATTATAGTTTAGACCCTGGAGTTTTATTCTTTTTATTTTAGGCACACTTTTATTAATTTACAAGTTTTAAATTAATTAAAATTATTTGTTTTTATTTATTTCCAAGATTTAGAAGTTATTACATTTATTATTATTATGATTATTTTTTGTTTATTAATGTTTTCATTATTAACTTAATTATTTAATAATAAAACAATTTAAAAAATTTTTAAATACCAACAAAGATTAAAATAAGAGGAAAATTACAAATAAGCCCTCGCATTTGCATTAATAACAAAACAACCCCTTACAAGAGATAACGACGTTTAACAAACGTTAAGTAAAAATACGATTGGTCACAGTCTCCCCAACTTTAAGAAATTTCGTCTCGAAATTAAAGACAAGGTTAAACAAAAGATAAGGGTATTTCTTTTCATGTGATCCTCGCGTTCCCAAGTGATTTTTTTAGGGCACGTTTAGAATTCTAACGAACTATGATTGGTGTTTGGTTACGGGTGAGTTGCTTCACTTTGCGAATTATGGAATTTTTACAGGTTTCTTGACAAGATGCATGCAATTTGAACTCCTCTAGTAGGATGCGAAAGTTATCATTGACAAGCTATTTTCCTTGGACATACAGCCAAAACATGAATACTAATTGTGAAGATTCATGAGCCTTTGTATCGGCATCAAGGTGAATGTAATAACGAGTCTTATAAGTTGCAATCAAGATAGAGATTTAGAGATTTCCAAGGTTAAGAATTCAAAGACGACCAAGAAGTAAAGCACACAAATAGGAATTGTATTTTTAATTATGGTTAAAGGATGAGACAAAGATGTCGTTAGGATCGGATTAACAATTTGAATAATTCAAGATATCATCGATAAAGACAATCACAATTAAGTACAGCTTGCACGCGCTGTTCATCCAACCCATGAACATAGCCGAACATTGGTATAACCAGAAAGGCATGACATAAATTTATAATGACTTTATCTTGATTGTTTTAGGAGTGTTATCATCGTGAAATTATGTTTTGATGATAATCCGAATGAAGATCGATAAGTATGAAATAAAAGGTTCCATAAAGCTAAATCAACCGACAAATTGAAACATGAAGACGTGAGAAAGAGAAAAAAATCAATTTAAATGTTCCAGTCTTGGAACTAAAATTAACCTAAAGTGGTCAGGACCTCTTTTGAGTTTAGGAATCATGCTTTGACTTGATAGGGTGGAACACTATCGCCGATAAATTGGGTAACAGTGTTCACCCTTTAAGTTACTACATGTTTCTTGTCAATTGAAATCTTAAGACCTTTGGTAAACAGAAATCAAAGAATGAGAATGGTCACCAAGGTATGGATATCACTCTTAACTTGGTGGTGTAGTTCTTAAAACATGTCTCTTAACTACCAAAATGATAGCTTGATCCTAACTCATTGTTAAGGATTCATAGGAATAAGATGAGGTAAATTACCATTAAGGTAAGGAAAATCACTCATATCTTAACGGTGAAAATTTTATAGAAACAAAATATAGCAAAATGAAAATCTTCATTAATGTACAGAATTCACTCCTACTTTGATGAGGTCATTTCATTTGAGGAAATACAAATCCATAAGATTTAGATGGGTGAAATTATCATCAAGGTATGGAATTCACTCCTATCTTGATGATTGAATTTTATAGTAATATGAAAAAAAACAATCGAGTATTGAAATTCATCACCAAAGTACGGGATTCACTCCTATTTTGGTGAGGTCATTTCATTCGTGAAATACGAGTCCATGAGAAAAATGAGTGAAATTTTTCCTCAAGATAAGGAAATCACTCCTATCCAAATGATGAAATTTCATAAAAACAAACAATAGAAAAATTTGAAACCATCATCGAGGTACGAAATTCACTCCCATTTTAATGAGGTAATTCCATTGGTAAAATACGATTTCATAAGAACAAGAAGAAGGAAATGGTCATCAAGGTAAGAAATTCACTCCTGTCTTGATGCGATTGTTTCCTTTAGGAGATACGAGTGTCCTTAGTCATAAGTTGACTTGCAAACTTTTACATTTCCTATGGTGCAAAACGGTTAAAAGATTTTATCACACAATGTTATTACAAAGCTCGACTTAGCAAACGAAAAGAAAAGAAAATGTCGGTTAGAAATTTAGAAAAAACTTCAAATTACTTCAATGTAACATTAACAAGAGGAAAATCATGCTTGCCAGGATTAAGGTTACAGTTCGGAATCAGTGGTGATAAGTTTTCAAAGCTTGAACGGTTTAAATCTAGAAAACACAATCAATGATAAAAACGATTCAAAACAACAATGAAATACTCCAAATGTAAACGTTCATTTTGCAAACCAACGAGAATACGTTGACTCCTCAAAGTGTTAGGTCAACCACAAGTTTATTGAAGACACACGTACCTATAAGCAGACACTCACCTCATGGGTTCCCAGGTAAGGTAAACAGATCCATCGGTCGAATCGAATTAATATGGATACCTTGCCTAGACAAAACATCCCGAGATGCAGGTATCCCATTTTTGTAGCATTGCATGAACTCAATTATGGGACACACTTTAAGGAGATTTGAAAACCATAAGTAACAGTTTAAAATGTTGAAAACCCCTCGATTTAGGCACATAACGTATAGTAATGTTTAAACATAGGAATTGAGGAGTAAAACGAGCTCAATAATAACAAGAACATTCTATAAGATCGAAATAAAGAAAATATAAGAATTCGGTAATAAACCAGTTTAAGAAATCAAGAATTTTTGATATTTTATAAATATAACCAGGATGGTTCCAATTGGTACCACATAGCCAATAGGAACATGGACACGTCGAGGTGACTTAATTCCAATTACCTTGAGGAATATGTGTATGTTGACCATAATTTTGCACTCATCCCAAAAATCCCCAGGTAAGCATAACAGGTCTCGCAATGAGATTTATACGAACTGCTTGCCTTAGCCCGAGGGCCTTTTGCCAGGAAATCCAAAATATAGGTGTTTATATGTCACACACTTCCCTAAGGCTATTAGAATTAAAACCTCGGTGAGATTTTCAAGATTAAGATATATCGTCTATGGAATTTTTTTCCACTCGATAAGATGCGTAGTATTCCACACGTAGTCGAGAATGAGATTTAGAAAAGATTAGTCGTGGTAGAACTTAAAGGCATAGGAAGAGGATTAGGGAGTTAGGGTAAACAAGGTCCAAGGCATATTCCTAAGGCACTATTTTCTAAATGTAAACAAATAGCACATAAGGAATTGATCATGTAACATGTAACAACACGAGATAAGCATATAAGCATACTTACAAGATTACAATAATGTCACGTAAAGGGTCCCTAGTTTAACCATAGTCTAGGCCACCATTTCTAATAACCTAAATCCCTATAGTTATGGGCTCTGATACCAATCTGTCACACCCCAACCTTAATGGCGGAAACGTCGAGATGTGAGGGTTAAGATTGTCCATGCCACACAACGCTATTTCAAAGTGCCAATATTATTAATTTTCCCAGGTTCATTACATACATTGAGAATAAAACATAAGATTCAAACAATCATAACTACAAAAGATTCCCTAGCGTCATGTGACAATATAAGCCATTTTATTATTCTATGTCCAATCCTAGATGTGATCAAGTCTTCAAGAGCACTTAAGCGGTAACAAGTCCTGAAACATGTTAAAAATAAAAAGGTCAACATAATGTTGGTGAGTTTTCCATAGTTTTCATACATAAATATATATAAACGATGGCAATTCATGTCGTAGGTTCTTGAATAAAGTAACTAGGGATGGATGAACAAACGTAACAATCTAACCTTGACAAATTACAAGATTACAAGATTAAAAGATTAGCTAAGTGTACTTGGATTAACCAAGTAGGCTTGTCAGGCCCATAGATCTATGACGTCGCCAGGCTAGCAATAGTTAATGATTGTACATATTATAGTCATCACATGGTAATTACAAGAGTTCAACTAACCATGACAAATAAGATGAATTGTCCAAGTGTTTACAAGATTCAAACGAGTTTACAAGTGCATTTATCAAAAGGTTAACATGTTTCACCCCAAAGTGTGAAAACATATAAAAGGGGTATGGAAGAACTCACTTAGTATAATAAGGATGTCAAATAAGAAGGTCTTGTATATAATGCCGAGGATTCGTTAACGTTCAACCTAAATGAACGTCGTATTAAGTTAATCATGGTGATTATAGTGGTATTTTGATAAACCATTTTGTCCATGATTATAAATTAATAAATAGATGTAAATTATTTTGGTATTTAAATGATTTAAATAAGAATTTTAGTGATTACCACTATTAATAAAAGTTAAACTTTTATTATTAAATGGTCATTATTTACTATTAAATTAAATAGAAATTTTGTAGATCCAAATGATTAAAAAAAATTTATTACAATATGTGTACATTTAAATATGTACATATATATTTATATATATATATATATATATATATATATATATATTAAATATATATAAATTTGTAACTATATTTTATAAAAATCAAGAATTTATTAAGTTGAAATTATTTAAAATTGAATGAGATTTATTACAATTTAGAATTAATAATAAATGATATTTTATAACAATTTTTATAATTTTTAAAATACAAGAATAATGATTTATTAATTTACTTTCTAAAAAAAATTAAAAGAAAATGATTTTATTTGATTTCTAAGTAGAAAAGGTTTTTATATAATTATCTTAAGTATTAAAATATTTTTCTGAATTTTAATATGAAAATAACTCTAAAAAAAATAGATGTAGGGACTCGGGTTCGAACCCGGGTCCCTCGTCCCATCTCCCCACGCTCAAACCACTGGGCCAAGGACCTGGTTTGTGTCTAAGAACAGAAGGATTAATTTAAAAACATAATCCACCAACTTCCCCCAAATTCATAAAAACCCTAGGTTGGAAATCGAGGAAAACGATCAACCAATCGAAGTTGATAAAGAAATTAACGATGGGGCTTTGATTCCCCATGGCTAGTCGAGTGAGTGGTTGTTACAATCACCTTGATTGGTTATGAAACCGACGAATACAAATCCGAGTAAAACCGCGACTGAATTAACTTCAATTCGAGTGGGTAATGCTGATTGTAATCAAATCCATAGTACCAGAAGCTTCTAATGTCGATTAAGATCGAAAGCCCTCTGTCAATTTTAGTGTTAGATGATCAAAAGTGGGTTTTTGGTTGGGTTACAAGTTCGATAGTTCACAGGGAAGTAATTCGATGAGTGTGTTGATTTCAGGTGATTTTAGGGACGTATTTAGTTTATAAACGTCTTTTAGAATGATAACCCTCATTCAATTGCGCCTAACTGAAACTATTTCAAGTCGATGATACCCATGATTTGAATTTGTTGCAGTTTCGGTCGGAAGAGGTGAAACCGTCAATTAAAGTTCGAATTGAAACTGTTGTTGTGACATCCGGTAATTTTTCGTTACCAAACTCCGTTAGTTCCGTTAAGTCTTGCATACACGTGTCGGGAGCACACACTAGTTGTCGTTGAACGTTGGTGACTTAATAATAATTAATAATGTGAAACAAATAATCACTATGTTGGTTATTGGTTGTGATTATGCGATGTAAACATTAATTGTGAATTTTATCGCGTAACGTGGAAACGTGTGTGTTTAATCCGTATGTTTTGTATCTAGTGAAGATAATGCATATGATTATTATTATTAAGTTATATGCTTGTTGTTTTAGTTAAAAACCTTTTAAAACTAATTAAAAGCCTAGTTTTTATAAAATACAAGTTACAAGGGCATAAAGGGTAATTAGCACTAATTAATTTAAATAAAAAAAAAATCAAAAGAAAACCCTAATACCCCATTTACGGCCGCGACACCTTCTTCACACACACACAATTCGAATTTGGTCAAGAACACCCACAAAGCTACGGATTTGATCGAGTTCCAAGCAATTCAACAAGTTAACAACATCAAATCTTGTTCCTTTTGCGATTTAAAGGTTAGAATTCGAGTTCTTTGATGGGTTTGGTGTATAGCCGAAAGTTTTAGTCGATTTTGATGATTTGGTGGCCGATTGATGCTTGTTTGTTGTTGTTAATGTGTTTGTTAGGTAGATTACATGTTAATTAACGTCAAGTATGCAATAAAGGTTGGATTTTTACAAGTTCTTATGGGATATATGTTAGGGCCGAAACCCTAATTCAAAAATCTGAAATTGGATGTTGATTGTTGGTTGTTTGTGGATGTTACTATGTTAGTTAGATTGAATACATGTTAGTTAACGTTGATTGTGCAAGAAAGTTAGGATTTTGATGTGTTGTTCATAGGTTACTAAGAATAGTAACTTTATTTTGCATGAAATGTTGAATTGATGATGAATTGGTGTTATGGATATGCTTATGATGATGATTAGATGCTAGATGGTTGATATGAACGTTAGGAAATCAAGAAGATGCGTGGTAGTTCATACATTGCTTAAAATAGTAACTTTTTGATGTTAAATGTGATGAATCATGATGATTTGGTGTTTTGATCATGCTAGATGTTGTTATGAACTTGAATTAGTAAGTGATTGATGGATTCATGAATGTTTTAGGTGTTTGATGGATTTGGGATGAACTTTCCCAAAAGGAAAACTTTAATTGTGAAATCTCTTAAATATGATGATTTGGGTATGTTTGGGACATTAGGACCATGCTAGTGTGTTCATGGATGGTTTCTAAGGTGATTAAGTGTGTTGTTTAGGTTATATGAATGTTGATTTGGTTTGTTACCTGTTTTGGCCTGTTTGTAGAAAAATCATGGTATGAGTCATATAGGTAAGCTAGGACTTTTGTTGATTGATGGTTGATTAAGAATGAACATTTTGGGTGATATGAGCTATGGAAATTGGTATGTTAATGATCATCATACACACGTGCGAATCTAAGGCCCCTACTTAGTAGGATTGGCAGGGTTTAGGGTGTGAAGTCGTGAGTGGCTTCACATAGCATGTGATGCTTGATTTGATCCTTGTATGGTGTATTATTTGTGTTATAGATGTTATGACATGATAATAGTTTGAGATTCGCATGACTTGTATGATATCTGGCGGTATGATGATCTAATTAGTACATGCGGTTAATGAAGTGTTATATGTAATCAGTTTGTATGATAATCATGTGTGATAGGCTGTTATGCTTGTTTGAATGGAAATTCACCTATAATATCACCAACGGGTCAAACGGGTCAACTGGGTCAAATGTTTCGTGTCTTTCTAAAACCTTGAGTTCTTAGGGTTGTAGAGCACTTAGGGTTTCATATTGTTTCTGTGTACACGTACTTATGTACTCATGTGTTCTAGGTGACCTTTGAAGGTTGTCTTTCCCCTCTTTCTTTCAAGTTAAGCTCTAAGTTAATTCTTGCGCGCATCAGGTGAGTTCTTGCCCCACTCTTTTTACATAATCTCTTTTGGGGGAGATAGCATACTGTTGATCACAAACGCTTTCAAATATGAGTGTGTATAATATTAATATAGTGTTGTTTACCATGGAAAGTCCTCATACTTTCGGATTGTTAATATTGACTAGCGGGAAATTTTGGGTAGTACTACTGGGTTTGATGAGCCCCACCTGTGCGACTCGAGGTCAAACGGGTGCAATTTTTTCCTAACATATATTCGTCACGACCTGGTAAGTCGTGACGGGAGGCACAAACTATCACAGTCATCTTCAATCGCGAAATCACTATGTTTAATATTTTCATGTTAATAGACTAGCTATCTATTGCAATACACTACTTATGCTCTGGAAACTGTTGATTGGTTTATATTTTAACGCAAACTCTTGAACTCACCAACCATGTGTTGACTTGGTTAGTATGCTATTCTTAGGTTAAGGTTGCTATTGCCTAGGAGCACGTCACACGGGTCAGCATCATGGTGTTTGTCAGCATGTTATGAAACATTGTTTTGGGTTAAGATTGTTTAAACATCGTGTTTTAGTTTTGCATAATACTTGGGCACGTATGTTTGCGCATTTTCAAATCATGTTTCATTGTTTTGGGTTTACTAGTTTATTTAACGCTTCCGCATGGTTTTAAAGTTTGAACTTTGGTTGGTTTTATTTTAAATGTGGCATATAGTGTCGTTCTGAGTAACTATTGACTATGATCCTGGTTTGTTCACACGCCTCGCGGTAAAACTCCGCTTGTGGATTTTGAGGGTGTGATAGATTGGTATCAAAGCCATTGGTTATAGGGAACTAGGTTGCATACACACACTAGACTATAACCACACAGTTGTTAGTTACTTATCGCTTACTCTCCTTACTATATACTCATTGGCATACGCAACACGTACTTCGCAGCATGACATCGTCGTCCAGATATTTGGGCAAGAGACCTGCACGATCTGAGTCACCTCCTACGTCTCCCGTACCCGATAGGGGATTTAACTGGCCCCGACATCCTTATCATCCTGGCGAGATAGACTGGGATCAACCTTTCATACCTCCTGAGCTCGATCCTCCGCGGGACTGGGATTTCTACCCCACCTACATAAACCGTATGACTTATAGAGAGCGCGTACCACCAGTAGTTCCTACACGACCTAGGACTAGGTCATCGACCGCCTCTGCATTGCCTACTCTTCCTACCTTGAGCATCCCTCTCGAGCAGGCGTTTTTAGCTTTGGTAGCCACTCTAGACACGGAGCGATAGCGGATTAGAGGACTCACTGATGAGAACTCTGCCTTACGATCTGAGATGCGTCAGTTGCGCTACTAGGTAGAGACATTTTAGGAGTGACTCTCGATGGCCATCGGTGGACATCATACCCTGGCAGGAAATGTTGTAGCACTTAGTGGGTGCATGGACGCACAAGATCACCATAACATAGTGATCGATGATAGGTTTGCTGATTTAGAGGCACAGCTAGCAGCACTTCAGGTTGTTGAAACCCCTGCACCTTTGGTGGATCCTGGGAACCCGAGGAAGCCCCCGAAGAAGAACCAGCAGAGATGGATGAGGACAGTGACGGATCTGACGTACTGGACTGATTCCACTTTTAAATGACATAGACTATGTAGTGTTTCATTTCTTTGAAACCTATGTGGGAAGGGTTGTTTCCCACCCAACTGACAAACTTAAATTTTGACATTGATGGAATATTTTGTGACTCAATTGCAATTTATTTATCTTTGGTTATTATTTCTGTTATAAATGTTGTGGTTGTAGTGAATGCATTATTTCTTATTGTTTACTGTACCTTGATGAGATTAATGTGTTGGATGTTACTCATTATTGTAATTGTGAATTGTAAAGTGAAATATGGACGCACGAGGAAGAGGACGTGGGCATGGTCGTGGACGTGGTGCCGGAACCATAAACATGACGCCTGCGGAATTGGCGGCATTAATTAACGAACATGTTCAGGCGGCAGTGGCTGCTGCCCAACCGGGACAACCAGCAGGTAAATGATAACAAGAGGTTAAACTAATTATTCTAGTTAATTGCCTAGGATATCGGACTAATGTTTGGGATTGTCAAAACAGGACCACCACCATGTACCTACAAGTCCTTCATGGACTGTAAACCCCATACCTATAGCGGGACGGAAGGAGCTGTAGGGCTTGTAAGGTGGTTTGAGAAGACAGAGTCTGTCTTCGCAAAATGAAACTGCCTGCCTGCTGATCAGGTGAAGTATGCCACCAGGACATTGGAAGGCGCAGCACTTTCCTGGTGGAATGCCCAAGTGCAAATGCTGGGCCAAGCCATGGCCAATGAACTACCTTGGTATGAGTTTAAGGGGATTATGACCAAAGAATACTGCCGCCGAAATGAAGTGCAGAAACTGGAGATTGAGTTCTGGGAACTCAAAATGCAAGGCTCAGAAATTGAAGCTTACACGACCCGTACTCATGAGTTAGCCACTTTATACCCAGGGATGGTGAATGAAATGCACAAGAGGGTTAAGCATTATATACAGGGATTGGTGCCCAAAATTCAATGTATGGTAACTGCCTCTAACCCCACTACCATACAACAAGCTATCCGAACAGCCCACAGGCTGACTGATCAAGCAGTAGAGCAAGGTCGATTACCTAAGCGGGGTGCGGTGGCACGCGTGCCCGACCATAAATGCAAGTGGGATGGTTCAAGCCACAAGGGATCGTCATCCAGTAGCCAATCTCAACCTCAGCAACAGTAGCAAAGTCAGCAACAACAACGGAAGTTCGATAACAATCGAAGCTTCAAACAGGCGACTCCCTCAAATCAAGGACCCGATGGGTATGGCGGAAGACAGCCAAAGTGCAACCGGTGTAACTACCACCATGTGGGTCGATATGAGAACTTCAAGTGCCAACGTTGTGGGAAGATTGGTCACGCAGCCAAAGAGTGTCGAGGTGAACTGATGAAAAAGCCACAACAATCACAAGAAACTCCGAAAGGTTGTTTTGAGTGCGGAAAAGAAGGCCATTACAAACGCAACTATCCCCAACTTAAGAGGAATGGTAATGGTAACAACAACAATGGAAACAACAGCAACAATAACAATGGCAACAACAATAACAACAACAATGGTAATGGCAACAACAATGGTGGAAACAACAATGGAGCCAAAGGAAGAGCCTTCGTTATTGGCTCAGGTGAGGCTCTAAACGATCCTACAACAGTAACTGGTAAATTTTCGGTTAATGGTCATTTTGCTACTGTATTATTCGATACCGGAGCCGATAGAAGTTTCGTGTCCACTAGGTTCTGTAGTCTTTTTAGTGATATGCCCTCAGCCTTAGAATCTAAATGCACCGTAGAGTTAGCTGACGGTACACAGATTCACGTAACGCATATTCTTAGAGACTGCAAGATAGAGCTTGCTGGTCATACATTCACCATAGATCTCATGCCTGTTACACTAGGAAGTTTCGATGTGGTAGTAGGCATGGATTGGCTTTCCGATAAACAAGCGGAAGTCATATGCCACGAGAAGATCATACGGATTCCCATTGGTGAAAAAGTCTTTACGGTCAGAGGTGATAGGAGTGGTGCGGTGATAGGCATCATCTCGTTCATGAAGGCACAAAAGTTGTTACGAAAGGGTCGACTGGCCATATTGGCGCTCGTCACAGATAAACAGACCGAGGAAAAAAAGATAGAGGATATTCCCGTAGTTCGCGAGTTTCCCGAGGTGTTTCCGGAAGACCTGCCTGGATTACCGCCTCATCGTCAAGTTGAATTCCAGATTGAATTGACTCCAGGAGCCGCTCCAATTGCGTGAGCACCGTACCGGTTAGCTCCGAAAGAACTGCAGGAATTATCCGCCCAACTACAAGAGTTGTTGGATAAAGGGTTTATCCGACCGAGTTCGTCCCCCTGGGGAGCGCCAGTTCTATTTGTGTAGAAGAAGGATGGTACATTTCGAATGTGCATTGACTATAGGGAACTGAACAAGGTTACTATCAAGAATAGATATCCCTTACCTCGTATCGATGATTTGTTTGATCAACTGCAAGGATCAAGCTATTACTCTAAGATTGATTTGAGGTCTGGGTATCATCAGCTGAGAGTTCGAGAAGAGGACAACTGGAAGACTGCTTTCCGTACACGATATGGTCACTATGAATTTTTGGTCATGCCATTTAGGTTGACGAATGCACCAGCAGTATTCATGGACCACATGAATCGCATGTGCAAACCCTATCTTGATCAGTTTGTTATCGTCTTTATTGATGACATACTGATATACTCAAGGACTGAGGAACAACATGGAGAGCACTTATGTTTAATCTTGGAATTACTTAGAAAAGAACAACTGTATGCAAAGTTTTCTAAGTGTGATTTTTGGATACGTGAGGTACAATTCTTGGGTCATATTGTCAACGAGAAGGGAATACATGTTGATCCTGCTAAGATTGAAGCGATAAAGAATTGGTCTGTTCCTAAGACACCAAGCGAGATACGACAATTCCTTGGATTAGCGGGATATTATCGACGATTCATTGAAGCATTCTCTAAGATTGAACAACCTCTCACAGCCTTGACTCATAAGAGAACAACGTACAAATGGGGTGAGAGTCAGGAATCTGCTTTCCAGTTGCTGAAACAGAAACTGTGTAGCGCACAAATATTAGCATTACCGGATGGTAGTGATGACTTCGTAGTCTACTGCGATGCATCTATTCAAGGACTTGGATGCGTCTTGATGCAGCGGGATAAGGTGATAGCTTACGCCTCTAGACAGTTGAAGATTCATGAGAAGAACTATACCACCCATGACTTGGAACTGGGTGCAGTAGTTTTTGCCTTGAAGATCTGGAGACATTACTTGTACGGTACCAAATGCACTATTTACACCGATCACAAGAGTCTTCAGCATATCTTTGAGCAAAAGGAATTGAACATGAGGCAAAGCGCTGGGTAGAATTACTGAATGACTATGACTGTGCTATTAAGTACCACCCAGGGAAAGCAAATGTAGTTGCCGACATGCTGAGTAGGAAAGAAACTGCTAAGCCTCGACATGTGCGAGCTCTGCAACTGACGATTAGTACGTGATTACCTGAACAAATCCGTGATGCTCAAACTGAAGCTCTGAAAGTAGAAAATATGAGTTTAGAAGGGTTACGGGGAATGGAAAAGCAATTAGAAGTAAAAGCGGATGGAATTCGTTATTTCATAGATAGACTTTGGGTACCTCTACACGGAAATCTAAGAGATTTGATCATGAGTGAGGCACACAAGTCTAAGTACTCTATACATCCTGGATCTGACAAGATGTACCATGATTTGAAGGCGCACTATTGGTGGCCTAACATGAAAGCAGATGTAGCTACTTATGAGAGCAAGTGTCTGACCTGCTCAAAGGTGAAAGTGGAGTATCAGAAACCATCTGGTCTACTACAACAACCCGAGATCCCTACGTGGAAGTGGGATCAGATATCAATGGATTTTATTACTAAGTTACCTCGTACTTCTACTGGTTGCGACACAATATGGGTTATCGTGGATAGATTAACAAAGTCTGCTCATTTCCAAGCGATAAAGGAAACAGACAAGATGGAGAAATTAACTCGACTTTATTTGAAGGAGATCGTTTCGAGGCATGGAGTACCGATCTCAATTATTTCTGACCGCGATTCTCGTTTCACATCACACTTCTGGCAGTCGTTGCAGAAAGCTCTAGGTACGCGATTGGATATGAGTACTGCTTATCATCCACAGACTGATGGTCAAAGCAAGCGTACTATACAGACTTTGGAGGACATGCTACGGGCTTGTGTGATTGACTTCGGGAATAACTGGGAAGTTCACCTACCATTGGTGGAATTTTCATACAACAACAGCTATCACACTAGCATAAAGGCGACACCTATTGAAGCTTTGTATGGGATAAAATGTAGATCACCAGTTTGCTGGGCTGAAATTGGTGATAGTCAATTAACAGGTCCTGAGTTAGTACACGAGACAACTAAGAAGATTGTCCAGATAGGAAACCGCATGGCCGCAGCGCGAGACAGGCAGAAAAGCTATGCTGACAAGCGACGGAAACCTATAGAATTTCAAGTTGGTGCAAAGTCTTATTGAAATCTCACCATGGAAAGGCATGATTCGGTTTGGTAAGCGAGGAAAGCTAAATCCGAGATATGTTGGACCATTTGAGATCTTGGAAAGAATAGGTCCAGTGGCTTATCGACTAGCCTTACCTAATTCATTGAGTGGAATCCATGATGTATTCCATGTTTCAAATCTGAAGAAGTGCCTAACGGATGAGACTATGGTTGTACCGCTGGAAGAAGTTCAAGTAGACGAACAGTTAAGCTTCATTGAGGAACCTGTTGAAGTGATGGATCGTGAGGTGAAGACACTTAAGCAAAGCAAGATACCCATTGTCAAAGTTCGATGGAACTCGAGACGTGGACCAGAATTCATGTGGGAACGTGAAGACCAAATGAAGCTTAAGTACCCTCAGCTATTCGAAAGGACGATGCCAGCCGGTGAAGGTACTGATTAAATTTCGGGACGAAATTTCTTTCAACATGGGGATGATGTGACAACTCATCCAAAACTCACTTGATTTTGATTTTCTTGCGCCAATGCAGTAGACCAGTGATGGAACACTCACCATGTAATGCAATTTTCGAGACGAAAATTCTTTCAACATGGGGATAATGTGACATCCGGTAATTTTCTGTTACCAAACTCCGTTAGTTCCGTTAAGTCTTGCATACACATGTCGGGAGCACACACTAGTTGTCGTTGAATGTTGGTGACTTAATAATAATTAATAATGTGAAACAAATAATTACTATGTTGGTTATTGGTTGTGATTATGCGATGTAAACATTAATTGTGAATTTTATCGCGTAACGTGGAAACGTGTGTGTTTAATCCGTATGTTTTGTATCTAGTGAAGATAATGCATATGATTATTATTATTATTAAGTTATATGCTTGTTGTTTTAGTTAAAAACCTTTTTAAAAACTAATTAAAAGGCTAGTTTTTATAAAATACAAGTTACAAGGGCTTAAAGGGTAATTAGCACTAATTAATTTAAATAAAAAAAAATCAAAAGAAAACCCTAATACCCCATTCACGGCCGCGACACCTTCTTCACACACACACAATTCGAATTCGGTAAAGAACACCCACAAAGCTACGGATTTGATCGACTTCCAAGCAATTCAACAAGTTAACAACATCAAATCTTGTTCCTTTTGCGATTTAAAGGTTAGAATTCGAGTTCTTTGTTGGGTTTTGTGTATAGCCGAAAGTTTTAGTCGATTTTGATGATTTGGTGGCTGATTGATGCTTGTTTGTTGTTGTTAATGTGTTTGTTAGGTAGATTACATGTTAATTAACGTCAAGTATGCAATAAAGGTTGGATTTTTACAAGTTCTTATGGGATCTATGTTAGGGCCGAAACCCTAATTCGAAAATCTGAAATTGGATGTTGATTGTTGGTTGTTTATGGATGTTACTATGTTAGTTAGATTGAATACATGTTAGTTAACGTTGATTGTGCAAGAAAGTTAGGATTTTGATGTGTTGTTCATAGGTTACTAAGAATAGTAACTTTATTTTGCATGAAATGTTGAATTGATGATGAATTGGTGTTATGGATATGCTTATGATGATGATTAGATGCTAGATGGTTGATATGAACGTTAGGAAATCAAGAAGATGTGTGGTAGTTCATACATTGCTTAAAATAGTAACTTTTTGATGTTGAATGTGATGAATCATGATGATTTGGTGTTTTGATCATGCTAGATGTTGTTATGAACTTGAATTAGTAAGTGATTGATGAATTCATGAATGTTTTAGGTGTTTGATGGATTTGGGATGAACTTTCCCAAAAGGGAAACTTTAATTGTGAAATCTCTTAAATATGATGATTTGGGTATGTTTGGGACATTAAGAATGAACATTTTGGGTGATATGAGCTATGGAAATTGGTATGTTAATGATCATCATACACACGTGCGAATCTAAGGCCCCTACTTAGTAGGATTGGCAGGGTTTAGGGTGTGAAGTCGTGAGTGGCTTCACATGGCATGTGATGCGTGATTTGATCCTTGTATGGTATATTATTTGTGTTATAGATGTTATGATCATGATAATAGTTTGAGATTCGCATGACTTGTATGATATCTTGCGGTATGATGATCTAATTAGTACATGTGGTTAATGAAGTGTTATATGTAATCAGTTTGTATGATAATCATGTGTGATAGGCTGTTATGCTTGTTTGAATGGAAATTCACCTATAATGTCACCAACGGGTCAAACGGGTCAACTGGGTCAAATATGTCTTGTCTTTCTAAAACCTTGAGTTCTTTGGGTTGTAGAGCACTTAGGGTTTCATATTGTTTCTGTGTACACGTAATTATGTACTCATGTGTTCTAGGTGACCTTTGAAGGTTGTCTTTCCCCTCTTTCTTTCAAGTTAAGCTCTAAGTTAATTCTTGCGCGCATCAGGTGAGTTCTTGCCCCACTCTTTTTACATAATCTCTTTTGGGGGAGATAGCATACTGTTGATCATAAACGCTTTCAAATATGAGTGTGTATAATATTAATATAGTGTTGTTTACCATGGAAAGTCCTCACACTTTCGGATTGTTAATATTGACTAGCGGGAAATTTTGGGTAGTACTACTGGGTTTGATGAGCCCCACCTGTGCGACTCG
Organism: Flaveria sonorensis; assembly: GCA_025506505.1. Lineage (NCBI taxonomy): Eukaryota > Viridiplantae > Streptophyta > Magnoliopsida > Asterales > Asteraceae > Flaveria > Flaveria sonorensis. Next base: position 37,575,472 of record CM046423.1, read on the forward strand.
AGGTCAAACGGGTGCAATTTTGTCCTAACATATATTCGTCACGACCTGGTAAGTCGTGACGGGAGGCACAAACTATCACAGTCAGCTTCAATCGCGAAATCACTATGTTTAATATTTTCATGTTAATAGACTAGCTATCTATTGCAATACACTACTTATGCTCTGGAAACTGTTGATTGGTTTATATTTTAACGCAAACTTTTGAACTCACCAACCATGTGTTGACTTGGTTAGTATGCTATTCTTAGGTTAAGGTTGCTATTGCCTAGGAGCACGTCACACGGGTCAGCATCATGGTGTTTGTCAGCATGTTATGAAACATTGTTTTGGGTTAAGATTGTTTAAACGTCGTGTTTTAGTTTTGCATAATACTTGGGCGCGTATGTTTGCGCATTTTCAAATCATGTTTCATTGTTTTGGGTTTACTAGTTTATTTAACGCTTCCGCATGGTTTTAAAGTTTGAACTTTGGTTGGTTTTATTTTAAATGTGGCATATAGTGTCGTTCTGAGTAACTATTGACTGTAATCCTGGTTTGTTCACACGCCTCGCGGTAAAACTCCGCTCGTGGATTTTGAGTGTGTGACAGTTGTGGTGTTCGAAACTGATGTGTGGGTGTAATGGGAGATTAATTGGGGAATAATTCGACGAATTTTGATGGTTTGTGGTCACCAGCGACAGCCGGAGTTGGCCGGAGAAGTGACCGACAGGGATGGGTTGGGTTTTTTTTTTTTAAAGATTTACACTTTTAGTCCCTGCGGTTTATGTTTTTACAATTTAGCCCAAGTTTTAGATAATTTACAGTTTGGTCCCTGCGGTTATAATTATTACATTTTTAAGCCAAAGTTTATTTTAAAAGGTAATTACAGTTTAGACCCTAGAGTTTTATTCTTTTTATTTTATGCACACTTTTATTAATTTACAAGTTTTAAATTAATTAAAATTATTTGTTTTTATTTATTTCCAAGATTTAGCAGTTATTACGTTTATTATTATTATGATTATTATTTGTTTATTATTGTTTTCATTATTAACTTAATTATTTAATAATAAAACAATTTATAAAAATTTTAAATACCAACAAAGATTAAAATAAGAGGAAAATTACAAATAAGCCCTCGCATTTGCATTAATAACAAAACAACCCCTTACAATAGATAACGACGTTTAACAAATGTTAAGTAAAAATATGAGAGGTCACAACAATTCTCTTTCTTGCTTATTTATTATTATCTTTCACTATCGATATGGACCAAAGTGCTATTCCCCTCATATAATGCGCATAAACCTGGTACTGGGCCTTGAAGTCCATAAATAGACTCCATCCGTGGTGCACATATGCTGACTCCAGTACCGGGGCAGCAACAGTGGTCCCCTCAATCTTAAAGATTGACCCTGTGTACATCCTTTGGGTTAGCTAAACCATACATAGTTAAGCTAACGACAACATGGTCGTGCACCTCCTGTAAATTTTTACTTGCAAGTCTTTTCATTCTTTATGTTCCACTTTTCGTTAATATTAATCTTTCACTTGATTAATAATAATACTTTATGATCATAGGCAATCTACATAAAGTCACATGTTAATATCATAATAGGCACATAAGGGCAGCCCACAACATGCATAAGATAATCAAATACAAGCATCAAGTCAACCATGGTGAAACCCTAATTTTTGATCTTCCAAAATTCCAGCAAGTTCCTTAAGTCTTAAAGAAATGCGGGTAAACAAAACCAATGCGGGTGAACAAAACTAATACGGGTGAACAAAAACTAATACGGGTGAACAACTACAAATATGGTTGAACAACTTGCAAATGCGGGTGAACAACTGCAAATGCAGGTGAACAAAAGTAAATGCGGGTGAACACTTAGGTTGAATTTAGGCAAATGCGGGTGAACAACTGCAAATGCGGATGAAAAAAAGTAAATGCGGGTGAAAACTTAGGTTGAATTTAGGAAAATGCGGGTGAACAACTGCAAATGAGGGTGAACCAAAGTAAATGCGGGTGAACACTGCGAATGCGGGTGAATAAAACACTTAGGCAATTATCACAGTGTAAATGCAGATGAACCATCAGACCTGTAAATGAGACTTATGCTATAACCAGTTCTAAAACCTTATTTTCATACATTCTTAACATCAATCATGCTAAACTCTTAGAACAAGCTTACAACTTCATAAACATATAAGTTCATCCACATACATATACAGTTATCATACATAACGGTTGCAAAACATTTTAAATGCATTTTCAGCCCCAAAGAAGTTTAAAAAAAACATAGAATTGGGGTCCTAGAACTCACCTAGTGTAGCAAACAAGCAAAACTCCTCCGAACCTGCTTGTACAGGAGTTCAAACACCTAAACAAGCAAAACAACCAACCAAAGCACATACAACACTTAGAAATTGGTTTCTAAGGTGGAAAACCTCAAAGAACCGAGCCAACCATCAACAAAAAACCCACTAACCTTGAAGATTTCAGTTCTAATTCCTTCTTGGAACCGAGAGAGCTAGTCTACAGCTTTCTTTCTTCTTCTTTTTGGTCGAACAACCGCAACAACAAGATGATATGGGTGGCCATGCCCATATAAAGTGTAGTTTGACTTTTTGGTACTATTTACACAAAGCACCCCTCAACTTTGCCTTCTTTTTATTTTCTTCAAAATACTTTTCTTTCCTTTTTATTTTGACCGAGGTTTCGGTTGTTACAATCCCGTTTCAGAAAATTCAAATATTTCACAACCTATTGCTAATGATGTCCTGAAATTATTCAACCTGAGTCCGGAACGTCATCAGTTTCTGGTGAAGTATTTGGTACTGATAATCTTGATTATTTTATCAACTCATCGACTCAAGTTCCTCATTTCAATACACATTCTTCGAACTTAGTGCATCAATTTTCCGACTTGAACCAATCTAATCTGAATGTTCATATTCAAGGGAATGAGATTCCAACATCTCGTATTCACAAGAACCATCCAACGTCTCAGATTATCAGTCCATTGAATGTGAGAACGACGAGAAGTCAATCAAAACAAGCAAATCTTTGCTTATACTCGTGTTTTCTTTCTCAAATTGTTCCTTCAAACATCACCGAAGCATTAAAGGACAATAGTTGGATTGAGGCAATGCAAGAAGAATTATTGCAATTCCATAAACAGGAAGTGTAGAAGCTTGTGGATTTACCTAAAGGAGAAAATGCCATAGGCATAAAATGGTTGTTTAGAAGCAAAACAGACGATCGGGGAATTGTTGTTCGCAACAAAGCGAGACTCGTTGCACAAGGTTACACCCAAGAAGAAGGAATACATTATGATGAAGTATTTGCTCCAGTTGCAAGACTTGAATCAATTCGTGTCTTCCTGGCTTATGCATCATTCATGAAATTCAAGGTGTATCAGATGGACGTTAAATGTGCTTTCTTATATGGACCAATCACCGATGATGTGTTTGTCAAGCAACCTCTAGGTTTCGAAGATTCATAATATCCTCATCATGTGTACAAGCTTAGCAAAGCATTGTATGGTCTGCATAAAGCTCCTAGAATATGGTATGAAACGTTATTATAACATTTGATCCAACATGGATACACGCGAGGGAAAATAGATCCTACTTTGTTTATTTAAAAGGATGTTGATGATCTCTTATGTGTTCAAGTGTATGATGATGATATCATATTTGGTTCGACAAGTCCAAAATTGTGCAATAAATTTAAAGAAATAATGAAGTCTTGTTTCTAAATGAGTTCTATGGGAGAAATTAACTTTTTTCTTGGTCTTCAAGTGAAGCAGTCTGCAGATGGAACTTTTATCAATCAAGAAAAATTCGTTGAAAAACTCTTGAAGAAATTTAAACTGCAAGATTGTCAATCCATCAGAACTCCAACTAACGTAAATACCAAGATTGAACCTGATCCGAAAGGAAAATCAGTTGACCAAACTTTATACAGATCTATGATCGGATCTTTGATGTATCTTACTGCATCTAGACCTGATATAATGTATGTTGTTTGTGTCTGTGCCAGGTACCAATCTGACCCGAAGGAATCTCATCTAATCGCTGTTAAATGAATATTTAGGTATCTCAAAGGAAAACCGGCTTTAGGGTTATGGTATCCTTATGAAGGAAACTTCGAGTTACATGGATATACAGATAGTGATTATGGGGGATGTTGCCAAGATCGTAAATCTACGACGGGTGGTTGTCAGTTTTTAGGTCCCAGATTAATCTCATGGCAATGTAAGAAACAAACAAATTTCTCTGTTTCAATCGTAGAAGCTGAGTACATAGCTGCTTCAGCAGGATGTTCTCAAATCCTTTGGTTACAAAACCAACTGCTGGATTACGGGTTCAAATTTCTTAAAACTCATATTTACATTGATAACACTGCTGCTATGTTCATTACAACTAATCCTGTCCAACACTCAAAAACAAAACATATCAAGATTCGATATCATTTTCTCAGAGATAACTCTGAAAAAGGTTTAATCATTTTGATACAAATCACAACTGAAAAATAGTTGGTTGACCTATTTACAAAAGCCTTTTTACCAGGTCGATTTGAATATTTGGTCGAGTCAATTGGACTTATTAATCATGTTTAAAAAAATTGGTTTTGAGTTTAATTCAGTTGTCTGATTCATTAAAAATGATAAGAACCCTCCCTTAGCTTAATCTTGAATATAGAGAAACTGTTAAAGTTAACTGCCTAATTGTATATATTGTGTGTGCATGTTCAATAGAAAATGAAAAAGCAAATAAAAAAATAGAAACTTGCAAAATCAAAATAGAAAAATATAAAACAAAAACACAAAAATAGAGTTTTATTTGTTAGTTAATTGTTTAGGACTGAATCTATCTTTGCAATTTGTGAGAAATGATAGATACATTAGTTCTGATCAGTTGCATACTTCACTCGCTACTAAAGTTTGACGTGAACAAATATAATTCTTCTGATCAAACTAAATCAATCATGCATTCATGTTTGTCTATTTTAGTACTAATGAGTAGTGTTGACTTCTCAAATTGATTGCTTGTTAAGTCATAATCTCACTCCTGGTGGTGATATGATTAACCATTGAGCTCTAATTATTTAAACCATCTATTCACTTCTCTGTTATGAGTCATCATAGACCTGAAGTGACGAGACATCCTTTGTTGTAAGTCATTATAGACTTGGATATTCTCTCTTGATGCAAAAGATGCCAATGTGCACAATCTAAACATGAGATCTGGTTATAAGTATATGTCAGGTTAACAAGTTGAGAAAAGTGATTTCTTGCATATCTTGATGAGAGTTGAACTCTCTAAGTCTAAGTGTGACTTACATAATATCATATCTAATCGTACCTTAATCAATCCAAGAATTGAAAAAGTAAGTGTGCTGAGTATCTTGCCAAAAGCACTCATTTTCTGTCCTTAGATCTCGTGTCTCCTTTGCTGCAGAAATGCTGACCTGGAACACACTTGATCAGGATTTAATCACTGTCTATGACTATTCATCAATTTATTTTATTTTAATGTGCTGATCTTAGCTGATATGATCTCACTGCAGGCATGTGATTTAAATATATATAGTAGATTTTTATTCTGCTTTATTTTTGAAATTTATATGATTTTCTGTGTGCAGGCATGTTAATAATTATTAGTTTTCTCTTCTTGCAAAGTCAATGAAACTTCTAAGTTTTTTAAAACTTAAAAGTTTAGGGGGATTAAAAATGAAAAAGGGAAAATAATTGAATTTCACAAAAGTGAAAAATAAAAATTAAAGAGTTTTGGATGAAAGGATCAAGCTAAAATTTCTAGAATGTGTGTGTTTGATATGATGTAAAAATAAACCTGAAAAGAATTCAAAATCAGTGGAAAAGCTTCTTGCAAACAAAATGAGACTATTTGTTTTGTAAAAATTAAACAGAGACTAAAATGACGAGAAATTGTTTTTGAAAATTTAAAATAAAAATAAAATGGTCAAAAACGAAAAATAAAAGTTTGAATGTCAAAAATGTTAAAATTGAGGGTCATTAATGTAAATTTTGGGTGATAGTCAAAAATTGATTAAGTATTAAAAAATTGAGTGTGAACAGTTCTAATGTGTTTAAACAGTGTTCAAATGAATGGTGTGAAAAATTTCAAGTGTCAAGACTTATGGAAGGTTTCTCATGAGCCTGAATAGTACTCATAAGTCTAAATCAGGAGTATGATGAATTTCAGAAAATTGTACAAGTGTTGGTGTTTCATTCAAGCTCATGCGCCTAAACAGTTGTCATGTGACTGAAAAATGGTTAAGTGTTGGGCGTATCATCTTATGCCCATGCACCTAAATAGTACCAGACTTTCCTTGTGGTTAGACGTTTGAATGTAAAATACAAGTGTTAGGCGTTTCATCAAGTCTCATGCGCCTGAACAGCAGTGCTTATGCGTATGAACAGTGCTCATGCGTCTAAACCTCATGCGCATTCACAATGCTCATGCGTCTGAAAACTTGGTGTGAAATTTAGTATCATGTGCCTTCACAGTGCACATGCGCCTAGAAATTTACACTTATATATATACAAAACTTGTGTTCTCATTCATTTATTCACTCAAATCCTCTGATATTACACCCGATACTCTCAAACCCTCGACTCATCAATTCATCATTATCGATTGATTTTGGTTAATACTTGTGATCGATAGGTATTATCATTGAATCTAAACATAATTTTGTGATTAACATCGTCTGATTTCAGTTTTAAACTTCAAATTTAACTGGGCATTTGAAGTCTGTTCAGGCGTTCGAACCCTAATTGTTATAAAAATTTGAAATTTGTGATGAGAATCAGTTTTAATAACAAAAATTGAACATTAAACGACTGTTGTAACATGATTTCGAACATGTTGTGATAGTCGAATTCAAGTTTCATCAAATTGTGTTCATGATGATTGTGTGTTCATCAGAAGGTTCATATGAACTGCATATGAACAGTCAGTTCCTTATTTTTTATTAAAGATTTTTAAGTTGATCATAAAACTCATTCATTAATCTGTTTTTGAGAAAATTTTAATGAGTCTAGTGTGCTTTAAATCTTTTGAACTTAAACTTGAAAGTGTTCTGCTCTTGACAGAGTATGTTAAACACTTAGAAATTTTTTAAGTATGAAAGTTAGGTTTAAAGATTTAAAACATGCTAATTCAATTAAAATTTAATAAATATTCAAGTTACATGATGCATTACTTGATTATTATGAATTGTGTAAATCAAACTTGTAACCAATATACTCTTGTTAATGTAATGAGATATATATAAACACTTAAAAAAAATTTAAGTGTTTTGGTTCAAAATTGATAAATCACAATTTGTTTTTTAAGTTTTTCAAATTCAAATGTGACTAACTTTCTTTGTTTTATGCATACAGATGGCTGAGCTTATGTTTGAACCAAAGCATAATGTAGCTGATTTTTTTAACGAAGATGTTCGAGAAGCTACTGGATACGAAGAGATGATCAGATTCTTATTGAGGACTAAGTATGTATATGCTATGTGTTCACAACCAGTCATATATGCTCGGTTAATCAAAAGATTTTGGAATTCTGCTGTGATTGAAAGAGATGAAGAAGGAAGGAAAGTGGTTAGAGGATTTGTTACCAATGATCGTATGGTTGAAGTGTCTGAGCAATCAATTAGGGAAGCTCTCAGACTGGGTAACAATGATGTGCAAGATCTGGCTGAACTCTCATTTAATGAGTGTAGAGAAACATTTATAGCCATGGGTCATCCTGACCATTTCCCAAAGAAACTGTTTTTTAGAGCAAGAGTTTACAACCATTGGAAACTTCTTTGCTATGTATTTTAGCATGGAATGTCTAAAAGAAGTGTCGAATGGAATTCATTCCCAATAGACATTGCATCTCCAATAGTTGCCATAGCCACTAATAGAAGATTCAATATGGCTAAATGGATCATGAATCGTTTCATTTTTAATTTGGAGAAGGGAATTAGAAATAAATACTTGATGGATCCAATATTTCTTCAAATGATTATTAATGAAGAACATCCAGATTTCCATGCTTATGGAGTGGGTGGAGAAATATTGCTTTTGGAGCATATGACTGAAACTACTTACAAGAGACTTGCTATTATTACTAGTGCTCAAAATGTTCCTATGTTTGAGTATATGAGACCAGTTGCAAGAGATGATGTGAATATACATGAAGATCATTTTCATCTAATTAAGGACAAACCAGTTGATCCAAATGACTTAATTGAAGAAGTTCCTCAAGAACCATCTGAAGCTGATGAAGAAAATGAAGATGATGATGAAACAGATGATGAAGAAAGTTCATCTTCAGGTAGTGATGATAATGATTATATTGATGGTAATGATGAAGTTGGTAAAGTTAATGAAGGTATTAATGACGATGATGATGATGATAATGAAGATAATGTTGATGAGTTATTATATATGAATGAAGAAGATGTTGTAGCTAATGTACAACAAGAATTTGAGTATGATGTTCAAAATGTTGAAGCCTTTGAATCTGTATTACCAGATGAAGTGGAAAGGTTGAGTCAACATGATACAGTTCTGACTGAAGAAGTGAATTCCCAGCAGATAATTGATGAATTGAAAGAAGAGAACTCTAATCAGCTTAAGCTAATTGAGAAGCTGAGAGATGAGAATGAAAAATTAAAAGATGAATTGTTAAAGAAAGATTTGAAAATTGCTGAACTTGAAGAAGATAAAGAATCAAATTTAAAGAACTTTGAAGTGATACTCAAAGATTATGACTTGATTGAAGAAAAATTCAAGAAGTTAAAAGAAGATAATAAGAAATTGAAAGAAGAATTTGAAGGCATGAAAGATAGTTTGAGATCCCAATCACCTGAATTAGTTATTATATATGAAGTTCAACCAATTGATGTTGAAAGAATAGCTGAGGCGAATAAAGGGAGGAGAAAGATAGATGATATAGATGTGTCTGATATAGATGTGTCAGTTTTTGCTGAATCATCATCTAATCCTATGTCTAAAATACAAAAGATAGTATCTGAGCCTTTGATTCATGAAAGTGAAGAAGCTAAAGCTCAAGAGAGAATTGGTGCTCTAGATGATTTAGAACCAAAATTCTCAGATGCATGGTATGATGAAGTGTTAGAAGCAGAAGATATTGATGAAGCTGCTTATTCTCCTATTGAGGCTGTTACTGAAGATATTCCTATTGATGTTGATGACAAGTATAATTATCTGGTTAAGAAGAAGTACAACAGAGTATTTTTAGATGGTCTCACTGTGTCTCAAATCAATGACGAATATGAGAAATGCGTATGAATCTATAGCTCTAGTGGATCCCGATGAAATTATTATTGAACACGGAGAATGGAATCCAATGAACGAAAGTATTAATATTGAAGAGATTTCATCATCGGAATTACATCATCCTGATCCAGAGAATATGTCAACTGTTGAGCTGAGATTATGGTTGCAATCAAGAAATTATCCTCGAAAGAAATTAAACCGGTTGCAAGCTGAATCATTGAGGAAATTGGTGAGAAGCTTTCAAGAAATGGAAAAACAACAAAATAAGATGATTGTGCTTGATATGGATAATCCTCAATATTTGGAGATTACCAAAAGAACAAGAATTTTAAAGCCTCAAAAAATTAAACACATGGAATTGGTAAGAAGTAATCATGAAAAGAAAAAGGAGTTCATGAAAATGTTTCCAGAAACTGAGAAACAAGCTTATCAAGTGTCTATTGATCAAAAACAGTTATGGAATAAAGCGAGAACAGCTAGTGATATAGTGGGAATGTATTACAAAAAAGCCAATCAATTTCTGAATTGATCAATGCAATGAATGTGCCAGATACTACAAAGAATGTAAAGATCGTTGCATGGAAGTACGATGAGGTTTTTGATGCATTATTTATTAAACTTGTAAATGCTATCTGTGATGTTTATCATTTTTACACGAGCATCATAGAGCTTCCAATGCAAGATTTGAAGGAATTAAACAAGTTGCCATTGATTAAACCTTCAAAAGCAATGCGAGGTGAAAATTTTGTTAAACTTTTAAATCAAGGTATTTCTCGTATGAGCTCTTATCTGAAGACAAGATATGATCAAGATGATAAAGAGTATTTTAAGTCTTTGAAGAGTAAAAGAAAGAGTGTAGATAATCCTGAAGAAGAAGAAAAATTTTTGGATGCTTACAGTGACCAATTTTTTGAAAAGGTTACAAATCCAGGATTAAAGGTGATTGATGGAACTCAAATGACAAAACCAATTTTAAGATGGTTTTATAATGCTGACTCATTCGAATTGAAGTTAGTTCGAAACATAGATGACTGGGATCAAGACATGATTTCGTTATTTGGAGTGTTTGAATTGAAACTTCTACATCCGAGCTATATCTCATTTTTGTCCATACAAAAGTTTGAACGAGTTGTATTAGATGTTGTAGAGAATGATCGAAAGTATTTTATGACAATTATTAAAGTGATGGATGTTGCGATGGAAAGAATTGCATTACGTAAAGCTCTAGCGTATGCAAATATTATGAAGAAAGATATAAAGTCAATTGAGTTTATGTGAATTTCGAGTAAGGGTGTGTTAGAAATGCATTCACATGATCATTCTAAACCTTTGGAGTTCTATGCAAATGTTGATATTGTAGGTTTATCAAAAGAGACTTTGGAGAAAATGGACAAAATAGAGATTAAAACTAATGAGTCAAAGCCAGAGCAAGCAAGTTTAAATCAGCAATCAAGAAAGCATTAAAGGAACTCGAGCTGTACAAAGACATGCCGATGTTTAAAATCAAAGAAGAACCTGAAGATTTTTTTGAAGACTAAAGATAATGTGAATCTTAGGGGGAGTATTGTTGAAGCTCTTGGAAGATTAACATTTTGTCTGTATGTTTTTTTGTCATAGCATAGGGACTTATTTTGTAAATATATGTTCCTTTGTTTCTTGGTAGTATAAATAGGATATTTTATGTAATGTGAAGGGTAGACTTAAGACTAGAGATTACAGACGTAGATGAACGAAGTCTAAACCCTTACAGATTGTATCCTGTGCATTTGCTATCAATGAAATTTATGAATTTTTTGATGTAATTGCATGTGTGTGATTACTTTATGTTTGAATTGATCATTGCGTTACGATATCATCACAGATTCGATCCTTTTGAACCGATCAAAATTCATGTTAAAAACTATTCAACACATGTCACTGGAAAAGAGTGTTTAACAATAAAGTCTGGTTTTGTAATACCCAATGAAAGGGTGTTATTGAGAACTCCAAGAGACAAAGATACATATTTTTTGGACTTGAGTAGTTCACATTCTCTAGTAACACCATCAAGCTTGTTATCCAAAGCCTCAAAGAGTAATTCATAGTTATGACATCGTCATCTCGAACATGTCAATATCAAGAACATCAACAGAGTAGTCAGAGGAAATCATGTTCTTGGTTTACCCATGAAAGAATTTAAACTTGTCAAACATTGTATGTCTTGTTCCAAGAGTAAACAACATAAACTTCCTCATAAAATAACTACACATAACTCTGTTGACTCAATCCTATAATTGTTGCATATGGAATAGCAAGATAATTCAGTACCGCAGGAACTCCAAAACAAAATGGAGTTGCTGAAAGAAGAAACAGAACTTTGATTAAAGCTGCTAGAACAATGCTATCTGCTGCTAAACTTCCCTAATTGTTTTGGGCAGAAGCTATCAATACCGCACGTTATGTTCAGAATCATGTCTTAATTAATAAGAAACAAAAAATGATTTCTTATGAAATATTTTTTAAACATAAATCCAAAGTTAAATATTTTAAAGCATTCAGTTGTTGTTTTACTCTATTACAAACTTCTAATTTAAAATCATAATTTGATGAAAAGGCGGATGATTGTTATTTTGTTCTTTATTCAGCTAACAAAGTAGCATATCGGGTTTAAAATAAAAAAAACAAAACAGATTGTTGAGTCATTTAATATTGATTGGCATGAATCTAATAACACCGATGTTGGATCAGCTCCTTCTTAGGTATATGACTATGCATCTTATTTAACAACTTTAACTGATCTTCTTTTATCTCTGCATATGTCAACTCGTTAAATTCAACATTATTTGACATATTCGTTAATGAAGATGTTTCTATTTCTTCTCATAATCATGGAATTACTTCAGAAATTAATTCTTCTTCACATGTTTTAGTACTTTGGAATTCTACTCTAGCTCACGATCAGGGTCATGTACCTGATCATGTATTATCAGAAGTATCAGATACAACTACAATTGATTAGTAATTAGTCATTGAACATGTCCCTCAGTCCTCTAAACCATCTAGATCTTTTACATAGGATTTTCCGATTGAGACCATCCAAGTCACATTTAACAGTTCATCTACTAAGTCCCTTTCATCAGAAACTCCCAAGTTTGATTTTCAAGAGGAAGAAGCAATTATTTATCAACCAGAAGGAGGTGTTATTGGTAATGAGCCTTTTGGTCATATTTCTAACTTGGAAGAAGTTATTTCTAAAGATGTTATTCCATAATTGAGAAATCATCAAAACCATCAAACTGTTGCAATTATTGGTCCATTATCTGAAGGTGTACTTACTAGAAGTTAGTTAGGAGCCATCAATACATGCCTTTATACATGTTTAATTTCTTAGATCATTCCTAAGAATATGGAAATGGCACTTCAATTATCCGTATTCTTGAAATTCTAATTTTAAACTGTATGCTTATACTTATAGTGATTATGGTGGTTGTAGTTTGGATAGGAGGTCAACTACAGGTGGTTGTTAATTTTTTGGAAACAATTGATTTCCTGGCAATGCAAGTAGAAGAATATTGTTTCCACATCCACTACAGAAACTAAATATGTAGCTGCCTTAAGCTGTTGTTCTCAAATTCTTTAGATTTAACAACAAATTCGTGATTACGATCTTAATATTTATGACACCATGCAGGACCCTTAAAAAGGGACTTTGCACTTAGTTAACACACTTAGGAGGATCTTTAGGATCACTTAACAATTCAAATGGGGAACTTAGAACTTTAAATAGATGATACAATGCACAACACAAGTAAAGTAAGAGCGAGAACACAAGAAATAATTTTCAAGGAAGTAGTATATAGCTTCTTAGGTTCTATCACAGGTGTTTGCACTTATATTTGAAATACAAGAACCTTTGATTCTTTATACTAAACCTACAACCGTCAATATGCAAAAAGACAGTTGGATTTGACTAATCTAGACAACAAGATCAGCCTAAAGTCAAAAGGCAGATTGCCTTTTGACTAGTGACTATGACAGGCCATAGCTCACTGACTTTCCTATTACAAAAAGCCAAAAAAGAAACAAATATAGAAACTTGCAGATAAAGACCTTATCTACATTATTTTAAAGCATGGAAGTTCACCAACTTATAATAGTTGGTGAACCACCAGAGCATGCAGCGGACAATAGGTTGCTTTATGAAAAAGTTGACAGAAAAAGTGTCTTTTCTCTCTCTTCTTAAGTAATCAGTCTTATCTATATTCAGCTTCGGAAGACTTTGTCTTGAGAGCTTCGGAAGACTTCATCTTTAACCTTCAGAAGAGTTGAGTCTTTGGCTTCGGAAGACTTGACACTTAGTGTAAAGTTTCCTCAGTAGTTTCTTCTGAACATTGGCTTCGGAAGATTTTACACTTAGTATTTTACTTGAGTGTGTAAAACTTCCTAAGCTAGTTCTTCTTTGTTCCTTAGAGCATGTTAGAAGACTTAGTTGTTTTGGTATCCTTTGGTTGCATCAGCCTCATAACCTCAGAGGTTCCTACAAACTCCCCCTAGGCTGATGCTACCAAAACAGAGAGGTCTTCAGACTGGGATAGTCTACATGAGAATCTTCGGAATTCCTTTCTTCATTAGCAGATCAGGATTCTTCAGACCCATGAAGTACCTTCTTATGTCATAAAGATCATGCAAAGGGAGTTCAAGCATGTCACTAGTGAAGTAGACATGTTGTTCTCCCTGATCTCTAGTGACATACCATCTATCAGGATCTTCAGCAAATGTCCATGATAGAATTGGTCTTCTAATAGAGAGAGGCTCTACTATGATAGGAATTAGTTGAGAGCCCTCTTCATGCACTTCCTCAGGATGTTCTGACTCATCCTGAGTTTGGGAGGTGGATGCCTTTCTTCTTTTCTTCTTCTTAGAGGATCTTCTTTTGGCCATCCTCTTTTTCCTCCCAGATGATTTTAACTGAGAGGGTTGGTCTTTAGTACCAGGTTCTTTAGTGGATTCCCTCTCAGTTAGGATCTCCTCTCTCCCAGGTTTAGAAGGAGAGAGAGGAGAACCCTGTTATGGATCAGAAGATGAAGTTGGCTGTTATGTAGCTTCAGGTGCAGGTTGTGTTGTCTCTATAGGTTTAACCTTTACATCAACGTCAGGTTGAGCTTGTTCTGATGGTGAGTGGAGATCCACAAGCTCTCCCCTTTTAATCTTCTGCTTGATCACCCTTATGTGCTCATCCATTGTGGATAGAGACATAGGACCAAGCCTCCTTCCGGAGAACCCATACAGCTTTAAGAAGCTCATCATCTTCTGCCTATCTGCATACTTTTTCTGACTTTTCTTGATGATGGCTCTTGACTTGGCAGCTTCTTCCCTTTCCTTTATTCTAGCAGCTTACCTATTTCTTTTGGCTTGCTCTTCCAGCTGCTTGTTGTATTCAAACAGTATGTAATCATATGGCAAGGGAAGAAGTGCATGTGCCTGGTAGAGTCCTATGGCTCTCAGGTAGTTGATCACTTTGTCTTTTCTTCTTCATTAACTACCTGAGGTTGATCAGCAGCCACAGCCTCTGACTCAGGGATTTCTTGAACTGGGGAAAGGACAGGAATATTCTTGTATATTCTTTTTCTTCTCGTTTCCTCTTTATGCTTGAGGATCAAGGCTGCATCCTTAGCTTCCTTCCTCTCCTTTGACAACTCAGTGTCAGCCAGTTCATTTAATTCCTCTAAGGGGAGAGAGATGAGTTCATCTAAGTTGTAGTTCCTGGTCCCAGATAATTAAGTCTGGCTGCCCTTAACTCATCTTCTTGAGTGTTTGGAACATGGGCAGTCAGAATTGTAGTTTGCATGAATCCTAGGGAACCACTTGAACTCTCTCCCCTTAGCTTCCTCTTCCTCTATCTTTTCTCTTCTTCAATCTCCTCAGCAGTTAGTTTTCTTTTGCCTTTGTCAAGTACTAATCTTGATGACTCAGGCAGAGAAGAGCTTTGGCCTTCATTGCTGGATTCAGCAGTCAAGCTTTGGCCAGAGAGAGGTTATGATGCACCATCACCAGCTGGTGCCTCACTGAGAGTATGGGGTGTTGGAGGAGATATTGTCTTAAGGTTCATAGTCTCAGCCTCTGGGCCTTCAGTCAAGGCTTTCCCTTTGAAGCTAATCTTATGGTCCACCTCAACATCCAGTTGACCAAATGCTTCAACTGCTAGCCTGTCTGTATAGTTCTGATCTCCTTTTGAATTCTTCCGGCACCCAATCTTGAATTCTACTGGCTAGTCTGGCAGCTTGTCTGTTGTTGCTTGGGTTGACAAGTGCCAGATCTACCAAATTTATACCCTCATAGAAACTTAGGCTTGAAATGTTTAAAATTTCTTGTTTACCCTAAACTTTAGAGAGTAGAAGAGCTTTTCTTTCACTATCTTACCCCCAACCCCAGATTGGGTTCTCAGAAGGGGCACACATTGCTCTTGGTATTCCCTTCTCAAAAAGTTGTTGTATTAACAAATGTAGATCACTATCTAGAGGAGGTTGCTAAGTATGGACAACTGCAAGAGAGGATGGTGAGTCCTCTATGTCCATACTTTGAGAGGAACTCCCAGGTTTTGTGATTGTTAGGATTTTCTCCCCCTGTTTGGTAGCATCACCCTCTTGCATAGGTGAGCTGGGAGATTGATCCATGACATCCACAGGTTCTTATGGACCTGGATGAGTTGATCTCATTGGTCTTTTAGCTAGTTTACCCTTAAGATCGGTGATCTCAAGTTGCTGGTCATTGACCCTTTTTTGCAAGATAGTCACCTAAGATTCCAGGTGAGCTATCTTGGACACAAAGTAGGTGCACATGTTTGAGAGTTTGTGCACCTTTTGTTGCAGACTCCCCTCATCTTTAGATGAAGAATCATAGGGGAATAAGAGGATTGGATGACAGGATCAGTGATCTAAGTTTGATCAATTAGAGTTGAATTGCAGCAGAATTAGAACAAGAATTAGACAAATATAGCAAGAACACAATAGATATTCAATGGAACAGTACACGGTTATAGAGAAAGAGGGTTTTCTGCAAAAGGGATAATATCATTCATGCACAAATGCTTCGGTATATCCACCGCTAAGCTTCACAGGTTACAATTAGGTCAACATTCCTTATATAAAGGAATGTGACGTCTGCTGATGTCACTTGATAGTCACATCTAACAGAATTATTACAAAAAACTGAAAGTAAGCAAACTACTAAGAATGTTCACAACAACTGAGAACATCTCAGAGTATGCTAAGTACAAGATGAAACTAAAACTACTAAAACTACAAGTACTGATTACAAGAAACATAAAACTACTGATTACAAAAGAACTGAAAGGAAAATATAACTACTGAAAGGAAACCATCACAACTACTGAAGAGGTCTTCTTCAGCTGTTGTGACAACATCTGAAACTTGGTTTTCAGTCTTTGTCTTCAGCTTTTGTCTTCAGACTTTGTCTTCAGTTCTTTAGCTTCAGACTTTGTCTTCAGCTTTATCACTTCAGACTTTGTCTTCAGCTCTTCCACTTCAGACTTTGTCTTCAGACCATGTTATCAGTTGATGTCTTCAGCTGTTGCAGACTACTTCAGTTGTTGTAATGTCTGTGGGACTTAAAGGTTTTTTTGATCAGGCTCATTGGTTCTTTTGGTCCAACAAACTCCCCCTAAACCAATGCAGCCAAAACCTTTAAGCTTATTGAGGTCCCACTTATTCTTGGCAGAAATACTCTCTTGATCAGCTTCAGAGATATCAGATAAGCACAGGCCAGGGAAAGGTTTCAGTAGATGTGAATGTCAAAGGATGGAAGGGAACTCTGTCTTGGGGAACTGGACACAGAGCTGTTATCCCAACCATGAAACCTACTTCCCATTGATGAGTCTATAAGACTCTCTGACGTAGGCCTCAAGGAGAACAACTTGTTCCTCCTTAGTGAGTTCTTCTGCTTCTCCTTCGAAGAAGAACTCTGGGCCATAGTACTCTGATAGGTACTTTACTGTCTTTCCATTTTTCAACTCAACAGTTGTTATCTCTCTGTAAGCAAATTCATCTGGGTGAGTCCCTTCTAATAACAACTGGAGTTCATTTTTCTTGATCTCTTCAAGCCTCTTGTATAACAACCCCTTCTTGACCATTTTGTTCTCCATTAGAGTTTGAGGGGTCATCTTTGACTTGTAGGCTCTCTTGAAGTCTTCAAGTATCTCCCAGGGTGAGACTACAATGGCCAACATAATAACAGCATCTATGGTCTTTCTCACTTGGCCATTGTATCTACTTGGTATGGATTTCTTATGAATTCTAGAACTAACCCTGGGGTCTGGCCAAATCCTTACTCTCTCCTTTTGATATTGAAAGGTATGCCTGAGAGCATACAGCCTTTGAGCGTGTTTCTTCATGGCTTGTATAGATGATGACTGAGGAAACTCTTTGTCAACCATCTTCAAAAGTTGCTCATCGTGCTGTTTCTGCTGTTCTTCTTCTTCAATCTTAACTTTCACCATTTGCCTCTGAAAGTCTGGTGTGATCATTTGTTGACTTCTGGGCTCAGGTATTTTTAGAACAGCAGAGATTGGCAGACTGTCTTCTTCATCATCTTCTTCTTCTTCTTCTTCCATCCTCAACACCCTTCTCCTCCTTCTGGGTGCATCATTGGATGTGGTTTGAGGTGGTTTTTGGGGTAAGGGAGTTGGTTTTGAGGGTTGAGTTGGTTTAAGTTTAGGTTTAGGGATTGGTTTGGAGAGTTGTGGGGTTGGTTGTTTTTGAGTGGGAGTTTGGGAAGGCTGATCTAGCATTTTTGTGGTAAGTTTGGCTTTGGAAAGCTTGGCCATATCAGTTCTCTTCCCAGCACCTGCTTCATCTAAGGCTTCGATAATCAACCCCTTATTGAATGCTTCAGAAGCACAGATTCTGGTGGTTATTGCCAGAATACTGTCTCTGGTCCATGATTTAATCTCAATTAATGATCTTCCCAAGTATTTTGCAATAAACCTGATCATTATCTCCAACCTCTCCCTTTCCATCACACTGTAACTGGCCCATCTCTCTTGTATCTCTTTAATCTCCAGCCTTCTGATCTCAGTGTCTAATGTAGCTGTATCAAAGCCCTGTCTGAAGAGTTGGTCTATTATTCTGTCCATTGATCTGCTGTGAGCTTCATCAGCTTCTTTAACCAGATCTTCCAATGATTTCTCTTCATCAGGCTTTTGAGTTTCAGCACTTTTCTTTCTCTTGTATGTGATCAGCTGTTTTTCCTTTTCTAACTCCTTTTCTTTCTCTTGTTGTTTCTCATCTTCCACTCTCTTTCTCTTTCTTTCTTTCACTGCCTTAGACTCCCCCTTTTTGGGTGCATTGGGTTCAGGGGTTTGAATGGCAGAAAGCTTCTTTTGCACAGCATCATCAACAAGTGTTTGTAGATTTGAGGAGATCCTCTCATCAATGGCTTTATGCACAATCTCATTGATGATGGGAGTGATGAGAGGTAAGGAATGTTGAAAGGTAGCAACCATCTGCTCAGAGGGGTTCTGTCCCTGAGAGGTGGTGCCAAAAGCAGTGGCTGGTGGCTCAGTTGAGTGTAGTGGCTGAGTGTTTGGTGAACCTTCAGATGAAGGTGCCATCTGTGGGTTTATTGGGGCAGATGGACTTTGATCCTGAGACATTTTGGCAAGCAGTTCTTTGAGTCTGCTCACCTCAGCCTCAAGGATTGTGTTATGGGCTAAGACATCGAAGAAAAAGCCCAGGTCATCATCAGTCTTTGCTGAATCACCTGACCTCCTGATTGAATCAGGATGTACATGCCCTGAGTGTAGATCAGTTGTAGCATGTGCCCCTTGTTCTTGGTTCTGGGGACTTCCTGCCTCAGGACTGAGTCCTTCATCGGCAGTTGCCTCTGGTGAGGTCTTAGAGATGTTACCAACTGCATCCTGTTCATTTGCTGAATCAGTAGAAGTGGCAGCCTCACCAGATGTTCTAACCTCCTCCTCTACACGGGGAGATTGAACATTATAACCCCTGTGCTGTGGGTTATCAGCAGCATTTTGGTCCTCTTCCTCAGCTGTTGAGGTTCTCCCCATTGTAATTGGTTTCTGGGGAGGAGGAGAGGAATGCAGCTGACTCAGCACTTGTGCAACTATAATGGTTGGGCTTTGAGGGGCGGTTGCATTTGGAGATAGGTTTGAAGCAGATTGCACCCGGGGTGACTGGTGCTCTTCAATGGTAACCTTCTCAATTGAGATAGGTTCCAGCATTGTGGTATCCCCAATTATGGTTGCATCAGGATCCTGTTGAGAGGATGCCTGAGCGGCTAGGGCTGGTGGAGTCTTTGACACTACTGGGGGGTTAGAACCAGTAAGTGTTTCCTGTATTGGTGGTACAGGGGCATCCTCAGGGGACTCATCTCCCTGAGTAGCCTTTTTGGGCTTTTTGGTGTTGGGTTTGGTGGGGACTTTGGATCTGGAAGTGGAGGCTGTGGGTTCCCGCTGCTTGGGTTTTAGCAGCCGGGCAGCCCCTTTCAGTGTAGGGTCAGAGTTGTGCCTGGAGTATACTTCAGGCAATACAGCCGGAGCAGGGACTCCAAGGCCAACAAGGCCGTCTGATTTTAGCTGATTTAAAATTATGGCCATGAGAAACCTGGGATATAATATCCATCTGTTTGCCACAGGTTTCAAAGCCAGATCCTTTAGTTCCATGAAAACTATCTCAGAAAAATTTAGATTTTGTCGTTCAAAGATAGAGTATAATACCTGTTGCCATCGGGAGGACATCTGATCCCATGAGGAGGTTTTTGATGCAAGGCAGACATTCACCATGTGGAATATAAGACGTTCAGCATCATGGAAGTGCTTCTTCAGAATGGTGGTAGCACTTAAGTCTCCTTCATACCCGTTATTGATGAAAGACATATCAGTTGTGCCTTTCGGGTATTCTGTGACACAGGTGGCATCATGTAGATTTAGGGTTTGTCGAATGATGTCTGGAGTGATGACCACCTGTTTCTGGTTAACCAACGACTGGAGAGTGATTTGGCTATCATTCTCACCAGTTTGCACAGAGACGTTGGTCCAGAATTGGCTTAGGGAATCGGGGTATATGGTAGGATTCAGAAGAAAAGCGGTTCGGTACTGGGAATCTACCATAAGATCGATGGCATTATCAAATTTGTTCCAAAAGGCCGATTTCGAGAGGTAGGCAACACAGTTGTGTCTGGGTTTGAGTTTCATGGTCGCCATTGTTGAGAGAGTGAAGGACATAAAACGGCTAATGAAACGTTTGAAAGTAGGTTTAGGTATTTATAGGGTAAGAAAAGGCTGATATAAAACGACTGAAAGTGTTGGTGCTGTCATCAGTTGTTTGAAAACAACTGAAGACCTGGTTTAACTTTCAGAAGTTGTAACAACTGAAGACTTGGTATTAGTCATCAGTAGTTGTGAAACTACTGAAGACATGGTTTTGGCTTCAGGTGTTGTAAACAACTGAAGATTTGGTGTTAGTCATCAGTAGTTGTAAAACTACTGAAGACATGGTTTTGGCTTCAGTTGTATGAAGTGAAACAGCAGTTGTAGAAACAACTGAAGAGAAAAGTTTCTCATCAGCTGTTGTCGTCAATTCTTAGCTCATCAGCTGTTTCATTCTGACCTCAACACTTATCAGACTTTTTGTCTGATTTTCAGACGTTTCATTGGTCATCAGTACTTATCTGTTATACTGACATCAGTAGTTGTAACTACATCAGTAGTTGTAACCACATCAGTTCTTTTCAACAGATAGAGTACTTCAGTACTTTTAAGTAATTTAGTCTTCAGTAGTTATGAAAACTACTGAGGATAAAAGAACTTATCAGTACTTATTTGTGACAATAGTATACGAATGCTCATCAGTACTTGTTGACTGAGATCATCAGTAGTTGTCACTTATTCTAGCTGCAGCATACCAAGCCTTAACACTAGGTTTTGGAAAGTTGAACTGTCCAAAGGCTTAGTAAATATGTCTGCAAGCTCATCAGCACTAGGAACAAACTTTGGATCAATCAGACCTTTTTCAAAACAATCCCTAATAAAATGGTGTCTGATCTCAATATGTTTGGTCCTAGAGTGCTGGACTGGATTCTTGACAATACAAAGAGCTGAAGCACTATCCATTAGTAATGGAGTCTTAGTCTCTGTAATGCCATAATCCAATAATTGATTCTGAAGCCAGAGTACCTGAGATGTACAACTTGCAGCAGCAATGTACTCGGCTTCAGCAGTGGATGTAGCAACAGATGTTTGTTTCTTACTCTGCCAAGAAACCAAACAGTTGCCTAGGAATTGACATCCACCAGAAGTTGATTTTCTAGTTAATTTACACCCTGCATAGTCACTATCAGAAAAAGCAACTAATTTGCAAGAGTGCCCAGTGGAATACCAAAGACCTAGAGATTGAGTACCTTGCAGATATCTAAAGATCCTCTTGACTGCAATCAAATGAGACTCTTTAGGAGCAGCCTGAAATCTAGCACAAACACAAGTTGCAAACATAATATCTGGTCTAGAAGCTGTTAAGTACATCAAGGACCCAATCATACATCTGTAAAGTGTTTCATCAACAGCTTTACCTTTCTGATCTGCATCCAGTTGTGTGGTGCTGCACATGGGAGTAGAACAGGGCTTACAGTTTTGTAAATCAAACTTTTCCAAAAGACTCTTTGTGTATTTTGACTGATGAATGAAAGTTCCATCAGCCTTTTGTTTGATTTGCAAACCTAGAAAGAACTGTAATTCTCCCATGGCACTCATTTCGAATTTTTGTTGCATCAACTTTGTAAATGCATCACACAACTGTGGATCAGAGGATGCAAAAATAATATCATCAACATAAATTTGAACAAGGAGCTTATGCTGACCCACTTTCTTAATGAACAAAGTTTTATCTATGGAGCCTCTAGTGAAATTATTCTGAAGAAGAAAATTTGACAGTGTTTCATACCAGGCTCTAGGAGCTTGTTTCAACCCATAAAGAGCCTTATCAAGTTTATACACCCAATCAGGATGTTTATTATCCTCAAAACCTGGTGGTTGACACACATAAACCTCTTCTTTTATTTTACCATATAAAAATGCACTTTTGACATCCATTTGAAAAACTTTAAGATTGTGGAATGCAGCATAGGCTAAGAACAATCTAATTGCCTCCAGTCTGGCTACAGGGGCAAAGGTTTCATCATAATCAATACCTTCTTCTTGTGAAAACCCCTGGACAACCAGTCTGGCCTTGTTCTTGACAATTTGCCCATTTTCATCTGTTTTATTCCTAAACACCCATTTAGTGCCTATTGCACACTTACCTGGGGGTAGAGGAACCAGTTCCCACACTTGCTGCTTTTTGAACTGAAGAAGCTCAAGCTGCATGGCATCAACCCATCCATTGTCTCTTAATGCAATATGATAGTTCTTTGGCTCTTGCTGACTGATGAAGAGAGCATAGAAGCAGAAGTTGGACAATTGACTTCTAGTTGAGACACCAGCATTGATATCACCAATGATTTGAGACATTGGGTGATTCTTCAGCTCTTGGTACACTATGAGATCTGTGCAAGTGTTTGTAGCACGCTCAGCAGCAACAGATGTTGATCCAGATTCTTGAAACCAAGTATTAGATGGCAAGTCAAATGAAGTAGAGGATTCAGAAATCTCATCAGCATTTGTTGTGGATGGTGCTACTGAAGCTACAGGAACATCAAGTTTAGTAGACTCAGGCAGTTGATCACTAAACTTGAATAGGTGAGTACTGGGATCATCATCAACATCAGTACCACCAGATGGATGACTAGCTGCAGAAGGTGATGAATTCACATGATCTGCAACAGCTGGAGGCTGATAAGGAACATATTGCAGTATGTCCAGATCAAACAACTCCACAGGGTTTTGTGGGATTTTGTCCTTAGGAGATTCATTGAACTTCACATGCAAGGTTTCTTCAACCATCTTTGTTCTGCAGTTGAACACTCTGTAAGCCTTGCAAGTGGATGAATACCCAACAAAATACCCTGCATCCACCTTAGAATCAAACTTTTGGAGTTGATCCTTTGTGTTGAGAATGTAACAAGGACACCCAAATGCTCTGAAGAATGAAATTAGAGGAGCCAAATGATGTAGAACTTCATAAGGAGTCTTCATCAACCTCTGATTCACTAAAGCTCTATTTTGCACATAGCATGCTGTGTTGACAGCTTCAGCCCAAAAGGTCAGTGGCAAACCAGAGTCAGCCAACATGGACCTTGCAGCTTCAATTAGGGTCCTGTTCTTTCTCTCCACTACTCCATTTTGTTCTGGAGTCCTTGGGATGCTATACTGCCTCTTGATTCCTTTTGAAAGGTAGAAATCATCAAGTGTATGGTTTCTAAATTCAGTTCCATTATCACTTCTTATACACTTGACTGATAGGGAATACTGCTTCTCAACATACAACACAAAGTTAATAATTGTCTGAGCAGCCTCATCCTTTGAATGCAAGAAGAAGGTCCATACAAATCTGGAGTAATCATCCACAATTACCAGACAGTATTTCTTCTTTGCCATGCTCATTACTCTCACAGGACCAAAGAGATCCATGTGCAGTAATTGCAAGCAGGCAGTGGACTTTGGTTCTTCTATAGGAGGGAATGAAACTTTGTGTTGTTTTCCTTTTAAACAAGCAGTGCAGGTTTCATCACAGTGGAACTCCTTTATTGGTAGACCTCTCACTAAACTATTGTGGATCAGCTGATTCATGTTTTTGAGATTAACATGACCCAGCCTTCTATGCCACAGTTTAGATTCCTGAGGAGAGGCCTTGGAGAACAGGCAAGGATGACCTTTTAAATCAATCTTCTTTGACAAATCCAAGGCATATACTCTTCCTATCCTGTTGGCCTTCAGGAGAGTATGTTCATCCAATACCTTGTCAATCAGCCTCAGAACTTTGGAAGACAGAATCCGGCAGTTCTGGCTTGTGAAAAGTGCAACATGCCCTTTATCACACATCTGACTGACACTCAGTAGATTATACTTGAGATTCTCCACATGGTTAACATCATCAAATCTGATTTCTCCATTTGACACAAATCCTTTCCCGATGATGTAACCCTTAGCATCATTTCCAAATGAGACAAATCCCTTCTTTCCTTGAGAGTAGTCATTAAGAAGAGAACTGCTCCCAGTCATATGCATAGATCCTCCACTGTCTACATACCAGATGCTTCTTTGGCATGCTGAAGAACCCTGCATTTATCATAAGAAACTAGTTAGCTTTAGAGACCCAAACCTTTTTGGTTTTGGGTCTGTTTTCATCAACAGATTTAACCATAACTTGTTTCTCATGATTAACAGCTGATGAAGGTGGAGATGGTGCTGAAATGGATTTCTTAGATTTGGGCTTGGATTTCCTTTTCAGTGGTTTGATCACAGGTGCATCTAGTTGGTTAACTCTCCCCAACAAATGCTGAACCATCATAACAAGTTGTGTCTGATTTGTTGCTAAAGCCTTCAGCTCATTTGACACATCAGTACTTGTTTTTGATGAGTTCCTGTGACCCACCATTTCCTCCTTCTTGAAATTCACAGACTTAGTCTGATGTTTATCATGAGGAACACTATCAGCTGTTTTCTGATAAACCCCATCCTTCTTTTTGGATTTTGGTGAGGCCTTGGGTTTATCAGTTTGAGATGACTGTGGTACAAACTTGGTCTCAAACTCATTTTTCATTTTATTAATCTCTTCTTTAATGAGCTTATCTCTGTTGAGTTTGGAACCCTTTTTGTACCAGCATTCATCAGATAGATGATTGAATTTACCACATATTTCACATGGCTTATTCTTCATCTTGGATTGATCAACTGCTGAAGTGGAAACTACTGAAGGTGTGATCTTCAGTACTTTCCTCCTTTCAGTACTTGTGTTAAGTACTGAAGGATCGGTAACAACTGAAGACTTGTTCTTCAGCTGTTCTCTATCCGTCCTGAAAGACCGTATGATAGATTCCTCAGCAGTTGTTAATCCTTTTATTTCAGCAGATTTGAAATGCTTTTCAGATGTTGTGACTTGCCCTTCAGTACTTGGAGTACTTTGAGGGACAACATCTGAATTGCTCAGCTTCATGTGTTTATCAGCATTTAAACCATCAGGCAATTGATTTGCTGAGATCTTAACACTGACTTCATCCTCTAATTTTGTATTATCATTTGAGGATGAATCACATGATGATGTGGTTTGGAAATTACTTTCACCTTCAGATTTTACTATTGATTTTGAAGTAAAATCAGTAGGTGGTGCAGTATGATTGTAACCTATTCCAAACTTCACATTTGAAGCTGTTTGCTTGCTGAGAAGCATTTCAAATCCCTTGCAGGATGTTACCCAGCGGTCACACTCAACTTGGGTAGCTGCAAGTGTCTCTTTGAGACTTCTGTGGTTCTCAAGTATGACCTCTACCTTATCCTTTTCATCATTAAGTTGGCATTTAAGCTTGTAAATCTCATCATCTTTGTCATTAAGAGCAGACTCATACTCAGCTTTTCTTTTGGAAATAGTTTTCTCAAGCTCAAGATTTTGATTGATTAAAGCTACATTTACCTCTCTAATAGAGACAAAGGCAGCTATGCATGATTCAGAACACTTTAGCCTCAGAAGATACCTGGGTTACCTGTGAAGATGATGCATTGGAGCAGGAACCCTCAGTAGACTCCAGGGCCATGAGAGCAAGATTCCCAAAAGGATGTTCACCACCATGTTGACCAGCACCAGCAAATAATTGCTCATTGAAACCAGAAAGATCATCTGGTAAGCTGCTCCAGTCAACAACTCCTGGTGTGAAGAAGCTGTGATGAGGTTGAGATTGTGATGGAGATGGTTGAGGCTCAGGTAGGGCTTGAGGTTGTTGTGCTATAGGAACTTGAACTGGATTTGGCTGTGGCATGTAATAGCAGGGATATGGATATGGCATTGGACCCTGAGGGACAAAATATGCAGGAGATTGAGGTTGTGAGTGATGACCAGAACTAGCAGGATGTTGCCCTTTGTTTTGTGAACTATTGCTTGGAAAGGTCACAAAGGGTGCAGAGGAGTTAGATCCAGTTGATCTACACTCTCTTGCAAAGTGCCCAAGCCTGTGGCATTTGTGACACCTCAACTTACTCTTGTCAAAACCAACTTTGGTTTTGCCAGAGAGTCCTGGAAATTTCCTACCAGTTCTCTTGTAGAACTTTTGAGATCTGATATTGATCAAGGCCATTTGGCTCAAAATATCCATCTCTTCTAAATCATCATCAGCAATACCCATCAAATCATCCATGATAAAGCATAAATTATCACTATTACACCCAGAATGACTGTCAACACCAACAAATGCATGATCAGAACTGTTTGAAGAGAAATCTATATGCTCATCATAATGGCTTTCTGATCCAGCATATTCTGACTCATGACCGACCAAGGCAGTGTTCCCTGGTACAAAGTCATCAGTGAGCTTTCCTGATGATGCCAGTTTCCTTTTCTGCTCTATCTCTCTTTCAAATGTAAGCAGTTTCCCATGGAGTTGGGTGAGAGATAGGCTATCCAGATTTGCACTGGAGCGTAGGACAATGGTGTATGTGTCCCATCTCTCAGGCAGTGATCTGAGGAATCTGTTGTTCATCTGGCTGTTAGTATACTCATGCTTGACCATTTTCAGCTCAGAGATCAAGCAGGAGAAACGCTCAAACTGTTGAGTCAGTGTCTCACCCTTCCTATGAGAGAATGTCTCATATTGTTGGGCGAGGATTTCTCTGTTGTTTGCTAAGACCTCATCAGTTCCTCCGAATTGTTCCTTCAAAGCATTCCAGAGGTCATGAGCAGTTTCATGATGCATAAGCCCAGAATAGATTTCATTAGGCAGTGCCATGGCCAGAATTCCATGGGCTTTAGCATCAATCTCAAACAGTTTACGATCTTCATCTGAGTATTGCTCCTTCTTCTTCGGAACCATTTGGTTGGTCTCCGGATTGTTCACCATAGGCTTGTGTGGACCGTGAACCACAGATGTCCAACAACCTGAACTGTTAACAGACAGGTGATGGAGCATTCTTCGTTGCCATATGTTATACTCACTCCTAACCAGCATCGGAGGCTTGGTTGAGGAGCCAGTATTGTGAGGGTCATTAGATGGAGTAGTCATTCTCAGATTCAAACCAATTCAATCAAGTTTCAACAGATTTAGCACAAAAACACAACAAACTCAATATGAACCAAGAAGAAACTCAAATTGAATAACCAGAAGCAGCAGAAGATCAATCTCTATAACCAATTCTTGCAAATATGCTAATTCGATCAAACTTTAGATATCGAAATAGCAGTTTCAATGATCAATTGTTAAACCGATCAATGATTAACCTGCTCTGATACCATTTGACAGGATCAGTGATCTAAGTTTGATCAATTAGAGTTGAATGCAGCGGAATTAGAACAAGAATTAGACAAATATAGCAAGAACACAATAGATATTCAATGGAACAGTACACGGTTATAGAGAAAGAGGGTTTTCTGCAAAAGGGATAATATCATTCATGCACAAATGCTTCGGTATATCCGCCGCTAAGCTTCACAGGTTACAATTAGGTCAACATTCCTTATATAAAGGAATGTGACGTCTGCTGATGTCACTTGATAGTGACATCTAACAGAATTATTACAAACAACTGAAAGTAAGCAAACTACTGAGAATGTTCACAACAACTGAGAACATCTCAGAGTATGCTAAGTACAAGATGAAACTAAAACTACTGAAACTACAAGTACTGATTACAAGAAACATAAAACTACTGATTACAAAAGAACTGAAAGGAAAATATAACTACTGAAAGGAAACCATCACAACTACTGAAGAGGTCTTCTTCAGCTGTTGTGACAACATCTGAAACTTGGTCTTCAGTCTTTGTCTTCTGCTTTTGTCTTCAGACTTTGTCTTCAGTTCTTTAGCTTCAGACTTTGTCTTCAGCTTTTTCACTTCAGACTTTGTCTTCAGCTCTTCACTTCAGACTTTGTCTTCAGACCTTGTTATCAGTTGATGTCTTCAGCTGTTGCAGACTACTTCAGTTGTTGTAATGTCTGTGGGACTTAAAGGTTTTTCTGATCAGGCTCATTGGTTCTTTTGGTCCAACATTGGACCTGAGTCTTCTCCCTCATCACCAGCATAGGTTTCTTGGCTGCTGGATTTCCCCTGCTCTATTTCAAGAGGCTGGGTTGCCATGGTTGAGGTCTTAGAGATGTAATCACTGCCAACAGTGAAAGCCTTTGCCACATGGATCTCCTAGACAATTTAAAGGAGATCAACCTCAGTTTGTGGTGTCTGATGTGGGCTAGAAGTGGATGAGGCAAGAGTACTCATCTCACCTTGAGTGTGGGTGGAGAGGAGACATTCATGGTACTCATTGAAACCCAAATCTTCATCAGAGTAAAAGTCAAGGCTGGGTATGGGTTGATTAAGATCAAGCGGCTGGGGATGGTAGCTTTCCCCTAAAGGTTGATCACCAGAGTGTTGAGACTTAGAGTGATGGCTTAAGGCTATTTGAGGAGGTGTGAGCTCATCAGGCTGAGCATGAGGAACCTCAGCACTGATTGTGTCAAGAATGGGAGTGGTTTGCTCCTCAGGGGAAGTGGGAGCTCTAGTGTCCACTTCCTCCTGTGTGGGTTGTGATATGGGGGCCTACATATGCTCAATAGCAGGTGCAGGGGTTCGTTTGGATTTTCTTTGGTAAGTGAGGGTAATGGTAGGCCTTGATGGTGGTTGAGAGGTAGAGGGTGTTGGTTCATCACTAGCTGGTGCTGCTAGGATGTCACCCTAAGCAATGAGCTCAAACATTTTTAGGACAAAGGCTGTTTCTACCCTTGAGAACCCAATAGTTGGATTTTTCAATATTTTGAAAATGCCAGGTCTCATATGTGCATGTTTAAGAACATTACCTGTTCCCCTCAACTGTGGTCCCATTTCACAGTTGAGAATGTGTTAAACATACTGGGGAAACATGTAATATTCTAGGGAGTCCAAATTTGCAAGTAAATTTGTGAAAACAAGCTGAGAATACCTGAATTTGAACCCTTGAACCATCCCATGGACAATGAAGGAGAGGTCTTCTGGAATCTGGTCCCATCCTACATGTTTGTTAGACAAGCTGTGGATGAAAACATGGAGGAGGTACTTCCACTGGTATGAGACCTTCCCCTTCCTGAAGGTCTTGACTGTGAAGTCACTTTCATATCCTATCTGCTCAAAGGAATGGTTGACAGCAGCTTTTGGGAAGGACATTTCACCTTCTTCATCATCCAGCTGAAGATGCGTGTTGATGATTGCTGGAGTGATGAACAGTGTCCTCCCTTGCGCTGTGGTAGACAGTGCCTTCCCCCCGTCCAAAGTGACCTCTGGACAGGTCCGCCATAACTCAAACAACTGATCCTCATAGAGGGGAGGATCAATCGTAAGGGAGGTGAGATAATGAGATGAAGAAAGATACCTACAAACATCTGAGAATCTTGGATCCTTCTCAGAGTTGAACAGAACAACCTGGTTGTGTTACCTGTGTAGATGCATGGTGAAATCTGGGTTGTTTCGGCGATCAAGATTTGCCATTTGCAGAAGCTTTGCAGAGAAGGAAGGTAGAAGAAGATGAATTTGGGATTAATTTTAGGTTAAGGAAAAAAGAGAGTAGAGAGATGAAGATAGGACCGTTTGGGGAGATATACTCAGGATTTGAAACAAAATTAAAGCAAACGATAAACCTTGAAATCCGCAAGTGGGTCCTAATTCAGAAAAAAGGCGCCCAAAAAGGTAGTTTTTTGGAAGTTGTAAAACATCTAAAGGTTATTTTAGCTTCGGAAGCTTTTCAGAAAAAGGTTCCGAAGGCAATTTTGCTTCGAAAGATATTTCAAAGAGTTTTGAAAGTTTTGGCTTCGGAAGTGATAAACAGGACTTCCGAGACTTAATTGCCTTCGGAAGAGATTTATTCTAAACTGTATTTAGGAGCTTATATTCAACTTAAGCTTCGGAAGATGCTTCATGAATTTCTTCCGAAGATAATTGGCAGATAAGCTGTAAATTTCTTCCGAGGGCAACTTTATTTCTTCCGAAGGTGAATTTTCATAACTCTAAAAAATATCATTTGAAAATTTGTTTTCCTCCAAAGAGAACTGGGCTTGTGAAGTGATCTAATAGACAACCTAGGACACATAATTTTAGGTAGTAAGATTGATGAAGTTATTTAGAAAAACCTATTCCAGGTTAATCATCCCAATGGCTGATACAAGATACTTAAATCTCTGCTCATCAAACGTTTTTGTGAACAGATCAGCATATTGTTCATTTGTGTTAACCTTGATTAGTTTTATCAAGCCCTTTTCAAAATTATCCTTAATCAGATGATACCTGATGTTGATGTGTTTGGTCCTTGAGTGCTGCACAGGATTCTCTGTTATAGAGATGGCACTGTTGTTGTCTATATAGATGGGAGTCTCTTTGAAATTGAATCCATAGTCTAGCATCTGATTTTGAATCCAAAGCACTTGAGCACAGCAGCTGGAAGCAGCAATGTATTCAGCTTCAACAGTTGATGCAGACACACAGGATTGCTTCTTGCATTGCCAAGAGACTATCCTTCCACCAAAGGAACTGACACCCCCCAGATGTGGACTTGGCAATCATGTTGCACCCACCATAGTCACTATCTGTATTAGCATATAGATTAAAGTCTGAATTCTTTGGATACCAAAGGCCTAGATTTGGAGCACCTTTGAGATATCTAAGAATCCTTTTGACAGTGATTAGGTGTGACATCTTGGGGTTTGCTTGATATCTTGCACATATGCATGTGGCAAACATGATATCAGGCCTGCTAGCAGTAAGATACATAAGTGACCTAATCATAGCCCTGTAGAGATGTTCATCAACACACTCCCCTCAAGGTCAAGACCAAGGGAATGGTTTCTGGCTATGGGTGTCTTAGCAACTTTACAATCAGTCATCTTGAACCTTGTAAGTATATCCTTTACATACTTTGACTGACTGATGAAGATGCCATCTTCAACCTGCTTCACTTGAAATCCTAGAAAGAAATTGCGTTCCCCCATGGCACTCATTTCAAATCTATTCTTCATCAGCATCGCAAAGTCTTTGTTGAGCTTTGGATTAGTTGAACCAAAGATGATGTCATCTATTTATATCTGAACTAGCAATATGTCATTCCCTGTATCTTTGATGAAGAGAGTCCCATCAATAGTACCTCTTTTGTATCCATGATTGCAGAGGTATGTTAATAGTGTCTCATACCACTTTCTTGGAGCTTGATGTAGTCCATAAAGGGCTTTATCAAGCTTGCAGACATAATCAGGATGATCTGGGTCTGCAAAGCCAAGTGGTTGTTTAATATAAACTTCTTCATCAATCACCCCATAAAGAAAGGCACACTTCACATCAAGCTGGGAGACCTTGAAATCCTTGGATGCAGAATAAGCCAGGAATATCCTTACAGCTTCAAGTCTTGCTACAGGAGCAAAGACATCAGTATAATCAATTCCTTCTTCTTGTGTGTATCCTTGGACAACCAGTCTAGCCTTGTTTTTGATGATGATCCCTCTATCATCCTTCTTGTTATTAAATACCCACTTGGTACCTATGACAATCTTCCCTTGAGGAAGAGGGCACAAGTTCCACACCTTCTGTCTTTTGATATTAAGCAACTCTTCTTGCATTGCTTCAATCTAGCTTCCATACTTTAGAGCCTCATCAACTTTCTTAGGCTCAATTTGGGATATGAAACAAGAATGTAGACAAACATGGCTATCATGAGTTTGTCCTCTTGTTCTCACCCCTGAGTCAACATTTCCAATGATGTTTGTGGTGGGATGTGACTTGTGGATCCGGAGTTGAGGAATCACAGCAAGTTGGTTGGACAGATCAAGATTAGAGAAATTTTGATCTGGCAAAGAAGAGTCCCCCACCACATCAGCACACTTATCAAGAGAAACTTGATCCAATGAGTGTGTGACATCATTGATGTTGTCTGCAATGGAGTGGTTATCAGCATCAAGAAATTCTTGATCACTGTCACCACCACCCATTCCTCCTACATTGGAGGTTCCTTCACTGAATTTGGAGCCTCTGAATTGGACTTTGAGGGTAATTCAGTTGAATCAACAGTATTTATCATGCTTGTGCTGATTGGAGCCTCAATGACAGGGTTAGTCACCATTGGAGCTAAAGTAGTCTTCTTGTTTGGTCTTTTCAGCTCAAATCTTGGGTCAAGATCTTCTGTTGACCTGTTATCCATAGATCCTGAAACATTCTCACAAGATTTGTTAAAACAGTTGGTAACTAAATCAAGATCAATAGCCAATCCGGACCATAACCTTTCACACAGGGTGTGTGTTCATTGAAAGTCACATTGGCTGACTCCTTAATGATTCTAGTTCTGAGATTGTATACTCTATAAGCCTTGGCTTGAGAAGAGTATCCAACAAAATGTCCATCATCTGATTTCTCAGCAAACTTAGCTATTTGATCTTTGGTATTCAAGATGGTGCAAGGACATCCAAATGTTCTGAGAAAAAACCAATAAATGGTCTCCTTTTGTGCCACACTTCATAAGGAGTCTTACCATGTGTCTTAACTACTAAAACTCTGTTCTACACATAGCAGGCTGTGTTGACAGCCTCTGCCCAGAAGGTGATAGGCAGCTTAGAGCCAGACAACATAGTTCTTGCAGCTTCAATAAGTGTCATGTTTCTCCTCTCAGCAACACCATTTTGCTGAGGAGTCCTGGGAGCACTATATTGTCTTGAAATACCCTTCTCATCACAAAATGTATCAAGGATTTGGTTTTTAAATTCGGTTCCCTGATCATATCTTATGATTTTGACCTTGTGATCAGATTGATTCTTAATTTTCAGAATGAAATTCTTCAAGATTTCAGAGGTTTCATCCTTAGTTCTAAGGAAAAACACCCAAGTGAATCTTGTGAAATCATCTGTGATCACTAAACAGTATGAGGTCCTTCTTAGACTCATTACACTGGTGGGGCCAAACAGATCCATATGTAACAAGTGTAGGGGAGTAGTGATAGAGTTCATTTCCTTTGGCTTGTGAGACACTTTGTGTTGCTTCCCTTTCAGGCATGCAACATAGTGGTCATCACTTATAAACTCTTTCTTTGGTATTCCAGTTACCAAATCATTCTTAATCAGTTTATTCATGTTTTTAAAGTTTACATGGCATATTCTCTTATGCCAAAGAAAAGACTCATCACTATTTGCTTTAGATAGAAAGCAAGAAACCTCTCTAGATGGAGATGCTTCCTGCAAGCCCATCTTGTACATGTTTCCTCTCCTGGGGGCTCTAAGCAAAATATACTCAGGAGGAATGTCAACCCCGGGCTTAAGAACAATGCACTCATGCTCAGTAAAGAGCATGTGATGTTTTTGGTCACAAAATTAGGACACACTCAGAAGATTGTATCCAAGCTCTTTGACAAAGTTTACCTTCTCAATGCTGAGCTTACTATTTGTAACCTTGCCCCTGCCAGTAATGTATCCTCCTGCATCTCCCCCAAAAGCAACTGGTCCTCCATCAATCCTTTCAAAGTTTTAAAGCAAGGACTCATTGCCAGT
This sequence comes from Flaveria sonorensis, assembly GCA_025506505.1. Lineage (NCBI taxonomy): Eukaryota > Viridiplantae > Streptophyta > Magnoliopsida > Asterales > Asteraceae > Flaveria > Flaveria sonorensis. The sequence continues at coordinate 37,609,403 of CM046423.1, forward strand.
CATGTGCCTGGAGCAGCAACTATCAACAATCCAGATATTTGTTGGTCTTTAGCTGTCCCTGCACAAAAAGAGATGATTTAGTTACATTTGGAAACCCAAGCCTCATTGGTCTTGGACTTATTAGAATGAGTTAAAGGCAATGAAACAGTAATAGATCCTATGCTCAGGCTTTGGGGATCATTTGCTATTTCTGATGATGAACTTTTAGCCACATGGTCTTCCTTCATCTTCCACACCACCTTTGAAAGATTGGGCTTGACCTTCAATGCTTCGGAAGCTTTTGTGGCTTCGAAAGCTTTGGAGACTGATCCTTTGGAAGATCTTGCTTTCACTGTAGCAGGCTTCAGTACTTTGGAAGCATTCCTTTCTTCCGAGACCAATTTTCCTTCCGAAGAAAATGGTTCATTTGCCTTTTTCTTCATTTTGGAGCTCACGAAGGAAAGAGATTTTCCTTCCGAAGCTGTTTGTTTCTTCTTCCTCTCAGAAGTTTTCTTCTTGATCATATGGATAGTACCCTTTGGATTGTATTAACAATCCTTAGCCAGATGTGAGGTGCTATCACACATAACACAATCTATATCTTTTCTTCTAAGAGCCTTGTTTTCCAAAGAAGTTTGAGCTTGAACACTTTCCTTTTCCTCTTTCACCTTTTTAGATGATGCAACAGGCTTCTTAGGATGAAGCTTGCTTTTAGAAATGGATGGTTCAGGCTGTGTAGCAGTGACACACAGCTAATCAATCTTCTTTTTGTTGCTGGAGTGAGTTGAAGCTGAAGTAGAACTCTTGGTACTAGAATTCTTGGCAGGATCTTTAGCTTTTATCACCTTGAACCCTGCAGAGACAAATACTTGTTTCTGTTTGGGATCAAAGGTGGTCTTGACCTCTTGAGCTTTTCTTGATCTTCTCTTTGCTCTTCTGATCAAGTTCTTCCTTTTGGTTTTGCTCAAACCAGCTTCTTTTTCCTCCTTAGGAGCATAGTGACCCTTTTTGGATTTACTCTCTTCACTCACCTCAGAGTCATCCCTCACCTTCTCCTCTTCATCCTCTTCATCACTAGGGTCTATGGATGGAAGCTCATCTTGACCAGTTCCTTACCTTGGAGATCTAACTGATAGTAGAGAGTATGGAGGAGCTATCTCACTAGATCCCAGTCCCTGCTTGTTCTGATAACACACTTTTGCATGCAGAGATAAGGATATCATGTTCTTGAAGGTTTCCTCTTCAAGAACACATTTTTCTACTCTGGCTTTGCTGATCACAAGCTCAGCCTGGCATTCAGTTAACTTGGTAATGAGATCCTTAATTTGAGTCCTGTAATTTGTTTGCTCATGTTTAATAGTTGAAACTATTTTTTCTAGATCTTCTATCTTAAGTTTATACTCATTTTCAACTCTTTTAAAATCAGCTTTTAAAATATTTAAGGACTCAATGTCAGATCTCATTTCCAAGTTGTAGGACCTGTATCTGTTTACTTTAGCAATACAATCAGGAGAGCAAAGATGTTCAAGTACCTTGGCTTCATCGTGGTCAGCCATGAGTGCTTGGTTTGGAGATGCATCTTCAGCTTGAAAACTCCAGTCCAAGCCTCCTTCTTCAACAGCAACTGCGGCTTGCTGTCTTGGCTTCTCATTCTGGTTCCCTCCTTCAGTGTAGTTTGGCCTGGATGAAGCTTGGCCACCATTTCGCTTAGGTGCCTTGCATTCTCTAGCAAAGTGTCCCATCTGGTTACAGTTGTAACACTTGACTTTGCTCTTGTCCAGTCCAAACTTGCTACTGGCAGCATTGCTAGGAAACCTTCTTCCAGTCCTCTTGTAGAACTTCTGGGCTCTGTGAGTGAGAAGAGCCATTTGCTGGACTATCTCCATGTACTCCAGATCATCTGGATGGATGCAGTCCAGGTCTTCAAGAGTAAAAAGAAAGTTGCCTATACTTTCATCAATGGAGACAAAAGCTTGAGAAGAACTTGTCTCTTGGAAGGGACTTCCTTGGATGTAGCTATCTCTGGGTGTCTCAGGGAAGGTGATGAAAGGACCCTTTTGTGAGGTTTCAGGGTAGCAGATGAGATGATGCTATGGTTCTCTGCTATCCCTTTCAACCACATGAAGGGCTGAACTCTGTGAGTGTTGGAGTTACCAGATGAATTTTGCATGTTCATCTCCATCTGGTATCCATTGAGTATCCCATATAGCTCAGTGAGAGTGAGGGTCTTAAGGTTTTCAGTCCTTTTAATGACCACACAGTAGTGTGTCCATTGTCTTGGAAGAGAAGACATGAACTTCCTTACAATATCCCTGTTCTCAATGGTCACCCTAACATCAGCCAGAGTATCCACAATCTCAATATACCTGAAGTATTGTTGAGTCATGGTTTCACCTGTTTTGAAGGTGAAGTTTTCAAACTGCTGATTCAGGAGATCTTTCTTGTTCTCCTTGGCTTCATTTGAACCCTCATACATAAGCTTCAGTGCATCCCATAGTTGTTTGGCGGTCTTGCACTTCTTGAAACCTCTGTAGATGGAGTTTGGAAGAGCAATTTGGAGGGTTGTCATGGCTTTCTGATCAATGTCAATTCTTTTCTAGTCTTCATCAGAAAAGTCAGCCCTCTCCTTTGGTATCATGCCACCACCAGCAGCAGCTAAAGAGGTGCATGGTACATGAGGTCCATTGACAACAGACTCCCACATCCTGGAATCTTGAGACTTGATAAAGCCTTCCATTCTTTGACACCAAGTGTCAAAATCCTCAGGAGTAATCAGTGGGGACTTTGTCATTGTTCCAGTTTCCATATCAGCTTTGGAGATAGCTGCCATTTGAAGAGTTAAGTGATGTGTGTTATTAAGAGGTTTTGAAGATGGTGAGATCTTGAAAACAAGAGCCTGGAATGCTCTGATACCAAATGCAGGATCGTTAAAAAGGGACTTTGCACTTAGTTAACACACTTAGGAGGATCTTTAGGATCACATAACAATTCAAATGGGGAACTTAGAACTTTAAACATATGATACAATGCACAACACAAGTAAAGTAAGAGCAAGAACACAAGAAATAATTTTCAAGAAAGTAGTATATTGCTTCTTAGGTTCTATTACAGGTGTTTGCACTGAAATTTGAAATACAAGAACCTTTGACTCTTTGTACTAAACCTACAACCATCAATATGCAAAAAGATAGTTGGATGTGACTAATCTAGACAACAAGATCAGCCTAAAGTCAAAAGGCGGATTGCCTTTTGACTAGTGACTATGACAGGCCATAGGTCACTGACTTTCCTATTACAAAAAGCCAAAAAAGAAACAAATACAGAAACTTGTAGACAAAGACCTTATCTACTTTATCATAAAGCAAGAAAGTTTCACCAACTTATGATAGTTGGTGAACCACCAAAGCATGCAGCGGACAGGAGGTTGCTTTATGATAAAGTTGACAGAAAAAGTGTCTTTTCTCTCTCTTCTAAAGTAATTAGTCTTATCTTTATTCAACATCGGAAGACTTTGTCTTGAGAGCTTCAGAAGACTTCATCTTTAACCTTCGGAAGAGTTGAGTCTTTGGCTTTGGAAGACTTGACACTCAGTGTAAAGTTTCCTTAGTAGTTTCTTCTGAACATTGGTTTCGGAAGATTTTACACTTAGTATTTTACTTGAGTGTGTAAAACTTCTGAAGCTAGTTCTTCTTTGTTCCTTAGTGCATGTTAGAAGACTTGGTTGTTTTGGTATCCTTTGGTTGCATCAGCCTCATAACCTCAGAGGTTCCTACACACCACCATTTGGTGTGATAACACTATAATTCTTAACATTTTGAACAACCCTATTCAGCATTCCAAAACAAAACACATCGACATTCATATGAATTTTATCCATGATTGTTTTGGTAGAAAACTTATAAATCTAGAAGAGATCACGTGTCACCAAGGCTTTTGATCATTCCTGTTTTGATTTTCTCATTTAATCTTTGAGAATGATTAATTTTGGATAACTACACTAAAATTTTCACCAAAAATACTTTTCTTTTCTTTTTGTTTGTTAAAATTGTAATTTTCTTTAGATAATCATAATTTTAGGATGAGAAATTCAAAAATATATTAAAAAAGGATTTTCTGTCTAGGGAAAGTCAGACATATATTGAAAAACAAAAAACATGTTAAAAAGTAAGAAAACAGAATTTTTTTTTTGTGTACAGGAGATGATAGTACATTTCTTGATCTTGAAATATTACATTCAAAGGATTAAGAAAGAACTAACTTGGATTTTGTTTGATATGTTGATAAGCATAGCTTACAAGAATGAAATCAATATGGATTGTGATGAACTTGAACTAAATTCGATATGATTGAAGTGGGTGACATATTAGGATTGAAGAAAGAAAAGCAATATGGATTGTGATGAACTTAAACTTGGATTTTCTCTTATTAAGTGATTCTCATATATATATATATATATATATATATATATATATATATATATATATATATATATATATATATATATATATATTAATATATATGAAAAGACACTGAAAGATCAAAGTCAAAGAAAAAGTATGCTATATCAAAATGAGCAAAAAGATGCCAAAACACCATATATTAATAAAAGATGCCAATAAGCACACATATAAAAGATACGTCAAAGAAATACATACTATATGGTAGCTATTTTTGTTTTTGACAATTTGTTCTGACATGGGTGGCAAAATCAAGAGATGCGGCTTGCATGTCTGAATTGGCATGTATGTCCTAAACATCTTGAGAGGACTAAAACATAAGACTGACAGGTCATTAATAAGTCCTAAAACTTGTTAATATTACATGTTCAGAATGTTTCGCAGGCTAGTTATGCTTAAAAGGATATATTAAGTAAAATCAATAATCATGAAGGTTCTAATCAGAGATGAAATGATTAAGTTAAATTGGGATAACATGAAATCTCAAAACTGTCTTGAAGCTAGATAAGTGTTTTGTAGGATATATGTTTGTGGGATCCATTGATTTCATCTGAATAAACTAAAACATGATAAAATCTTAACATATTTTAGTAAGTAAAGATTGAAGCTTGAGTTTGAAAATTTATAAAAGGATTAAGTTATTCTTACTAAGTTATATCTGTTTGATTTTAAATTTCATGAATATAAAGTTTTTGAAAACTAAATAAAAGGATTTTAATTTTTCTAAATTTGAGAAATGAAAATTTGTAGTTAATTATTCATGACCTGGTTGAATATTGAATCAAAACTGATTTAAAAGGTTTGAAAAAGTTGAGAATTTGAAACTCCTTAAACTTTTCGCACGCGAGAAGTTCAGACATGCGAGTATTGACTTCTCGCACAAGAAGTTAACTTTCTATATATAACAAATAGTGTGCGAATACTTCATCAGTTGCATACATTCCTTGTTTGAAATTGCTCTCAAATTTTTCTAAGTTCTAATATGATATACCGAAACACATTGATCATTGAACTCATTTTAGTGCATGTAGAGAAAATTCAATATATTATTCGTGACATTTGATTGAAATATAATGTTTGGAACTAAACTGAACATGAAATCACAAATAGACTTGATATTAGATGAAACTAATTGTAATGACATATTGATAATGCTTAAATCGATAGTTAATCGATGCATATCTTTGAATGAAACTCGTTAAACTGTCAAAATTTGAAATGGGTTTTTCAAGCTGTCGCTCGTGAAAACCGTGGTTGAAGATGAACATACGTGAAAACTTTGTGTTTGCATGGAACCTTATCGCATGTGAATAGTTTGACTATCACGTGATAAGTTGACTTTTTATTCAACATATCACCCGCAATTACTTTAAGTTGTCACATGCGATACCCAAGTTTTCGCACGAGAAGTTCATTTTGGTCAATTTTTCATGTTTGAATTTTGATAAATTTTCAAACTAATTGAGTGTGTTTGTTGTTGTACAGATGGCTAGACCTATGGCTTTTAATAAAAATCATTATGTTATGGCTTAATTTTAGAAGTGACTAAAGACAAAGCATTGTTTAGATCTCTTATTAAGGGTTAAAGATTTCATGAGTTCATTATGGCATATTAGCTAACCCTATTATATATTCAAAAGTAGTCAATGACTTCTGGTATTTAGCAGTTAATGAACGAGATGATCAGGGGTAGCAATGCATTGTGGCTATTATAAAAGGAAGACGAGTGATTATTACTGCTGACATTATTAACAATGTTCTACAGTTAGGTGATCAGGCTAATACGCCGGTTAAGATAGATGATGATGTGACCTAAGACAATCTACAGATAATGGGTTATGATCATAGATACCCAACAGTAGAGAAGAAGCATTTGCCACAATTCGTGAAGTTTTTATTTGTAAGGCCCGTTCCCGAGACGCTTACAGTCGGTCAATCATCGCATAATACATTTAAAACACATCATTTGCAGTGGAATTAAAACTTTTCATTCATGATTAAAATCGTGTCAATACATCAAATCGTTCATTTACATCTCATAATTTTGTTAACACAATAATCATTCCCAAAAATATGGATGCTAGATGCAAATCATTCCTAGTGACTTATGCTTCCATGCCTGCGCCTCCTCAACATCAGACGATTACCTGCCAACTATTATGCATACAAAAGTCAGCTACGCTGAGTGAGTTCTAGTTTATTATTAAAATACTTTACTTTTCGTTAAAACATATCCTTTACTTTTGTTCATGATCACACATCGTACGTACATCTTGATAATAATAATTATTATCTTAACATCATCGTTCATTTTAATACTTTCTTTCGTTCTTTAACTTTTAGTCTAGATCCTGTCATAGGCTACGCCCCATCATTGTGCACGAAGTAACTTTCGTCTTGGGGTCAAGCGACAAGGATCCCGTTTTCGTACGTCTTGATCAGTCACAAAGATTGATCCCCCTGTTTGCATCCTTATGGGCTAGCTAAACCACACACAGTTGAGCTACAACCCCTCAATGAGTTGTGAACCTCCTTTTAATTTGCTTGCAAGACTTTCATTCATTCATTATGTTCCTCTTTCATCATCGTTATCTTTCACTTTCGTTACATAATACTTTACTTACATAGTCATACATATCAAGTAAAGTCACATCATAAAACATATAGTTTTAAAAAGTCGTTTAACATGAAAAGATAACACATCACATATAACAGCATAGCATGCAAAAACTTAACATACATCAGCACATCTTGCGCGAGAACTATCCCTTTTGCGCGAGAATCATTCTATCGCTCGAAAACCATCAAGTCATGCGAGTACCACATATCGTGCGAGAAATTACAAATCACGTGAGAACTACCTGTCGCACGAAAACATGCATATCACACGAAAACTACACCTTTTGCGCGAAAACCACCCACAATTCAAAATCTTAACGTACATCAAAACTGCTCGACCGAAAAGTACAGGTTTCCCTGCCCAATCACAACTTATCGCGTCTAAGGCTGTTCTAACATGCAAACACCTTAACAACATCTTACCAAGCATGAACAGGAACATTCAAACATCTAGTATGCATAATAGCCCCAAAACATAAAAACTTGCGTAAAAAGAGGACTAAAAACTCACCTCTTGAAGTTCTAGCACAAACACAACCTTCCCGAAGCCTTTGCCGAGCAAAAACTACATAACCATGCGTTATATTCATCAATAATCCATTCTTAGTACATCACACGAGTTACTACACGAGTTACATACCTTAAACACTTGGATTCTTCACTTTCTCTCTCTACGCAGCCGATTTCTCTCTCAAGCAGCTGAACTTTTCGCGCGAATGGAGTCAGATTGGGTGGTTCTCTGCTATTTATACCCAGCTGAGCTTATCGCATGAACTTCTCACGCGAGAACTTCATTTCGCGCTAGAACTTCACCTGCCTTCTTTTTCTTCAAAATTTTCGGTCGTTACAAGTCCACAACCCTTATTGAGGTTTCACCCCCGAAACTTGTCAGCTCTCGAACAGCTACGGGTAATGCTGTCTCATCTCTTTCTTGGTCTCCTATGTAGCCTAAGTGTAAGGCCCCGATTCCGGAGACCCCACAGTTGGTCATTCATAGCATCATTCATTATTAAAACTCATTTAAAATATATAAACATAAGAAAATAATGCAGCGGAAAAATTATCAAAAAAAACTATTTCATGCATTAATAGTTACTTTTGCCAAGTAGTACATCATTGATTAAAGTCACAAATGAATACTTAGTTGTATTACAAAACAACAACATTATTTTTACACGAGATGGATGCCAGTATTTGCTTGCCAAGTAGCTTCAACTCCATGCCACCCTCAGCAACCACATTACCTACCAACTGAAAATGCATATAAAAAGTCAGCATTGCTAAGTGAGTTCTAGTTTAATAATATATAAAATATACTTTTGTAAACTTCACTTGGTGGTCATTCATCATCATACATAATCAATCATTAAGAGATTCTTTATCTTTATTTCTTTCATTACCTTTCACTTTCATTGTCTCGGTTTGCACAAAGAAAGAGCCTATATTGTTGGTTGGCAACAAATGTCGAACCCCTATCGGCAAACGATTTTTTTGGTAGCTAACCCATTTGACAGTTGACCCACACTGCTACGCACGAAGCCTGCTCATGAATACAAGTCCCATTGATTTGGTCAATCCCCAGGATTAGACCCCAGATATGCATCCTGAAACAGCCACACATCAGTTGAGCTAACGACTACAAGCTCGTGCACCTCATTCCATTATGCTTGCAAGGCTTTCCATTGATTATAAGGGCCCGGGGGTAACATTCATTAAGTTCCACTGACTTCTTTTATTTCTTTGTGTCCACTTGGTTAGGAATAATACTTATAAAATATTCATCGCCTTATAATCATATAACATGAAGCATAATAAATATTATCAATAACAGCAGGCCATAAGAAAAGAATCAAACATTAGAAACATTAAACAAGCATAATCTTTCCTTATACATCCGTACTTAACACTTAAATTCTATTCCTAAAATTTTAGAATAATTCTAAGTCCCCAAAGAAATGCGAATGAACAATACTAAATGCGGATGAACAAATGCGGATGAAGTCTTCAGAAAATATTCTAAGTGTCTAAAAGTATGCTGGTGAACCAAATGCGGATGAAGAAGTCCAATGCGGATGAACAAAATACTTAACTATGGAACATAAAACCAATGCGGTTGAATGCTCAGCAAATGCGGATGAAGACCAGCAAATGCGGGTGAACACCTAAAAAATGCAAATTAACACCTAACAAATGCAGATGAACAAATGCCCACAGCGGACAGTCTAAATGCCTAAGTGTCCACAGCGGACATGCAAAGTCCACAGCGGACAGTCTAAAGTCCCACAGCGGATGACCAAAGTCCCACAACATATGACTTAAAACATTCTAAGTGTCCACAGCGGAGACCTTATCCGTGCACATATGTCCACAGCGGACAGCTAGTGTCCACAGCGGACACTAAATCTAGTACCTGTGATGCAATTAGTGAAATTTTCCAGTCCCAAATATCATCTTAACATGAACTTAGCTTAGATCTATCATGTCAAATACTTAAAATAGAGCTTACAACTACACAACATCAAAGAAGGCATATAAAAACACACACATCGCATACACATCAGATGCACAAAAACGTAGAAAACTCATGCTTCGGTTGTATAAATTTAGTTAATATGCATTTCATCCCCAAACAAGTTTAAAACAAGTAAAATTGGGGAATCTAGAACTCACCTCTAACTGCTTTCAAGTAAAACTCCTCCAAACCCGAGAGCAACCTTGAGTTCTAGCACCTAAACACACCAAAACAAGCAGCCAACAAACGAAAAATGTAAGAATCGGTCCAGCAGCTCGAACACAGCTGAAAACCGAGCAGAAAACAAAAGAAAACCTTACCTACAAGCAGCTCTTCCTCCTCTCTCTCTCTAGAAACCGATTGCGGTTTCTTCATTTTTCTGCAGCCGAAAGCAAGACCTATAAAAGAAGAGGTGTGGGCTGCCATGCTTCTTTTAAATCCTATAATAGGCAAGTTTGTCACTTGCACAACTTTAACCCCTTGACTTGGGACATTTCACCTTTCTTTCTTTTTTTTACTCTTCTTTTCTTTTCCTTTTAGTAAATTTCCGGGTGTTACAAGTCCACCTCCCTTATAAAGGTTTCGTCCCCAAAACCTGCCACTACTCGAACAGTTGTGGGTAATACTACCTCATCTCTTCCTAAGTTTCCCACGTAGACCCGGATCATTTCCTGTGCCTCCTTTGTATTCGCACCAGTGGAACCACTTTATTCCGCAGCCTCTTCTCTTTTCTGTCGATGATGGCCACTGGCTGCTCCACATAATTGAGTCGTTTATCTACCTTGATGTCCTCGAGTGACACAATCATATCATTATCGGCTGACACTTCCTCAATTGAGATACATGGAATGTCGGATGGATTCCACTTAACTCATCGGGTAACTCTAACTTGTAAGCCACCTCTCCAACTCGAGTAATGATTTGGATAGGCCCTATATACTTCGGGCTTAGATTTCCTCGCTTACTAAATCGGATGATCCCTTTCCAAGGTGAAACCTTCCACATAACTTTATCACCCAGCTTGAATTCGATCAGTCTATGTCCCTTGCCGACATATGATTTCTGTCTATCCTTTGCTGCTTCCATAAAGGCCTTGATCTTCTCCAACTTTCCGGTCGTAGCCCCGATCACCTCCATGCCCTCCAACTCTTTTTCCCCAAAGTCACCCCAATCACACAGGTGTTCTACACTTCCTACCGTATAGCATTTCGTAAGGAGGCATACCAATGCTGACAGGATAACTGTTATTATATGAGAACTCGGCTAATGGTAAGTGTTTGTCCCAACTTCCACCAAGGTCAATGACGTATGCTCGTAGCATATCCTCCAGCATTTGAATCGTCCTTTTCGACTGACCATTTTTCTAGGGATGATAAGCCGTTCTGATATGTAGCTTCATCCCCATCGCATTCATGGAATCTCTTCTAAAACTTAGATATAAGCCGAGTATCACAGTTAGACACGATGGACACCGGTACACCATGACGAGCCACTATCTCCTTGATGAACAGATCCGCCAATCTCTCAGACGAATACGTCTCACGGATCGGCAGAAAGTGAGCACTCTTTGTCAGGCGGTCAACTAACACCCATATAACCTTTTTATCCTTACGGGTCGACTTAGTCAATGGTGAAGCTATCTTGGAGAAGTCTTGGATGAGCCTTCTGAAGTAGCCCGCCAAACCCAAGAAACCACGAATCTCGGATGGCATCTGTGGAGACTTCCATTGCATCACCATTTCAACCTTCGCCAGGTCCTCCATGATCCCTTCAGGATTAACCACATGACCCAGAAACTGAACTTCGCGTAACCAGAACGCACACTTGGAGAACTTGGCATATATTTTCTCCCTTCTAAGCGTCTCTAGCACCTCCCGAATATGTCCGACATGCTTTTCTTCGCACTTCGAATAAATCAGGATGTCATTGATAAACATAATTACTAATTTATCTAGCATAGGGCGACATGCCCGATTCATCAGGTCCATAAAAGCAGCTAACATGTTGGTTAAACCAAAAGACATAACGAGAAACTCGTAGTGTCCGTAATGCATGCAAAACGCTATTTTAGGAGTATCCTGCTCCCTCACCTTCAGTTAGTGGTAACCAAGAGACTGTGTGAAGAGTTTGAATGTTTGATGAAATCTGAGTTTGAATGAGTTCCATAGGAGAATTAACATTTTTCCTTGGTTTGCAAGTTCATCAGAAACAAGATGCCATTTTCATCAATCAGGAGAAGTATGTGAATCAAATTTTTAAGAAGTTCAACCTTGCTGATTCATCTTCATGCAAAACACCAGCATCAACAATAGATAAGATTGTACCTGATCCTAAAGAGAAGTCAGTTGATCAAAGATTATATAGATCTATGATAGGATCTTTGATGTACTTAAATGCCAGCAGACCTGACATAATGTTTGCTGTGTGTGTTTGTGCTAGGTACCAATCAGACCCCAAGGAGTCACATATGAATGCAGTGAAGAGGATATTCAGATACCTCAAAGGAAAGCCTGCTCTAGGACTTTGGTATCCCAAAGAAGGAGAATTTAACCACTACTCATATTCTGATAGTGACTTTGGAGGGTGTAACAACAACAGAAAATTCACAACCGATGGATACCAATTCCTAGGATCAAGACTTGTTTCTTAACAGTGCAAAAAGCAAACAAATGTATCAGTATCCACAGTTGAAGTTGAGTACGTAGCTGCTTCAGCTGGTTGCTCTCAGGTTTTATGGTTGCAAAACCAATTACTTGATTATGGTTACAATTTTCTTCAAACACCAATACATATTGATAACTCAGCTACTATGTTCTTCACTGCTAATCCAGTGCAACATAGTAAAACAAGGCACATAGAAATCAGATATCATTTTTTGAGAGATTGTTCAGAAAAAGGTTTAATCAAGTTGATTAAAGTGGATACAACAAATTAGCTTGCTGATTTATTCACTAAAGCCATTGACTCAATGAGATTTAATTTCTTAATTGAGTCTTTAAGCATGATCAACTTGGATTAAATAATCAACACAAAGAAAGGCATGATCTGTCCTTAAAATTTCATAATATGAAAAAGCCAAAAACATTCATAAAACATATAAAATTCCAAAAATATTGTCTTAGTTTCATGTTTTCTTGAATAAGCAATTCATATCATGGGAAATGATAGTACACTATACCTTGGCTTAATTTCATGAATTTTATCACACAATAAAGACTGATCAGATATGATTTGATATGTGAGAAGGTTCAGCTTGAGTGGAAACTATACAAGTTCTTGCATAACATAATGCCAAGGTGACTAATTGTGGACAATTCCATTTTAAGGAACAAGCAACTAAGTCTTATCCTGCTGTAATCAACTTATTCACCTAAGCACACTATGTTGTGACACTTTATAACCTCTATCTTTTCACATCATGGACCCTTTGTTTTGTGTAAACAAAGACCTGGGTTCATAGGCACCTTTGTTTTACGTAAGTAAAAACCTAGTGTCTTGTTGATGATGATAAAAAAGATTCCAAAAAGGAACAGCTCTAATAGAATCCAATGTGATCAACTGTATATTAATTCAGAGCTTACAAATCATATCAGCATTAATAAGATTTCAAAGAAATCTTAAGATAGAGCTTATAACTTAAAGAACATAGTTTTAAGTGTGAAAAAGTGATAAATTGACTCATAAACGGAGGACAAACTCTAATGTGAATTGAATGTGGAGTCCATATTTGTCTATCTTTAATCAGTAACAAAACATGATAAATAGCATGACAAGTTGAAACTACACTCTTGCTTGCATTTATGTGGATCATAATACTTACAATAAACACTAGATCTATGTATTCTATCATCAAACAAAACTGGTTTAGGAAGTTGCTTAGTGTCATAGTATGATCCCATTGTATGATGCAAATGCTTGTAAATAGTTTTTGTTCTTTTCTTTGCAAATAAGTTGGACAGATAACTACTTTTCATGCTATTCTCTTAATAAATTTTGGATAAATGCATAAGTTCATCATTAATCATAAATTTAGGGGGAGTAGTAATCAGCATGAACATCTGTGTTTAATGTGTTTTATTTTTAAATGAAGAAAGTTGGAACCTAAGCACTAACTTGACTGCAGGATATCTGTAAGTTTTTAACAAACACTTTCTTGCATAATTTCCATAAAGCAAAGTCAACAAGGTCCAATAGCAAACAAAAAATGATCTAAAATTATGTTAAGATCATACATCAAAAAGAGCAAAAATTGCTTTTTCGTAGATTGGTAACCTACGGATAAAACAACAAATTCATAACAAATTTTGCATTCCGTAGATGTTCCTGCGAAAGAACTAATTAAGGATAAAACATCTAAGTTTTGCCTTTTGTAGATGTTCTGTGGAAGAATTAACTAATCATCAAAAAAAAATTGTCTTCCGTAGATGTGCTGCGGAAGATTAAAATAAAAACTAATCAAAAAGGAAAGTTCTGCCTTCCTTAGATGTGTTATGGAAGAGTAAACTTATGAATAACCACGAAAGGGTAATTAGGGTTAAGGGTCCCACAACATTAAATAAAAGGTTTTAATAGTGTCCGAGGGAGTATAAATGATAATCCGACCGTTGTCATTTTTATTCACTTTTTCAGAACCCCTTTTTAGACCTAGAAAAACTAACACAAACCAAAAACCCCTTTCTCCACCAACATTCAAATCTTTAATACCTCAATAATCCTCACCTATATCACCTCTTTAACAACATCAGTATGGCTAATCGTTTTGCTAAAGATCATAATGTCTGTGCGTTTCTTAATCCAGAGGATTCAGTAGCCGATGGGTGCTGGGATATTATAAGATATTTGAGACGATCTAGATTGTTCTATGCTTTATTTGCGGACCCTGTTATCTATTAAGATCACATAATCGATTTCTAGAACTCAACACGAATTGAGGAGGAGCAGGATGAAAAGGTAATCTATGCTACAATTAAAAACGAACAGCTGAGGGTAGATGAACGAACAATAAGGAGGGTACTGGAGTTAGGAGAAGGTGAAGAAGGACACCCTGATGTATTAGACCATGAATACATTCAAAAAGTATTTCAACTGATGGGATATGATGGTGATTATAGAAATGGTGAAATCAAGAAGGGAAGGTTATGTAAGCCGTATAGATTTCCATGCCACACTTATCTGAAGTGTATGTCCAACAGGAAATTAGGGTTGGATAGATTTTCAAGGCATATCTCCTCCGGAATCATTGGTATATTTGAAGGAAGAACATATAACTATTCTAAGTACATTCTTGGATGTTTATGTGACCATATCAGGGTGGAAAAGGAAAACAAGATGTATATGTTCCTAAGGTTCCTTCAACTGATCATAAACGAAACTATGCCCACCTAGGAAGATTTGTACTTAACAAGTTGAGTGGGCAATATCAAGGGGAAGATATGGAGATGTTCCCATATGTGATTGATGAAAATGCTGATATACCTCAGGAACTCCTATTCCCTGTACCACCACAGCAACAAACAATATCATTTGAGTCTTCTGATCAACCACAACAACAAACCACACATGCTAAATCCCCTAAACGACCACATCATGAACCCAATCCTCCTTCACCACCATCCTTTACCAACATTCCTTTATTACCACCTATACATCCCATCTCACCACCAAGTGAAGACACCCAACCACTATCTCCTTCATTGTCCCAAACATCAATGAATTCAGCTTCAACTGAAGTAGTCTGTCATGATCAACCATCTTCTCAATCATCACTGCACTCTGGTGCAACAGAACCCATCTCACCACTTCTACCAACAGAACCAACTTTCTCACCCACACCTAATGAACCTGCTGAAACCCCAACTTACACTGAACCACTCAACCTTTATAAGGATGAGCATGATGTTGTGAATGAAGGCACTACAGAGGAGATTTGTTTAGATACAGAGGGGGAGAATGATGAAGAAGTTGAACAACAAGCTGAGACTGATAGTCATTTTGTTGATATCACTGCTTATAATGAGAATGATTTAAGAGATGAAGAGATAGATGTAAGCAAGAGTTTCCTGGTGGCAAAATACAACAATCTTATCATTAAAAGCAATAAAAAGTTGGAGAAGTTAAGAAAATAAAAAGGGAGATGATTGAGAAAGACAAGGCAATAGAAGCTAAAGATGCAACAATAAAGAAGTTGAAAGAAGAGATAGAAACAAACAATGAAGTGATTGACTGGATGGATGAGGTTGTAACTGAGTCATGTGAATCTCTTGAGAAAGAGTAACAAGAAAAAGAAATGGTCATGTCTGAGCTGAACAAGTCATTGAAAACTATCTCTGATCAGTTAATGTTGTTGAAAGCTAAAGATGATGAAATAGAGACTTTGAAAAAAAAAATTGTCTGATCAAGAGACGGGCAGTCAAAAGAACACCTCAAGGAAGCTGATATTCTATTGTTGAAACCAAAGGAACCAACAATCATGTATAGCAAGAAGAGAAAGTACTTGGGAAAAGTTCAAGAAGATGTGATTGAACTTGGAGACACCCCAAAAAGAACAAAAACAATATCTCCAGAGCACACATGTAGCACTCGAAACCTCGGTCAAAATAAAAAGGAAAGAAAAGTATTTTGAAGAAAATAAAAAAAAGGCAAAGTTGAGGGGTGCTTTGTGTAAATAGTACCAAAAAGTCAAAATGCACTTTATATGGTCATGGCCGCCCATATCATCTTGTTGTTACTGTTGTTCGACCGAAAAAAAGAAGAAAGAAAGTTGCAGACCAGCTCTCTCGGTTCCAAGAAGGAATTAGAACTGAAATCTTCAAGCTTAGTGGGTTTTTGTTGATGTTTGGCTCTGTTCTTTGAGGTTTTCCACCTTAGAAACCGATTTCTAAGTGTTGTATGTGCTTTGGTTGGTTGTTTTGCTTGTTTAGGTGTTTGAACTCGTGTACAAGCAGGTTCGAAGGAGTTTTCCTTGTTTGCTACACTAGGTGAGTTCTATGACCCCGGTTCTATGTTTTTAAACTTCTTTGGGGCTGAAAATGCATTTAAAATATTTCACAACCGTTATGTATGATAACTGTGTATGAATATGTATGAACTTCTATGTTCTATGAGGTTGTAAGCTTGTTCTAAGAGTTTAGCATGATAATTCTATGTTAAGAATGTATGAAAATGTGGTTTTAGAACTGGTTATAGCATAAGTATCATTTACAGGTCTGATGGTTCATCCGCATGTGCACTGTGATAATTGCCTAAGTGTTCTGTTCACCCGCATTTACAGTTGTTCACCCGCATTTACAGTTGTTCACCTGCATTTGCAGTTGTTAACCCGCATTTGCCTAAATTCAGCCTAAGTGTCCATCAGCATTTCTTTTTATACATGCATATTTGCTACAGTGTCCATCATCATTTCTTTTAAGACAGAATAATTACCAAGTGTTCATCCGCATTTGCAAGTGTTCATCCGCATTTGCAAGTGTTCATCCGCATTTGCAAGTTGTTCACCCGCATTAGTTTTTGTTCACCCGCATTAGTTTTGCTCACCCGCATTGGTTTTGTTCACCCGCATTTCTTTAAGACTTAAGGAATTTTCTGGAATTTTGGAATATCAAAAATTAGGGTTTGACCATGGTTGACTTGATGCTTATATCTGATTATCTTATGCATGTTGTGGGCTGCCCTTATGTGACTATTATGATATTAACATATGACTTTATGTGGATTGCCTATGATCATAAAGTATTATAATTAATCAAGTGAAAGATTAATATTAACGAAAAGTGGAACATAAAGAATGAAAAGACTTGCAAGTAAAAATTTACTGGAGGTGCACAGCCTTGTTGTCGTTAGATCAACTGTGTATGGTTTACCTAACCCAAAGGATGTACACAGGGTCAATCTTTAAGATTGAGGGGACCACTGTTCCTGCCCCGGTACTGGAGTCATCATATGTGGACCACTGATGGAGTCTATTTATAGACTTCAAGGCCCAGTAGCAGGTTTATGCGCATTATATGGGGTAATAGCACTTTGGTCCATATCGACAGTGAAAGATAATAATAAATAAGAAAGAAAGAGAATTATGATGAAGAAACGGATTTGATTTGTATGTATGATGTGTGATCACATCCGAAAAAAAGATAAGATACATTTTTTTAAGAAGTATTTTGTATACAAATCCATCAAGATATTTTTATGATTTTAAAACTAGAACTCACTCAGCAAAGCTGACTTTTATGCATTTTCAGTTGGCTTGTAATTTGCTGAGGATGGCACTCGGGGAGGCTACTCGACGGGATTTGGCTGACGTACATTCAAGACGATAACATTCTTGTTTGTAATGCAAACTAATGATCTTTTGTAACTATTAACAAATATGTATTGCTTAGCAATAGTGGTTTTAAACAAATGAATGGCTTTTGATATTTAAGTTACTCTGCAATGTTTGATAAATTATGAAATGTTTTATAAATTGTGCTGTGAATGTCCAACTGTGAGGTTTCCGGGAATGGGGTCCTACAAGTTGGTATCAGAGTCAAAGTTTAAGAGAAATGGGTAAATATTTTCATAAACCTAAACTTAAACTGAAAATGGGACCGAATGGAGGGATGTCAGTCCGAGTAGCTATGTGCCATTAGGTATTTCTTTTCATAATATTAACCGGTACTATTTGCGCATGCTATTTGATTTATGTGCTTTACTAGATTTGAATACTGATGTAGTCAGGATAGGAAATGCTCGGGGAACGAAGAGTAAAGTAAGTGGCTAATCACAACTAGCCATCGTAATTAGGGACTTACTATACTTAACATTAACTGAGCTATTACCTTGAATGACCGTGTGAGTGTTTGAATCTTATAGTGTTAGAGGATGGCTGGAGGTAGATCATCTAAGGCTTCTAGAGGTGGAGTACGAGGTGGTCGTGCTGGTAGACCCCTGGCCGTAAAGAACAAGACGAGAACTACAGAGACGGCTCCTGCTGAGCCTGAGCTTCATCAACCGGAGGGAGTGGATGAGAGTGCGAATTTGAGGGCCTCAGTGAAAGAGGCAGTGGTGGAGGAGGATCACCAAGTCATGCAGACGATCCTACGGTCTGTCGTGACTGAGGTGATTCGGGCCGTAAGGAAGGATGAGAGGAAAGAAAAGAAGGAAGAGAGAAGGGCTGCTGCTGGGAGAAGGAAGAACGAGGGAGATCATGATGATGAGGAGGAGATGAATGTTGAAAGGGGATCCGCCAGTGATGAAGAAGATGTAGAGGTGCGGGAAACCGCGAGGGGATGCAGCTACGGGGCATTCCAACGGTGTAAATCCCCTACTTTTGACGGCAACAGAAATGCTACTACTGCCCATCGCTGGGTTAGAGAGATGGAGGCAGTGTTGGATATTAGTGAGTGCAGAGAGAATCAGAAGGTGAAATTTGCCACTCACTCAATTGTTGACTAGGCTCTGTGTTGGTGGGACAATATTGTCCAAGCCGAGGGCAATAGGGCTGTCGGGAGGATAAAAGTTAGTGATCTAGGAATTCTATCATCATCGAGAACTCGACAAGATTGAGAGGGAGTTCTTACAGCTGGAAGCGAGAACCATGACACACCAGCAGTTTACGACTAAGTTCAACGAGATGGCAAGACTGGTGCCCGATCAAGTTACACCGGCTTCAAGGAAGATCAAGCGGTATATTCAGGGGTTGCCTGCTGACCTCCGTAGGCACTTGATCACTGCCCGACCGAGCACTTTTAGGTCCACGGTGGATTTAGCTGGGAGACTGTATGATGAATGAGAAGTGGAGGTGGTGGAGGTGAATAAGACGGGTGGTAATAACAGGAGTTGGAACGGGAAGAGATTCGGGCGTGGTGGTTTCACCCCGAACAGTAAGAGGCTGAGGGTGGATGATCGCCAAGTGGTTACTGCAAGCTCGGGGTTGAAGCGGTGTGATAAGTGTGGGAAGGAACATAGCGGGGAATGCCGCTTGGGAATGAATGTTTGCTACAAATGTGGCAAGCCCGGTCACATTTCAAAGATGTGTGGAGGCCCATGGTGCTTTAACTGTGGTGAAATCGGCCATATGAACAAGGATTGCAAGAAGCCAAGGGCTGAATGTTCTGGGTTGAAGAAGAGGCCAGAAGAAGGATGGTAGAGGGCAAAGGGCAAGTGCAAGAGCCTTCACGATGACCCGAGAGGAAGCCCGGGTAGACCCCGACGTCATGTCAAGGGTGTTCCTAGTAAACCAAACTTGTGCCTCTGTATTATTTGATTCTGGTGCTAGTAAGAGTTTCATATCTGATGCCTTCTATGCTAAATTGCCTGTTAGTAGTAGGAGCATCGATGAACCTTTTGACGTAGAAACCGCTATTGGTAAGTCTACCAGAATCTCTGATATTATGGAAAGCTGCGACATGGAACTAGAAGGCCATAAGTTCTCTGCTAAGCTATATGTGATGCCCCTAGGCGGATTTGATGTAGTACTAGGGATGGATTGGTTAGCAGCCTATGAGGCGAACATCGTGTGTCGGAAGAAGATGATTCGGTTAGTTGCACCCGATGGGAGTTTAGTGACAGTTTATGGTGATCGCGTCACTACGGTTCTGAAAGTGATTTCGATGACAGTGGCAGAGAAGTGTATGAGGCGCGGATGATGTGCCTACTTGGCATACATGAAAGATGTGGACGTGTCGATACCATAATTATCAGAAGTGCCAGTGGTACGTGATTTCCCGGATGTGTTTCCAGAAGATCTACCAGGTGTGCCACCGGACGGTGAGATAGAATTTCAGATCGACCTGATCCCCAGTGTGCAGCCTGTTGCCAAAGCACCATATCAGTTAGCTCCGACCGAGATGAAAGAATTGATGGATCAGCTACAGGAACTAATGGACAAGGGGTTTATTAGACCGAGTATCTCTCCTTGGGGTGCTCCGGTATTATTCGTAAAGAAAAAGGATGGTAGTATGAGGATGTGTATAGACTACCATGAATTAAACAAGTTAACAGTGAAGAACAGATACCCACCTACCAAGGATTGATGACCTGTTTGACCAGCTTCAAGGTGCCAGTTGGTTTTCCCGAATAGATCTCCGATCGGGTTATCACCCGCAATTGCCTAAATTCAGCCTAAGTACCCATCAACATTTCTTTTTATACATGCGCATTTGCTACAGTGTCCATCAGCATTTCTTTTAAGACAGAGTAATTAACAAGTGTTCATCCGCATTTGCAAGTGTTCATCCGCATTTGCAAGTTGTTTATCCGCATTTGCAAGTTGTTCACCCACATTAGTTTTGTTCACCCGTATTAGTTTTGTTCACCCGCATTGGTTTTGTTCACCCCTTAAGGAATTTTCTGGAATTTTAGAAGATCAAAAATTAGGGTTTGACTATGGTTGACTTGATGCTTGTATCTGATTATCTTATGCATGTAGTGGGCTGCTCTTATGTGCCTATTATGATATTAACATGTGACTTAATGTGGATTGCCTATGATCATAAAGTATTATTATTAATCAAGTGAAAGATTAATATTAACAAAAAGTGGAACATAAAGAATGAAAAGACTTGCAAGTAAAAATTTACTGGAGGTGCACGACCATGTTGTCGTTAGATCAACTGTGTACGGTTTTGCTAACCTAAAGGATGTACACAGGGTCAATCTTTAAGATTAAGGGGACCACTGTTGCTGCCCCGGTACTGGAGTTAGCATATGTGGACCATGGATGGAGTCTATTGATAGACTTCAAGGCCCAGTACCAGATTTATGCGCATTATATGGGGGGTATAGCACTTTGGTCCAAATCGACAGTGCAAGATAATAATAAATAAGCAAGAAAGAGAATTGTGATGATGAAATGGATATGATTTGTATGTATGATGTGTGATCACATCCGAAAGAAAGATAAGATACATTTTTTTTAAGAAGTATTTTGTATACAAATCTATCAAGATATTTTTATGATTTTAAAACTAGAACTCACTCAGCAAAGCTGACTTTTATGCATTTTCAGTTGGCAGGTAATTTGCTGAGGATGGCACTCGGGGAGGCTACTCGTCGGGATTTGGCTGACGTTCATTCAAGAAGATAACATTGTTGTTTATAATGCAAACTAATGATCTTTTGTAACTATTAACAAATATGTATTGCTTAGCAACAGTGGTTTTAAACTAATGAATGGCTTTTGATATTTAAGTTCCACTGCAATGTTTGATAAATTATGAAATGTTTTATAAATTGTGCTGTGAATGTCCAACTGTGAGGTTTCCAGGAACGGGGCCTTACAACACACCACCAACTAAACCCATTGAAGTAGATAGTGATGATGAGTGGGAAGAATTAACAAAAGAAGAGCATGCTAAAGCAGCTAAAGAAGCAAAGTCTAATGACTTGCTATCAACTGAAGACATACTTGAAGAAAGAGCACAATCTGTCATGTTTATGGATTTGATAAACAATGGCTTTCCTTATGATATGGTTGAAAGAATGAACATGTCTGAGGATTCAAGTTTTGAAAGAGTTTGATATTGCAAGGCTAATGCTGCCGGTGTGCAACTATGAAACATTCTCAAAATACAAAGAAATGAAAAAGATAAGGAATGAACTCGGCCATTATGACACAAAGAAGCTGACCAGGTACAACATGACTTGTTGGTTACAAAGTCATAACTATGAGCATCATGAGCTTAAAGGAAGAACAATGAGTGAATTGAGAGCAATGATGGAGCATGTAATGAAGGTTGAGCTAGACACATGTATAAGATTCAGGACTGGGGCTCCCAATCCTACTAACAAACAACAAGCAAAACAAACTCCTGATGAGCCAAAATTAGTTGAGAGCAGAGACTTGCACAAGGGAAAAGAAAAGTTGATTAGAGAGCCAAGAGATGTGATACCCAACAAAATATGGCCATTGGGCACTGCTGTGAGGGAGATAACTGAGGAAAAGACTACGTTGATTCAACTCTTTGATCTGATGACCACTCCTACATCAGCTGAAGAAAATAGAATAATAACATGGAGATTTGATGCAGAGTGGAATTGTGCCATTATAAAAAGAGCATCAGGGATGGTTCAATTCTATCCTTGGATGGAGCCTCTCCTCATCTCTACCTGATGCTGATCTGCAATGCCTTCAAGCCATTCCTATCACCAATTATCCCATCAATCCAAGAGGAAGGGATTTCTCTGGAATAGTTGCAAAACTCAGACATTAGTTCAAAGGGGATGTCTTGAAAGAAGCAAGAAGAAAAGATGAAGAGCAGAAAAGAAGAAGACAAAGACAGAAGAGGCCTATACCAGTTCTTCTCAATCCATAGATGATGAATTCTTAACAAGAATTGGATATGAAAACAAGGCAGAAGCTTCAGTTAAAACTATAGAAGGAAATCAATATTCAATCCCTATCACAGAGTGTGGTTATGTAGAAAGAACCAAAGAGCTGGTGTTGCTAAGGAATGATCCACAGAAGAAAGGTTTAAGCATAAGACTTTTTGACCCAATGGAATCAAGCTCCTTCATCCCAGTTACACTTCATATCTATATGACAAGTACTTCCTCAAGCTAAATGACCAAAATGGTCAAAATGAACCTATGCTTGTATGTTCATATCATTCAAGTTATTGACAAGCTACATGCTAAAGCTCATAAGAGAATAAAATTTGAAGCGGGCCAACTGATGGGAACATAAATTCAATCAATCATAGAGCTAAGAATATCAGAACAAGATGAACTTGAAGTGGTTTCAAATAATAGTATTGTTGCAACACTTACCACTGAAGAAGACATCCTAGGTCTGAAATACAAGACGTTGAAGAAAATGAAGAGGATGAAGATTAAGTACTTGTATGATGATCAGAAAAATGCAGTTGAATACTTCACTACAAGAATTTTAGGAAGAATCCAAGAATTAAAAGCATTAAACCAATGATTACAAGAGTCTAAACCTATAAGGGGAGTATTGTTAGGTCTAGATCCTTTGTATAGGTTTAGATGATAAATCAACTCTTATAATAACTCACTGTAATTCTCTTTTGATAACATAATGTACCACATGAATTATATGTTAACCCATATTATTGTGTGTGTTGGTTTATGTGTCATTGCAGGAAACATCAGACTTGGTAAATTTGGAAAATTGACCAAGTGTTAGAACAATTACGGATGAACAATTTTGTTCTTCCGTAGATGTTCTCCAGGGCATATCTAAAGTCTGTGCTTCCGTAGATCTCTTACGGAAGAACAACAAATGCTAAATAAATCCAAGATCAAGTGGAGCTACTGGAGAGCTTGTTGCTGAAGAAGAAGTACAACAACTCTTGTGGAAACACAACCACTGAAGAACAAATGTTGAAGACTAAGTGTTGCTGCGGAAGAAGAACTTCCTACGGAAGACAAATTCCTACGAAAGATCAAAAAGTCAACAATTCCACATGTCAAAGCAACATCATCAAATCAATGACGGTAGAAGATATTGAAGTCAAGTGAATATTCCACGTCACATCAATAACATTCTTTTAGTAATTTACAATTTCCAATGTAAATTGTGAACTCCTATGCCGATAAACAAGGCAAGGATGCACATATATAAAAACAGAATAGCGAAACAGAATAGCGAGATATTAGCAAGAAAATAAGAACAGAATAGAGAGAGATTGAGAGATATCGATACTCAAATAGGTGTATATATTGATAGAAACGATATCAATCAATGAATAACAAAAGAAAATTAACAATACAATAAGAACAAAGAAAAACAACAATATAGCATCAAAAGCATCAACATCAATGGTAATCGGTTCTTCGTGAATGAAAAGCAATTGAAAATTATCTTTGTGTTACATTATTACATTGTGTTTTCAAGTTGTTTATTTTGTTCATCGTTTTCAATTTATAAAAAATCCATTAAACAACAACTATTGATAGTTCCGCGATCATTACTTGTTAAAATCAAATTAATAATTCCTGCGTTGACCCTTGGATTCACAAGTAGCTTTGATGTACGATAAGATTTTGAATTCAGAAAAGTTTTCGCGCGAAAAATATTGTTTTTGCGCGATATGCATGTTTTCACGCGACAGGTAGTTCTTGCGCGATTTGTAAGTTCTCGCATGACATGTGGTTCTTGCGTGACTTGGTGGTTTTTGCGTGATAGGATGGTTCTCGCTCAAAGGGGGTTGTTCTCGCACGAGATGTTGCTGATATATGTTAAGTTTTCGCATGCTATGCTGTTACGTGTGATGCATTATCTTTTCACGTTAAAAGACTTTTTAAAACTATATGCTTTATGATGTGACTTTACTTGATATGTATGATTTTGTAAGTAAAGTATTACGTAACCAAAATGAAAGATAATGATGATGAAAGTGCAACGTAATGAATGAATGAAAGTCTTGAAAGCAAATTAAAAGGAGGTTCACAGCTAATTGAGGGGTTGTTAGCTCAACTGTGTGCGGTTTAGCTAACCCATGAGGATGCACATAGGGGGGGCAATCTTTGTGACTGATCAAGACGTACGAAAACGGGATCCTTGTCGCTTGACCCTAAGATGGAAGTTGCTTCATGCACAATGATGGGCGTAGCCTATGACAGGATCTAGATAAAAAGTGAAAGAACGAAAGAAAGTACGAAAACGAACTATTATGAACGATGATGATAAGATAATAATAATTATTATCAAGATGTACGTACGATGTGTGATCATGAATGAAAGTAAAGGTTATGTTTTAACGAAAAGTAAAGAATTTTTAAAATATAAACTAGAACTCACTCAGCGTAGCTGACTTTTGTATGCATAATAGTTGGCATGTAACCGTTTGATGCTAAGGAGGTGCAGGCATGGATGCATAAGCCACTGGGAATGATTTATGTCTAGCATGCACAATTTTTGGAAATGATTGTTGTATTAACAAAATTTTGAGATTTAAATGAAAGATTTGATGTATTGACATGATTTTAATCACAAATGAAAAGTTTTAATTCCGCTGTAAATGACGTGTTTTAAATGTATTATGCGACGATTGACCGATTGTAAACGTCCCGGGAACGGGGCATTACAAGTTGGTATCAGATACAAAGTTTAAGAGTATTGGGTAAAATATTTCAAAAACCTAAAACTTAAACTGAAAATGGGACAAAAAGGGGAAGGGATGCCAGTCCTAGTAGTTACATTCCTGCAGGTAAAGGTTTTATGTAAATGTTTTATGTAAGATAATAAAAAAGGAATTATGTGCACGTGTTATATGATTTATGTTCCCCTAGTAGATTTGGATACTGATGTAGTCAGGATAGGGAATGCTTGGAGAAGGAAGAGTAAAGTAAGTGGCTAATCACAACTGGCAACTGTAATTAGGGACTTACTATACTTGACATAATCTGAGCTATTATCTTGAATGACCGTGTTGGTGTTTGAATCTTATATCACTTAGATGGCTGGTGGTAGATCTTCGAAGGCTTCCCGAGGTGGAGTGCGTGGTGGACATGGCGCTGGAACACGTGCCACAAAGAATAAGACTAGAACTGCCGAGACAGCACTTGCAGATCCCAAGATTAATCACCATGAGGGAGGGGATAAGAGTGCTAATCTGAGGGCCTCAGTGAAGGAGGCGGTGGTTGAGGAGGTTCATCAGGTCATGCAAACGATTCTGCCGTCTGTAGTGACCAAGGTTATTCGTGCTGTGAGGGAGGATGAAAAGAAGAAGAAGGGGGAGAGGAGGTAAACTGCTAGGTTAGGGGGAGAAGAAGGAGGTTCAGGGGCAAGAGAGCAACCGGATACAGAGATGGTTGTCTCCAGTGATGATGAGGAGGAGAAGGTAGCACAGGAAACTGCAAAGGGGTGCAACTATGGGGCACTCCAAAGATGCAAGCCCCCGATTTTCGACGGGAATGGGAATGCTGCTGCTGCTCACCGATGGGTGAGAGATATGGAGGTGTTACTTGATATTAGCGAGTGCCGAGAGGATCCAAAGGTAAAGTTTGCTACCCACTCGTTTTTGGATTCGGCCTTGTGCTGGTGGGAAAATATTATCCAGGCCGAGGGTATTAGGGTGATTGGTAGGATGAGGTGGAGTGAACTGAAGAAGCTAGTGATTAAGGAGTTTTGTCCTCACAGGGAACTCGATAAGGTCGAGAGGGAGTTCCTGCAGTTGGAGGCGGGAACTATGACGCACCCATAGTACACGATGAAGTTCAATGAGATGGCAAGGTTGGTGCCAGATCAGGTGACGCTTGTGTCACGAAAGATTAAGAGGTACATCGAGGGTCTGCCGGCGGATATCCGCAGACACATGATCGCCGCCCAGCCAAGTACATTTAGGTCGGTGGTCAATTTGGCAGGAAGAATATACGATGAGAGGGAGGAGGTAACCGTGGTGGATGTGAACAGGAAGGGGAGTGGAGATAGGAACTAGAGTGGGAAACGTTTTGGCAATGGTGGTTTCACCCTCAAGGGCAAGAAGGCAAAGGTGGAGGGTCGCAGGGCAGCTGCGACCGAGGAATTGGTGAAGGCGTGCAGCAAGTGTAGAAGAGACCACGTGGGGGAATGTAAGTGGGGATCGAACGTCTGCTTCAAGTGTGGGAGGCCTGGTCATATGGCGAGAGATTGCGGGGTTATAAAGTGTTATAACTATGGTGAAGAGGGCCATGTTAGCAGGGATTGCAAGAAGCCGAGGGCCGAGAACTCCGGGGCAAGGAAGGGGATTGAGAAGGAGGGGCAGAGGGTGAAGGCCAGGGCATTCACTATGACTCGGGAGGAGGCTAGAGTGGACCCCGATGTTGTGTCAGGTACATTCCTAGTTAACCAGACTTGTGCCACTATACTTTTTGATTTTGGTACTAGTAGGAGTTTTATTTCTGCTGCCTTCTGTGATAAGTTGCCCTCTAGGAGTAGAAAGATTGATAAGCCCTTCGATATAGAAACTGCTATTTGTAAGTCTACCAGGATTTCTGATGTGGTAGAGGACTATGACATAGAATCGAAAGGCCATAGGTTCTCTGTTAGATTGTTCATTATGCCCTTAGGCGGATTCGATGTAGTCCTAGAGATGGATTGGCTAACAGCCTATGAGGCAAATATTGTGTGTCGCAAGAAGAAGATTCGATTAACTGCGTCAGACGGGAGTTCAGTGACGATCTATGGCGATAGGGTTACTATGGTTCCGAAGGTGATTTCAATGGTTGTGGCTGAGAAGTGTATGAAGCGTGGATGTGGTGCCTATCTAGCCTATGTGAAGGATGTGGATGCGTCGGTACCACGATTGTCAGACGTTTCGGTAGTGTGCGACTTCCCTGACGTATTCATGGAGGACTTATCAGGTGTGCCACCTGACCGTGAGATCGAGTTCCAGATTGATCTGATACCTGGTGCCCAACCTGTTACTAAGGCGTCGTATCGTCTATCTCCCTCCGAGATAAAAGAGTTGATGACTCAGCTACAAGAGCTATTGGATAAGGGATTCATTCGACCGAGTATCTTTCCATGGGGTGCTCTGGTCTTGTTTGTGAAGAAGAAGGACGGTAGCATGAGGTTGTGCATCGACTACCGTGAGCTGAACAAGTTGACCATGAAGAACCGGTATCCGTTACCGAGGATTGACGACTTATTTGATCAGCTCCAAGGTGCCAGTTGGTTCTCGAGGATAGATATCCGATCTGGTTACCATTAGTTGAAGGTGAAGGAGCGGGATATACCTAAAACAGCTTTTCGCACGCGTTATGGACACTACGAGTTTCTTGTTATGTCCTTTGGTTTATGATGAAATCAGCTTAAACTCATGATGAACATGAACATATTCAACATGAACAATAGTGTAGATGCTTCTTAAAGATTAACATTTAGTCTTTATGTGTCTTTTATCGTTTTTATCATAGTATAGGGACTACTTTTGTAAATATGTTCCTTTTGTTTTCTTGATATTATAAATAGCATAACTAATGTATTATGTAGGTAGACTAGTCTTGAGAGACCGATAGAGACTAGATCAGTGAACAGACCGATAGAGACTAGATCAGTGAACGATTTGTAACTATTTTTACTTACACGTGTACTTTCTATGCTTACTAATCAATGAAAACCGATGAATTTTTGTGATTTGTTTGCACTAAATTGATTGCATGTGTTTGTTTGATTGAATTGTATCACAATATCATCACAGATCGATCCATTTTGATCCTATCAAATGGTATCAGAGCTGTTGGTTCAGTGATTTGAGTTCTTCAAACTGTCGAACTTTTGAATCACTTAAATCTGTGATTGATAAGCAATTCAATCTAAAAATTGTTGATTTCATTTATGTTTCATCATCAGAAACATGAATTGAATCACAATTTGCAGTTCAATTCGTTCAAAATCAGTGAATTTGTTCAAATTAATGTTCGAACCTGTTCTTCATTTTCGAACTAAAATTCGATCAGAAAACTGAATTGTTGTTGTTGTTTGGTGAAATTGAAGATGAAGGACTGTTAATCAATCAAATTACAGTCTAATTGGAAGTTTTCAGAGCAATTCAACAAGTTTTGAAGATTTTCAGCAGATCTGAGTTTGTTGGAATCTGTTGAATTTGGTGCATTAGGTCAAAACACTACTGAAAATTGCCTAAGTGTTTGGGCGCTTGACAACTATTCAGGCGTTTCACAACTGTTAAAGCGTTTTTGGTCTAGGCGTTTTACCACTGTGGGGGCGCATCACAACTGTTTGGTCACTTTGGAACTTTTCAAAAACTAAGGAATTCTAGGCGTTTTACAACTGTGTAGGCGCATTTGAACTGTTTGGACGTTTCACAACTGTTCAGGCGCATTACAAGTTGGGCGTTTGAGAATTTTTCTAAGGCAATCCCTTAGATGTTTCAGTCAAAGTCAAAGGAGTTTCACCACTGTTTGGGCGCTTCATCACTATTCAGGCGCATCACCTCAACACTTAGAAATTTTTCACAATTTAAAATCCAAAAATATTTTCAATTCATTTTTTTTCAAAAACTTTAAAAACAACAAAGACAAATCTTTTTCTAAAATCAAAAATTAAAATGGTGAAATCAGAAGACTTAGAGAATAGAGTTCCTAAACTAAAGAACAAAGCTAATTTTAAGAATTGGTCACTTAGATTGAAACATCACCTTAATTCTATTGACACTGACTTATTGAAGTCAATAGAAAGAGGACCTCACATTCCTATCACTTCAGATGGTCCTGATAGAGGGTTTGTCTATACTAAAGACTCTCAAGAACCATATCCTGAAGATGGGTTACAAGGTGATGATCTAAGGAAAGTCAAGAATGACATTAAAGCCGATTCTTTGATGTGTAAAGGATTACCACTTGAAGTCTTAATTAGACTAGATGGATATCAAACAGGATATACCATGTATAAATCTTTGAAGATAATTTGTGAAGGTGGTAAAGAGATTCAAGATCTCAAGAAGCAGAAATTGAAGAGATAGTTAGAGCTATTTGAGCATTTATCTGGTGAAACCATGTACCAAATGATGAATAGATTTGTGCAACTGACAGCTGAGATGTCAACTGCTGGCATAAAAAATGATCTAAAAGATCTAAACTTTAGGCTTCTCAATGCTCTTCCATCTTCATGGAAACAAATAGTTACACTGCTAAAGCATACTGAGAAATTTCCTATGGATCTTGATCTGTTGATAGCCAAAATTGAGTCTGTTGAAATTGATGAAAGCTCAAGGAATAATGACAGAGCATCTTCAATGTCTCAGTACAAATATGTTGCATCTCCTGCTAGTACTGTGGAGAATGCCTTTATGGCTAAAAATGAGAGTTTACCAGAAGAAGAGGGTGATCTGTTTGTTGGAGCAGGTTTCTTTACATATTCTTCTAATACAAGTGCTCCTGCTTATGCAACACAGCATCAACCTCAGTCTCCTCCTAAAGCTCAAACTTCTAACACTCATATTGAGACTCCATCTTCTAACTCTACTAAACCTAGCAAAGTTAAAGATGTCATTAACATCCTATTACAGGATGAAGAGTCCAAATCTGCTTTTACTGCAATTATGGCTAGTTTTCCAGCTTATCAAGGTAGTCATTTAACTCAATTAGATTTTGTTTTGCAGGACTTATTCGAGATGGACCCAGATGACATGGGAAAATGGATCTGAATTGGCAAATGGTGATGATTGCATACAGTTATCAGAAACACTTATGTCAACAGGAACTACAAGCCAAGTGCTAACAAGACTATTGGATTTGGCAAGTCTAGGACAAGGTGTTTCAACTGCAATAGCTATGGTCACTTTTCAAGGGAATGCAAAGCTCCCAGAAACAAAGTAGGAAATAGCCAATTGAGTTCAACCAATCAGAGGTTTCAACAATCATCTCAGAAGACATTCGAAAAGCCATACCAAAGCTTACCAATGCCTGAACTTAAAGATGACTCGAAAGCTTCTGAAGAACCCAAGAAAGCTTTAGTAGTGAGCATCAAGGATGGATACGACTAGAGTGCCTATGCAGAGCAGTTTACAGCTGACTTAACCTCTAGTTTATCTCTTATTACAAAAGTTCAAGGAGAAGATTGGTCAGAAGATAGTGATCCAAAGGCTAAATATGATTCTGAGAATGATGAAGAAAAATACAATTGGAGTGATAAATCTGATCCTAAAGAGGATTCAGAAGAAGTTGCTTTAATGGCACAATCAGATCAACCAAAGGTTGAAAATTCATCTTCTAAATCTGAGACTTCTTCATCTAAATATCCTGAAATACCAGCTAAAGTAAGAGAAAAACTATGCACAAAATCTTGCTTTGAACAAGTAGACTATTATCGAACTTACTCGTACAAAATTTGTGACAAGCTCAAACAAGAAGAATTAATGCATAATAAACTCAAAAATGATCATAAAATATTTGATGAAAAGATCATTTTGTTACAAACTTCATGGAACAAAACTTTGAAAGAATTAGAAATTGTTTCCAAACAACTTGAAGAAATGCCTAAGAACTTGGAACATGTGAAAATAGCACATGCTGCTATACAAGTTGATCTAGCAAAAGTAAAAAGTTCCAAAACGATTGTGGAACAACTGGTGAGTGAACGAAAGGATAAACAAAAAGCAGGATTAGGTTTTACTCACGAACCAATGCCTGAATCTATAACAAGCACTCTACCAGAGGATTTTAACACACATGATCACTCTCCTATGAATAAAGCAAAACTTAAAGCTTATCAAAACAAAAACAACAAGATTTCTGATAATGAAGAAGAGAAAATCAATGTTGAAATATTTGAAGAAAAGGATACAGAAAAGATCAAAAACGGTCATCCAATAAAAGTTAAGTCATATGAACCATGACCGAAAAGTAAGAAAATTTTTGTTTCAAAAGAATCTGTGTTGGAGGAAGTTATCATTAGAAACAAAGATAAGGCAAAACAAAAAGAAGAAACATCTGAAGGTTCAAGCTATTATGACCAAAAAGATCAGAAAGAGAAAGAAAATGAAAAAGAATCTTCACATAAAGATGTTCAATCTCAAATTATCAAGTTCCACAAAATCAAGGAACCAAAGGAGAAGAAGAAAAATGACTAAAGCTAAAACTGATCAAAATAAGAGTCAAGAAAATCAGACAAAAACAACAAATCAAGCAAATAAATTTAAACCAATTAAATTTGTGTCTGCTGGTATGTTGAACATAAACTCAATTCTAGATGTTAAACAAACTCCTAAGAACAAATCGAACTCTGATCTGAAAACAGGTTCAAATTTGAAGACTTAAGCTGTCGTTAAACGATTTGTGTCTAAGGAATCAAAGAATGAAGTTCATATACAAAAGCCAAAACCAAATATGCAAAGAACAAACTGTCAAAACAAAAGGAACAGATTAATTTTTTAACGCCTAAACCTAGACAAGGATCAAACGTTGAGTCAACATCGAAAATCAATAAACAGTTGTTCAAAACTCCACAGAGGTACTGCGAAATCTGTGACATGTATAATCATAACACTGTTGAATGTTTTTTTAATAAGTACTGTCACATATGCGATATGAGAAATCACTCAACATCAGAGTGTTATTTTAAAAAGTGCTGTACCTTCTGTGATGAACAGACTCACAACACAGAAAATTGTTACTTTAGAAAGACTTCTCTAAGGAAAGGATTTGCTAATGCATAATTTAGCAAAGGTTATGTTAATCCTTAGTTTAAAAGAAAACAAACTGTTGATTTTCAAAGATTAACTAACCAACCATCATTAGGCTTGAGATCTTTGAAAAGAAATGACTCTGTAAGACCAAAACAATACATTCACAATCAATTCATTCGAAGGTCAGTGAGAATGAACAATAAAAATTTTGGAAATAAAATTTTTTCAAAAATTGATCAATTCAATGGTATGAATTTTATTAAAAATGATCAAAAATTTGTGAATCATAGAATTGGCAATTTCATTAAAAACAAGCTAGATGTGAACAAACTTCATTTTAAACAATTTACTATTGTTGACAAGTTTGGCAAGCCCAAGACCATCTCGGATTGGGTTGATAATTCAACTTAATTGTTCTTGAAATGTAGGTGCGCCCGAGAAGACCAATTAACACATGGTATGTGGATAGCGGGTGCAGCCGGCACATGACGGGCAATCATGCCTTACTTCAAGATTTTAAGTTAAAAGATGGTACATACGTCGCCTTCGATGGTGATGCAGGAGGAAAAATCATAGGCGAGGGAACAGTATCCAACGAAATAATAAGTTCGATAAAGTCAACTTCTGCTCACAGTTGAACTTTAATCTGTTAAGCGTTTCCCAAATTTGTGATAAATCATATTCTGTACTTTTTGATGATTCTTTTTGCTACATTTTGAAGCCAGGTTTTCAGATTAGCAATGATTGAGTGGTTGTTAAAGCTGTTAGGGATCGAGATGTGTACAAGTTGGATATGTCTCAAGTTGATCCATCTACAGAAACAACTTGCCTTATTGCTCAAACTTCAAATGACGAAAGTTAGCTTTGGCATAGACGTCTCGGTCATTCAAACTGGGAAATCTTGTTATCGGCCTTCCATCAAAGAAGTTTGCCACTACTGATCTCTACTCAGCATGTTTAAATGGGAAGCAACATAGAGCGTCTTATAAGCCCAAGCAAATAAACTCAAATTCCAAACCTCTCCAGATGTTGCATATGGATCATTTTGGACCAACCAACGTGAAGAGTCTTGGAAGAAAATCTTATTGTTTAGTTATCATTGATGACTTTACAAGATTTTCATGGGTTTTCTTTTTGAATGCTAAATCTGAAACGGCTGAATTATTAAAAAAATTCATCACAAAAGTTGAAAACCAATTAGAACAAAAAGTAAAAATAATGAGAAGTGATAATGGAATAGAATTTAAAAATGTTACGATTGACATGTTCTGTGCTGAAAAAGGAATTGCTCATCAGTTGAGTGAACTCTACAACAAAATGGAGTTGCTGAAAGGAAGAACAAAACTTTGATTGAGGCTGCACGATTCATGTTAGCAGATGCGAAAATTCCTATCACTTTCTGGGATGAAGCCATATCTATTGCATGTTTCGTACAGAATCGCACTTTAATTGTGAAACACAAACTGAAAACTCCTTATGAGTTGATGTTTGGCAGGAAACCAAACATAGATTTTCTTAAATCTTTTGGTTGTCCAGTTATGATTTTAAATTCAAGTGATCAGCTAGGAAAATTTGATTGAAAATCTGATGAAGAATTTTTTGTTGGATACTCATCTATTTCAAAAGCCTATCGAGTTTATAACTCTAGGACAAATGTTATACTTGAAACATTCAACGTTAAATTCCTTGAAAATTCTTTTCCATTAGTTTCAAATGGTCCAGCTTGGTTATTTGATTTAGATTCATTGTCAAACTCTTTTCAATCTAACTTGTTTGATCAATCTAACTTGCTTGATTCTACAGGTAAGAAGAAATCTTAAGGAGATCTCGGTTCTTTCAGTGATGATTCGGCTTTTGATGATATGGATGACTCAAGCCCATATTATCCATTTTTCTCTTTCGTCAAAGATTCTATAATTCAATTTGAAAATAATGATGATCTCTCTCAACAAGATGAAGATCATTTCGTTTTAGAAAATCAAGATGTTTCACAACCAATTCCTAATGATGGTATAGAAATTGTACAACCTGAGTCTGGAACTTCATCTATTTCTGGTGATGTAGTTGACACTGGTAATCTTGATTACTTCATCAACTCATCGACTCAAGTTCCCAATTTCAATCCACATTCTTCGAACCTATTGCATCAGCTTTCTAACTTGAACCAAACCAATCTGGATGTTCATGTTTAAGGGAATGAGATTCCAACATCTCGTATTCACAAGAACCATCCAACGTCTCAGATTATTGGTCCATTGAATGAGTGAACAACAAGAAGTAAATCAGAACAAGCAAATCTTTGCTTATACTCGTGTTTTCTTTCTCAAATTATTCCTAAAAACGTTACCCAAGCATTAAAGGACAATAGTTGGATTGAGGCTATGCAAGAAGAATTATTGCAATTCCGCAAACAAGAAGTATGGAATCTTATGGATTTACTTGAAGGAGAAAATGCCATAGGCACACGATGGTTGTTCAGAAACAAAACAGATGATCGAGGAATTATTATTCGAAATAAAGCGAGACTTGTTGCACAAGGATACACCCAAGAGGAAGGAATAGATTATGATGAAGTATTTGCTCCAGTTGCAAGACTTGAATCAATTCGTGTCTTCCTGGCTTATGCATCATTCGTGAAATTCAAGGTGTATGAAATGGACGTGAAAGGTGCTTTCTTGTATGGACCAATCACCGATGATGTATACGTGAAGCAACCTTTGGGTTTTGAAGATTCAGAATTTCCACATCGTGTGTACAAGCTTAGCAAAGCTTTGTATGGACTCCATCAAGCCCCTAGAATCTGGTATGAAACATTATCACAACACTTAATCCAACATGGATACACGCGAGGGAAAATCGATCCAACTCTGTTTATCAAGAAGGATGCTGATGATGTTTTTTGTGTATAAGTGTATGTTGATGATATCATATTTGGTTCTACAACTCCAAAGTTATGCAATGAATTTGAAGAAATCATGAAGTCTAGATTTCAAATGAGTTCTATGGGAGAAATAAATTTCTTTCTTGGACTTCAAGTCAAGCAATCTGCAGATAGAATATTCATAAATCAAGAGAAGTTTGTTGACAAACTTTTGAAGAAATTTAAACTGCAAGATTGTCAGTCCATAAGAACTCCAGCTGATGTAAATACCAAGATTGAGCCTGATCCAAAAGGAAAATCTGTAGACCAAACTTTATACAGATCTATGATTGGTTCATTGATGTATCTTACTGCATCTAGACCTGACATAATGTATGTTGTTTGTGTCTGTGCCAGGTATCAATCAGACCCGAAGGAATCTCACTTAATTGCTGTCAAACGCATATTCAGATATCTTAAAGGAAAACTGGCCTTAGGGTTATGGTATCCTTATGAAGGAAACTTCGAGTTATATGGGTATACTGATAGTGATTATGGAGGATATTGTCAAGATAGAAAATCAACTACGGGTGGGTGTTAGTTTTTAGGACCCAGATTAGTCTCATGGCAATGTAAGAAACAAACAAATGTCTCCTTTTCAACCATAGAAGCTGAGTACATAGCTGCTTCAGTAGGATGTTCTCAAATCCTTTGGTTACAAAACCAATTGCTGGATTACGGGTTCAAATTTCTTAAAACTCCAATTTACATTGATAACACTGCTGCTATGTTCATTACAGCTAATCCTGTCCAACATTCAAAAAAAACATATCGAGACTCGATATCATTTTCTCAGAGATAACTCTGAAAAAGGTATAATCATTCTGATTCAAATTGCAACTGAAAAACAGTTGGCTGACCTTTTTACTAAAGCCTTCTTACCAAGACGGTTTGAGTATTTGGTAGAGTCAATTGGTCTTATTAACCTCATTTAAAAACTGGTTTTTGAGCATTTCAGTTAATTGAGTTTAAATATGATCAGAACCCTCCCTTACCTAAATAGGACACAACAAGAGAATCTGTCAAAGTTAATTGCCTGATTGTATTTTGTGTGTATATGTTTCTTAGAAAAAGCAAAACCAAATACAAAATTAGAAAATTGAAAAATCAAAAGATAAAAATATAAAATAAAAACTACAAAAAAATAGAGTTTTCTTTTTTAATTCATTTTTAGTAATGAATAAGTCTTTGCAATATGTGAGAAATGATAGTACATTAGTATGATTAGTTGCATACTTCACTCGACAACAAAGTCTGACGTGATCAGATATGATTTGTAAGTAAGTTCATGCAATTAGACTGAAAAAGTAAATTCTTGTGATTAAACTAAATCACTCATGCATTCATGTATGTCTATCTTAGCACTAATGAGTAGTGTTGATTTCTCAAATTGATTGTTAGTTAAGTCATAATCTCACACCTGGTGGTGATATGAATAACCATTGAGCTCTAATTATTTAAAGTATCTAACACTTCTCTGTTATGAGTCATCATAGACCTGAAGTGATGAGATATCCTTTGTTGTAAGTGATTACAGACCTGGATATTTTCTCTGATGCAACAAGATGCCAATGTGCACAAACACCAAATGAGATCTGGTTATAGTATATGTCAGGTTAACAAGTTGAGAACAGTGACTTCTTGCATATCTTTATGACAATTAACCTCTCTAAGTCTAAGTGTGACTACATAATGTCATATCTAATTGTACCTTAAACAATCCAAGAATTGAAAAAGTAAGTGTGCTGAATATCTTGCAAAATGCACTCATTTTCTGTCCTTAGATCTTGTGTCTCCTTTGCTGCAAAAATGCAGACTTAGAACACACTTTATCAAGATTTATTCACTATCTATGACTATTCATCAATTTATTTTATTTTAATATGCTGATATTAACTGATATGATCTCACTGTAGACATTGATTCAGTTGTACATATTAGATTTTTATTTTGCTTTAATTTTGATTTTTGCATGTTTTCTGTGTGCAGTCATATTAACAATGACTAGTATGATCTTCATGTGACAAATTCAAGAAACTTCTAAGTTTTGTTAAATTTAAAAGTTTAGGGGGAGTAAAAAGAGTTAAAAGGGAAAGTGTATAAGATAATTGATTTTCAAATTTCAAGATATGAAAAAATCAAAATTTAATGTTTTGGATGGAAATGATGAAGCTAAAATGTTCAAGCATGTGTGTGTTTGACATAATGTAAAAGTAAACCTGAAAAATATTTTAAGTGGAAAAGCTTCTTGCAACATTTTAAATGAGATTATTTGTTAAAATTAGAGACTAAAATGACGGGAAATTATTTTTGCAAAATTAAAACAAAAATAAAAAGGTCAAAATATAAAAAAATTAAAAAATTCAAAATAAAAATAAAAATTTGAAATGTAAAAAGTTCAAAATTGAGGGTCTATTGTGTAAATTTTGGCTGAAAGTCAAAATTTGACTAACTAAAGTCAAAATTTGATAAATTGTTTAAATATTAGTATTGAAAAGTACTAATATGTCTAAACAGTGTACAGGTGGAAGATCTAAAAATTACAAGTGTTAGAAACATGAAAGTCATCTCACGCGCCTAAACAATGTTAATAAGTCCAGGATTAGGAGCATGATGATTTTTCAGAATTTATACAAGTGTTAGGCGTTTCAGACATCCTCATGCGCCTAAACAGTTGTCATAAGTCTGAAAATGGTGGTTGTGGGGTGTTTTTCATTTCTCATGCGCCTGAACAGTATCCAGACTTTCAAGAATTGGGCGTTTCAAGTGAAAAATACCAAGTGTTGGGCGTTTCAGCTAGATCAATACGCCTGAACAGTGCAAAAGCAGCTAAACAGTGCTTATGCGTCTGAACAGTGCTCATGTGCCTAAGCCCATGCGCACAAACAGTGCTCATGCGCCTAAAAATTTCACTTAGTATAAAAGCAACACTTTGCAATTTCAGAAACTTCATTCACTTAAAAACACCTGAACTTTCATAAAACCCCGACTCTCAACTCTGATTCACTCATTTCTGTTTGATTTTGTTCTTATCTTGCATTCGATAGTGGTTTTATCAGATTCTAAATGTAAGTTTATGATCAAAATCATAGAAATTTCATTTTAATAGGTTGAATTTGATTGGGCGTATGAACCCTAGTTGATTGAATCTGTTGAACTTGTGTGTAAAATGGGAATAATGAACTGTAATTGAGGATAGAATGTTAATGAAAACATGATTTCGACCTTGTTGATACATTTAAATCTGGTTTTCATCGAACTTCAATCTGTGATGATTCTTCATCAGCCGTATGATGAAGATGAACAGTTATGTTCAAATTTAAAAAAAAAATTAAAAAATTGATCAACAAAAAAAGTCATGTTACAAATTTGTTTTGTGAGATAAATTTGAGAATTAAAGTGTGTATAAATCATAAAGAAACTAACTTGAATGATGATTTGTTCTTGAACAGAATGTCAAACACTAAGAATTTTTAAGTGCAAGTTAGTCAAAAATGTTTTAAAACATACAAATTCTTGAAATTTCAATAAACTTTAAATTGATTTTAATTGTTTAATATTCAAGTTTCTAAATTTCTTGTTTTTAATTTTGCAGATGGCTGAATTAAAATTCAAGCCTAAGCACAATGTTGTAGCATTATTGTATGATGAAGTACAAGATGCTATAGGATATGATGAAATGATTAGGTTCTTATTGAGAACAAAGTATGTTTATGCCATGTCATATCAGCCAATCATCTATGCAAGACTAATCAAGAAGTTCTGGAACACTGCATATGTGGATGTTAATGATGAAGGTAGAAAAGTAGTGAGAGGATTCATTACCAACATTAGAATGGTTGAACTATCTGAAGATTCTATAAGAGAAGCTTTAAGATTGGGACCAAATGATCCAGAGGATTATCTGAATTGACATTTAATGAATATAGAGAGACATTCATGGAAATGGGTCATTCTGATCACTTTTCAAGGAAACAATTCTTTAGAGCAAGAGTCTATAACCACTGGAAGCTGTTATGCTATATCTTTCAACACTATATGTCTAAAAGGAGTGCTGGATGGAACTTTTTCCCAGTAGACATAGCATCTCCTATTGTAGCACTTGCAACTAATCGGAGATTTAATATGTCTAAGTGGATTCTAAACGGTTTTATCTTTAACTTGGAAAAAAGAATTAGGAACAAGTATCTGATGTATCCTAGATTCCTACAGATGATTATAAATGAAGAGCATCCGGATATACATGTAGATGGTGTGAGTGGTGAAACTCTGATGCTAGAGCACATGTCTGAGATTTCTTATAAGAGACTTGCTATAGTCTCTGGTGCTCAAAATGTACCATTGTTTGATTACATAAGGAATGTGGCTAATGATGAAGTTGACATTACTATTGATCACTACCATTTGACAGAAGAAGAACCTATAGTCCCTACTGATCTCATTGAAAAATTGCCTAATAATGATGATGATGATAATGATGACAATGATGATAATGACGATGATGAAGAGAGTTCAAGTTCTTTTGAAGATGATAATGGTTATGATGGTGGTTATGATGATGATGTGATGGAAATAGCTCATGATGATATACAAGAAGGTGGGTAAGTTACTGAAGAAGCTAGTGAAGAAAGACATGATGCAGTAGATGAAACTGCGTCAGCTACTAAGGAAATTCATGAAGAAATTGATGAAAATGTACAAGAGATTGACCAAGTTACTGAAGAAATTCATGATGATGATACTGAAGTTAATCAAAGTGAAGAAATTGTTGGAGATAGTCAAACTGTTGAGGGGATAGTGAGTATGATTGAAGAGATGGTAGATACTAATGAACAGTTTGAGTTTAATGAGAATGTCCAAGACTTTGAAGTTGTTGAAGCTGCAAATTATAATGAATTTATGAATGAACCTCAATAAGAAGTTAATGTACCTAAAGAAGTTAATTTTCAGCAGACTATAGATGAGCTGAAAGAAGAGAATTCAAAGCAGTTGAAAGTGATTGAAGAATTAAAAGAAGCTAATGAGAAATTACAAGAAGAATTGAAAAAGAAAGATGAAGTGATTGAAGAGTTGATGAAAAGTAAGAAAGATAATGTTAAAACATTTAAAGTAATGATGAAAGACTATGATCTAATGGAGGAAAAGCTTAAGAAATTGAATGAAGAAAATGAAGTTATGAAAGAAGAATTGGAATAGATGAAAGAAAAACAAAAGTCTTCGTCTCCAGAGTTGATGATTATTTCTTAGATAACTCCGATAGATGTTGAAAAAAATCCCTGAAATGGATAAAGGAAAGGGGAAAATAGATGATATTGATGTTTTAGTACTACCTGAATCATCATCCAAACTTCAAAAGGTGATTGATGAACCTGCAAGAATAGATGAAGAGGATTCGGATATACAAGAAACAATTGGAGCCTTAGATAATTTAGAAGGTGAATTTGATGATGATTGATATAATGAAGTATTAGATGATGAAGATTTAGTAGAAGCTAATGTTGATGAGCATTATTCACCGATTGATATAAGCCATGATGATATACCTGTTAATGTTGAAGAAAGGTATAATTATCTTATCAGGATGAAGTATAACAGAGTATTTCTAGATGGATTAACTGTATCTCAAATTAATGAAGAGTTTGAGAAGTGTGTAGCTGCTGAATCCAGTGCACCAATTGATCCGGATGAGATTGTAGTGGAACACGGGGAGTGTAACCCATTACAGAAAGTATTAACATTGAAAAACTGCCTACTTCTGAATTACATCATCCAGATCCAAATGATATGAATGTTACTGCTTTAAAGACATGGTTACAATCAAGAAATTATCCATGGAAGAAGCTTAAGAGATTACAAGCAGAATCTTTAAGAAATTTGGTAAGAAGTTTCCAAGCCACTAAAAGACAAACAAACAAGATGATAGTGCTAGACATGGACAATCCTCAATACTTAGAAATCATGAAAAGAACAAGGATTCTGAAACCTTAGGAAATTCAGTCTATGGCTATGAAGAGCACAGTGTATGAACGAAGAAAGGAGCTTATGAGAATGTTTCCAGAACCTGAAAGGCAAGGTTATCAAGTCTCTATGGAACAAAAGCAATTGTGGAACAAGGCACGTTCAGCAGGAGATCTAGTTCGTAATGTTTTGCAGAAAGGACAATCTATCTCTGAGCTACTAAATGCCATGATTGTTCCTGATACTACAAAAGAAGTGAAGATCATCGCATGGAAATATGATGAGATCTTTGATGCATTTTTTATCAAAAGGGTAAATGCAATCTGTGACGTTTGTCATTTTTTCTCAAGTATTATAAAACTTCCTGTTCAAGATCTCAAAGAGTTGAATAAATTGCCATTGATTAATCCATCTAAAGCTAAGCGTGGAGAAAATTTTGTGGAATTATTAAATAAAGGTATAACTCGGATGAGTTCATTTTTACAAACTCGGTGCGATCAGGAAGATATGGAGTATTTTCAAACATTAAAGAAGAAGAGAAAAGGAGTTGAGAAAGATATTGGAGAAGAAAAGTTCCTAGATGCATTCAGTGATCAATATTTTGAAAAAGTCACAAATCCAGGACTCAAAGTCATTGATGGAACACAACAATCAAAGCCAATCTTGAGGTGGTTTTACAATTCAGATACGTTTGAGCTGAAGTTAGTACGAGATTTGAATGATTAGGATCACGATATGATTTCTTTATTTGGTGTTTTTGAGTTGAAGCTTTTGCATCCCAGTTACATTTCATTCTTGTCTATATAGAAGTTTGAAAAGTTGTTCCAGAAACGGCTGAGAATGATAAGAAGTATTTTCTGTCGATCATTAAAATCATAAATGCTGTGATGAAAAGGATATCATTGAGGAAAGCATTGGCGTATGCTAACATTATGAAGAAAGATATCAAAGATATTGAATTCATGAGGATATCTAGCAAAGGGGTTTTAGAAATTCATTGTAAAGATAACCTAAACCCAATAGAATTTTATGCTAACGTAGATATTGCAGGTCTATCAAAGGAATCTTTGGAAATCAAGAATAAAATGGAGATAAATACGAATGAAGCTAAACCGGAGCAAGGTATCTTAGCTAGCAAGTTCAAGTCGGCTATTACTAAAGCTCTGTGGGAATAAGATCTTTATAAAGAGAAGCCAGTATTCAAGATTAAAGAAGAGCCTGAAGACTTCTTTGATTTATGAAGACTGAAGACAAAGAAAAAGCATGAAGATTGAAGACAAAGACCAAAGACTGGATATTGCAGAACATAAAAGATTGAAGATAGAAGATTTGAAGATAGAAGACTGATTTTGAAGACCGAAGACAATGTCAATCTTAGGGGGAGTATTGTAGATGCTTCTTAAAGATTAACATTTAGTCTTTATGTGTCTTTTATAGTTTTTGTCATAGTATAGGGACTACTTTTGTAAATATGTTCCTTTTGTTTTCTTGATAGTATAAATAGCATAGTTAATGTATTGTGTAGGTAGACTAGTCTTGAGAGACCGATAGAGACTAGATCAGTGAACGATTTGTAACTATTTTTACTTACATGTGTACTTTCTATGCTTACTAATCAATGAAAACCTATGAATTTTTGTGATTTGTTTGCATTGAATTGATTGAATTGATTGCATGTTTGTTTGAATTGATTGAACAATCACAATATCATCACAGATCGATCCATTTTGTTCTTCACTTTGAAGAATGATGGTGAGAGCATCCATGGGCTTTTCAAGTCTGTGAATGTTTGGTTGTGGCTGTGATTGTTTGTTTGTTGCTGAAGAGTGAGCGTGGTGCTTGCTTTAGGGAGTGGCTTCATGAGAAGCATGCACACTAGTCTTCTTAGACTTATGTTTGGTACTGGATGTTTCTGAAGATAAGAAGAATGAAATGTCATTAGAATCCAAGAATTCTTCTTCTTTATCTTCCCCAGTGCTTGTGAGGAAAGCACTGTCTGTATGTTGGGTTTCCTTGAACTTATAAGCCTCTATGTGTTTGATTTGGTTATTGTTCCTGGATTTTTCATCCATTTCCAATGCTTCAGCCTTGGTTACTAGTGAGTCAAGGGATAAGGCTTCTAAGTCCAATGTTGCTTTCATGAGAGATACTGACTGAGTCCAACTCTCAGGTAATGTGTGCAACATTTTCTTGTTTATTTTAACAGTGTCATATTTTAGTCCATAAACTATAATTTCATTGACCAAT
The DNA here is from genome assembly GCA_025506505.1 of Flaveria sonorensis. Classification (NCBI taxonomy): domain Eukaryota; kingdom Viridiplantae; phylum Streptophyta; class Magnoliopsida; order Asterales; family Asteraceae; genus Flaveria; species Flaveria sonorensis. Next base: position 37,653,164 of record CM046423.1, read on the forward strand.
TGGACGTATCTATGCAACTGTTCAGGGATGGATTCCCCATGTATGTGATGAAAGGTCTCGTACTGGTTCCTCAATTTTTCTTTCTTGATTTCCCGTATTTCTTCACTACCTTCACACATAGTGTGAAGAACCTTCCATAATTCATGTGCTGTTTTGAAATTTTCAACACTAGTCAATTTCAAAAGGCAGTGTCATAGCAATAATGCTATATGCCTTCATGTCAATTTTGACCCGTTTCAGGTCATCACCAGCTACACTCTTCAGAGTAACTGGCTTTCGGATGTTGTAATCTGGTCCTAATGTCAAGGGAATAAAAGGACCTTCAGTGATAGATGTCCATAGATCAGGATCTTAAAAAATAATCCAATTTCTGAACATTATCTTCCATTGCTTAAAATCTGACTTGTTCTTCAATCTGGGAGGTTTTAATCAACTGTTAGAACCAGTCATATCGTCAGCTATGTATGTTTAAGTTTTAACTTAATAATAATTTTTTTAAGTGAAATTTGTTTGTTTAAAATCTGACTTGTTCTTTAATAAAAGGACCTTCAGTGATAGATGTCCTATGTAATGTTGCTTTCAATGCCACGGTGACAAGAAAGGAATATTGTGAAAAGTAATGTCAACTTTCTAATTAATGCGGTCCGTAGAAAGTCAAAACCCTAAAAACACAAAAAAAAAGGTTTTTAACAGTTACCTTTTTGGATCAAAAAGTAACTTTTTCAAAAATGTCAAAAGAAGATTATATTTCTTCTTTGATTTTCTTATGGAACCAACACAATCTCCGTAGATTGTGAAGGTTAAGAATGATCAAATCTAGGGTTTATTCTAGGGTTTTTGGCGGCTGAGATAATTTCAACAAAAACAACAATCGGTTTGTTGTTTGATGAAGATTAATCGCCTGTTTTGAGTGAAAAACAAGTCAAATGTGATGTTTAAATACAATGATCAGATTCAAAGTATTCAACCTAGTGTTTGTTTGATAAAAATTGGATAGAACAATAACCGTATATTGTTTATCTGAAACCCTTAAAAAACCGATGAGGTTTTAGTGAGTTTTGTGATGAACACGTTTGAAAATCGTGTATGAATGATGTTTCAAGCTAGAAATTCAAAAACACTTCTTCAAAATGCACAAACCGATTCTGAAATCATGTTTGTTTGCATTTAATGAATGTTATGAGTAGAAGAGGATGAGTTTGAAGATTTGTGTAGCTTGGAAATGTTTGTTTTTGAAGCTAATGAACCTCTGATACCACCTTTCAGTTTAACTCATGATTGAACATATTCAAATGAATAAAAGGTTGAGGATCTTTTCAATATCTCTCAAACTTCACTAAATCATGCGGAAACCCATGATAATAGAGTAGAAATCCTTGTTAATGATTTGTTTGTTAGAAAATGTGTGTGTGTGTTTGATATGAAAGATTGTACTGATTGTGTGTTATCTCTTAAACTATTTGATTGCATGATTGTATGTTATTGAAATGGTTTGTTTGTTCACAGCGGATGAACATTTGTTCATGCGCTGTGGATCCTTGAAACATTTGATTGTTTGTTCATAGCGGATGAACATTTGTTCATGCGCTGGACACTTGGATGTGGCGTGTGAATGTTTACAGCGTATGATTACCTGTGTGCATACGCTGTATACACTTGCACTGTTTCTACAACGGATGACTTATGTTAGTCATGCGCTGTTGAATGGCACTGTATTCACAGCGGATGCCTTACCAGCATCATGCGTTGTGAACACTTGTATGTTCACTAGTGCATAGCGGATGTTTGTTTGTTTTGTCCGTGATATACACTTGGTGTACTTTGAATGTTATGATGGTTACTGTAGCTACAGCGGATGTATGTTTGTGTGTTAGCTGTGACAACAGTTTTTCAAAAATTTTAGATTTTGTTTGTTTTGAACTAATGTCTTCCGAAGCATATGTTTGATAAAATTTATTTCCAAAAGAACATTTGTTTAATGAAACTTGTTTAAATCAAAATGTTTGTTTAAATCTTTGATTTAAAATGTATGTTAAAATATGGAATTTTAACATATTCAATATACGTATGATAAGATATCACTCACAAGCAATATTGTGCAATAAAATAAACAAATGTATGTGTGTCAATATGCTGTTTGGGTGTTGGCTTCACTTGGCTTTGTTTAAAACTCAAAATTTAGAAAATTTCAAATTTTAAAATGTATGAATATGCACAATTCTGTTGCCTTTGATATTTCCATGTTTAATTTCTCCCCTTAAATTTTTGCATAGTTATAAAAATCTTTTACAAAATGACAAAAATTTGTATGTATTTGAGTGGAAATTATCAAAGTCCAATTGATTGCTTGCTTGAAACAATTTAGAAAGATAATGCCTTATCTAACTAATAAATGAATGATTTTCATGTTAGAACATGAATCTTTTGCACATATCATGAGATCATACTAGTCTACATTTCTCATTGAGTTGTTTGTATGGTTTTGAAAATAGACATAGACAAGTACAATGTTGATTGCAGATATTATGATCCACTTAAACTCATACATGGTATTAATGATTGATTGAAACAGTGAGTGATTATCATGTTTTGAGTTGATTGACATGAGTTGTATGTACCCCATGTCTGATTGTATGATTGGTACAACCCTCCTCAAGATATGCTAGAAAGCACTTTCAATGCTTAAAACCTAACTACTTAGGAGTATAAATGCGTAATTTGATCCATGTTGTTGATCCTCATTGGGATTCTTTTTCACCTCACTTTGGAAGGTGATCCTCTTTGGGATTCTTTTCATTCATTCACAAGGAATGTAGTCTAAAGACTTTATTGATTTTTCATCCAAACTGGATGTGTTCCTCTTTGGGAATCTTTTTGGATCATGATCTATGTCATTTAGGTATATGCTTAGCACAACAAAGAATGCCTAGGTGTACTCCAGGTCTATGATTATCATAACAGAGGAGACACTTGTATGATTGAGAAATTTATAAACTGTTTCACTTGGTGTATTATAGTTACTTTAAAAGCAACATATATTGGATAGATTAATACTCACCATAAACCAAGATGTGTTGTTGACCACACAATCATAAGAATTTAGTTCTTCACTATTGTATGTGATGTTAGGTGTCTCATGCTGAGCCTATCCACATATCAAACAAAGTAGTGTCAGTCTTTATTAGTGGAAAAAGACTCAAGTGAAGAATTAAGCTAGTTTACTATCATTTCTCATGAGATGTATGTGTGATTCAATATTAAAAATGAATGATTTGCATGATTTATTGATTTTGAAAAAGGTACGTTTGGTGTTAATCTTGGACTTTGACAAAATCAAGCATGTTTGATTTTAATGTTTTGAAAAAACATTAATTTGTTGATTCATAGTTGATCATACCAAGTGGTTGAACCAAAAATTCAAATCTTGTTGAATCAAATGGTTTTGTAAAAAGGTCAGCCAATTGATTGTCTGTATGGACCTTGATCAACTTGATCAGACCCTTTTTTGAGCAATCTCTCAGAAAGTGATATCTGATCTCTATGTGTTTTGTTTTTGAATGTTGAACAAAATTGTCAGTGATAAACATGGCTGCAGAATTGTTAATGTGTATGGGTGTTTTAAGAAAATTAAAGCCATATTCAAGCATTTGGTTTTGAATCCATAACACTTGAGAACAGCATGCAGAAGCAGCTATGTATTCTACTTTGGCTGTTGACATAGAGACATTGGTTTGTTTCTTGCACTGCCAAGAGATTAATCTTGATCCAAGAAATTGACAGCCTCCACTGGTGGATTTCTTGTTGTTGTTGCATCCCCCATAATCACTATTTGTATGCATATAAAGAGAAATCTCCATCTTTGGGATACCACAAACCAAGTGTTGGTTTGCCTTTCAGGTATCTAAAGATTCTCTTTACTGCATTAATGTGTGATTCTTTGGGATCTGCTTGATATCTTGCACACATGCATACTGCATACATGATATCTGGTCTGCTTGCTGTAAGGTACATCAGTGAACCTATCATAGATCTGTAAAGTTTCTGGTCAACTGACGTTCCTTCTGGATCTGGTCCAAACTTCAATCCAGTTGCGAATGGTGTTTTGCTTGATGTGCAATCAGACATGTTATACTTTTTCAAGGTCTGATTCACATATTTGCTTTGATTGATGAAAATTCCTTCTATTGATTAATGAACTTGTAGACCTAGAAAGAATGTAAGTTCTCCCATTAAGCTCATTTGGAATTTGGATTGCATAATTCAAACTCTTTGCAAAGCTTTGTGTTTGTGGAGCCAAATACTATGTCATCCACATAGACTTGCACTACTAACAAGTCTTGTTCTTTTCTTTTTAAGAACAATGTTTGGTCAATTTTCCCACGGGAGTATCCATTCTATAGTAGAAACTTTGATAAAGTTTCATACCACTTCCTGGGTGCTTGATGAAGACCATACAGAGCTTTATCTAACTTGTAGACTTTGTGAGGAAATTCTGGGCTTCAAACCCTGGTGGTTGAGTAACATATACCTCTTCATCAATCTGACCATAAAGGAACGCACATTTGACATCCATTTGGTAGACAGTGAACTTCTGTGATGAGGCATAAGCAAGGAATACGCAGATGGCTTCTAGTCTTGCTACGGGAGCAAAGACATCATCATAGTCAATGCCTTCCTCTTGAGTATAACCTAGGGCTATAAACCTTGCTTTGTTTCTTATGAAAATCCCTCTTTCATCTGCTTTGTTTCTAAAGAGCCACCTTGTGCCAATTGCATATTGACCTTCAGGTAGATCTACCAGCTTCCATACTTCTTGCTTCTTGAATTGCTGTAGTTCCTCTTACATGGCTTCTATCCAACTGTTATCTTTGAGTGCTTCAGTAATGTTTTTGGGTACAGTTAAGGATTAGAAACAAGAATACAAGGAAATGTTAGTTGTATCAGATTGACTACGAGTCAATCTGGTGTTGAGGTCACCTATGATGTTTTCTATTGGATGATCTTTGTGAACTCTTGTTTTGGTGATCTGATCAACATGAATTATTGAATCAAGATTAGTGATTGTCTGATTATGTGATGATTGTTGAGCAAGAGTATTGGGTAATGAGTGATTGTTTGGTTGAGGGATCTCAGTGAATGTTTGTGGGGAATCATGAAAGAAATCTAAGATTTCATCTTCATGATGTGTGTCTGGTAGTGAATGGTAATCTTCATCCTCATAAACAGTGTGTGGTTGATGTCGTTTTGGTTTGTTGGTTTCTTGTGGTTAGTTGGGTGCACGAGATGAAGATACTGGTGAGGTTGATGATGTTCCTCTTGATGTGTTTGGTTGGTCGGGTGGAGTTGAAACTGTTGTACTTGAAGGAGTGTTAGTAGATCTCCTTGGAGGATCAGCAGTCAACAAAACATCAATGGGTGCTGGTGGAACAATTGGATACTTATTGTTATCCTTGGTACCTAAAACATCAAAATAAGATGTGTCAAATGAGTTGGTTAAAGCATCAATATCAAACAACCAGCTTGATCCAAGACGTTCTTAGTGAAAGAATGCTCATTAAAAACAACATCTGTTGTTTCTTCCACTATATTCAATCTTGGATTGTATGCTCTGTAAGCTTTTAAGCTTCAAGAAAATCCAACAAAGAATCCATTATCTGCTTTTGGAGCAAATTTGGATAATTGTTCTCTGGTGTTTAATATTGATACAGAACATCCAAATGCCTTAAGAAATCCGATATATGGTCTTCTTTTAAATAATAATTCATAAGGTGTTTTGGAATGTTCTTTAACGATTAATGTTCTGTTTTGTATATAGCAAGCTGTGTTTAGGGCTTCGGCCCAAAAGGATATGGGCAATAGAGAGTCAGCAAGCATGGTTCTAGCTGCTTCTATTAATGTTCTTTTTCTCCGTTCAGCTACTCCATTCTGCTGCGGAGTTCTAGCTATGCTAGATTGATGACTTATTCCTTTTTCTGCACAAAAAGAAGAAATGTAGTCATTTTTAAATTCAGTGCCGTTATCACTTCTTAAAGATTTAACATTAAGGTCAAGTTGATTCTCAATCTTTGTGATAAAGGATGTAATGATTTGTGCTATTTTTGTCTTGTGTAGTAGAAAGAAAACCCATGTGAATCTGGAATAATCATCTACTATGACAAGGCAGTATTGCTTCTTTCCTATACTTAGGATGTTTGTTGGGCCAAAAAGGTCCATATGAAGCAATTTGAGTGATGTTTGATTAGAGTTTACCAATTTAGACTTATGGGACACTCTGTGTTTTTTGCCTTTCAGACATGCTGTGTAGTGGTCTGTACAAATGAATTCTTTTTGTGGTAGACCTATGACTAGATCACCTTTAATAAGTTTATTCATTCTGATAAATTAGAGTGACCCAATCGTCTATGCCATAATTGGGAAACACATTCTTGTTGCTTTTGATAATAAACAAGTTTCAGGGGTTGATGCTGAAACATTATTCATATCAACAATGTATGTGTTGTTTAGACGAGGCGTTTTCAAAAGGATATGTTCTACTGGAATCTGAAAACCCGTCTTAAGGATGTAGCAGTTGTTCGAGTCGAATAAGGTGGCATATCCCTTGTCACAGATTTGGGATACACTCAGAATATTAAACTGAAGATTAGAGCAGTAGTTGACATTCTCAAAACTAATCAACCCATTTGTTATAGTTCCATCACCAGTTATCTTCCCACCTGTTTTATCTCCTCCAAAGGCTACATTGCCTCCATGTTTGTTCTTAAAATCCTAAAGGAGGGAATAGTTGCCGATCATATGTCGGGAGCATCCACTATCAACATACCATATGTTGTCAGGCCTTCTTTGATGTCCCTATAAAATAGAAGAAATCAGTTAGTTGAAGCAACCCAAGCCAAGATGGTCTTGGGTTTTCTGTCTTTTCCGATAACGCAAATTTCTTCCAAAACGGCATTGTCTGCTGCTTTTGGAACTCTAGAAACACTAGATTCCCTTTGATTTGTTTTAGCTGTATTAGGAGAAGTGCTTTGTGCTCTTCTCTTTTGTGAGCTAATGTCAAGTGACTGTCTGTTTTGAGACTTAAGTCTCCTTGTTGGTTGTTTAAAGTTGTCATAAAATGTTTTGTCACTGTTTAAAGCAACTTTTTGGTGAGGAGTTTGTCTTGGTGCTCCTCTTTTGTTCTTGTTAGGAAAAACTGTTTGTTTCTCAGTTGATTTCTCAACTTGAGGCTGTTTGTTTTGCTTTTTGTTTTGTGTTATTTCTGTCTTGTGTAGTAGAAAGAAAACCCATGTGAATCTGGAATAATCATCTACTATGACAAGGCAGTATTGATTCTTTCCTATACTTAGGATGTTTGTTGGGGAAAAAAGGTCCATATGAAGCAATTTGAGTGATGTTTGATTAGAGTTTACCAATTTAGACTTATGGGACACTCTATGTTTTTTGCCTTTCAGACATGCTGTGCAGTGGTCTGTACAGAAGAATTCTTTTTGTGGTAGACCTATGACTAGATCACCTTTAATAAGTTTATTCATTCTGATAAATTAGAGTGACCCAATCATCTATGCCATAATTGGGAAACATCTTCTGTTGCTTTTGATAATAAACAAGTTTCAGGGGTTGATGCTGAAACATTATTCATATCAACAATGTATGTGTTGTTTAGACGAGGCGTTTTCAAAAGGATATTTTCTTCTGGAATCTGAAAACCCGTCTTAAGGATGTAGCAGTTGTTGGAGTTGAATAAGGTGGCATATCCCTTGTCACAGATTTGGGATACACTCAGAAGATTGAACTGAAGATTGGAGCAGTAGTTGACATTCTCAAAACTAATCAACCCTTTTGTTATAGTTCCATCACCACTTATTTTCCCACCTGTTTTATCTCCTCCAAAGGCTACATTGCCTCCATGTTTGTTCTTAAAATCCTGAAGGAGGGAATAGTTGCCGGTCATATGTCGGGAGCATCGACTATCAACATACCATATGTTGTCAGGCCTTCTTTGATGTCCCTATAAAATAGAAGAATTCAGTTAGTTGAAGCAACCTAAGCCAAGATGGTCTTGGGTTTTCTGTCTTTTCTGACAACGCAAATTTCTTCCAAAACGGCATTGTCTGCTGGTTTTGGAACTCTAGAAACACTAGATTCCCTTTGATTTGTTTTAGCTATATTAGGAGAAGTGCTTTGTGCTATTCTCTTTTGTGAGCTAATGTCAGGTGACTGTCTGTTTTGAGACTTATGTCTCCTTGTTGGTTGTTTAAAGCTGTTATAAAATGTTTTGTCACTGTTTAAAGCAACTTTTTGGTGAGGAGTTTGTCTTGGTGCTCCTCCTTTGTTCTTGTTAGGAACAACTGTTTGTTTCTCAGTTGATTTCTCAACTTGAGGCTGTTTGTTTTGCTTTTTGTTTTTCTTATTGAAAAAACAGTTTGCAGTGCTATGGTTATTTCTTTCACAAATTGAGCAGTAATTGTGAAAATGACATGATTCTGTACTGTGATTATTCATCTTACAGTATTTGCAGTACTTACCATATCTACATTTTTCAGTGGTGTGTGTGAATTGATCACACCACTCACAGTATGGCAACTCTGATTTTGATTGTTTATTGATAACTTTATTTTTCAAATTTGATATTGATGGGATTTCAAAAGTTACTGACTGTTGTTTTGGCTAAAAGGTTGCTTTGCCTTTCCATTTGTTTGCCTGTTTGGGAGTGGTAGTGGAAGATACAGCCTTCCTTCCACCGAAACAGATATCAAATCCTTAACTCTGTTTCATTTGTTTGTTTGATGTATCAGCCACACTTGAAACCTTTTGAGTTTCAGTAATTGGCTGATAAGGCTCATCATCTAACCAACACGCCAGCTGCTTTTATGGATTGTCAATGAATAGGGTGTGTCGGCCGATGTTGGATAAATCAGTGATAGTGTTCATTGATGACATACTGATTTACTTAAAGAACGGAGAGGAACATGCCGGTCACGTGCGGGAGTGCTGAAACGCTCAGAAGGGAGAAGCTGTATACCAAGTTCTCCAAGTGCGCATTCTGGTTGCGTGAAGTTCAGTTTCTGGGTCATGTGGTCAACCCGGAAGGGATCATGGTGGACCCGACAAAAGTTGAGGCGGTGATGCAATGGAAGTCTCTAATGACGCCATCCGAGATTCGTAGTTTCTTGGGTATGGTGGGCTATTACAGAAGATTCATCAAAGACTTTTCCAAGATAGCTTCACCATTGACCAAGTTGACCCGCAAAGAGGTAACGTTTGTATGGGGTCTAGAACAAGAGAATGCTTTTGAAGAGCTAAAGACGAGATTGAACCAAGCTCCTGTCTTAACGTACCCGAAAGGAGCGAAGACTTAGTGGTATATTCGGACGCTTCTTATTCGGGGTTGGGTTGCGTGCTGATGCATCGGGGAGGGTAATAGCCTATGCGTCCCAACAGTTGAAAATCCATGAGGCTAATTACCCTACCCATGATTTGGAATTGGCGGCGTTGGTCTTTGCATTGATGATTTGGAGGCGCTACTTGTACGGGACGAAGTGCACTATCTTCACTGATCATGAGAGCTTGAAGTACTTCTTTGAGCAAAAGGATCTCAATATGAGGCAAAAGAGGTGGTTAGAGTTGATCAAGGATTTTGATTTTGAGATCCGCTACCATCCGGGCAAGGCCAACGTAGTGGCGGATGCCCTTAGCCGAAAAGAGAGACCCGAACCGATTTGGTAAAGGCTTATCAGTTGGTAATGACCTCTGACGTGATGAAGCAGGTCAAGGTATTTCAGGATGAGGCGTTGAAAGAGGATCAAATCAACTCTGAAAGGATGAAAGGCCTAGTTGCGAAGTTAGGTGAGAACACTCTCGGTGTTAGAACCCGATTTGGGCGGATATGGATTCCTCGCTACGGGGATCTACGGGAAACATGGATGAGGCCCATAAGACTCGATACTCGATTCACCCTAGTACCACAAAGATGTATCAGGATATGAATAAAGATTACTGGTGGCCGGTAATGAATCGAGACCTAGCAGAGTATGTGAGTAAGTGCCTTACTTGCCTGCAAGTGAAGGCGGAGGATCATAAACCATACCGGAAGATCCAACCTTTGGATTTACCCGAGTGGAAATAGGAGCACATCACCATGGACTTCATTATGATGTTGCCACGTACGGCAAGAGGGTACGATGCCATATAGGTGATCATTGACCGTTTGATGAAGAGTGCTCATTTCTTGCCAATCCGTGAGACGTATTCATCTGAGTGGTTGGCGGATCTGTTCATTAAGGAGATCGTAGCTCGTTATGGCATACCGGTGTCTATCGTGTTGGACTGTGACACTCAGTTTACATCAAAGTTTTGGAAAAGATTCCACGACGCGATGCGGACGAGGCTACATATCACACCTGTGTTCCATCCTCAGACAGATGGTCAGTCGGAGAGAACTATTCAAAAGCTAGAAGATATGCTACGGGCATGTGTGATTGAGCTTGGAGGAAGTTGGGATGAACACCTACTGTTAGCCGAGTTCTCATATAACAACAGTTATCATGCCAGTATTGGTATGCCACCTTATGAGATGCTATACGGTAGGAAGTGTAGAACGCCCGTATGTTGGGGTGACATCGGGCAGAAGGAGTTTGGAAACATTGAGGTGATCGGGGCTATGATTGAGAAATTAAAGAAGATCAAGGCCTTTATGAAGGCAGCGAAGGATAGACAAAAGTCGTATTCCGACAAAAGGCGTAGACCAATTGAATTCAAGGTGGGCGATAGAGTTATGTTGAAGGTCTCGGCTTGGAAAGGGATCATCTGATTTAGAAAGTGAGGAAAGCTAAGCCCGAGGTATATAGGGCCTTTTCGAATTATTTCCCGGGTAGGAGAGGTGGCCTATCGATTGGAGCTACCCGAAGAGTTAAGTGGAATTCACCCGACGTTCCATGTATCTCATCTGAGAAAGTGCTTAGCCACCGAGGATATGATTATGCCACTGGAGGATATTGAGGTAGATGAACGGCTCAATTATGTGGAAAAACCGGTGGCCATCATTGATAGAAAGGAGAAGAGGTTAAGGAACAAAGTGTTTCCACTTGTGCGTGTACAGTGGAAACACCGAAAAGGGTCTGAGTCTACATGGGAGATTGTGGAAGAAATGAGACAGCATTACCCGCAGCTGTTCGAGAGCTGACAGGTTTCGGGGACGAAACCTCAATAAGGGAGGTGGACTTGTAATGCCCGAAAATTTCAAAGAAAAGGAAGGCAGATGAAGTTCTCACGCGAAAGAAAGTTCTCGCACGAGAAGTTCATGCAAAAAGCTCAGCTGGGTATAAATAGCTGAGAACACCCAGTCTAACTACATTTCACGCGAAAAGTTCTGCTTCTAGAGAGAGAGATTGGCTGTGTAGAGAGAGTAAGTGAAGAATCCAAGTGTTTAAAGTATGTAACTCACGTAGTAACTCGTGTTGTGTACTAAGAATGGATTATTGATGAAGATAACGGGTGGTTATGTAGTTTTCGCTCGGCAAAGGCTTCGGGAAAGTTGCGTTTGTGCTAGAACTTCAAGAAGTGAGTTTCTAGTCCCCTTTTTACGCAGGTTTTATGTTTTTGGGCTATTATGCATACTAGAACGTTTGAATGTGCCTGTTCATGCTTGGTATGATGTTGTTTAAAATGTTTGCATGTTAGAACAACCTTAGATGTGATAAGTTGTGATTGGGCAGGTAAAACCTGTAGTTTTTATACGAGTAGTTTTGATGAACGTTATGATTTTGAATTCTGGAAAGTTTTCACGCGAAAAATGTAGTTTTCGTGTGATATGCATGTTTTCGCGCGATAGGTAGTTCTCCCACGATTTGTAAGTTCTTGCATGACATGTGGTTCTCACGCGACTTGATGGTTTTCGCGCGATAGGATGGTTCTCGCCCGAAGGTGGTAGTTCTCGCGCGTGATGTTGCTGATGTATGTGTGATGCGTTATCTTTTCACGTTAAACAACTTTTTAAAACTATATGCTTTATGATGTGACTTTACTTGATATGTATGATTATGTAAGTAAAGTATTACGTAACGAAAGTAAAAGATAATGATGATGAAAGTGGAACGTAATGAATGAATGAAAGTCTTCCAAGCAAATTGAAAGGAGGTTCACAACTCATTGAGGGGTTGTAAGCTTAACTATGTATGATTTAGCTAACCCATGAGGATGCACACTGGGGGGTCAGTCTTTGTGACTGATCAAGATGTACAAAAACGCGATCCTTGTCGCTTGACCCCAAGATGGAAGTTGCTTCGTGTACCATGATGGGGCGCAGCCTATGACAGGATCTCGATTAAAAGTGAAAGAACGAAAGAAAGTACGAAAACGAACGATTATGAACGATGATGATAAGATAATAATAATTATTATCAAGATGTACGTACGATGTGTGTTCATGAACGAAAGTAAAGGTTATGTTTTAACGAAAAGTAAAGTATTTTTAAAATATAAACTAGAGTTCACTCAGAGTAGCTGACTTTTGTATGCATAATAGTTGGCAGATAACCGTTTGATGCTGAGGAGGTGCAAGCATGGATGCATAAGCCACTGGGAATGATTTGCGTCTGGAATCCACAATTTTTGGAAATGATTGTAGTATTAACAAAATTTTGAGATGTAAATGAATGATTTGATGTATTGACATGATTTTAATCACGAATGAAAAGTTTTAATTCCGCTGCAAATGATTTGTTTTAAATGTATTATGCGATGATTGACCGGCTGTAAGCGTCCCGGGAACGGGGCCTTACATTTTGTAATATGAAAAAGTCAAATTTACGATGCTAAAGCATGAGATGAGAGGCATTAAATCAAGGATAAATCATTGCTTGCTAATATTGAGAAACTTTATGGAAAGAAGTATACTCTTGAAGTTGAGGTTAAAAATTTAACAAAAACTATTAATTAAGTCAAAAGTTGAAGACTCGGCTAATGAAGTGAAACTTGAAATGTTTTAATTTTTGCAAAGCTTCAGGAATTGCTTGAGTCATAAAAAGAGCCAAAGGATATGACCGGCAGAGGTTACAAGGCTTGTCTTCCACCTTACAATGACAATTACACTATCACGCCTGAGTCACTGACAAAAAAAGATTTAAATGAAATTAAAATTATTGAAACTAAATTTGCAACTTTTTGTCAAACCAAAAATCCACATAACAAACCTCATGTGTTTGTAGAAACTATTGCAGAAAAGATAAAAAATGGGCATTTAACTAGAAAAGAATGCCCAGACAAGCTAGTGTATGTTCAAAATCCTAAAATTCCTATCAAGACCATCATACCATTGGTGAAATTTACCCCTACAAGTATCATTAATTATAAGGATGCAAAGACTAAGGTGAAACAAACGGTGCATCCGGTGGTATCGTATATAAGATCACACGGCTGCTTAACGTTTTGTTTACACATTTGATAGTTCTGATGAGATTGAGGTTGTGAAACAAAGACCATCATCAAAAACAACATGGCGAAGTCCTGTGACGATGAACTTCAAGCAAGGTTCTTAAAACCTAATTTTTATGAATTTGATGAATGACAAGTAAAAGCGAAATTCAAAGGGGCTTATCAAAAAGTCACAATCGTTGTTAGAAATATTGGACACTTGGGTTCCACATTCTAACTGAGTTGTTTGTGTTTGTAGAGTCATCTAAGAAGGTCAATAATATTTTGTATATGGATAGTGTATGTTCTTGACACATGACATGAGATAGTTCCCTTCTACATGACTTTAAACACATTCAAGGTACTATAGTGGCCTTTGATGGAGACTCCCAAGGTAAAAGAATAAGTGATGAAGGAACAATGACAAATGGCGAGCTTAGCTTTGACAAAGTCAACTACTATGAACAAGTGAAGTTAAATCTGCTAAGTGTGTCATAAATCTATGATAAGAAATATTCTACTTATTTATTCTACTTATTTCAAAGACACCTATTGTTACATCTTGAAACCAAGATTTCAATTTCCTAAAGAATGAGTTATCTTAATAACACCAAGGAAGAATAACACTTATGTTCTAAACCTAAATTCTATCTACCAAACTAAAGAAACATGTTTACTTTCAAAAGAATCATTTGATTTGTCATAATTATGGCATAGGCATTTGGGACATATAAATTTCAAAAGCATAAGAGTTAACTTAGAGGCTGATGCAACCAAAGAGCTCTATGCAAGCACACAGAAGTACAAAGGAAGTTACTTCGAAAGATTTGACAAAAGCACTAAGAAATTTTCTAAGTGTAAAATATTTCGAAGCCAAAAGATCATTTCTTTCGAAGCCAAAGATGAAGTCTTTCGAAGCATCAAGACAAAGTCTTCTGAGGCCAAGAGACTGATTTCTTTCGAAGACAGAGAAGACATGCTTTCTTTGACATGCTTGAGAAATTCTCAGTTAAAATACAGAAAAAGGAAGAAGATGGCCATAAGAAGGGACAAGAAGAAGAAGAAGTCCAAGGCATCCACCTTTGCATCTCAGGATGGGTTAGCACGTCTTGAGGGTGATCAAAAAGAGGCTACTCGACCAACTCCACTTCAAGTAGAGCATCTTGCTGTTGAGAAACCAATCTTGTCTTAGGCTTTGGCTACAAACCCAAATAGATGGTATGTCACTAGATATAAGAGGGTCTAGATGTATACTTCTGGCAAAACATGCTTGAGCTTCCTCTACATGATCTCTTTGACATGAGAAGATACTTTAAGAGTCCGAGGAATCTAGACCAACTGATGAAGAAGGGAATGGTCCTGATTCTGATGAGGACCGTCAACTAATGAAGATCAAGACTTAAAGTCATCTTCAAATTTTGGTAGCATCAGCCTAGGGGGAGTTTGTCAGAGTTAACTTAGAGGCTGTTGCAACCAAAGAGCTCTCAACATGCATATAGAAGAACAAAGGAAGTTACTTCGGAAGATTTGACAAAACCACTAAGAAATTCTCTAAGTGTAAAATCTTCCGAAGCCAAAGATGAAGTCTTCCAAAGCTTCAAGACAAAGTCTTCCTAAGCCAAGAGACTAATTTCTTCTAAATTCAGAAATGACATGCTTTCTCTAACATGCTTTTGACAAAAGCTAAACAACTTTCCACTACCATCTCTGATTACTCACCAACTTATACAAGTTGGTGATATCTTCATACTTTTGTCAACTGTAGATTAAGGCCTTAGAGTCTGATACTTTCTACTTTGTACTTTTATTCATTTTGTAATAGATAAGGATGTAAGCTATGGCATGTCATAGTCACCAGTCAAAAGGCAATCTGCCTTTTGACTTTACATTGATCTTGTTGTCTAGATTAGTGTTCCGGCTAGCCTTCATAGTATGGCTGGCTGTAGGATGTTGTATAAAGTATATTAGGTACCAGTCCTTAGGACTAAGCCATGTAACAATTGTAAAACACTTAAGAGCAATATACATCATTCTTGAAAACCAATTACTTGTGTTCTTGTTGCGTTCTTACTTTTGCACATTGATTCATAAGTCGGTTCCCTATTTGATATTTGATATGTTAAGTGTTGCTTGTTCTCTCCAACCTTGTGAAACTGTTGCATTACTACCCTTCACCGGGTCCTACAATTAGTATCACAGCTTTTTAGGCTCTTGATTGTAAGATCTCATCATCTAAAATCCCTTCAGTTTCACAAAACGCTTACTAGCTCAAATGGCAGCTCTCACAAAGGCTGATATGGAAACTTGCACCATGAAAAAATCTCCACTAATCACTCCTGATCACTTTGATACTTGGTGCCAAATAATGGAAGGTTTCATCAAGTTTCAAGACAGCAGGATGTGGAGATCTGTTCTCTTAGGACCTCACATCTCAAGCACATCTTCACCTACTGCTAGAGGTGGAATGATTCCAAAGAAAGTGGCTAACTATTATGAGGAAGATTGGAAGAAGATTGATATAGATCAAAAGGCCATGACAGCTCTCCAAACTGCTCTTTCCAATTCTATATACAAAGGCTTCAAGAAGTGTAGAACTGTTAAGCATCTCTAGGATGTAGTGAAGCTCTTGTATGAGGGATTTGATGAAGCTAATGAAAACAAGAAGTACCTCATGAAGCAGTAGTTTGAGAACTTCACCTGCAAATAAGGTGAAAATATGACTCAATAATACTTTAGGTAAGTTGAGATTGTAGATACTCTGATGGATATTGGAGTAAATCTTGAGAATAAGGACATTGTGAGGAAGTTCATGTTCTCTCTTCCCAGACAATGGACTCACTACTATATGGCTATTAAAAGAACTAAAATCCTCTCCACCCTTACTCTCACAGAGCTGTATGGTATCCTTAGTGATACAAGATGGATATGAACATGTAGAATCCATCCAGCAGCACTTCCAGCAATCAACAGAGTTTAGCCCACCATATGGTTGAAAAGGATAGTAGAGAACCATAGCATCATCTTATCTGCTTCCCTAACAACTCACAAAAAGGCCCTTCCATTACTTTCCTTGAGACACCAAGGGAGAGCTACATCCAAGGAAGTCGATTCCAAGAGACAAGCTCAGCTCAACCCTTTGTGTCTGCTAATGAAAGTTATGGCAACTTTCCCTTCACTCTTGAAGACTTGGATTATATTCATCCAGATGACCTGGAGTATATGGAGATTGTCCAGCTAATGGCTTTTCTCACTCATAGAGCCAAGAAGTTCTATAAGAGAACCAGAAGAAAGTTTCCAAGCAACGTATCCAGTGGAAAGTTCGGACTGGATAAAAATAAAGTGAAGTGTTACAACTGTAGTCAGATAGGTCACTTTGATAGGGAGTGCAAGGGACCAAAGACTAATGGTGACCAAGCACAATCCTGGCCCAACTACACTGATACAGCTCCCAGATCCGAGAAGCCAAGCCAACCAAAACAACAAGCTGTTGTTGCTATTGAAGAGGGAGGCTTTGAGTAGAGCTTTTAGGTAGAGGATGTTTCTTCAAATTAAGCACTGATGGCTGACCATAAAGAAGTCAAGGTATTAGAACATCTCTGTACACTTGAATACATTGCTAAAGTAAACATGTACAGGTCCTATAACCTAAAAGTGAGATCTGACCATGAGTCTTTGAATATTTTAAAAACTGATTTTAAAAGAGCTGAAAATTACTATAAACTTAAAATAGAATATTTAAAGAAAACAATTTCAACTCTTAAGCATGAGCACACAAATTACAGGACTCAAATCAAAGATCTCATTACCAAGTTAACTGAATGCCAGGCTAAGCTTATGATCAGCAAAGTCAGGGTAGAAAAGCTTGTTCTTGAAGAGGAAACCTTGCATGCAAAGGTTTGTTATCAAAACAGGAAAGGACTGGGTTAAAGTGAGATAGCTCATCCATACATATTAGTATCTGTAAGATCTGCAAGGTGTGGAACTAGTCAAGATGAGCTGCCCCTCATTGATCCAATCCAAAAAGAGGATGAAGATGAAGAGGAGATAGTGAAGGATTAATTAGAAGTGAGTGAGGAGGTTCATCCTAAGAAGGGTCACTATTCTCCTGGAGAGAAGAAAGAACCAAGGATGGCCAAGTCAGCTAGAAAGAATTTGATCAGGGCAACCAAGAGAAGATCAAAGAAAGTCCAAAAGATCAAGCCCATTTTCAACTCCAAGCAAAACAAGTCTTTATTTCTGCTGGATTTAAAGTGGTGAAGACTGAAGACTCAACTATGGACTATAGTACTAGGAGTTTTAGTTTAAGTTCAAACCATCTTGGTTAGGAGAAGAAGATTGAACAAATATGCACCACTGCTGCACAGCTTGAACCATCCAGTTCCAATAGCAAGCCTCACCCTTAGAAGCCTGCTACATCATCTATAAAGATGAAGAAGTGAAAAGAGATCAAGCTTCACCTTCTCCTTAAAACTATCAGAATCATGCATGTTGAATGCATCATGTGTGGTGATACTACTCACTTTGCTAAGTATTGCATCTATAATTCCAAGAGTACCATACACATGACCAAGAAGAAAACTTCTGAGAAGAAGAAGAAGAAGATAGCTTCAGAAGGAAAATCATTTTCCTTCAGAAGCTCCAAAGTGAATAAGAAGAAGATAGGTGGACAACTTCCTTTGGACCAAATCCTTGATACATTTTGTGATGAAAAGGGTATTACAAGACAATATAGTGCTCCCAGGACTCCTTAGCAAAATGGTGCTGCTGAGAGGAGAAACTGGACACTTATTGAGGCTGCAAGGACCATGCTCTCTGACTCTAAACTGCCCATCATCTTCTAGGCAGAGGCAGCCAACACTGGCTTCTATGTGCAGAATAGAGTTTTAGTAGTCAAGACTCATGGTAAGACTCCTTATGAACTGTGGCACAAAGGAGACCATTCATTGGTTTCCTCAGGTCATTTGGATGTCCATGCACCATCTTGAATACCAAAAAATACATAGCCAAATTTGCTAAGAAATCAAATGATGGACACTTCATTGGATACTCTTCCTAAGCTAATGCTTATAGAGTATAAAATTTCAGATTTAGTTAATAACTGTTTTAACAAATCTTGTAAAGATGTTTTAGAATCTACAAGTAACACATCAGCAGAAGATCCTACTCCAAGATTTGAGCTGAGAAGATCAAGTGATAAAATTTTTTCAGCTCCAGCAAGTTGAAATCCTGTCAGTACACCATGACAAACTCTTCAGCTGATACATCTAAGGTAGCTACCAATTCTAACACTAAGGCACAGAACTCAAAAGAAGGGGTTTAATGTAGGAGGGGATGGAGATGGTGAAAGTGTTCAAGAATTTCATGATACTGACAACCTTTCCACTGAAGACAACATCAATGATGTCACACACTCATTGGATCAAGTTACACTTGATAAGTGTGCTGATGTAGTGGATGATACTCAATCACCATATCTAAATTTCACTAATTTAGATCTGTCAAACCAACTTACTGTGATTCATCAATTGAGAATCTACAAGTCCCATCCCACCACAAACATCATTGGAGATGTTGAGACTAGGGTTAGAACAAGAGGACAAACCCATGATAAAAATGTTTGTCTATACTCTTTCTTCTTGTCCCAGATTGAGCCAAAGAAAGTTGATGATCCTTTGAAAGATGAAAGTTAAGTTGAAGCAATGCAAGAGGAGCTGCTTCAATTCAAAAGACAAACGGTTTGGAACTTATGCCCTCTTCCTCATAGAAAGACACCAATAGGTACCAAGTGGGTTTTTTGGAATAAGAAGGATGATAGAGGACTTGTCATCAAGAACAAGGCAAGACTAGTTGTTCAAAGGTGTTGGGAACAGTCTGCCCAAGACACATATTGAATTGATGTGGCTAGTACGTTATGATCCAAGTCGGGTCATACCCAATAACAAGCTAGACAAACACCTACAATATTTATTTTATGATATGAACATGTAAGTAAATATTGACACTTGAAGTATTTAGAAATTGGGTTTTTAAATATTTGTACTAGTGTTATGAATAAATTATATGGATAATTTATTCTAAAGAGAGAGTACTATGTATTGTTATTTAAATGGTTGAACAAACAATACAAGTGTTTTGTCCGCATTTCTTTTGTTCATCCGCATTTACTAATGCAGATGTGAAACTGTGGAAATGCGGATGAATGTTCCTCATCTGCATTTGCTAATCCGGATGTGCATTTGGGGAAATGCTGAAGCAATTACCTCATCGGCATTTACTAATGCAGATGGGCATTTAAGGAAATGCTGACGAAACTGATCATCAGTATTTACAAATGCGGATGTGCATTTTGGAAATGCTGATGGAGTTACTTATCCGCATTAACAAATGCGGATGTATATTTGTGAAATGCGGATGAAGTTTCTTCTTCCACATTTACAAATGCGGATAGAGTTTGTTCATCCGCATTTAGTAATGCGGATGAATATTAGAGAAATGCGGATGGGTTAAAAGGGGTCCCACCCACTTTTCTCTCACTTTGAAATTCAGTTTCATAGGATGTGCTATATATATGATTTCATTTAACCACTCTCTCTGATAACTTAGAACACACACAAAGGTGCAATCGGTGTGTTGCTGTAGATTTTCTCTCGATCGGTCGAGGAAAACCAAGAATAGAACCCGATTCAAGAAAAATCCTAGCAACCTGGTGTTTTGTTGGAAGCTTGGGGTAGACAAGCTTGAGGTTTCCTGCTTTGAAGCTGCTATTCAAAGATCTTCTTCCTCTGTCCCATTCAAGAGGTAGAATTCTTAACACCTTATGGTTGTTTGTAAACATGATTTTTCATATAACTATCCATTATGGGTTTTCTTTTAACAGATATATAAATTGGTTTATATATATCAACTGTAACAAGTTTTTCTTCCACTTCCGCTGCGTTTTTCATTTATAAGGATAAAATGATTTTGATAAACTTGTGAAATCCCTACAAAAGGTACACTCAAGAAGAAGGGATTAACTACACAGATGTCTTTGCTCCTGTAGCAAGACTTGAAGCTGTTAGAATATTCCTTGCTTTGGCTGCATCCAAGGATTTCAAGGTCTACCAACTTGATGTTAAGTGTGCATTTTTATATGGAGTGATAGATAAGGAAGTGCATGTTAAGCAACCACCTGGCTTTATAGACCTAAATCATCCTGATTATGTCTTCAAGCTTGACAAAGCTCTTTATGGGTAGCATCAAGCTCCAAGGAAGTGGTATGAGACTCTATCATAGTACCTTGTCCAACATGGTTACAAGAGAGGTACTATTGACAGCACACTCTTAATCAAAGGAATAGGGAATGACTTGATGCTGGTTCAAGTTTATGTAGATGACATCATCTTTGGGTCAAGTAATCCAAGGCTCTGTAAAGAGTTTGAGAAGCAAATGAATAATAGATTTGAAATGAATGCCATGGGGAAACTCAATTTCTTTCTAGGAATTCATGTGAAGCAGGTTGATAATGGCATCTTCTTAAACTAGTCAAAGTATGTGCAAGACATACTAACCAGATTTCATCTGATTAAGTGTAAGGTTGCTAAGACACCCATAGCTAGAAACCACTCCCTAGGACTTGATCTTGAGGGGGAGTGTGTAGATGAACATCTTTATAGGGCTATGATTGGGTCTCTTATGTACCTCACAACCAGCAGGCCTGATATCATGTTTGCCACATCCATATGGACAAGATATCAAGCCAACCCCAAGATGTCATACCCGATTACTGTCAAGAGGATTCTTAGATACCTCAAAAGAGCTCCTAAACTAGGCCTTTGGTATCCAAAGAATTTTGACTTCAATCTGTATGCTATACAGATAATGACTATGGTGGCTGTAACATGACTTTAAAATCTACATCAGGGGGATGTCAATTCCGTGGTGGAAGGATAGTCTCATGACAATGCAAGAAACAATCCTGTATGTCTGTATCAACTGCTGAAGATGAATACATTGCTGCTGCAATCTGCTATGCTTAAGTGCTTTGGATTCAGAATCAGATGTTAGACTATGGATTCAACTTCAAGAATACTCCTATCCACATAGACAACAACAGTGCTATCTCTATCACAGAGAATCTTATGTAGCACTCAAAGACAAAGCATATCAACATCAGGTGTCATTTGATAAGAGATATATTTGAAAATGGATTGATAAAACTGGTTAAAGTTAATACAAATGAACAATATGCTAATCTGTTCACAAACGCTTTTGATAAACAGATATTTAAGTATCTTGTATCAGCTATTGGGATGAATTAACTTTAAGTATAATTTCTTAAATTAATTTAAAGATTAGTTTTTCAAATATGTGTGTCTTTTAGGTTGTCCGTATAATCACTCATATAAGCCCTGTTTATCTTGGGAGAAAATTTTTGTAAATTATATTCTATAAAGTTTTAAGAATTAAAGATATATTGTCTATCGGAAGACATTAAATTGACTTCTGAAGAAACTTATGTCTTCAAAACTAATAACAACTTACTAAGAAATTTACATTCGGAAGAAATTCTGATATATCTTTCGAAGCTTAAATATGCTTCTAAGTATTTATATGTTTTTGAAGGACAATTTTCTTCCGAAAACAATTAAG
Organism: Flaveria sonorensis; assembly: GCA_025506505.1. Lineage (NCBI taxonomy): Eukaryota > Viridiplantae > Streptophyta > Magnoliopsida > Asterales > Asteraceae > Flaveria > Flaveria sonorensis. Next base: position 37,675,202 of record CM046423.1, read on the forward strand.
TCTCGAAAGCTTTATTCATTTTTGAATAAAACTTTGAAGTTTAATATCTTTCGAAACCAAATATGTCTTGGAAGCAAAATTACTCTAAGTATTTTTCTAAGTATTTTTCTTCCAAAACAAATTCGTGTCAAACTAAGAAATATCTTCTGAAGTCAATCCAGTATCGGAAGTTTTCTCAAAACTTCCGAGAAAACTTCCGATGACAAATTACCTTCGGAAAATTTTCTACTTCCAAGATAGTTACCTTTCTGGGAACTTTTTCAGAGGTGGGACCGACATCCGAATTTCAAAGTTTACCCTTTTGCATTAACTTTGTATCAAATCCAACCATATATATAGCCTTACAAAGGTTCCCCCTCTTTCTTGTTCCTTTTCATCTGCAAACTTTTAACCCTAAATTCACCTATGAACCTTCTTTGTTCTTAGCTTTCTTCTTCTTAAAGCTTTCTCAATTGGCCAACCCTGAACCCCAAATCCAGCCAGACTTCTCCATGCACCTTCACAGGAAACACAACAAGGTTGCTTTGTTATCATCTCAAAAGGATCCCGGTTCCTCACAAGTTTACCGCTATCTTGCTCAATCATCCTACCTCACCGCACTCACAATCGACCCTCCACTATACGAAGAACAACTGCTGGAGTTCTGGAGGACCTGCCAAGAGGTCATCTTGGACGGTGAGAAGGCACTGTCTACATCTGTGGATGGGAAGATAGTTTCCATCACCCCAGCCACACAACACTCATCTCAGGCTGGATGATGAAAAAGGCGAACTCTCATTCCCAAAGGTTGTCTTCAATGAATCATTCAGGCAAATAGGATTTGAAATGGACTTTACAGTCGAAACCTTCAAGAATGGTAAGGTCTCCTACCAATGGAAGTACCTCCTCCATGTTATTATTCACTCATTATCAAATAAACATGGAGGATGTGATCCAATTCCTGAGGACTTATCCTATATAGTCCATGTAATGGTTCAAGGGTTCAAGTTCAAGTACTCCAAGTTTGTCTACACAAACTTGGACTACTTAGACTACTATATGTTCCCTAGATATGTCCAACACATTCTCAACTGTGAATTGGGCTTACAGTTGAGGGGAATAAGTAGTACTCTTAAACTGGGCCAGATAAAGCCTAGCATCTTTAAAATCATATGAAAACCACTATTGGTTTCTCAAGGGTAGAAATAATCCCGATCCTAAAAATATTAGAGCTCATTGCTCAAGGTGAAAACTTTATAGAACCAGTCAATGTTGAACCCACACCTTCTACATCTGCACCACCCAAACAGCCACAAATAACCATCACCTACAAAAGAAAATCTAAGTGAACCCCTACTCAATCTATTCAGAATTAGCTGGCCCCCATACAATCACCCATGCAGGAGGAAGTGGAACCAAGAGCACTCACTTCCCTTAAGGAGCAAACCACTCCCATTGTTTCATTGATTAGTGATGAGGTTCCTCATGCTCAGCCTGATGAGCTCATTGGTCTCAAAACTTAAATGATCAACCTTCAGGGGACAACTACCTTCCCCAGCCTCTAAACTTAAAGCAACCAATCCCTAACGTCCAATTCTATGATGATAAAGATATGGTATTCAATGAGTACCATGAGTCTCTCTTCTCCTCCCCTACTCAAGGAGAGACGAGTGCTCTTGAGACCCCTATATCCAGCCCATATCATCCACCCCTAGCTGAGGTGGACTTCCCTGAACATGTTTAGGAGGTCCATATGGAATAGGCTCTAATTTTAGGAAGTGATTACATCATTAAGATCTCAACCATGGCAACCCAGCTCCTTGATACTTATCTTGAAGCTGTCATGGAGCGAGAGAAATCCATTAGCCAAGAACCACTAACTGGTGGTAAGGGAGATGACTTTGGTTATTATCTCTCATCCCTCCATGATTCTTTTAATGAAGATGAGGAGAGTTTGCAACTAAAGGAGCAAAAACTATCTAAAACATGCACCTATTTAGTTTCAAAGGTAAGTGTTTGATCTGAATTGATTGCTAAAGATATTACAAAGTGAAAGCCCCTCAATCAATGGCTCATTCAAGCTCCTCAACACACTAATGACTCAAGCTATATATAGTCTAATGACAATTAGACTTAATGACAATTAGCCCCCTAGAATATGATTAAAACATGACAATTATGAAATTACAATTAAGACACAAACTAGACAAATAAAGATTAAATATATATTTTGTTGATAACAAAATATATATTAACTCTAAGACCCGTGTTCTTTGTATCTTCGACGTCTCACTACTAATCTTCGTTCCGAACGTGTCGTCTTGACTTTTGCGTTGACTTTGACTTTAATGTTGACTTTTGTTGACTTTGACTGCATTGATAATATTAGACTATTTTTTAGATCCAACAATACTCCCCCTTACTCTATTATTATCAACGTCTTTCATCGTGATCAGCACCGATAAGTCAACTATATAATGATCTTCAATCTCTCCCAAGATTGATAATCGGGTACTGACAATCTTTCATCTTATAGGCTCCCCCTTTTTGAATGCTCCCTTCTTTTGTGTGCATCATGAGAATGATCAGGAACAACATCTCCAACTCTCTATTCTTGAGTGCTTCAGAAGATGTAGGAGAAGGAATCCTAGCTCAGTATCCTCTGCAAACTTAAGGAACAGGTTCTCTGGTATGGTACTTTGCTTAGTTGATGATCGGCCATCAATTGCAGCACGAATCTATAACACAATTACAAACACATTCTACACATTTCTCGTTAGATCATTTCAACAATACAAATAAACCCGTGTTTATCTGAATGTGCAATTTCCCGTGAAATGCATGTGAAAATGATAACATTTTAATAACATAATATGGAAGACTTGAAAAATAAATTTACGATGCTAAAGCATGAGATGAGAGGCATTAAATCAAGGATAAAATCATTGCTTGCTAATATTGAGAAACTTTATGGAAAGAAGTATACTCTTGAAGTTGAGGTTAAAAATTTAACAAAAACTATTAATTAAGTCAAAAGTTGAAGACTCGGCTAATGAAGTGAAACTTGAAATGTTTTAATTTTTGCTAAGCTTCAGGAATTGCTTGAGTCATAAAAAGAGCCAAAGGATATGACCGGCAGAGGTTACAAGGCTTGTCTTCCACCTTACAATGACAATTACACTATCACGCCTGAGTCACTGACAAAAAAAGATTTAAATGAAATTAAAATTATTGAAACTAAATTTGCAACTTTTTGTCAAACCAAAAATCCACATAACAAACCTCATGTGTTTGTAGAAACTATTGCAGAAAAGATAAAAAATGGGCATTTAACTAGAAAAGAATGCCCAGACAAGCTAGTGTATGTTCAAAATCCTAAAATTCCTATCAAGACCATCATACCATTGGTGAAATTTACCCCTACAAGTATCATTAATTATAAGGATGCAAAGACTAAGGTGAAACAAACGGTGCATCCGGTGGTATCGTATATAAGATCACACGGCTGCTTAACGTTTTGTTTACACATTTGATAGTTCTGATGAGATTGAGGTTGTGAAACAAAGACCATCATCAAAAACAACATGGCGAAGTCCTGTGACGATGAACTTCAAGCAAGGTTCTTAAAACCTAATTTTTATGAATTTGATGAATGACAAGTAAAAGCGAAATTCAAAGGGGCTTATCAAAAAGTCACAATCGTTGTTAGAAATATTGGACACTTGGGTTCCACATTCTAACTGAGTTGTTTGTGTTTGTAGAGTCATCTAAGAAGGTCAATAATATTTTGTATATGGATAGTGTATGTTCTTGACACATGACATGAGATAGTTCCCTTCTACATGACTTTAAACACATTCAAGGTACTATAGTGGCCTTTGATGGAGACTCCCAAGGTAAAAGAATAAGTGATGAAGGAACAATGACAAATGGCGAGCTTAGCTTTGACAAAGTCAACTACTATGAACAAGTGAAGTTAAATCTGCTAAGTGTGTCATAAATCTATGATAAGAAATATTCTACTTATTTATTCTACTTATTTCAAAGACACCTATTGTTACATCTTGAAACCAAGATTTCAATTTCCTAAAGAATGAGTTATCTTAATAACACCAAGGAAGAATAACACTTATGTTCTAAACCTAAATTCTATCTACCAAACTAAAGAAACATGTTTACTTTCAAAAGAATCATTTGATTTGTCATAATTATGGCATAGGCATTTGGGACATATAAATTTCAAAAGCATAAGAGTTAACTTAGAGGCTGATGCAACCAAAGAGCTCTATGCAAGCACACAGAATTACAAAGGAAGTTACTTCGAAAGATTTGACAAAAGCACTAAGAAATTTTCTAAGTGTAAAATATTTCGAAGCCAAAAGATCATTTCTTTCGAAGCCAAAGATGAAGTCTTTCGAAGCATCAAGACAAAGTCTTCTGAGGCCAAGAGACTGATTTCTTTCGAAGACAGAGAAGACATGCTTTCTTTGACATGCTTGAGAAATTCTCAGTTAAAATACAGAAAGAGGAAGAAGATGGCCATAAGAAGGGACAAGAAGAAGAAGAAGTCCAAGGCATCCACCTTTGCATCTCAGGATGGGTTAGCACGTCTTGAGGGTGATCAAAAAGAGGCTACTCAACCAACTCCACTTCAAGTAGAGCATCTTGCTGTTGAGAAACCAATCTTGTCTTAGGCTTTGGCTACAAACCCAAACAGATGGTATGTCACTAGATATAAGAGGGTCTAGATGTATACTTCTGGCAAAACATGCTTGACCTTCCTCTACATGATCTCTTTGACATGAGAAGATACTTTAAGAGTCTGAGGAATCTAGACCAACTGATGAAGAAGGGAATGGTCCTGATTCTGATGAGGACCGTCAACTAATGAAGATCAAGACTTAAAGTCATCTTCAAATTTTGGTAGCATCAGCCTAGGGGGAGTTTGTCAGAGTTAACTTAGAGGCTGTTGCAACCAAAGAGCTCTCAACATGCATATAGAAGTACAAAGGAAGTTACTTCGGAAGATTTGACAAAACCACTAAGAAATTCTCTAAGTGTAAAATCTTCCGAAGCCAAAAGGCCATTTCTTCCAAAGCCAAAGATGAAGTCTTCCAAAGCTTCAAGACAAAGTCTTCCTAAGCCAAGAGACTAATTTCTTCTAAATTCAGAAAAGACATGCTTTCTCTAACATGCTTTTGACAAAAGCTAAACAACTTTCCACTACCATCTCTGATTACTCACCAACTTATACAAGTTGGTGATATCTTCATACTTTTGTCAACTGTAGATTAAGGCCTTAGAGTCTGATACTTTCTACTTTGTACTTTTATTCATTTTGTAATAGATAAGGATGTAAGCTATGGCATGTCATAGTCACCAGTCAAAAGGCAATCTGCCTTTTGACTTTACATTGATCTTGTTGTCTAGATTAGTGTTCCGGCTAGCCTTTATAGTATGGCTGGCTGTAGGATGTTGTATAAAGTATATTAGGTACCAGTCCTTAGGACTAAGCCATGTAACAATTGTAAAACACTTAAGAGCAATATACATCATTCTTGAAAACCAATTACTTGTGTTCTTGTTGCGTTCTTACTTTTGCACATTGATTCATAAGTCGGTTCCCTATTTGATATTTGATATGTTAAGTGTTGCTTGTTCTCTCCAACCTTGTGAAACTGTTGCATTACTACCCTTCACCGGGTCCTACAATTAGTATCACAGCTTTTTAGGCTCTTGATTGTAAGATCTCATCATCTAAAATCCCTTCAGTTTCACAAAACGCTTACTAGCTCAAATGGCAGCTCTCACAAAGGCTGATATGGAAACTGGCACCATGAAAAAATCTCCACTAATCACTCCTGATCACTTTGATACTTGGTGCCAAATAATGGAAGGTTTCATCAAGTTTCAAGACAGCAGGATGTGGAGATCTGTTCTCTTAGGACCTCACATCTCAAGCACATCTTCACCTACTGCTAGAGGTGGAATGATTCCAAAGAAAGTGGCTAACTATTATGAGGAAGATTGGAAGAAGATTGATATAGATCAGAAGGCCATGACAGCTCTCCAAACTGCTCTTTCCAATTCTATATACAAAGGCTTCAAGAAGTGTAGAACTGTTAAGCATCTCTAGGATGTAATGAAGCTCTTGTATGAGGGATTTGATGAAGCAAATGAAAACAAGAAGTACCTCATGAAGCAGTAGTTTGAGAACTTCACCTGCAAATAAGGTGAAAATATGACTCAATAATACTTTAGGTAAGTTGAGATTGTAGATACTCTGATGGATATTGGAGTAAATCTTGAGAATAAGGACATTGTGAGGAAGTTCATGTTCTCTCTTCCCAGAAAATGGACTCACTACTATATGGCTATTAAAAGAACTAAAATCCTCTCCACCCTTACTCTCACAGAGCTGTATGGTATCCTTAGTGATACAAGATGGATATGAACATGTAGAATCCATCCAGCAGCACTTCCAACAATCAACAGAGTTTAGCCCACCATATGGTTGAAAAGGATAGTAGAGAACCATAGCATCATCTTATCTGCTTCCCTAACAACTCACAAAAAGGCCCTTCCATTACCTTCCTTGAGACACCAAGGGAGAGCTACATCCAAGGAAGTCGATTCCAAGAGACAAGCTCAGCTCAACCCTTTGTGTCTGCTAATGAAAGTTATGGCAACTTTCCCTTCACTCTTGAAGACTTGGATTATATTCATCCAGATGACCTGGAGTATATGGAGATTGTCCAGCTAATGGCTTTTCTCACTCATAGAGCCAAGAAGTTCTATAAGAGAACCAGAAGAAAGTTTCCAAGCAACGTATCCAGTGGAAAGTTCGGACTGGATAAAAATAAAGTGAAGTGTTACAACTGTAGTCAGATAGGTCACTTTGATAGGGAGTGCAAGGGACCAAAGACTAATGGTGACCAAGCACAATCCTGGCCCAACTACACTGATACAGCTCCCAGATCCGAGAAGCCAAGCCAACCAAAACAACAAGCTGTTGTTGCTATTGAAGAGGGAGGCTTTGAGTAGAGCTTTTAGGTAGAGGATGTTTCTTCAAATTAAGCACTGATGGCTGACCATAAAGAAGTCAAGGTATTAGAACATCTCTATACACTTGAATACATTGCTAAAGTAAACATGTACAGGTCCTATAACCTAAAAGTGAGATCTGACCATGAGTCTTTGAATATTTTAAAAACTGATTTTAAAAGAGCTGAAAATTACTATAAACTTAAAATAGAATATTTAAAGAAAACAATTTCAACTCTTAAGCATGAGCACACAAATTACAGGACTCAAATCAAAGATCTCATTACCAAGTTAACTGAATGCCAGGCTAAGCTTATGATCAGCAAAGCCAGGGTAGAAAAGCTTGTTCTTGAAGAGGAAACCTTGCATGCAAAGGTTTGTTATCAAAACAGGAAAGGACTGGGTTAAAGTGAGATAGCTCATCCATACACATTAGTATCTGTAAGATCTGCAAGGTGTGGAACTAGTCAAGATGAGCTGCCCCTCATTGATCCAATCCAAAAAGAGGATGAAGATGAAGAGGAGATAGTGAAGGATTAATTAGAAGTGAGTGAGGAGGTTCATCCTAAGAAGGGTCACTATTCTCCTGGAGAGAAGAAAGAACCAAGGATGGCCAAGTCAGCTAGAAAGAATTTGATCAGGGCAACCAAGAGAAGATCAAAGAAAGTCCAAAAGATCAAGCCCATTTTCAACTCCAAGCAAAACAAGTCTTTATTTCTGCTGGATTTAAAGTGGTGAAGACTGAAGACTCAACTATGGACTATAGTACTAGGAGTTTTAGTTTAAGTTCAAACCATCTTGGTTAGGAGAAGAAGATTGAACAAATATGCACCACTGCTGCACAGCTTGAACCATCCAGTTCCAATAGCAAGCCTCACCCTTAGAAGCCTGCTACATCATCTATAAAGATGAAGAAGTGAAAAGAGATCAAGCTTCACCTTCTCCTTAAAACTATCAGAATCATGCATGTTGAATGCATCATGTGTGGTGATACTACTCACTTTGCTAAGTATTGCATCTATAATTCCAAGAGTACCATACACATGACCAAGAAGAAAACTTCTGAGAAGAAGAAGAAGAAGATAGCTTCGGAAGGAAAATCATTTTCCTTCAGAAGCTCCAAAGTGAATAAGAAGAAGATAGGTGGACAACTTCCTTTGGACCAAATCCTTGATACATTTTGTGATGAAAAGGGTATTACAAGACAATATAGTGCTCCCAGGACTCCTTAGCAAAATGGTGCTGCTGAGAGGAGAAACTGGACACTTATTGAGGCTGCAAGGACCATGCTCTCTGACTCTAAACTGCCCATCATCTTCTAGGCAAAGGCAGCCAACACTGGCTTCTATGTGCAGAATAGAGTTTTAGTAGTCAAGACTCATGGTAAGACTCCTTATGAACTGTGGCACAAAGGAGACCATTCATTGGTTTCCTCAGGTCATTTGGATGTCCATGCACCATCTTGAATACCAAAAAATACATAGCCAAATTTGCTAAGAAATCAAATGATGGACACTTCATTGGATACTCTTCCTAAGCTAATGCTTATAGAGTATACAATTTCAGATTTAGTTAATAACTGTTTTTACAAATCTTGTAAAGATGTTTTAGAATCTACAAGTAACACATCAGCAGAAGATCCTACTCCAAGATTTGAGCTGAGAAGATCAAGTGATAAAATTTTTTCAGCTCCAGTGGTAACTAATCCTACAAGTTGAAATCCTGTCAGTACACCATGACAAACTCTTCAGCTGATACATCTAAGGTAGCTACCAATTCTAACACTAAGGCACAGAACTCAAAAGAAGGGGTTTAATGTAGGAGGGGATGGAGATGGTGAAAGTGTTCAAGAATTTCATGATACTGACAACCTTTCCACTGAAGACAACATCAATGATGTCACACACTCATTGGATCAAGTTACACTTGATAAGTGTGCTGATGTAGTGGATGATACTCAATCACCATATCTAAATTTCACTAATTTAGATCTGTCAAACCAACTTACTGTGATTCATCAATTGAGAATCTACAAGTCCCATCCCACCACAAACATCATTGGAGATGTTGAGACTAGGGTTAGAACAAGAGGACAAACCCATGATAAAAATGTTTGTCTATACTCTTTCTTCTTGTCCCAGATTGAGCCAAAGAAAGTTGATGATCCTTTGAAAGATGAAAGTTAAGTTGAAGCAATGCAAGAGGAGCTGCTTCAATTCAAAAGACAAACGGTTTGGAACTTATGCCCTCTTCCTCATAGAAAGACACCAATAGGTACCAAGTGGGTTTTTTGGAATAAGAAGGATGATAGAGGACTTGTCATCAAGAACAAGGCAAGACTAGTTGTTCAAAGGTGTTGGGAACAGTCTGCCCAAGACACATATTGAATTGATGTGGCTAGTACGTTATGATCCAAGTCGGGTCATACCCAATAACAAGCTAGACAAACACCTACAATATTTATTTTATGATATGAACATGTAAGTAAATATTGACACTTGAAGTATTTAGAAATTGGGTTTTTAAATATTTGTACTAGTGTTATGAATAAATTATATGGATAATTTATTCTAAAGAGAGAGTACTATGTATTGTTATTTAAATGGTTGAACAAACAATACAAGTGTTTTGTCCGCATTTCTTTTGTTCATCCGCATTTACTAATGTAGATGTGAAACTGTGGAAATGCGGATGAATGTTCCTCATCTGCATTTGCTAATCCGGATGTGCATTTGGGGAAATGCTGAAGCAATTACCTCATCGGCATTTACTAATGCAGATGGGCATTTAAGGAAATGCTGACGAAACTGATCATCAGTATTTACAAATGCGGATGTGCATTTTGGAAATGCTGATGGAGTTACTTATCCGCATTAACAAATGCGGATGTATATTTGTGAAATGCGGATGAAGTTTCTTCTTCCACATTTACAAATGCGGATAGAGTTTGTTCATCCGCATTTAGTAATGCGGATGAATATTAGAGAAATGCGGATGGGTTAAAAGGGGTCCCACCCACTTTTCTCTCACTTTGAAATTCAGTTTCATAGGATGTGCTATATATATGATTTCATTTAACCACTCTCTCTGATAACTTAGAACACACACAAAGGTGCAATCGGTGTGTTGCTGTAGATTTTCTCTCGATCGGTCGAGGAAAACCAAGAATAGAACCCGATTCAAGAAAAATCCTAGCAACCTGGTGTTTTGTTGGAAGCTTGGGGTAGACAAGCTTGAGGTTTCCTGCTTTGAAGCTGCTATTCAAAGATCTTCTTCCTCTGTCCCATTCAAGAGGTAGAATTCTTAACACCTTATGGTTGTTTGTAAACATGATTTTTCATATAACTATCCATTATGGGTTTTCTTTTAACAGATATATAAATTGGTTTATATATATCAACTGTAACAAGTTTTTCTTCCACTTCCGCTGCGTTTTTCATTTATAAGGATAAAATGATTTTGATAAACTTGTGAAATCCCTACAAAAGGTACACTCAAGAAGAAGGGATTAACTACACAGATGTCTTTGCTCCTGTAGCAAGACTTGAAGCTGTTAGAATATTCCTTGCTTTGGCTGCATCCAAGGATTTCAAGGTCTACCAACTTGATGTTAAGTGTGCATTTTTATATGGAGTGATAGATAAGGAAGTGCATGTTAAGCAACCACCTGGCTTTATAGACCTAAATCATCCTGATTATGTCTTCAATCTTGACAAAGCTCTTTATGGGTAGCATCAAGCTCCAAGGAAGTGGTATGAGACTCTATCATAGTACCTTGTCCAACATGGTTACAAGAGAGGTACTATTGACAGCACACTCTTAATCAAAGGAATAGGGAATGACTTGATGCTGGTTCAAGTTTATGTAGATGACATCATCTTTGGGTCAAGTAATCCAAGGCTCTGTAAAGAGTTTGAGAAGCAAATGAATAATAGATTTGAAATGAGTGCCATGGGGAAACTCAATTTCTTTCTAGGAATTCATGTGAAGCAGGTTGATAATGGCATCTTCTTAAACTAGTCAAAGTATGTGCAAGAAATACTAACCAGATTTCATCTGATTAAGTGTAAGGTTGCTAAGACACCCATAGCTAGAAACCACTCCCTAGGACTTGATCTTGAGGGGGAGTGTGTAGATAAACATCTTTACAGGGCTATGATTGGGTCTCTTATGTACCTCACAACCAGCAGGCCTGATATCATGTTTGCCACATCCATATGTACAAGATATCAAGCCAACCCCAAGATGTCATACCCGATTACTGTCAAGAGGATTCTTAGATACCTCAAAAGAGCTCCTAAACTAGGCCTTTGGTATCCAAAGAATTTTGACTTCAATCTGTATGCTTATACAGATAATGACTATGGTGGCTGTAACATGACTTTAAAATCTACATCAGGGGGATGTCAATTCCGTGGTGGAAGGATAGTCTCATGACAATGCAAGAAACAATCCTGTATGTCTGTATCAACTGCTGAAGATGAATACATTGCTGCTGCAATCTGCTATGCTTAAGTGCGTTGGATTCAGAATCAGATGTTAGACTATGGATTCAACTTCAAGAAGACTCCTATCCACATAGACAACAACAGTGCTATCTCTATCACAGAGAATCTTATGTAGCACTCAAAGACAAAGCATATCAACATCAGGTGTCATTTGATAAGAGATATATTTGAAAATGGATTGATAAAACTGGTTAAAGTTAATACAAATGAACAATATGCTAATCTGTTCACAAACGCTTTTGATAAACAGATATTTAAGTATCTTGTATCAGCTATTGGGATGAATTAACTTTAAGTATAATTTCTTAAATTAATTTAAAGATTAGTTTTTCAAATATGTGTGTCTTTTAGGTTGTCTGTATAATCACTCATATAAGCCCTGTTTATCTTGGGAGAAAATTTTTGTAAATTATATTCAATAAATTTTTAAGAATTAAAGATATATTGTCTATCGGAAGACATTAAATTGACTTCTGAAGAAACTTATGTCTTCAAAACTAATAACAACTTACTAAGAAATTTACATTCGGAAGAAATTCTGATATATCTTTCGAAGCTTAAATATGCTTCTAAGTATTTATATGTTTTTGAAGGGCAATTTTCTTCCGAAAACAATTAAGTCTCGAAAGCTTTATTCATTTTTGAATAAAACTTTGAAGTTTAATATCTTTCGAAACCAAATATGTCTTGGAAGCAAAATTACTCTAAGTATTTTTCTAAGTATTTTTCTTCCAAAACAAATTCGTGTCAAACTAAGAAATATCTTCTGAAGTCAAACCAGTATCGGAAGTTTTCTCAAAACTTCCGAGAAAACTTCCGATGACAAATTACCTTCGGAAGATTTTCTACTTCCAAGATAGTTACCTTTCTGGGAACTTTTTCAGAGGTGGGACCGACATCCGAATTTCAAAGTTTACCCTTTTGCATTAACTTTGTATCAAATCCAACCATATATATAGCCTTACAAAGGTTCCCCCTCTTTCTTGTTCCTTTTCATCTGCAAACTTTTAACCATAAATTCACCTATGAACCCTCTTTGTTCTTAGCTTTCTTCTTCTTAAAGCTTTCTCAATTGGCCAACCCTGAACCCCAAATCCAGCCAGACTTCTCCATGCACCTTCACAGGAAACACAACAAGGTTGCTTTGTTATCATCTCAAAAGGATCCCGGTTCCTCACAAGTTTACCGCTATCTTGCTCAATCATCCTACGTCACCGCACTCACAATCGACCCTCCACTATACGAAGAACAACTGCTGGAGTTCTGGAGGACCTGCCAAGAGGTCATCTTGGACGGTGAGAAGGCACTGTCTGCATCTGTGGATGGGAAGATAGTTTCCATCACCCCAGCCACACAACACTCATCTCAGGCTGGATGATGAAAAAGGCGAACTCTCATTCCCAAAGGTTGTCTTCAATGAATCATTCAGGCAAATAGGCTTTGAAATGGACTTTACAGTCGAAACCTTCAAGAATGGTAAGGTCTCCTACCAATGGAAGTACCTCCTCCATGTTATTATTCACTCATTATCAAATAAACATGGAGGATGTGATCCAATTCCTGAGGACTTATCCTATATAGTCCATGTAATGGTTCAAGGGTTCAAGTTCAAGTACTCCAAGTTTGTCTACACCAACTTGGACTACTTAGAGTACTATATGTTCCCTAGATATGTCCAACACATTCTCAACTGTGAATTGGGCTTACAGTTGAGGGGAATAAGTAGTACTCTTAAACTGGGCCAGATAAAGCCTAGCATCTTTAAAATCATGTGAAAACCACTATTGGTTTCTCAAGGGTAGAAATAATCCTGATCCTAAAAATATTAGAGCTCATTGCTCAAGGTGAAAACTTTATAGAACCAGTCAATGTTGAACCCACACCTTCTACATCTGCACCACCCAAACAGCCACAAATAACCATCACCTACAAAAGAAAATCTAAGTGAACCCCTACTCAATCTATTCAGAATTAGCTGGCCCCCATACAATCACCCATGCAGGAGGAAGTGGAACCAAGAGCACTCACTTCCCTTAAGGAGCAAACCACTCCCATTGTTTCATTGATTAGTGATGAGGTTCCTCATGCTTAGCCTGATGAGCTCATTGGTCTCAAAACTTAAATGATCAACCTTCAGGGGACAACTACCTTCCCCAGCCTCTAAACATAAAGAAACCAATCCCTGATGTCCAATTCTATGATGATAAAGATATGGTATTCAATGAGTACCATGAGTCTCTCTTCTCCTCCCCTACTCAAGGAGAGATGAGTGCTCTTGAGACCCCTATATCCAGCCCATATCATCCACCCCTAGCTGAGGTGGTCTTCCCTGAACATGTTTAGGAGGTCCATATGGAATAGGCTCTCATTTTAGGAAGTGATTACATCATTAAGATCTCAACCATGGCAACCCAGCTCCTTGATACTTATCTTGAAGCTGTCATGGAGCGAGAGAAATCCATTAGCCAAGAACCACTAACTGGTGGTAAGGGAGATGACTTTGGTTATTATCTCTCATCCCTCCATGATTCTTTTAATGAAGATGAGGAGAGTTTGCAACTAAAGGTGCAAAAACTATCTAAAACATGCACCTATTTAGTTTCAAAGGTAAGTGTTTGATCTGAATTGATTGCTAAAGATATTACAAAGTGAAAGCCCCTCAATCAATGGCTCATTCAAGCTCCTCAACACACTAATGACTCAAGCTATATATAGTCTAATGACAATTAGACTTAATGACAATTAGCCCCCTAGAATATGATTAAAACATGACAATTATGAAATTACAATTAAGACACAAACTAGACAAATAAAGATTAAATATATATTTTGTTGATAACAAAATATATATTAACTCTAAGACCCGTGTTCTTTGTATCTTCGACGTCTCACTACTAATCTTCGTTCCGAACGTGTCGTCTTGACTTTTGCGTTGACTTTGACTTTAATGTTGACTTTTGTTGACTTTGACTGCATTGATAATATTAGACTATTTTTTAGATCCAACAATACTCCCCCTTACTCTATTATTATCAACGTCTTTCATCGTGATCAGCACCGATAAGTCAACTATATAATGATCTTCAATCTCTCCCAAGATTGATAATCGGGTACTGACAATCTTTCATCTTATAGGCTCCCCCTTTTTGAATGCTCCCTTCTTTTGTGTGCATCATGAGAATGATCAGGAACAACATCTCCAACTCTCTATTCTTGAGTGCTTCAGAAGATGTAGGAGAAGGAATCCTAGCTCAGTATCCTCTGCAAACTTAAGGAACAGGTTCTCTGGTATGGTACTTTGCTTAGTTGATGATCGGCCATCAATTGCAGCACGAATCTATAACACAATTACAAACACATTCTACACATTTCTCGTTAGATCATTTCAACAATACAAATAAACCCGTGTTTATCTGAATGTGCAATTTCCCGTGAAATGCATGTGAAAATGATAACATTTTAATAACATAATATGGAAGACTTGAAAAATAAATTGAAATGAATATTTTATTTTATTTTGTTTTATCATATTACATCAAGAACTAATTTGATCATGAGATCACATCCTCAAGATATACGAAAGCACAAAGATGTATTTAAACATCGATAAGTTAGTGAGAACATACTGATACAGAGTCTGGTCATAATTTTAAGGTTTTGAAAGCCAAAACAGTTCAAAAATGATTGTTGGTATATTTGTCCAATTTAAACCCATGCCTTATCCTTTTCAACAAGTGATCTACAACTGATTCTATCATGTTTTAGATTCAATTAGAGAAGCTCAGGTGATTTGGTTCCCACAGACATCCGGCAAAGAACTTATCTCATCAGCAGGGCTTATTGAGTAATATGATTAACTCTGCTTAATTTTCTTTTAAGTTTTCAACATTGATCTGAATTAAAGAATCACTATGCCTTTATTTGGGGCACAGATGATGAGAGCTCTAGGTTTATACTTACGTATAACAGAGGAGATGATCATCTGAGCGTGCTGATGAGAGCTTCAGGTCTATACTCACTTATAACAGAGAAGATCATCACTCTAGGTCAATGCTTCTGCATAGTAGAGGAGATAAGCACTAAAAGGATTCTGAAGAGCTTACAAGAAGCGTCAATTCAGAAACAAGGATGAAGGAATTTGGGAATAGAAGTAATTCATGGAAGAAGTCAGATACTCTCAACCCGTTTTTGACGAGACTTGTAACTTTGTGCAGGCCTAAATGTCAGGAGAATAATCCTTTTCACCGAGTTCTAAAGCTTTAGTTAGGCTACAGAATCATTGTTTACTTTGTTTTCAGGCTGAGCCTACCAAGCATATCATATAATCAAACTGTATTTTTCAAATTTTAGTATTTAAAGTGATACAGACATCTACATCAGTTACTATCATTTCTCACAATGTTCAAGTCATGCAAATAAGCATACCAAGAAGTCATACTATCATTTCTCAGTCATCCCAAATCAAGTTCTTAGTTCCCGTGAAATCTTTATTCTCCCCTGAAATTTCTTTTTAACCGCCATGAAACATAATTTTTTTTTAGTATATAATAAACGGAAATGAAAATAGAATTTTACTGAAGAAATTCTTCCAAATTATACTAGCAAAAATATGAGAAATGAAGTACTAAGAAAAATGTAGTGAATGTGAATGGTAGATAAGAATCCAAATATGGATAAGATACCATAACCATAACCTATTTGTTCCACCTCAAATTAGAATTAGGAACAATCTCAGTCAGTAAACCGGATTACTAATAGGCCTCCTGAATTGTTCCTGCACTCATAAACAAATTAATTAGAGAGGGGGACCCAGGCCATCGTGGTCCTGGGAGTTTCTTTTTCATCAGTGTATCTAACCTGTTTAAGCACACACTCTTTTGAAAGATCATTTATTTCTTTATCCTTTTCATTTTGTTTTACTTTCCAAATTTGTTTATGTTCAATTACTTTTGATTTGAAAGAATTGAATTTGGAAATCATCCAACCATTAAAAGGTTTGGATAGATTGTTCTTCATCCAACCATTAAAAGATATGTGCTTTTTACCTTTTGAACCAAATAAGCAACCTGTGTTATCTTTACCACCCGAAGCCTACCTTTGAACCTGAGGGCACATCTTTAGCACATGACCTTCTTTCCACATCTAAAGCAAGCCTTGAAAGGCTTTTGGTTCTTTGTAGTCCCGTAGAAAGCATGTGAGGGTGGAGCCTGCTTTAAGGTTGTTGCAGCTTGTTGACAATCTTGAAGCTTCTTCTTTTGGATATCAGGAAATTGAACCTTTTGAGGCTTTGTCAATGTGGATTTCGAACTGGGCTGTGATTTGATTTGTGATGTTCCAGGAGCTGAGATCTGAACATTCTTTTAAGAACCCTTTTGTATGACTGGTGACTTAGCAGACTTGGAGGCAGATTTATGGTGAGATTGATGGATAGCAGATGAAGATGGTGGGTGCTTCTGCTGAGTTTTAGAGGGACTGCTGATTTGCTTAGCAGTTGGAGATGAGATTCGTATAGCTCTTGATTCGACTTTTGGAAGCATTTGACACTTGATAACTTCAGGTGACTTGATGATCTCTGATTCAACATCAGAGCTTGTCCAGTCTTGTATACACAAGTCAGCTTCCAATGGATCTTGGTTGATAACTCCTATTGTGTTGGTTTGTGTTGTTGAGTTCTGATTGCTTGATAATTCCATAGTTGTTCCTTCTTTGAAAAACTTGATAGGAACAAACAAAGGGATGTTCCCTGTCTTGAATTTGTTAAAGAAGTTACTGGAAACAACTGATACTGGTTTTGAAGCATCAGAGGTGGAATTATCATTTTGCAGATCAGATCCTTGCTTGATGAGCCCCAAACCTGCAGGAAAATCATATTCATCTCGAACCTATTTGTGATTATTGCTGCTTAAACCTACATATAAACTGTTAGCATTTGCAGCTTCAATTAAATCATTAGATGGATGAGGTTGAGGCGTAGGACAGTAACATTGAGTGCTAGGAGGAGGATAAACATATGAAGATTCACCACATCCCATACCTGTTTTGATTCTAACTCCCCTTTACTTACAGAATAGTTCTTCCTGTTTCATCCCTGATATCGTCCATTTATCAAGTTTAGTTTTAAGCTTACTAGTCTCAAATTCTGCTAATGTAACACGTTCGCTCAAAACATTAATCTCGACATTCTTTTCTAAAAGATTTCTTTTTAAAAGATCATTTTCTTTTAAAGCTTCTTTTAGTTTGATAAAATATTTGGACTTATTGATTTTAAGTTCTTTGTTTTAATTCTTTTTCATTTTCTAACAATAATCTGATAGCTTTATAACCTCCAAATAAACGAATTTTGAAGGAAGGAGAACACATGTCTTGAACAACCTCATAAGAACGCCCCACAACTATCTTTTCAGCAGCTAGGGCTTATTCACATTGACAGACGAGAGTGTTCTTTTTGTATTCTTCCTCCTCAACAGCTCTCTTCTTAGCTTCTGCAGCTTCAACTTCCACTTGCTTTCCTTCATCCTCAACTTTACACCGACTTGCACAATCACTAACAGCACCAACACGCTCACCTTGAGTGTCACACCTGAATTCTTTGAAAGGATCAAAACCCTCAATAGAATCCTCATCACTGTTTACTACCTCAGCCATCAATGCACGGTTCACTTCTTCTTCAGACTCTATATTGATCTTAGTACTTGAAGATACACCTCCATGCATGCATTGATTGTACTCTCTTCTTTTCATATCCAATTCAAATAACTTCAACTTGTTGACAACTTCCAAGAGTTTGTAGTCAGCAAAATTTCTTTCTTGTTTTAACAACCTAACTTATGGACTCCATTGTGGAGGAAGAGAGTCCAAAAGTTTTATGACTTGTTCATGGTTCCTCAGCTGGTCATCATACTTCTTAAGATTGCATGCCACCATCAAAATTTCAATCAACAAAATCAGGAATCTTTTAATCTTTCATGGCTGCAAAAGAATCAAACCGACTTTGTGCTGATATTAGATTATCAGATTTATGGAAATTAGCTACTTCTGAAGAAGACATTTTGGAAATGATCAAAGGCTAATGTCGCTAAATTTCACTAAATTCGCTGACAAATTCGCTGAATTTTCACTAATTTCGCTGGCAAGTTCGTTGGTAATTTCACTCGTAATTTCGGCAGCAAATTCGCCCAGCAATGGCACACAAATGCTAGTTTTGCAGGGTAATTTCGCCCAAAACTAGTTGAACTTTCGTTCAGAGAACATTTTGGCAGCGATTTCGCTGGGATTGGCACACAAACACTATGAACTTTCATTCAATACATGTACTTTTGCTGGAACGAGGAAACCAGATCCAAAAACCAAGAACAAATTAGTTTTGCTGAAGGAACCCTAGTTTCGCTGAAAGATGCTGTAATTTCACTGGACGAGCTGTAAATTCGGCCGACGTATCTGGACAGCCTTTTTCAGCATGAAATCAGCTCAAACTCATCCAAATCTCAATGGATTTGAGATCTGATGATTCCTATAGTTCCCACACCACAATAGAGCAATCCTCAATCAATTTCCATATCCAAAACACTCAGATCATATCAAAAATGAATGGAACAGTGACTTAGAACTTGAACCAAACAAAAACTCAAATCATCAAGAGCACAATGGCTCTGATACCATATTGTTGGTCCTCATGATCGATTCAATAGTGCACTTGATGTATAACAATGATTTCCCACTGATTTAACACAATATACCCAATAACACAATGAACAATTTAGAATCTAAACAATGTAAATCAAACAAAAGGCTCAATAATAATGATAATAAGCTTCCAGCCGCACACACACAGTTGCAACAATGATATTTCGTATTAGGGTTTTGCAATTCGGTTCCTTACACAGATAGAAAAATTACAATATATAAGCAAACCTAATTTCGCTGGCAATTTCGCTGACTAGCGAAACTACCTGACTATTCTCGGCAGCAAACTACAGTTTCGCCGGGTGAATAGACATAGCTGACTCTGGGCGAAACTATAGTTTCGCCCGTAGTTTCGCTGGAACACAAAAGTCAACAAAATACAAATTACAAGAGAAAAACTAACATTAATCCTGTTACATAACATTTAACCTATCAACTATAGTAAGTCCAACCTATACTAGATTATCAATTCAAAAGGATATGTCTACCTCATCCTACCCTGTTAACAACCCAATAGTAGGATGGAGGTATGATGCTGATAGAAGAGCCCTGGTACTCTCTAGATCTCAGGGGCAACAAGAAGTATTTAATTTTCAAACCCTGCATATACTGTGAGAGTTTTCCTCTGGTTGACCTTTCACTTTCTAACCCAAGTTACAACAGACAATCTGAAAGGTTGGCTGAGAGGATTCAACTGAGGGTGCTTGAAAAGTTCAAGAAAAGATCAAAGCTATATATTCAGAGGCTAGCAGGAAAAATTGTTGGTCAACTGGATATTGAGACAGACCCTAAGATTAGCTTCGAAGGGGAAACCTCAGTTGAAGGCCCAGCAGTTGACCCTGTGAACCTTGAGATTGGAACTACTTCATCACCCAGTACCCTCAGTGAGACACCAGCTGGTGAAGGTGTCTCATAGCCTCTCCCTGGCCAGAGCTTAAGTGTTACACCAAGTGATAAAGGCCAAAGCTCTGTCCACCCTAAGTCACACAGGCCAGTAACTGAAAAAAGGAAGAGGATTATGACTTCTATGAAGATTGAGGAGAAGAAAAGGGAGAGGAAGAGGAAGGCAAGGGAAGAATGAACAAGTTAGACCCCCAGCTTCATGCAAGCTGCAATTAGGGCTACCCCTAGGCCAAACACTCAGAAGGATGAGTTAAGGGCAGCCAGATTGAATTATTTTGGGTCTAGAAACTACAATATTGATGAAATCATCTCTCTTCCCTTGGAGCTGTTAAATGAACTGGATGACACTAAAGTGTCAAAAGAGAAGAAGAAGGCTAAGGCTACAGAGCTGCTCCTCAAGATCAAGGAAGAAAGAAAAAGAAAAAGACTTTATAAAGCCCCTACCCTCTCTCCACTTCAATAAAAGTCCTAAAGTAGAGCCTTTGGTAGTTGAACAAGAAACTCAGTTAGGTAGGGAACAAGATAGACAAAACATGATAACCTACCTGAGTGTCACAGGCCTCTATTAGGCAGCAGACCTACTTACCTTGTCACATGAGTACATTGAGTTTGAGTACCTAAAGCAGCTAGAGCAAGAAGTGTTAAACAAATAGAAAGCTGCTCAGAGGAAGATAAGGGAAGAGGATGCTAAGTCAAGAGCCACCGTTCGAGCCAATCAAAAGAAGTTTGCTAATAGATTGAAGGGAGTGAGCTTCTTGAAGCTGTATGGGTTCTTTGGAAGGAGACTTGGTCCAATGTCTCTATCCACTATGGATGAGCACATTGGAGTGATCAAGCAGAAGATTAAGACTGGTGAGCATTTAGACTTGCATTCTCCACCAAGTCAGGCTGCACCTGAAGCTAAGGTCAAGGTTGAACCACAAGAGACAACCCAACCTAGACCTAGTATTGAATCTCAGCAAGCTTCATCTTCTGAACCATTGCAAGGTCCTGAACCTTCTCCTTTTGAACCTGTGAAGGAAAGGGACCCAACTGAGAAGGATAAAGAAAGAACATCTGGTACTAATGCAGGATCGGTGTTGGTATCTCAATACAAGTTTTATCTCATAAACTCTCTAAGTCTCACTTAGTTGATGAAGCAGAATCTCTAACTATGTTGACAATAATATAATAAGTTAATGAACACAAGAATGGTTTTCAAGATACTTGTATATATTACTTCTCAACTTAGTATAACAAGACTCTTACAAGCACGGTTACTTAAGTTACAATGAGAAACTATATATACTACTATCTATAGCCGGTTATACTTGGAAAACCAATTGGAATTCACCACTAAATAAATACTACATTGCTAGAAGTAAAGTTTCTAAGATAAAATATTATCCTAGATTAGATAGTCATGACAGGTCCATGACTTACCTTTTGTCACCAACTAAGTATGGTAACTGAACTAAATGATAAAGGTGAACAGTGGATTAAAGTATGGTCAACTACATGGACGTGGGAAAGCGCCATGCAGTATATCAGAGTTGGCAGTGTATGTTAGACAACCCATACTTATGTCCACTGGTTCATAGTTGATTCTTCCAAAAGCAAATGACTTCAAAAGAATAAGTTCTTCCTAGGGTTCTTCAGCTAGAGCAATGAGGGATACCAAAGTTAAATCTAATGACCCGGGACCTTGGTCAGCACCTAAGGGTTCTTCTGCTAGAGCAGACGACCCGATGATGTTGGTGTCCCTTTTTGGTTGCTCAGGGGAGTGTTGAGACTCACCCTGATGGCTAAAGGCTTAGGTTGTGGGCTTGGTTGAGACTAAGGAGACTCAATGCTGACATTGAGGTCAATGGTGGAGGATGGTTGGACCTCTGGCTGAGTGGGAGCCCTGAGTTCCACTTGAGCCTTTTTGGTTTGAACAGAGGGGACCTGATCAATTAGAGTAGATTGATTAGGGGCTCGTTTGGGACGTCTTCTGTAAGTAATCTTAATTGGGTAGGAAGAAGTGATTGGCATTTGAGTGGTGGTGTCAGGTGTGGGTTCATCACCTGCTGGGCTTGCAGGGATGTCACCAGGAGCCGTTGGCTTGCGCATACCTGGAAGAAGTTTATTGAAACTTCCAATGAAGTTGGTGGACACCTTCTTCAAAGTTTTGAATATGTCAAGCCGCATGTGAGGGACCAGTAGAACGTCTGCTATTGTAATATGTTTTGGTCCAGCTCATAGTTGATTATGTGCTGAATGAACCGGTGATACATGTAGAATGGATCCCGGGTGAGATTGCTTCTTAAGTTGTTTAGCATAAAGCATGAATAGTTAAAGCGCAGGCCTTTTACCAACCCGTGGACTAGGCAGCTCAAATCATATGGGATTTGGTCCCATCCCCTGGACTTGTTGGATAGGCAGTGTAGGATGATGTACAACAAAAACATCCAATTGTAGGAGAAGTTAAATTTATAGACTGTAGACTTGCACACATCGCCGCCATATCCCATCTGAGTGTAATGCTCCGTGATGTTTGATTCAGCAATGGTGATCCCCTGCCCTCAGATCCTCGATCTGATGACCCTTTCATCATTTAGTGTTTCACTTCGACCATTGGCCCAAAATTCGGCCATATGGTTAGAGTAGATGGTGAGGTTAACAATGAGGGCAGTGAAGTATGCCGATTGGGATAAAAATTCAACAATAGGGGCAAAGTCAACATCCTTTGAAGAATCAAGGATAGCAACTGATTATGTTGGGGATTTAGGGCCATTGTTAAGAGGTACAGTTAGATTGATGGTATTTGAGAATGAGTGAATAAGATAGTCATAATTTGGGGCTTTTGCGGTGGTAAAGAAAGTAAAGAAAGAGAGTCTAAAGTTTTAAATGGAGCTTAAAAAGTTAAACCGATAAGGTGAGAGGACTGTTTGGGTTTCGATTTGACAGGGGCGGTAAGATAAACCATTTAAAATATTCCGACAATCATCAATAAAATCTTACTTTTTACAGAGTGGGGCCCAAAGATTTCCGTTACACACTAAAGGTTTTCTTCCGAATGTAAAATTGCTTCCGAGAGAAAACACTTGTGTTTCTCATTATTGTCTTCCGAATCCATTTTTACTTCCGAAAGAAAACCATGTCTTAATGACAAGTTTGCTTCCGAGAGTATAGTCTTCTTCCGTTAGTAAGCTTCAGAAGTAGATTTGATCTATGATCAATTGTTCTTCCGAGCCTAAAAACTCTTCTGAAGATAATATTTATGCAGAGGAATTTGCCTTCGGAAGATGGATAAAGATCTCTTTTGAGGGTAAATTTCTCTTTGGAAGTATTTACGCTTAGATTTTTAAAGAAATCCTTTTTGTAACAGGGCTTAGATTGTATTTAGACAACATAGACATGACATATTTAAAAAGGTTTTTCAAAAGAGAAGAACTAGTCAATGTTAATCATCCCAATAGCTGTATTTAAATATTTAAATATTTGTTCATCAAAGGATTTGGTGAACAAGTTAGCATATTGTTCATTTGAATTCATTTTGACTAGCTTTATTAGATTTTTCTCATGAATATCTCTAATGAAATGACACCTGATGTCGATATGCTTTGTCTTGAAGTGCTTGACCGGATTTTTTGTGATAGAAATGACACTCTTGTTGTCTATGTGGATAGGAGTCTCCATGAAGTTAAAACCATATTCCTGCATCGGATTATGAATCCATAGCAGTTGTGCACAGCAGCTCGCAGCAACAATGTATTCAGCTTCAGTAGTTGATGTAGAGACACAAAATTACTTCTTCCATTGCTAGGAGATAATCCTTCCACCAAGAAATTGACATCCTTCGGATGTGGATTTCTTGTTGATGTTGCAACCACTGTAATCACTGTCAGTGCACCCATAGAGATTGAAGTCCTTATTCTTATGTAAGGCCCCGTTCTCGGAGACCTCACAGTTGGTCAATCATAGCATTGTACATATAAAACATTATACATTTCATAAGATTAAGTAGCGGATTAAGTTAACAAAAACCATTCATGCTTATAATTATTGTTGCCAAATAATACATCGTTATAAGTTAGGGTTACAAAACAATCAATTAGTTGCATTACAACACAACAAAATCATTTGCACGAATGGATGCCAGTCTTATCCTGACGAGTAGCTTCCCCAGCGTGCCACCCTCAGCAATATTTACCTGTCAACTGAAAAATGCATAAAAGTCAGCGTTGCTGAGTGAGTTCTAGTTTTAAAACATTTAAAACACTTTTATTTATATACGAAAATATCATTTTTCTTAAAATACTTCCTTTTCATAAAATTCATTACTTTCTTACGTGTTCACACGACATACATACAGCAAGATAATATTCCTCATTATCTTTCATCGTTCATTTCGTACCTTCGTTATTATCTTTCACTTTCTACCAGACCAATGTGCAATACCCTAAACATTATGCACGAAGCGGGTACTGGGTTGAAGTCTATAAATAGACCCCTAACATTGCACACGAAGCCTGACCTAGTACCAGGGCATGCCACATGGGTCCCATCAATCTCAAAGATTGACCCTGTGTGCATCCTTCGGGTTAGCTAAACCGTACACAGTTGAGCTAACGACAACATGGTCGTGCACCTCTATTCAATTTGCTTGCAAGACTTTCATTCATTCGTTATGTTCCACTTTTCATTATAATTAATCTTTCATTTTCATTATGATAATACTTTACGTATACGAACATAAACACACCACGTAAAGCCACACAATAATACATAATATGGAGCACAAGAACAGGCCATAAACAAGCATGGAATAAACAAATACAACCATCAAAACACCCTAGGGCAATTCCTTAAATTTCCGTTTTCCCAAAATTTTAGAATATTTTCTAAGTGCTCTAGGCGCATAAGCACTATGCAGGTTCATGAGTACTGCTTGGGCGCATGAACCAACAATTAGGTGCCAGAGAACCAATCGTGGGCGCATGGGGTACTGTTCAGGCGCATGACTAACACTTAGGCGCCTGAGGAAATTTCTAGGCGCATGACTACTATATGGGTGCATGGGCTGGTACTTTGGCTATTTTGGCAAAAAGTCCAGGTGCATGGGAACTATTGGGGAGCATGAGCTTCACTTAAGTTTTCTAAGTCAAAATTTCAGGTGCATGAGCACTATTTAGGTGCATGACCAACAATTATGCATATTTCAGACTTATTTTCAAACCCCATCTGCATATTAACCTGTTCAAAGCTTATTCCTATCATTCTAAGCATCAACAACACATAATCAACCATAAAACACAAACATAAACACACATATACATACGGGTAAACATAAAATAGTTGTAAAACCTTTTTAAAGTGCATTTTTAGCCCCAAGAATTTTAAAACACATAAAAACCAGGGTCTAGAACTCACCTATGCAACCAAGTAAAACTCCTCCAAACTTGAGTGCACAAGAGTTCAAACACCTAAAAACACAAAAAAAATAAACATCCAAACACATAGAACACGTAAAAATCGGTTGCATGGTCAAGTACCCAACAAAACCGAGCCAATTATACAAAGAAACACATATCGAAGGCAAACATAGCTTCTTCTTCTTCTTGAAACTAAGAGAAAGGTTTCTACTTCTTCCTTCTTCTTCTTTTGGTCGAAAAGCAGGAGTGAGAACTCGAAATGGGCGGCCATACCCTTTTATTTAATAAAATATTAGATTTTGTACTCTTTTACACTTTGGCCCCCTCCACTTTGGCTCCTTATCCTTTCTTTCCAGATACTTTTTATTTTCCTTCTTATTGCTTTCTTCTCTTTGACTTGACAAAAATTTCGGGTGTTACAAGTCTACCCCTCCTTAAAGAGGTTTCGTCCTTGAAACTTGTCACTCTTCGAACAACTATGGGTAATGCTATCTCATTTCTTCCTCAGTCTCCCACGTAGACTCAGAACCCTTACGGTGTTTCTACTGCACACGCACAAGTGGAACCACTTTATTCCGTAGTCTCTTCTCCTTCCGGTCAATGATTGCCACTGGTTGCTCTACATAATTAAGCCGTTCATCCACCTTGATGTCCTCCAGTGGTACAATCATATCCTCATCAGCTAAGCACTTTCTCAGATGAGATACATGGAATGTCGGATGAATTCCACTTAACTCATCAGGCAGTGCTATTCAATAGGCCACCTCTCCTACTCGTGCGATAAAGCATAAAGGCCCTATGTATCTTGGACTGAGCTTACCCCTCTTTCTAACCTGGATGATCCCCTTCTAAGGTGAGACCTTCAACATTACTCTATTGCCCACCTTAAACTCAATCGATCTACGCCTTTTGTCAGTATACGACTTTTGTCTATCCTTTGCCGCCTTCATAAAGGCTTTGATCTTCTCCAACTTCTCCGTAGTAGCCTAGATCACCTCAATACTTCCTAACTCCTTCTGTTCAATATCACCCCAACACGCGAGCATCCTACACCTTCTACCGTATAGCATCTCATATGGTGGCATGCCAATGCTGGCATGATAGCTGTTGTTCTATGAGAACTCCGCTAAAGGTAGGTGATCATCCCAACTTCCTCCAAAATTGATCACACATGCTCGGAGCATATCCTCGAGCATCTGGATCATCCTCTCAGACTGACCATCTGTTTGAGGATGGTAAGCTATGCTGATGTGTAGCCTCGTCCCCATCGCATCATAGAATCTCTTCCAAAATTTTGATGTGAACCGGGTATCACGGTCCGACACGATACACACCGGCACACCATGACAAGCTACAATCTCTTTAATGAATAGTTCCGCCAACCTCACAGATGAATATGTCTCATGGATCGCCAAGAAATGGGCACTCTTTGTTAATCGATCAACTATCACCCATATGGCATCGTACCCCCTTACCGTACGGGGTAACTTTGTGATGAAATCCATGGTGATATGCTCCCACTTCCACTTGGGTATATCCAGAGGTCGGATCTTCCCAAAAGGCTTCTGATGCTCTGCCTTTACTTGCAAGCAAGTAAGGCATTACCACATACTCTGCCACATCAAGCTTCATACTCGGCCACCAGTAATCCTTCTTCATGTCATGATACATCTTGGTAGCATCGGGATGAATGGAGTATCGAGTCTTATGAGCTTCATCCATGATTTTCCCCCGTATGTCTCTATAACAAGGGATCCACATTCGCCCAAAGCGAGTTCTAACCCCGTGAGTATTTTCACCCAATTCAGTGACTAGACCTCTCATCCTTTCAGAGTTAAGGCGATCCTCCTTCAACGCCTCATTTTGGAAGTCCTTGATCTGTGTCATCACATCGGATGTCATAATCAATTGGTAAGCTTTCACCTGGATTGGCTCGGGTCTTTCTTGTCGGCTGAGGGCATCGGCCACTAAATTGGCTTTGCCCGGGTGGTAATGGATCTCACAATCATAATCCTTGATCAATTCCAGCCACCTTCTTTGCCTCATGTTGAGATCTTTCTGTTCAAAGAAGTAATTCAGGCTTTTGTGGTCAGTGAAGATAGTACACTTTGTTCCATACAGGTAGTGCCTCCAAATCTTTAATGCAAAGACCACAGCCGCAAGCTCCAAATCATGCGTGGGGTAATTGACCTTGTGGATTTTCAACTGTCGGGATGCGTAGGCTATTACCCTTCCATATTGCATTAGCACACAACCCAATCCCGAATAAGAAGCATCTGAATGGACCACTAAGTCTTCGTTCCCTTTGGGTAACATCAAGACAGGAGCTTGAGTCAATCTTGTCTTTAACTCCTCGAAAGCATTCTCTTGTTCTTGCCCCCACACAAACTTCACATCCTTGCGAGTCAATTTGGTCAAAGGTGAGACTATCTTGGAAAAGTCTTGGATAAATCTTCTGTAGTAGCCTGCGAGACCCAAGAAACTACGGATCTCGGATGGCGTCTTTAGAGACTTCCATTGCATCACCGCCTAACCTTCGCCGGGTCCACCATGATTCCTTCAGAATTTACCACGTGACCCAAAAATTGAACTTCGCGCAACCAGAAGCGCAGTTAGAGAATTTGACGTACAGCTTCTATCTCCTAAGCATCTCCAATACTTCGCGTATGTGGCCAGCATATTCTTCTTCGCGCTTTGAATAAATCAGGATATCATCAATAAACACAATCACTGATTTATCTAACATTGGCCGACACACTCAGTTCATCAAATCCATAAAGGCAGCTGATGCGTTAGTTAGACCGAAAGACATAACGAGAAACTTGTAGTGTCCATAACGCGTGCAAAAAGCTGTCTTAGGGATATCCTGCTCCTTAACCTTCAACTGATGGTAACCAGATCGGAGATCATTTCGCAAGAACCAACTGGCACCCTGGAGCTGGTCAAACAAGTCATCTATTCTGGGCAGGGGATATCGGTTTTTCACCGTTAACTTGTTCAACTCTCGGTATTCGATACACATCCTCATACTACCATCTTTCTTCTTGACAAACAAGACCGGAGCACCCTAGGGAGAGATGCTCGGTCGAATGAATCCCTTGTCCATCAACTCCTGCAGTTGAACCATCAGTTCCTTCATCCCTGTCGGAGCCAACCGATATGGTACTTTGGTAACGGGTTGAGCACCGGGTATCAAATCAATCTGAAACTCGATCTCACGGTCCAGTGGCACACCTGCTAAATCTTCTGGGAACACGTTCGGAAAGTCACACACTACTGGTACATCAGATAACTATGGTACCGACGCGTCCATATCCTTCACATAAGCCAGGGAGGCACTACATCCGCGTTTCATGAACTTCTCTGCCACCGCCATCGAAATCACCTTAGGAACCATTTTCACTCAATAACCTTAAACCGTCACCGAACTTCCATCGGGTGCAATTAATCGAATCATCTTCTTGCGACACATAATATTTGCCTCATAGGCTGCTAACCAATCCATCCCTAGAACAACATCAAATCCGCCTAGGGGCATCACAAATAGTTTAGCAGTGAACCTATGACCTTCTAGTTCTACATCATAATCTTCTATCATCTCAGAAATTCTGGTGGACTTACCAATAGCATTCTCTACTTCGAAGGGCTTATCAATACTCCTACTGCTAACAGGCAACTTAGCACAGAAAGCAGCAGAAATGAAACTCCTACTAGCACCAGAATCAAATAATACAGAGACACAAATTTGGTTTACTAGAAACATACCTGACACAACGTCGGGGTCCACTCTGGCCTCCTCCTAGGTCATCGTGAATGCTCTAGCGCTTGCCCTCTGCCGTTCATTCTCGGTCCCCTTCTTCGCCCCAGAACTCTCGGCCCTCGGCCTCTTGCAATCCCTACTCACATGACCTTCTTCACCACAGTTATAGCACCTCAATACCCTAAAATCCTTTGCAATATGACCAGGCCTCCCGCACTTGAAACATACCTTTGATCCCTACTTGCACTCACCAGTGTACTCCTTCCCATATTTGCCACACTTTTTCATCCCCGTGCTTGATGACACCACCCTTCGGTCATCCATTCTTATCCTCTTGTTCCAGCTTTTGTCACCACCACCCGTCTTGCTCACCTCAACCACAACCACTTCCCTCTCATCATAAAGTCTTCCTGCCAGGTCCACTGCTGACCTAAAGGTACTCGGTCGGGAAGCAATCAGGTGTCTTCGGATATCCACTGGAAATCCTTGGATATACCCCTTGATCTTCCGTGACACGGGTGTCACCCGGTCTGGAACCAACCTAGCCATTTTGTTGAACTTGGTGGTGTATTGCTGGTGGGTCATGGTTCCCGCCTCTAGCTGCAAGAACTCCCTCTCAATCTTATCAAGTTCTCGGTGAGGATAGAATTCCTCAATCACCATTTCTTCAACTCTCTCCACCTCATGCTCCCGATGGCCCTACTACCCTCGGCTTGGACAATATTGTCCCACCAACACATAGCCGAGTCAACGAACGAGTGAGTGGCGAACTTCACCTTCTGGTCCTCCCTGCACTTACTAATCTCTAACGCCGCCACCATCTCTCTTACCTAGCAGTGAGCAGTGGCAGCATTACCGTTGCCATCGAAAGTCGGGGGCTTGCATCTCTGAAATGCCCCATAGCCACACCCTTTGGTGGTTTCCCACACTACCACCTCTTCCTCATCACTGGACACCGCCATTCCAGCATTTAGCTCCTCCTCATCATGATCTTCCTCATTCCCTCTTCTCCCAGCCGTGGTCCTTCCCTCCTCCTCCTTCTCCTTTCTCTCATCCTCCAGCACAGCACGAATGACTTTAGTCACTATAGATGATAGGATCGTCTACATGACCTGATGCACTTCCTCCATAACTACCTCCTTTACTGAGGCTCTTAAGTTAGCACTCTCATCCACACCCTCCGGATGATGAAGCCCAGGCTCAACAGGAGTCGTTTCTGCAGTCCTTGTCTTGTTCCTTATGGCACATGGCCCAGCACCACGACCACCTCATACTCCTCCTCGGGAAGCTTTTGATGATCTACCACCAGCCATCCTCTAACACTATAAGATTCAAAGACTAACACGGTTATTCAAGGTAATAGCTTAGTTTATATTAAGTATAGTAAGTCCCTAATTACAGTGGCCAGTTGTGATTATCCACTTACTTTACTCTTCATCCCCCGAGCATTTCCTATCCTGACTACATCAATATTCAAATCTACTAAAAGCACATAAGTCAAATAGCACGCGCACATAACACCGGTTAACATTAAGAAAAGAAATACTTTATGGCATGTAGCTACTCGGGCTGGCATCCCTTCATTCGGTCCCATTCTCAGTTAAGTTTAGGTTTTGAAAATATTTACCCATTTCTCTTAAACTTTGGCTCTAATACCAACTTGTAAGGCCCCGTTCCCGGAGACCTCACAGTTGGTCAATCATAGCATTGTACATATAAAACATTATACATTTGAAATATCATTTTTAAAACACTTAAAACACGACATACATACAGTAAGATAATATTCCTCATTATCTTTCATCGTTCATTTCGTACCGTCATTATTATCTTTCACTTTCTACCAGACCGATGTGCAACAACCTAAACATTGTGTACGAAGCGGGTACTGGGTTGGAGTCTATAAATAGACCCCAAACATTGCGCACGAAGCCTGACCCAGTACCAGGGCATGCCACAAGGGTCCCGTCAATCTCAAAGATTGACCCTGTGTGCATCCTTCGGGTTAGCTAAACCACACACAGTTGAGCTAATGACAACATGGTCGTGCACCTCTATTCAATTTGCTTGCAAGACTTTCATTCATTCGTTATGTTCCACTTTTCATTATCATTAATCTTTCACTTTCATTATGATAATAGTTTATGTATACGAACATAAAAACACCATGTAATGCCACACAATAATACATAATATGAAACAAAAGAAAAGGCCATAAACAAGCATGGAATAAACAAATACAACCATCAAAACATCCCAGGGCAATTCCTTAAATTTCCTTTTTCACAAAATTTCAGAATATTTTCTAAGTGTTCTAGGCGCATGAGCACAATGCAGGCGCATGAGTACTGCTTGGGAGCATGAACACATTGTGGGCGCATGAACCAACACTTAGGTGCCTGAGAACCAATCCTAGGCGCATGGGGTACTGTTCAGGCGCATGACTAACACTTAGGCGCCTGAGAAAATTTCAGGGCGCATGACTACTATATGGGCGCATGGCTGGTATTTAGGCTATTTTGGCAAAAAGTCCTGGTGCATGGGAACTATTGGGGCGCATGAGCTTCAATTAAGTTTTCTATGTCAAAATTTCAAGTGCATGAGCCCTATTTGGGCGTATGACCAATAGTTATGCATATTTCAGACTTATTTTCAAACCCAATTTGAATATTAACCTGTTTGAAGCTTATTCCTATCATTCTAAGCATCAACAACACATAATCAACCATAAAACACAAACATAAACACACATATACATACGGGTAAACATAAAATAGTTGTAAAACCTTTTTAAACATGCATTTTCAGCCCCAAGAAGTTTAAAACACATAAAAAACAGGGTCTAGATTCACCTATGCAGCTAACAAGTAAAACTCCTCCAAACTTGAGTTCACAAGAGTTCAAACACCTAAAAACACACCAAAATAAACAACCAAACACATAGAACACATAAAAATCGATTTCATGGTCAAGTACCCAACAAAACCGAGCCAATTATACAAAGAAACACATACCGAAGGCAAACACAGCTTCTTCTTCTTCTTGAAACCGAGAGAAAAGTTTCTGCTTCTTCCTTCTTCTTCTTTTGGTTGAAAAGCAGGAGTGAGAACTCCAAATGGGTGGCCATACCCTTTTATTTAATAAAATATTGGATTTTGTACTCTTTTACACTTTGGCCCCATCTATTTTGGTTCCTTATCCTTTCTTTCATGATATCTTTTATTTTCCTTCTTATTGCTTTCTTCTCTTTAACATGACAAAAATTTCGGGTGTTACATCTTAGGATACCAAAGACCTAGTTTGAGAGCTCCTTTAAGGTATCTAAGAATTCTCTTGGCAGCAAGTAGGTGAGACACCTTGGGAGCAGCCTGACATCTTGCACAGATGCAGGTTGCAAACATGATATCAGGTCTACTTGTAGTAAGATACATCAGAGATTCAATAATCACCCTGTACTGATGCTGATCAGTATCCTCCCCCTCTGAATTAGGACAAAGATTATGATTTCTGGGTATAGGTGTCTTGGCTGGCTTACGATATTTCATCTCAAATCTCTCTAAGATGTCCTTGACATACTTAGATTGATTAATGAAGAACCCTTCATCCATCTGCTTCACTTGAATTCCAAGGAAGAAATCCATCTTTCCCATTAAACTCATCTCAAACTTATTCCTCATGATGCTTTCAAAGTCTTTTCACATTTGGTCATTTGAAGAACCAAATATGATGTCACCAACATAGACTTGAACAAGCAGCATGTCCTTCCCAGACTTCTTTATGAACAATGTCTTGTCTATGGTGCCTCTGGTGTTGCCATTTCTAAGAAGAAACTGAGACAGGGTCTCATACCACAGCCTAGGTGCTTGATGCAAGCTATAAAGAGGTTTATCTAGTTTGCACACATAGTTGGGGTGCTGTGGGTCTTCAAATCCAGGAGGCTGACACACATAGACTTCTCTATCGATATCCCTATATAAAAAGGCACATTTGACATCAAGTTGATAGACAGTGATGTTCTTGGATGCTACAAAAGCAAGGAAGATTCTCACAGCCTCAAGTCTTGCAACATGTGCAAAGACATCAGTGTAATCTATGCCTTCCTCCTGTGTGTATCCTTGAACAACAAGTCTTGCCTTGTTCTTGATGATAAAAACTCTATCATATCTCTTATTTTTGAACACCTACTTGGTGCCAATGGGGACTTTGCCAGGTGGCAATAGACACAAGTTCCATACATTTTGCCTCTTGAATTGAAACAAGTCCTCTTGCATAGCTTCAATCCAATTGTTGTCCTTGAGGGCTTCTTCCACCTTCTTTGGTTCCATTTGAGAGAGAAAGCATGAGTACAAGCAGACATTCCCATTATGGGTCTAACTTCTTGTTCTCATAACTTTTGAGACATCCCTAATGATGTTCTTTGTTGGGTGAGTGTTGTGTATCCTGTGCCTAGGAATCACATCTAGTTGCATAGATAGATCCAGGTTTGATAAATTTTGCTCAGGATTTTAAATACCATGACTAGCTGATGTCTTACACTCATTCAATAAGGACAGATTGAATGAATGTATGACAGCATCAATGATATTCTACTGAGAAGCAGTATCAATAGTTGCCTGTTCCTCCAGATCACTGTCTTCATTAGCATGGTGTTGAATTCTGGAGTTGTCAGCTAATGAGTTTTGAGGCTCAGTTGGCTGAAAATTTATTAAAGCTCCATTATTTCCTGAGATGTTCAAGCTTTCAGGACTTCCAGTAGTGGGAGCTTGTTCCTCAATTCCTCTTGAAGAACTAAGAATAGGTCTGGGTTGCTCAAACATTTGTTCTTCATAGATATCACTTTGAGTTCTTGTTCTAGCTAAAAAATTCTCACAAGATGGTTTAGAATAGTTTGAAAACAATTCTAGATTGAAGATATAATCAGGTCCATTCCCTCTAACACAAGAAGTGTGCTCATTAACAACAATGTTGGATGATTCCTCAAATTGTTGATTTTTAATATTATACACTCTTAAGCAATAGAAGTTGAGGAATATCCAACAAAAATAGCATCATCCGACTTTTCAGCAAATTTCGTTAAATTGACTTTTGTGTTAAGTATGATACACCTACCGCCAAAGGACCTAAGAAAGACAATGATAGGTGGCCTCTTGTTCCATAACTCATAAGGGGTCTTTCCATGGGACTTTACAATAAGAATCCTGTTCTGCACATAGCATGAAGTGCTGACTGCCTCTGCCAAGAAAGTTGGCAGCAACTTTGAATTAGCTAACATAGTTCTTGCAGCCTCAATAAGTGTCTTGTTCCTCCTCTCAGCAACACCATTCTGTTGAGGAGTTCTAGGAGTACTGTATTGTCTGATAATCCCTTTTGAGATACAGAATGAGTCAAGAACATGATTCTTAAACTCAGTCCCTTGATCACTTCTAATGATTTTTACCTTGTGATCCTTTTGATTTTCAATTTTAAGAATAAAAGATTTTAAAGTTTCATCCATTTCATCTTTAGTTCTTAAAAAAAATACCCATGTAAATCTTATAAAATCATCAACAATCACAAGACAATATGATTTCCTTCCAATGCTCAATATACATATAGGACCAAAAATATCCATGTGCAATAAGTGTAATGGAGTGGTGATGGAGTTAACCTCTTTGGATTTGTGAGAAACCTTGTGTTGTTTTCCTTTTAGGCAAGCAACACAGTTATCTTTATAGAAAAACTTCTTTTTAGGCTTACCATGTACCAAATTATTTTTAACCAGCTTAGTCATGGTTTTAAAATTAACATGGCACATTCTTTTATGCCAAAGAGTTGACTCATCACCATTAGCTTTGAAAAGAAACCATGATACTTCACCTAATGGAGAAGCATTGTTCATATCTAGCTTGTACATATCCCTTTTCCTAGAAGATCTTAGAATTCCTGAGGAATTGTCATCCTGGGTTTGAAGATAATGCACTCATGTTCTGTGAAAAGCATTTGGTGCTTTTGATCATAGAATTGAGAAACACTCAAGTGATTGTGTTCAAGCTGTTTGACAATGTTTACTTTGTCATTGTTTAACGTACAATTGGATACACTACCTCTACCAGAAATGTATCCTCCAACTTCACCTCCAAACTGAACAGGACCTCCATCAAAATGTTTAAATTGTTATAGGAGAGATCTGTTCCCTGTCATGTGCCTAGAGCATCCACTGTCCACAATCCAGATATTTCCATTCTTGTCATGTGGATGTCCCTGCACATAAGGTGAAATAATTAGTTACTATTGGAAACCCAAGCCTTGTGGTCTTGGGTTCTTCCAATGTAGATGATATAACTGAACCAAATTGTATGCATGTGGGTTCAATTATAGTTTGTGAAGAAGTGGTTTGGGCTGCAACATCTTTTCTGGTCTTCCATTCCATCCTATGGTTGACCAGTTTTGATGAGCTTGAGGAGGCTTGTGCAGCATGACTTGCTTCCGAGGCTTCTTTCTTTTCGAAAGAAGTTTTCGCCACCATTTCTTCCGAAGCAGTCTTCTTCTCGGAAGGTTTCAAGGAAATCTTTTTGTTTTTTGTTTGTTCTTTATCTTGTCTTCCGAAGCTATTTTCCTTTCGGAAGAATAAGTTTCTTCTAGAAGCAACTTGGCTTCGGAAACAATATTTCCTTTCCTTAACACTTGGACCATATGGTAAGGTCCAAATGTGAAACCATCCTTGACTTATTCTTTCTTAACATTGGTTGCATAATGTGTTCTTGCTGGATTGTAGTAACAATCTTTAGCTATGTGGTTAGGCAGACCATAGATTATGCACTCAATGTTATTCTTGGTGGGATATGTGGGTTGTTGTTTCTTGCACTTCTTTTCTTCTTCAACAGCCTTTCCTTTTAATTTCTGATCCTTTAGCTGGATAGGAGTGCTGGTACTATACTCCTTTCCTGTATCAAAACTTCCAACCACTTGGAATCTAGCTGAGATGAATACACCTTTTTGCCTTAGGCCTGTCTTCATCTTAGTCTCAGCCACCTTTTTGGCTGTTTTTCTTGCTGGCCTGATCTTGTTCTTTCTGGTTTTGGTGGTCAAGGATTTATCAACTGTGGGGATGAGGTTTTCTAAATTATCCTTCCCTATGGTGGTTTCCATTATTGCATCATTCTTCAGCTCACTAGGTAGTGGGTCAGCAGTTGGAACCTCTTGCTCATTAGTACCACATCTAGGTTGTCTTATAGAGAAACGAGAGTGTGGTGGAGAAATTTCATTGAATCCTAACCCAATTTTGTTTTGAAAGCATACCTTGTAGTGGGAGGATGATGTTATAATGGTGTTGAAGTTATGCTCTTGAATTGCATACTTCTCTGCTTTAGCCTCAGCCATTACTAGCTACGCTTGAGCTTCAGTCAACTTGGATATTAGATCTTTTATTTGAGTCCTATAGTTGGTATGTTCATGTTTAAAAGAGGACACAGTTTTCTCTAACTCTACTATTTTTGAGTTTATAGTCAGATTCTGCTCTCTTAAAATCGGATTTCAGGATATTTAAGGACTCAATATCAGATCTAATTTCCATGTTGTAGTCATGACATAATTTAACCTTAGCAATACAGGCTGGGGTACAGAGATGTTCATATACCTTGCTGCCTTCAGTTCCAGCCATGAGAGCTTGAGCAGGGGTGACATCTTGCACCATAAAGCTCCAATCAACCTATTGAGCAACAGCTGCAGTTTGCGGCTGACTGGGTTCGGTTGCAGCCTTTGAGGTAGCAGGATGTTGGGATGCTTGAGCTGCTCCAGGATTAGACCTTGGAGCTTTACGTTCCCTAGCAAAGTGACCAAGCTGGTTACAATTGTTGCATTTGGCCTTGCTCTTATCAAACCTGAATTTACTATTAGTTGGGTTTGGGGAAACTCCTTCTGGTTCTTTTAAAGAACTTCTTTGCACTGTAGGTTAAAAGAACCATTTGCTGGAAAATGTCCATATATTCAACATCATCTGGGCTGAAACACACTAGATCATCAAACCAAAATTGAAAATCTCCAGAGTGCTCACTCCCTGAAACAAAAGCACAACTATCCTGGAAGGGAGTGTGTTGAGCCTGTTGAGACCTGGGTATCTCAGGGAAAGTGATGTATGGCCCAGAAGAGGATGATGGTCGTTGGGGGTAGTTCAGATACAACTGAGGCTGGGGAGTTGTTGATCCTTCAGTAACATGTAAAGCATTGTTGACTGTAGGATTTGAGGGTCTGTTCATCTGGTGGCTTTTTTGAGTCTCCATCTCCATACGGTATCCATCAAGGATTCCATACAGTTCAGTCATAGTGAGAGTGTTGAGATTTTTGCTCTATAGGTTAAAAGAGCCATTTGCTGGACAATGTCCATATATTCAACATCATCTGGGCTGAAACACTCTAGATCATCAAAACAAAATTGAAATTCTCTAGAGTGCTCACTCCCTGAAACAAAAGCACAACTATCCTGGAAGGGAGTGTGTTGAGCCTGTTGGGGCCTGGGTATCTCAGGGAAAGTGATGTATGGACCAGAAGAAGATGATAGCCATTAGGGGTAGTTCAAAACAACTGTGGCTGGGGAGTTCTTGATCCTTCAGCAACATGTAGAGCATTGTTGACTGCAGGATTTGAGGGTCTGTTCATCTGGTGGTTTTTCTGAGTCTCCATCTCCATACGGTATCCATCAAGGATTCCATATAGTTCAGTCATAGTGAGAGTGTTGAGATTTTCTGTTATCTTGATTGAGACACAGAAAAAAGTCCACTCATGAGGATTTGCACTCATGAATTTTTTGACTATGTCTATTTTCTCAAAAACAACTCTCATAGTCTGAAAAGAGGTGATCAAGTCCATATACCCAAAGTATTGTTGGCTCAAGGTCTCACCAATAACATAAGTGAAGTTCTCAAACTTATGCTTCAACATATCTTTCTTGTTCTCTTCTGATTCAATAGAACCAGAGTACATCAGCTTCAAAGCATCAAATAGTTATTTGGCAATCTCGTATTACTGAAAGCCTACAATTATGGAGTTTTGTATAGGAGTAAGCAACACGGTCATGGCTTCGATGTCGATGTCCATCTTCTTGAAGTCTTTATCAGAGTAGTCTTTAACTACTTTCTCAATCCTGGCGCCATTACCAGCCGAGGCTGCCACCTTTAACTTGCTTGGACCATGAGTGACAGATCTCCACATTTGGTGTCTTGATACTTGATGAAACCTTCAATACGTTTGTACCAAGTTTCAAAATCATCAGGGGTGATGATAGGAGCCTTGTTCATGGTTCCCATCTCAGACTCAGAAAATTTTTGGTTAAGAGCCATTTAAGCGAAGTGAGTAAGTGTGAAGAAACAAGGGTGACTTGGGATGGTTAGATCTCACAATCAAGAGCCTAAAAAGCTCAGATACCAATTGCAGGATTGATGTGGTCTCTCAACACAAGTTTTATCTCACAAACTATTAGACCCTGATAGGATCATACTTGCCAACTCAAGAAGTGGTTGGAGGTTGTTCTGGTTGGAAAACATTAGTTACATAAAACAACAGAAGACAAGAAAAGACAAGTATAAAGCACCAGCATTTGTTAATGCGGATGACTTGTTGCAGACAAGTGTTTATTCACCCGCATTAACAAATGTGGATCAAGACAAATGCTGAACAGAAGTGTTCATCTGCATTTGTCCGTGCGGATGAACTAAAGAAATGTTGACAAAGATTGTTCACCCGCATTAGTCCATGCGGATGAAGAACAGTAAATACGGACAAGACTTATTCATCCGCATGAACTAATGCGGGTGAGGAAACACAAATGCTGACTACATACAACAAATGCTGATGAAGACTTGTTCATCCGCATGAACTAATGCGGATGAACAACTTACACTTTTATATTTATTTTGTACTTAGACTAGATTCACTTGTATAGATCAGGGTTAGTTTAGTCTTTTGTACAGGCAATGTATACGCCTATAAATAGGGTCACATACCCTAACTTTGTAAGTTGTTGACTTCAGCAGTAATATCCACAATATTTTACAACATTTACTACTGTTCTTGATTCTCTTACATTCAAGCGTTTACTACAGCAATTAATGTTCTTTAATATAGTAATTCCGCTGCTATATTATTGACTCAGTCCACATATTTGATCCTAGATTGAGTCACATCAACCGAGAATATCATTCTCAAACCCAGTCAATTGGTATCAGAGCCTTGGCTCTTGAATTTATCACAGAATCATCTCGGATTTTGGGTGAAAATCGTTTGAACTGTAGACTGAGTTGTTCATCAGCAAGATCTACTCTTCTGATAAACAAACATACTGTAATCAAACACCACAAAGTACAAAATCTTCAGATCTGCTGCTGTCGAACCCAACAACACAAAATCCAGAACTTAGAACTCCTTCAAATCGTTAGATCTAAACTTAACAGACCTGTTCTTGACTGAAAACAGAAGATTTGAAGAAAACCACACTGTTCGAACTTAAAATCAACTTAAAACAGTATTCAACAAGTTAAAATCAGTTTAACTAACATGGATTCCTATAATCATTCTAAAATTGGTCATGCATCTAAACCTCATATGCTTAAACACAAATCTGAGTTTAAGCACTGGAAAATTCGTTTTAGAAACTACATTACAGGTGTAGATCCTGACTACTGGATATCTATTTGCAAAGGTCCCTACATTCCACTATCTCTAAATGCTGATCAAGCTGCTCAGTACAAAGTTACAAGAATTCCCATTGAGGATCCCAATTTAACTCTTGATGATGAAGAATATAAGAAAATCAAAATTGATCTTAGAGCTTATTCCATCCTTACCCAAGCACTGAAAATGGATGTTCTGAAAAGATTAGAAAAATATGGAACAGCTAAGGGTGTCTGGGATGCTCTACAGATTATGTGTGAGGGAAGCAGTGAAGTTACATAAATTAACAAAGACAAGTTGATAAATCAGTATGAGACATTTCATCATACCAAAGGAGAGTCTATCTCCAGACAGCTTCACAGATTTGTGCAACTTGTAAATGACCTTGAAATTATGGGGGTCTCTTACAAGGAGAAGGAACTAAACAAGAAAATGCTGCACAGCTTGCTTGAAAGCTGGAAACAGAATGTTATAATGTTGAAGAATACTCTTGATTTGGAGAGTACTAGCTTGGATATCATGATTGCAAAAATTGAGGCTCTTGAACTTGATGAAAGGAGTAGAAATCTGAGTGGACCTCAAGTCATTAAGGCTTACAAGTTTCCATCTAATACTCATTCTGTTGAAAATGCCTTTGTTACTGAAGAAGAAGACTTTCTGTCATCAAGAGATCAAACAAGAACAACAGGATTTTGTGCTGCTCCACAACCTCAAAAATAACCATCTTCTGCCCAACCCACTGTATCTCCTAACAACATGCATGATGAGCAAAAATCTGAAGAACATAAGGCAACTTACAATGCCTTTGTTGCTAGCTTTGAAGCCTACCTTGGAGGGAGACTCACATCAGCTCATCTGATTCAAGAAGATCTATAAGAAATGGATCCTGATGATGTCGAAGAAATGGATTTGCAATGGCAGATAGCCATGATCGCTATGAGAGCAAATAAATTCTTTCGAAAAAGGAAGAAACTGAGTCTCAATGAGAATACAAAGCTGGGATATGACAAATCCAAAGCTAAGTGTTTTAACTGTGAAATGAGTGGTCATTTCTCTCGGGAATGTAACTCTCCCAAGAGAAGCAACAACAATTTTCAAAGACCCTCACATGGCCAGCATGCTTCTCAACACAACACCAACTTTTAGCCAAGCAACTCTTATCCACACCAACAACAAAATCAGCAACAGCCAATTCAACAAAGACAACCTCTGCTAACTCATCAATCTCAAGGAAGTAATCAACAAACTTCAAATGCACTTGTCATCAGACAAGATGGAGTTTGTGATTGGAGCGTGTATGCTGAGGAAGTTCAACCACAGTTTCAGAATCATGCACTTATGGCACATATTAATGATGGACCAACTCCAATGCCATCTGAGGTAAAATCCAATCTATGTTCTGAAAAATGTGTTCTAGAAGTACTGGGGTACAGGGAACACAATCACAAATTGGCTAATAAAATAAGAGAAGAAAAGGTGAAATCAAAGATGTTAAAACAAGAAATGAGAATTTATGAAGTTAAAATCAAATCTCTATTGTCTGACATGGAAACACTCCATGGTGAAAAGTACACACTTATGGCTGAAAATGAGAGGTTAACTGAATTGTTGAACAAATCAAAAGCTGAGCAATCAGCTACTGAAATGAAACTTAAAAAGTTTCAGCTCTCATTTGTCAAGCCGCAAGAGTTATTTGTGTCTCAAAAGGGGGCTAAAGATATGACTGGGATAGGCTACAAAACTTGTCCTCCTCTATATAATGATAACTACACTGTTATGCCTGAGTTACTTACTCAATCAGATACAAAAGAATCTAAAATTATTGAAACCAAAGCAATGATTTCTCAAACAACAAATCCTCAAAACAAACCAGGTGTTTACATTGAAACTGATGAGGATAAAATCAGATTGGGTCATCCTATCAAAATCAAAGAGTGCTCAGATAAACCTGTGGTTATCAAGAAAACAAAAAGCCCAGTCAAATCAATTGTGCCTTTTGTAAAATTTGTTCCTCAAAATCTTAAAGTGAATCACACTGCTAAATGCTCAGTGAAACCATCTACTGAAAGCAGATCTGATTATGAGATCATATCTCCTAAAAATTCAAGCAAATCAGACAGGGTTTCATTGAACTTCAAGGATAAAACCAAAGTTTCCGTTGTTACCAAAGGAAAAACCACTTTTGTTCAAAAATCTAAAGTGAAATCTGATTCACCATCTTCATCAAATATCAAACAAGGAAGTGGGTTTGATATCTTTAACAAAGAACAGGTAGAACAATTTGATAGGGAAATAAGGGAATACAGAAAGAAGCATCATCAGTCCATAAAAACAAAGCAAGTCAGAATTGTGAAACAATCTGTTAGCACTTCAAAGACTGATATGACTTCTGTTTCAAAATTAAAAGACAATCAAATGTATGAACAATCACAAAATAGATGAGTGCTACTTCA
Source organism: Flaveria sonorensis (assembly GCA_025506505.1). Lineage (NCBI taxonomy): Eukaryota > Viridiplantae > Streptophyta > Magnoliopsida > Asterales > Asteraceae > Flaveria > Flaveria sonorensis. Next base: position 37,717,572 of record CM046423.1, read on the forward strand.
CTGAGTACTGCTCTATCTGTGACATGAACAATCACTCAACAAAAAACTATCATTTTAACAAATATTGTTCATTGTGTGATATGACCAATCACAATACAATTGATTGTTACTTTAATAAAAAAGGATTGAAAAATTCATAACACAAGCCCATTTCATCGGTTCCAACTGACAAGGTCAGACACAAAAGTCCAACAAACCCGAACAAATCACTAAATTCTCATCAAAAGTATAAAATTATAGTGATTAATGACAAACAAAAATCTGTTCATCCTTTGCATAAAAATCAAAAGGAAAGGTTTGTATACTCCTCTAACACATCAGATGAAATTAATGAACTAAAACCTCAAAGAAACAATAGAAAAGGGCTGAAATCATCCTCCTCTAAAACACACACAAGAGGAAAGTATCAAGAAGTAACAGTGATCGATGCCAAAGGACAACCCAAGACCATTATGGCTTGGGTTCCTCATTCTAACTAGTTCTTTTTGTGCTTGTAGGGTCATTCACACAGGTCCAATAGCTTATGGTACGTGGACAGTGGATGCTCCTGACACATGACAGGAGACAGTTCCCTCCTTCATGACTTCAAGCACATTCAAGGAACTACTATGGCATTTGGTGGAGATTCACAGGGCGGTAGAATTACTGGAGAAGGTTCAGTGACGAATAGGATTTTGAGCTTTGACAAAGTCAATTACTGCAAGAAACTGAACTTCAATCTACTCAGTGTATCCTAGATTTATGACAAGAAATATTCTACTCATTTCATTGACACTCATTGCTACATCTTGAAACCAGGATTTCATATTCCTGAAGAATGGGTTGTCTTGAAGACACCAAGAAAGAATAATACATATGTCTTGAACCTTAATTCTGCTCATCCATCAGAAGAGACATGTCTATTGTCCAAAGCATCATTTGATGAATTGCAACTTTGGCATAGACGCTTAGGACACACGAATTTTAAAAATATGAATAGATTGGTCAAAGGGAACCATGTAATTGGTCTTCCTCAAAAGGAATTTCATTTTGTTGACAACTGTACCACGTGTCTCAAAGGAAAACAACATAAATCATCTCATAAGCCAAAACTTGTGAACACTAACAATTGTCCATTGAAGTTACTTCATATGGATCTCCTCGGGCCGACTCACGTCATGAGTATTGGCAAGAAGCATTACTGTTTAGTGATCATTGATGACTTTACTCGATTCACATGTGTCTTCTTCCTACTTCATAAGAATGAGGCACCCCAAATCATAATAGATTTTATAACCAAAATTGAAAATCAACTTTATTTAAAAGTAAAATCTATTAGAAGTGACAATGGGACGGAATTTAAAAATGAAAGCATGAGTTCATTTTGCACCACAAAAGGTATTGTTCATCAATTCAGTGCAGCTCGTACTCCACAACAAAATGGAGTTGCTGAAAGAAGGAATAGAACACTGATTGAAGCAGCAAGAACAATGCTAGCTGATGCAAAACTGCCAATTACATTTTGGGCAGAAGAAGTTAACACTTCATGTTTTGTGCAAAATCGAACTTTGATAATCAAAGAACACAATAAAACTCCTTATGAACTTCTTTATCACAAAAACCATTCATTGGATTTTTGAAGTCATTTGGTTGTCCTGTCTCAATATTGAACACCAGAGACCATTTAGGAAAGTTTGCTCCTAAGTCTGACGAGGGATTCTTCGTGGGATATTCCTCAGTGTCTAATGCTTTTAGGGTGTTTAATCCTAGATTAAACATCATTGATGAATCAACAAATATTCAATTCAATGAGCATTCGTTTCCCAAATCATTAAATGGTCCTGACTGGTTGTTTGATATTGATTCATTTACAAGATCTTTTGATCAGTTCAATTTGTCAAATGCAGGAACATCAGGGTCAGTTGAAAGAAGAACAGACTTCCTAATGATTCCTCCTTCTACTGATCAAGACAATGAACAAGTGCCATTACAAGCTGATCCTATCCGGCAAGTTACACAAAATGAAAGTATCTCAACAGATGCTGGTCGCAGTTCAATGCCATCTCCTTTAGCTAAACCTTCAACTGAAGTAAGACATTCATAACCAACTCATGCACCAGCTGATACTAACAGAGATGCAAATGATAAGAGTATTCAGAGTGCTGCTGAAGCTGAAGATGTTGTACCCTCTGATTCTGGTCATCACTCTCCCACACTACAACAACAAGATGCCTCTCACCAAGATGATCTGAATGTCTCCAATCTTGATGTGTCCATTGCTGGTGATTTGATTCCAACTACCAGGACACACAAGAATCATCCAGTGTCCAATATTATTGGTGATTTAGACGAGCGGGTGACACAAAGCAAGTCAAGTATTGCAAACATCTGTTTGTTTTCTTGTTTTGTATGTCAAACTGTACCCAAAAACATTAAAGATGCTCTTCAAGACAATAGTTAGATTGAGGCAATGCAGGAAGAATTGCTACAATTCAAGAAACAAGAAGTATGGCAACTGGGGGATATTCCCGAAGGTCAATACCCTATCGGTAACAGATTGCTATATAGAAACTAAACTGATGACAGATGGATTGTCATCAGAATGGTTTTCTGTGAAGAAGATGGAATAGACTAATGACAGGTTGGTAGCACAGGGCTATACACAAGAAGAAGGAATAGATTATGACGAGATGTTTGCTCCTGTTGCCAGATTAGAAGCCATACGACTCTTTCTTGCATACTCTGCATCCATGAAATTCACAGTTTATCAAATGGATGTAAAGTGTACATTTTTGTATGGAAAGATCTCTGAGGAAGTCTACTGATGACAAAGCCTTGTATGGCTTACATCAAGCCCCTCGAAAATGGTATGAGACTCTGTCATCCTTTATTCTTGACCATGCTTATGAAAGAGGGAAGATTGACCAGACTTTATTCAGAAAGAGAAAAGGGAATGAGATGCGGCTTGTCCAGATTTATGTGGATGATATCATATTTGGCTCCACCAACAAACAACTCTGCAAAGACTTTGAAGATCTTATGCATTCAAAATTTCAGATGAGTGTTATGGGAGAACTCACATTCTTCCTAGGTCTTCAAGTACAACAAACATCCAGTGGAATCTTGATCAACCAGTCAAAATATGTGGAATCAATGTTAAAGAAGTTTCACTTTGCAGACTGTCAGTCCATCAGAACACCTGTTGATACAAAAGTGAAGATTGGCCTAGACACAGATGGCAAATCTATGGATCAGACTCTTTATCGATCCATGATTGGTTCACTTATGTATTTAACAGCCAGTAGACCTGATGTTATGTTTGGTGTTTGTGTATGTGCCAGGTATCAAGCAGATCCCAAGGAATCTCATGTGAATGCAGTTAAGACGATATTCAGATATCTTAAGGGCAAACCTGCTCTTGGACTACGGTATCCAAAGGATGGAGACTTCAATCTCTAGGCATACACCGACAGTGACTACGAGGGATGCAATTTCAACATAAAATCCACATCTGGCGGTTGTCAATTTCTTGGTCCCAGACTGGTGTGATGGCAGTGCAAGAAACAGACCAATGTTTCTGTATCGATAGCTGAAGCTGAGTCATAGCAGCATCAGCTTGTTGCTCTCAAGTTCTCTGGATTCAAAACCAGATGCTTGATTATGGTTTCAATTTCTTGCACACACCAATTCATATTGACAACACTGCTGCAGTCTTCATAACAAAAAATCTAGTTCAGCACTCAAAAACAAAACATATTGAAATTAGATATCACTTTTTGAGAGACTGTGCTAAAAAAGGTTTAATCAAGCTGATTCAGGTTAACACAGACAATCAGCTAGCTGATTTGTTTGCTAAGGCATTTGACCCAAGTTGGTTTGAATTCTTAGTCCAATCAATCGGCATGATTAACCTTGAGTTAAAAAAAAAATCAAAAATTTACAAAAACATCAAAAAATTCACAAAATTACAAAAAGAAATCAATTTTTGTTGATGTCCTTGATTTATACTTCTATTGGGAAATGATATAATTATAGTCGTTATATCATTCACTGTGCTTAATTCAATATCTTGAAAGACTGACATGACTTACCTGATATGTGGGTAGGCTCAACTTGGAACAGAAGATAAATGTTATGATAAACTAAAGATCACATTCAAATATGAATGCATCATCTCAAGAGCATATAAGTGTCTAAACTATCCAAGTGTATGTATGTGTAGTAACCTAAACACACCAGGTCATGATACCTTATGAATCTCATTCACACCAGTTTCTCCTTTGTTTTGCTGAGCAAAGACCTGCGGAAACAAGCACATAGTGCTGATGTCTAGATCCAAAAAGATTCCCAATGAGGAACACATCCAATACGGGTGACAAATAAAATAGAATATAACAAAATGAATCCTAAAGTGGATCACCTTCCAAAGTGAATAGCAAAAAGAATCCCAATAAGGATCAAACAAAATAAGGATCAGGTAAAAGAATCCCAAAGTGCATCCCCATTACCAAAATGAATGAGGTTTCATAACTTAAATGACCAGGTATTTAAAGTTATGGAAAAGTACTACCATACAGTACATGAGGATAGTTGATCTTGCTATGCTTATGAGTGTGAGGTTCATGTTGAATGTTTTATTAAATCAAAACATGATAAAAATCACATGCATTACAACATTGACCAAGCATGAGTTTAAGAGGACAAACATACCTTCAATCAATAAGTTCATGACAACTTGCACTTATGAAAGATAATATTGTTATAATCCCAAAATTTCAAACAAAAGTGCAAAACAACTAAACAGTTAAGAAATATTGTCCTAAAATTTTATAAATTTTATTTAAAGTTTTTATGCCGCATGGATATAAACTTTAAGGGGAGTAATAAAATTTTAAAAGGAAATATTTACAAAAACATGAAATTTGCAAACATTAGATTGACAACTTTGTCAAATTGATTGTGTCTGTATGGAAATTACTCCATAATCAGCTTCAGAAGATGCATATGTGCCAAAATCAGTCATGTTGGGAATCTATGTCACATCAATGATACATGACAATCCAAGCAAGAATTGACAATCTCTGAATCTACAAAATCTTCATAAAACAACAAAAATGCAGCTCATCTTTATAAAATCAGAAGCAGCTGTACAAACCAATCAGATTCAGCCACTGTAAAAACATTAATTTTTGACAAGAACAAAATTTAATGCAGGTAAGTGCATTGGTTAATGCGGGTGAAAGTAACCCTGTCATTTAACCAATGCGGGTAACTATTTTTTGTACAAGTAAACTAATGCGGACAAAAAATTGGTCATCCGCATTATCTACAGTAAATGCAGACAAGTCTTTTGTTTACCCGCATTTGCCACAGTAAATGCTGATGTTAACTTTGGTCACCAGCATTTGTCAAAGTAAATGCGGACAAGTCAATTGTTCTCTCGTATTGGCTATAGTAATGCTGATCAGTTACTTTGTTCACCCGCATTTGCTACAGTAAATGCGGATGGGTAAAATTAGTTCTTTCGCATTCGTTAACATAATGCTAACAAACTGTTTGTTCATCAGCATTTGCTACAGTGAATGCGACCATTGAAATTCTTATTACCGCATTTGCTACAGTAAAATTTTCTGCACTTGTAATGTTTTGTGAAAATTATGAAATGTATTATAAATACTCATTTAATGTGAGTTATTTATTACTTTTCAAATTTTTTGAGTGAACTTTTATAGTGCGTCGAGTGCCAGAAAATATTCTTCTTCAAACGTTCAAATCTTCTCTAATCAAGCATCATTGTGTTCGAATCTAACATCAAAACAGCCAAATTGTCAGTTAAATCAAAGTATTGTCAACCACAAGGTGATTATCAGATTCTGAAAACTTTGACTGTCGAACCAAATGCATTGAAATCCCTAATTTTGAGAAATTGTTAAAATTCACTCAAGAGCAATGAATTTACATGAATGATAGAGTTCATTAAAACCAATGATCAGTGTAAACAACAAAGATTTCCTGTGTTTCTAAGAACACCTCAAACATCAATGAATAGGGGATACTGTCCCATAACAATGTTGAAATCAAAAACAACAGTTTAAGATGTCAACTTGTTAAGACACATTCATCATCATTATAACTCAACAGAAAGAAACCAAAACTTTTGAACTGGTCTTCATTCAAAATCAAAATTAGGTCAAACAAGCTAATGTAACAGTAACAAGCATAATCAATATTTTGATCTAAAAAGTCAAAATTGAACAAATCAAACTCAATTCATATATATATGAGATATATTGTCCACAATTCTCACTAATTCATTTATATTGTGTGCAGATTACATATGGCAAACCTGACTTGGAGTAAGCTCCACAATGTCAGTGGCTTTCTTGACCCTGATGTCTCAGAAGCAGAAGGACTCAGAGACATGATAAGATTCATAACCACTACAAGAGTGGCACATGCCATAACTGTCAGACCTGTAATCTATGAGAATTACATCAGAACATTCTAGGGAAATGCTGAAGTTTTGGAAGATGATGGAGAAAAAGTCATCTTTGGAAGAATAACAGATGATCATACTTTGATAATCTCTAAGCAAACTGTAAGACAATGTTTGTAGTTTGAAGATGATCCTAATTCCCCAACAGAATTTAATGAGGATGATATCATGTCCTTTTTTGCAAACATTAGATATGAAGGTGGTTTTGAGGATAAACAGATTGTCAAAGGGTTGGTTGATTTGCAATGGAGATTCCTCATTCATTATGTGCAACACTGCTTATTCAAAAGGAAGACTAGATGGAATGATATACTCTTGACTACATCATCACTTATTTGTGCTCTCTGCTCAAACAGACCATACAACTACTCATCATATGTATTTAATGGTATGGTTGCTAATGTCCAAAAAGGAAGAAGAAACATGTTCCTCATGTACCCAAGATTTATTCAGTGCTTAATAAATGAAGCATTTCCTGATTTGGCATTAGAAGGTCATGTCCTTGATGTTCCTCATTACAATGCAAGGTCTTACAAGTACATTAAAAAAAGGGATCCAAGAAATTTTACAGTGGTACTTTCTTTCCACTTTCGCCTTGGATGCAACAACAAATTAATCCACAAGATGATGTTCCAGTGGATGAGGAACGAGAACAAGAAGAAGAACATACAAGAACAAGTACAAGATGATGTTCCTACTGAGGAACCTGTTCATGAAGAGGCTGCTACCCATGATGATGTTGCTGATGTTGCTCAACAAAGAGATGATCAAACAATTGAGGAACAGCCCACTATTGATGAGCATGCAGAATTAAATGAAGAAACATTAAGGCCAATGTCACCAAATATTGATGTAGGTGGTGATCTTCACATTGGGCCTTCAACTCATGATGCTGAGATTCATTCCCTTTTTAGGGTTGATCCCATTATATTCTCTCCATATTCTCACATGCACACTCATGAAGAACCCTCCAACAGCCCCTCACATGAAGCTGCTGATGCTTCTGATGGATCTGGTGAATCTACCAGTTCATCATCTGAATCATCTAGTGATGAGGAGGATAATCAACAATTTGCACCACTACCAGAGAGACAAATGATCTCAGAGGAGGGTCCCTCAGAAAGTTTTTCTAAATCTGAGATAAACAGACCAGATGCGAAAGACAAGATGATATCTGATCTGATGCACAAAGTTGCTAAAATGGAAAAGACTCTGGATAGAAGGGTAGGAATCATAAATGACTGAATTCAGGAACTTGATGAAAAGGAAAAAGAATTAAATGAATTAAAAGCTAAGTATGAAGCTTATATGAAAGAAAAGGATGATGAGATCAAAAAGCTAAAAGCTTCTTTAAAGATGTCAAGAGAAGAAATCAGTGGTCATGTGGACACTGTGGCTATCCAAACTGTGGCTATGGAAGATCAAGAACACATGTTGGAGATGCAAATGGAAATTATTGCTGATCTAAAAAAACAAAATGAGGCTTTGAAGAAAAGAATTGATGAATTGGAACTGATTGCTCAATTAAAGGCTGAATTTGAAAGAGAAGCAACAGAACATGAAGCTGAAGAAATAGATAAGGCAGTTCATTCACAACAGCAAGAAACTAGTGGTGTTAGGGATGATGATAGATGGGAGATGGTAGTAGATTCTGATCCATCTACTGAAAAAAAGGCCATGATGAAAGAACTAATAGATGACATGGACAGATTCTCTTCAAGTGAATTCATTATAGATGAGGAATTCTGGGATTACATCAAAAACACCAAATCCCCTTCTGAGTCTATAGTTGTAATTCCATCACAACCTGTGTTAATAGAAGAAGAACTGAGAATGCAGCTTGTTCCTGATGTTGTATTGGCTGTTGAACAAAAAAGTTTAATCAATAGACTTTGTGATGAATTCAAAGAAAAGGAAACAACTGAATTGAACAGACAAGAATTGAACAACAAAGAATCACTGCTGAGCTTAAAGTTGTTGAAGAAAAACATAGGCCAAAACTGATGTAGCTTCAACATCAGGACCAAGAGTGATCACATACACAAGAAAAAGGAAATACTTGACTGAAAAAGCAAATGGAAAACTTCCTATGGTTGAGGAATAACAACCTAAGAAGAAACTAAAGATGATCCTTGAGTTTGGCAGCAATTACTGAATTTTTAGATGAACATGAACAAGCTGAGAAGGAGTTGCAGCATACTTTGGAATTGATTATGTTAGAAGAAGGAGAAACTGAAGATGAACAAACAAAGAAACATGATGACATGAGGAGCCCATCAATTATTGAGCCATTTGTTGAAAGTAGGATGGAGAAGGCTAAGACTAATGATCTTATGATTTATGCCATGTTCTTGTTCAACCATGGATATGATGCTGATATAGTCTTTAGCATGACTTATGAAGGTATGGTAGAAGAAGTGAGAAAGATGGAGAAGCTTCTTGATCCAATATTTGTGACTGAATATGAAAAAGAAAAGGAAACTACTAAATCTGTCACAAGTATCTCTAAGACAGCAAAGAAGTATGACACTCAAACTGCATATCCTGATCCTTATAGTATGACAGATAAGGAAATGAAGGATTATCTGTCTCAACAAGGAAAAAGAAAGCTGGGGAACATGAAGACTAATTCTCTTAGGGCTGCTATGTTAAAGATGATCAATGACAAGAAATAAAGACTAAAAGCAATTGAAGAAGAAGTGATTGCCCAGAAGCCCAGAACAAGAAAATCAGCATAGAATGTGCACTTGACAGTTAAAGATCAAGATGTTCTGGCCCCTATACTTCACAAGAATCCAGAGTGGTTTACTGAGCCTTCTCAACTTAAACTTCAAGAGGGGCTGACTACTGCTGAAATGATAAGAGAGGTATCTGCTCCTAGTGGCAAGACAGATGTAAAAATTATTGCCTGGAAGTATGATAGTAACTGGAATATGTTCATGGTGAAGAGGATATCAGGATTAGTTCAATTTTTCATAGAGTACACAGCCTTAGTCAATGCCTTGAAAGTTCATGATTTAAAAGAGTTGGCTGAGCTAGACTAGATTAATCCTGATGGAATGTATAGAGGATATGAATTTGAAGATATTCTAAAGATGTTTAAAAGAACAAAGAACTTCAAATCACTGAAATCTATCTGCACCAGAAAAGACAAAACATTCAAGAACCCATTTGATCAAAGAAAGAAAAGAGAAGCTGAAGAGATTGTGTTTCCTGAACTACATGTTAAGCCAACAGAAAGTTTGAAGAGGAAAATGATTGCTGGTACTCATAAAACAAAGCCTATTTCAAATGTGTATTATGATGAAGACACCTTTGAGCTAGTAATTGAAAGAAAATAGGAAGGAAAGGAAGCCCCTGAAATAAGAATCTTTGGTGGGTATGAGGTTAGATTGCTAGATGAGTCTTACATTCATTACATCTTTACCAGACACTTTAGAGCTCTCAAAAACAAGGCTACAGAAGATGATTTAGAGTTTATTTTGAAGCGTGTGAAGATATTGAAGCTGGCTTTTGATAGAATAACAATAAGAGAGACACAATGAAGAAGAAAAGGCTACCTATGCAGATGGCAACATAGTCAAGTTGGAAGTTGATGCTGATGTTCACTGGTGATTCATAGAGATGGGTTATCTTTTATTTCTGTTTGGGAACCCATCTCTTTGAAACAACTGCCCATTGCTGCTATTCATACAATGAGTGAGATGAAGATTCATGTGCTCAGTAAGAAAAATGAAGGAAGCTAGGGATTTTTCTAACATGATAAAGGCTATTCTCAATCCATCAATGGCACAACCAGAAACATTAGAAGAAGCTGCTGAAACTCTCCTCCCAACATCAGTCCAAAAGAAGACTACACAAGAAGACCGACCAGAATCTTCACAACCACCACCACCATCACACTCTTGAGGAACCTAGGTAGTATAATCCTTAGGAGGAGTATTGTTAGACCCTGAAAGGATCATACTTGCCAACTCAAGAAGAGGTTGGAGGTTGTTCTGGTTTGAAAACATTAGTTACAGAAGACAACAGAAGACAAGAAAAGACAAGTATAAAGCACCCACATTTGTTAATGCGGATGACTTGTGAACAAATGCAGACAAGTGTTTGTTCTCACGCATTAACAAATGCGGATCAAGACAAATTCTGAACAGAAGTGTTCATCCGCATTTGTCCATGTGGATGAACTAAAGAAATGCTGACAAAGATTGTTCACCTGCATTAGTCCATGTGGATGAACAACAGTAAATGCGGACAAGACTTATTCATCCGTGTGAAAATGCGGGTGAGAAACACAAATGCTGACTACATACAACAATGCTGATGAAGACTGTTCATCTGCATGAACTAATGCGGATGAAATGAACAACCTACTTTTATATTTATTTTGTACTTAGACTAGATTCACTTATATAGATCAGGGTTAGTTTAGTCTTTTGTAACAGGCAATGTATACGCCTATAAATAGGGTAACATACCCTAACTTTGTAAGTTGTTGACTTCAGCAGTAATATCCATAATATTTTACAACATTTACTACTGTTCTTGATTCTCTTACATTAAGTGTTTACTACAACAATTAATGTTCTAATATAGTAATTCCGCTGCTATATTATTGACTCAGTCCACATATTCGATCCTAGGTTGAGTCACATCAACCGAGAATATCATTCTCAAACCCAGTCACAAACTCACTAAGTCACAGTCGGTTGATGAAGCAGAATCTCTAACTAAGTTGACAATAATATAATAAGTTAATGAACACAAGAATGGTTTTCAAGATAATTGTATATATTACTTCTCAACTTAGTATAACAAGACTCTTACAATCATGGTTACTTAAGTTACAATGAGAAACTATATATACTACTATCTACAGCCGGTTATACTTGGAAAATCAGCTGGAATTTACCACTAGACAAATACTATATTGCTAGAAGTAAAGCATCTAAGATAAAATATTATCCTAGATTAGGTAGTCATGACAGGTCCATGACTTATCTTTTGTTACCAACTTAGTATGGTAACTGTACTAACTGATAAAGGTGAACAGTGGATTAAAGTATGGTCAACTACATGGGCGTGGGAAAGCGCCATACAGTATATCAGAGTTGGTAGTGGATGTCAGACAACCCACAATTATGTCCACTGGTTCATAGTTGATTCTTCCGAAGGCAAATGGCTTTGGAAGAATAAGTTCTTCCGAGGCCATTTATACTTTGGAAGAATCAACTTCTTCCGAGTCTTCTGCAGGTCTTCACGACTTCATTCTTCAGAAGACTTTGTCTTGGATCTTTTAAGTATGAATGCTTTGGAAGGAGAACTACTTGGTCTCGGAAGGCTTGGTTCTACCTTCTAAAGTTCTTCATATACTTCGGAAGGAAAACTACTTAGTCTCGGAAGACTTAGTGGTCCTTTGAAAGTTCTTCATACTTAAGCTTTTGAAGATCTTCAATTTGTCTTCAGAAGAGTAGCTTTGTCTTTGAAAGACTTCTTCAATTGTACTTCAAAATGCTCTAAGTGTTGTTTTGGTTGCATTAGCCTCATATGATCCAACAACTCAAGACCAACCTTCTCAATTAAAATACAAAAAGAGGAAGAAGATGGCCATAATAAGGGAAAAGAAGAAGAAGAAGTCCAAGGCGACCACCTCTGCACCTCAGGATGGGTTAGAACGTCCTAAGGGTGATCAAGAAGAGACTGCTCAACCAGCTCCACTTCAAGTAGAGGCTCTTGCTGTTAAGAGACCCATCTTGTCTTATGCTTTTGCTGTAAACCCAGACAGATGATATGTCACTAGAGATCAAGGGGGTCTAGATGTATACTTCTGGCAAAACATGCTTGACCTTCCTCTGCATGATCTCTTTGACATGAGGAGATACTTTGAGAGTCTAAGGAATCCGGACCAACTGATGAAGAAAGGAATGGTCCTGATTCTGATGAGGACTATCAACTAATAAAGATTAAGACTCAAAGTCATCTTCAATTTTTGGTAGCATCAGCCTAGGGGGAGTTTGTAAGAGTTAACTTAGAGGCTGATGCAACCAAAGAGTTCTCAACATGCATAAAGAAGTACAAAGGAAGTTACTTTGGAAGATTTGACAAAAGCACTAAGAAATTCTCTAAGTGTCAAATCTTCCAAAACCAAAAGACCATTTCTCCCGAAGCCAAAGATGAAATCTTTCGAAGCATCAAGACAAAGTCTTCCGTAGCCAAGAGACTGATTTTTTTCCAAAGATAGAGAAGACATGCTTTCTCTGACATGCTTTTGACTAAAGCTGAATAACTTTTCGCTGCCATCTTTGATTACTCACCAACTTATACAAGTTGGTGATATCTCCATACTTTTGTCAACTATAGATTAAGGTTTTAGAGTCTATAACTTTCTACTTTGTACTTTTATCCTTTTTGTAATAGATAAGGATGTGAGCTATGGCATGTTTAGTCATACTTTTGTTCATTTTTTCATAAGCCGGTTCCTAATTTGATCTGTTAAGTATTGCTTGTTCTCTCCAACCTTGTGAAACTATTGCATTACCACCCTTCATCGGTCCTACAAAAATCATGAACAAATTGGTCAACGGTAACCATATGATTGGATCACCTCAGAGTGATTGGATTACCTCAAAAAGTATTTCACTCAATTGACCAATGTTCAGCATTTGTCAAGGGGAAACAACCTAAAACTTTCCACAAGCCTAAGCTTGTGAACTCAAACAATACACTATTGAAGTTACTTCACATGGATTTTTTTAACCCAACACATATTTGACCATAGGTGATCATTAATGACTTGTCCAGGTTTTCATGGGTCTTCTTCATACTTTTTGTGTATCCAAGGATCGCAATCAGGAATTATCAGTGTTAGATGGTTTTGAATTAATGATCACGGAATTACCATTAATCGTTGTTTAATTGATAATTAAAATATCGATGCCAGAGAAAATAAATAATAAATGCTCAACGATATCAACAATATTCAAAGAATAATGTTTTGAATCAAACGTAATTCATTAAAAACTGATTAATGATTACAAATAATCAAATAATAATTGCTAACAAAATTCTATGCTATGATTGTGTTTATGATTTTGGTGTGTGATGTGACGGCTGCTAGGGTTTGTGATGGTCGTGCGAAATGATGTGTGGTATTTTTGTCACCGTATTGATGTCTGGTCTATATTTTTTGTCGTCGTCCTATTGATGACTCATATTTATTTACACGCGTGTTTTGTTAAGAAAAAGAATCTCTTGGAGTCTGAATCTCTTGGAGTCTGTTGACTTATTGACTTGTTGACTTGAAACACTTGTATGATATAAGTACGTGTCTGGTTCTTCCGCAGCTACTTGTTCTTCTGCAGCTACTTTGTTCTTCCGAAGGAACTTTGCTCTTTCGTAGCTACTTGTTCTTCCGCAGCTACTTTGTTCTTCTGAAGGTACTTGTTCATGTATGGAGTTTGTTCATCAGTGAATACCCATACTCATCCGTAGAAGATCTTCTGATGAATGTCTTGTAAGAAAGATATCTACGGAAGAACAATAATGTTCATCCGTAGTTTCTTACACTTAGTCAATTTCATAAATTGACCAAGTATAATGTTTATACCTGTAATCATACACATAAATCAACTCACATATGGGTTAACCTATATACATAATGAATTACAAATATTCATTACATGTATTGATTAAAGTTCTAAGCCTATACAAAATGATCTAGACCTATTATTCCTAGATCTAACAATACTCCCCGTTAGGCTTAGACACTTGTAATCAGGTCTTCAAAGCTGAATGCTCTTTGTCTCTTGACACCATTTTCTTGTTGAAATATGACACTGCATCCTTTTGATCATCGTACTTGTACTTTATCTCCATTCTGCATATCTTTTGTAGTGTCTCAAAGCTCAATCCTAAAATGTCTTCTTCTATTGTGATAGTTTCCACAACACTCTGATTATTGACTATTTCCAGCTCATCTTGTTCTGACATCCTCAGTTCAGATACTTCCTTGATGTTAGCTCCTCTTAACAGTCCAGCCTCATATCTTCTTCTTTTGTATGCTTTTGCATGCAGTTTGTCAATGACTTGTATGATATGCAAATACAGGCATAGGTCATTTTGAGCTTGTTCATCTTTGAGTTTTGGGAAAAACTTATCATGTAGGTATGAAGTGTAGCTTGGATGCAGAAGCTTAATTTCAATTGGATCAAACAATCTTTATACTCCTTGCTTTCTTCTTTTCTTCATTTCTCATCAGCACCAGTTCTTTAGTCTTCTCCACATATCCCCACTCAGTTATGGGAAGAGTGTATTGATTTCCTTCAATGACTTTTATGGCTGTTGTTTTTCTGTTAGAGTATTCTTCCCTCCTTATGAATTCATCATCAACCAGTGTAGAAGAGTTGGATTTTGATCTTCTCACCCCTTGGTATCTTTTCTTGTGTTCTCCATCTTCCCTTCTTGCTTCCTTGAGTACATCATCCTTAAATTTTGTTTTCAACTTTCCAACCAATACAGAGAAATATCTTCCTCTTGGGCTTATTGGGTAGTTGGAGATGATCAAACTTTGAAGGTCTTTAATGTCAGCATGAGGCAACAACAAGATTGATTCAAGTAAGTGGAAGTATTCAACTCTTCCAGATACTCTCTTGATAAGTGCACAATCCTACTCTGGATCATATTTCCAGGCCATAATCCTGTTATCTTCAGTAGCAGTGGGAGTTGTGATATGATCAAACAACTAGATTAGAGAAGAGTTTTCTTCAGTGATCTCTCTCACAATTGTGCCCAAAGGCCATACTTTCCCAGTGATCACCTCTCTTGGTTCTTTGATCAATATATCTTTCCCTTTATGTTGATCTTTGCTTTCAACTGTTACTGGTTCAGCAGGGGTTTTTAATTGATGTTCATAGGATGGATTTGGAGCTTTAGTTCTGAATTTTACTCCAGTTTCCAATTCCACCTTCATTACATGCTCCATCATCCTTCTAAGCTCAGCCACTGATCTTCCTTTCAACTCATGTATCTTGTAGTTATGACTTTGTAACCAACAAGTCATATTGTATTTGTTCAGCGTTGTTGTGTCACAGTGACCTAGCTCCTTCTTTGTTTTCTGAATTGACTGAAAAGCTATGAATGTTTCATAATTGCAATCTGCGATCATGAAGCTTGCTAGCTCAAATTCCTTCAGTGCTTCCTTCATTTCTGTGATGTTCATTCTCTCAACCATGTCATAGGGAAACCCATGATTGATGAGGGTCATAAACATAGTTGATTCAGGCCTCTCTTCCAATATGTCATTAGTGGATAGTAGGTCATCAGCCTTTGATTCTTTTTGTTCTTTGGGAGACTCATCTTTAGTAAGCTCATCCCATTCAGCATCACTCTCAGTTTCAGCATGAGATATAGGCTTTAAATTGGAAACATCCACTGAAGGAGTGTGCTCTGGATGTACGCCTTGATCTTTTTAGTGAATCTTCAACACTATTCACCTCTTTCTCTACATACCCCAAAGACTTCCTCTTTCTTGAGTACTGAATGATTTTCTTTGAAGCTTCAGTAGATTCTTTTATTTTGTTGATGGAGCAGCATTCGATTCAAGAGCACAAATTTTCATCTTGAGCTCATCAATTTGATCATCTATCCTTTTCAACAAAATAGACTGAGCAGTGAGAGAGTTTTTTGCTTGTTCAACTTCCAATATGAGCTTCTCTTTTTCAGTCTTCTCAAGCTTCACAGAGTCGTTAAGTTCTTCAACCAGCTCATGCAATGCATCAATTACTTCATTGTTGGTTTGAGCATCTTTTCTTAATCTGATCAGTCTGGATTCTTGTTTGTTCATCAGCTCCTCTTTTTCTTTTAACATTCCTTTGAGCTCTCTAGTTCTTTCCAACCTCTTGTTTGATTTGATGATAAGTTTGTTATACTCAGCAACCAGAAAACTTTTGCTCACATCTACATCATCATCTTCCAGGTCATCTTCATGATAGACTATAACATCAACATAGTTAGCTTCTTCTTCACCTTCTTGATGTTGACCAGCAATCTCATCCTCATTGCCTACAGCAGGAACTATACTTGTTGAGCTTGAAATACACTCATTTGCTTGATCTGTTTTCTCTTGATGAGGTTGTTATTGTTGTTGAGGATCAATGATTGGAGATATTGGTTCAGTTTGGTTACACATGACTGGGTTTGTGGGCTGGTGATTGTGAGTGGAATGGTACTTGCTTGAAATACTAACTCTACCAGTGTGTACTGAGTTTTGAGATTGGGTAACTGAGATGGGTTCTGTATAAGTACTCTTAGGAGATAGATTTTGTGGAGTTAGAGGTTGTTGATTAATGGGTGATTGAGGGTGAATTGGAGAGATTGTTGGGTGTGTTGACTGGCTGGAGATTGGATTTGTGGAGATTGATGGTGGTGGTGTATGGGAGATTGAGGAGGGGAATGTTAAGGTAAGTCTTGCTCAGCATCAGTAGATTGACTATCTTGCTGATCTTCCGACATCAGTTCTGGTGGAATGTTGGCATTAGCATCTGCCACATGTGCAAACATTGGCATATCTTCTCCTTCATACTTTCCACTTATCTTATTCAGTACAGATGTCCCCAGATGTGCTTGAACAAACACATCACCTTCTTTTGCTATCCCAGGCAATTCACCATTGATGATCAGTTGTATAAACCTTGGAAACATATACATCTTATCAGCCTTTTGCACTTTGATGTGGTCACACAGACAACTGAAAATGTACTTTGAGTAGTTGTATGTCCATCCCTAAAAATGCCAATAATGCCAGATGAAATGTGCCATGAGAATCTATCAAGCCCAGACTTCCTGTTGGAGATGCACTTTAGATATGTGTGACATAAGAATCTATATGGCTTGCACAATATCCCTTTCTTTATCTCACCCTTGTCAAAGTCACCATCATATCCCATTAGATAGAACACTTTCTCTATGTACTCATTCTCAAATACATCCGGGTGACCAACTTCTTGTTCTCCCAGCTCAAGTGCCCTTCTGATAGTTTGTTCATCAACTCTCATCCTTTCATTCTTGATTTTAGCAACTATCACCTCAGATTCTCCAACTTGCTCTATACGAGCTGAATTCCAGACATCAATGATGTGTGCTTGATGAATCACAGGCTCTGCTGATAAAGCATAGAAAAGCCTGGATCGTCGTAGGTATCTGATGATATCTCGACATCCTTCTACTACAGGGTCGTCAGGATTTAAGAATGCACATACATTGTGCTCTCTTGCAAAACGATTAGCCATCTGTTCATAAGAATGAAGAAAATTATATTAGAACAAAATCATCACACCTAAGAATACGAAGAGTTTAGACAAAGAAATGATGAATCAATCAGTTCATAATTTCGGATTATGATATGTTTTACCTTGATATTATTGAACTTGTAATGAACAGAGATCAAGAATCAAGCAAGGTTTAAAGGTTATTGGTAATTTTGAATATTGTCGGATGGGGGTTTATCTGAATGTTTTTCTAGGTTGGAAAAGATGTTCTGAAAAAGTGAATAGAAATGACAAATCAAAAACATCATTTTTACTCCCTCGGATATATTAATTTCATTTATTAAATGAGGTGGGACCCTAATTTTATTTGTTTCCGCAGATTTTAGTTCTTCCCTAGATCATCTACGGATGACTTAGAATTAAAAACTGATTTTTGATGAAATATAATTTGAATTTCCATAGATTATCAGTCTATGGAACTATTATACTTTTAAATACTACCACATCCATAGGTTACCAATCTACGAATGGTCATATTCCTTTTTCGCACTGTAGCATCTACTGAACAGGAAAATGTACTGTAGCTTCTGCTGATGCTGAAAATGCAAAGTTGAAACTTCTTTGATTGTATGGTCCTAATCAACTGATAGAACCATTTATTGCTATTGGACCTAGTTGACTTTGTTTTCATGACAATTTGTGCACACGAAATATAATTTGAAAAACTTCATGTATCCTTCAGCCAAGTTAGTGCTCAAGTTCTAATTCCTTCATTTGAATTCGGATCATTGAATTCAGCTTTTATGTTTCATGTATTTCATTTATTAACTACTCCCCCTAAATTTGTGATTAATGATAAAGTGTTGCATTCATCATAAAGTTATGAAGTAAATAGCATGAAAGGCACATGACTGTCCAAAGATTACACACAAAAAATAAACTAAAAGTAACAAAATTTAATTAAATATATGTACATGCATATAAACACATATAATGGGATCATACTATGACACTAAACTTCTTCCTGATTGAGTTGATTGTTGAAATGTGACCTGATTCTAGTCTTGATTGCAAGTATGTTTGTCCACTTAAATCCAAACAAGAGTATGAAATCAACTAGCCATGCTGTTTATCATGTTTTCATGTTTATTAGTGATAAACTGTTATGGGCTCCAAATTCAATTCACATTAGAGTTTGTCCTCCGTTTGTGAGTCAATTCATAACTTTTTCACACTTAGAAACTATGTACATTAAGTTGTAAATTCTATCTTGAAACATATGAGTTGTCTTATAAATGCTTTGCTACAAAAGCTCTTATGTAAATATACAGTTGATCATTATGGATTCTTTTGAGAGCTTAGACATGATCATCATTAGGTCACCAGGTCTTTACTTACGTAAAACATAGGTGCCTTTAACCCAGGTCTTTGTTTACATAAAACAGAGGGATGATGAAGATCATGATCTTTTCATCAGTTGAATACATATGTATCTCATGGTGTTCATAAACCCAGGTCTTTGTTCACACAAAATAGAGGGAATATGATTTTCAAATATAGAAGTTATAAAGTGTTTTACATAATGTGCTTAGGTGAATGAATTGATCACATCAGGATAAGACTTACTTGCTTGATCTTCAAAATGAAGCTTCTCACAAACAGTCACCTTTTCATTATGTTAAGCATGCTCTTAGTATAATCTTCACTCAAGTTGAATCTAATTACATATCAAAGAACTTT
This sequence comes from Flaveria sonorensis, assembly GCA_025506505.1. Lineage (NCBI taxonomy): Eukaryota > Viridiplantae > Streptophyta > Magnoliopsida > Asterales > Asteraceae > Flaveria > Flaveria sonorensis. The sequence continues at coordinate 37,737,051 of CM046423.1, forward strand.
TGATCAGTTTTTAAAGAAATTTAAGAACTCAGGAAGCAAGCAAAGGCACAGTGTACTATCATTTCCCAAACATATGTCATGCAAAAATAGAAGACACAATAAATAAAGACAAGGACAGACACATGCTTTTCTTTGTTAATGATGATTAATCTAAGTTAATAGATCAGCAATTAGAAAATTAAATCTAACTAAATCAAAGGCCTTAGTGAATAGATCAGCAAGCTGATTTGTTGTATCCACTTTGACTAACTTGATTAAACCTTTTTCTGAGCAATCTCTCGGAAAATGATATTTGATTTCAATATGCTTTGTTTTACTATGTTGAACTGGATTAGCAGTGATAAACATAGCAGCTGAATGGTCAATATAAATTGGAGTTTGAAGGAAACTGTAACCATAATCAAGTAATTGGTTTTACAACCAAAGGACTTGAGAGCAACCAGCTAAAGCAGCTATGAACTCGGCCTCAGCTGTGGATACAGATACATTTGTTTGCTTTTTGCACTGCCATGAAACAAGTCTTGGTCCTAAAAATTGACATCCACCAGTTGTGGATTTTCTATTATTGTCGCATCCTCCATAGTCACTCTCTGAATAAGAGTAGAGAGAAGTCTCCATATTTTGGATACCATAGACCAAGGGCTGGTTTCCCTTTGAGATATCTGAAAATCCTCTTCATAGCATTCAGATGGGACTCTTTTGGATCTGATTGGTACCTAGCACAAACACATACAGCAAACATTATGTTAGGTCTGCTGGCAGTTAAATACAAAAGAGATCCTATCAGTGATTTATATAATCTTTGATCAATAGATGTTCCTGTAGGATCAGGTACAATTTTGTCAATTGTTGAAGCAGGTGTTTTGCATGAAGATGTATTAGCAAGATTGTATTTCTTCAATATTTGATGAATATACTTTTCTTGATTGATAAATATGCCATCTGTTTTCTGATGAACTTGTAGTCCAAGAAAAAAAGTTAATTCTCCCATTGAGCTTATTTGAAACTGAGATTTCATCAACTCTTCAAAAGCATTCACACAGTCTCTTGTTTGTTGATCCAAATATAATGTCATCTATATATATTTGAACAACTAAGAGGTATTGATGTTCATGTTTGAGAAAGAGAGTCTGATCAATAGTTCCCCTTTTGTATCCATGCTTGAACAGGAAAGATGATAATGTTTCATACCACTTTCTTGGTGCCTGATGAAGACCATACAAAGCTTTGTCAAGCTTGTATACTTTATGTGGGTAATCAGGATCTTCAAAACCTGGAGGTTGAGCTACATAGACTTCTTCATCAATTTTCCCATATAAAAAGGCACACTTCACATCCATTTGATAAACAGTGAACTTTTTATATGATGCATAGGCTAGGAATACTCTAATGGCTTCAATTCTTACAACTGGTGCAAAAACTTCATCATAGTCTATCCCTTCTTCTTGAGTATATCCTTGAGCAATCACCCTAGCTTTGTTTCTCACAACAATACCTCTGTCATCTAGTTTATTTTTGAATAGCCACCTTGTGCCAATTGGATATTGGCCTTCAGGAAGATCAACTATATTCTAGACCTTTCGCTTTCTGAATTGTTGAAGTTCTTCTTGCATGGCTTCAATCCAGCTATTATCTTTTAATGCAGCTATAATGTTTGGAGGAACCACTTGTGAAAGAAAACAAGTGAAAAGACAGATGTTTGCAGCTCCCCTTTGGCTTCTTGTGGTTCTTTCATTGAGATCTCCAATGATGTTGTTTATTGGATGTGTCTTATGAATTCTTGTTGTTGGAATGGACTCAACTGGAATAGATGATTCCAAGTTAGTCATATGCATTGATGCAGATATATCCAGCTGAGATGATGAATTTATGAAGTAATCAAATTGATCATCATTGGAAGCTGAATGATTTTCATTTTGTACATCAGCTGCATTGTGAGTGCCATCCGCAGGAGTTACAGGAACATCTACGGATGTATTTCGTGCTTCCGCAGGAGTTACAGGAACATCTACGGATGTATTTTGTGCTTCCGCAGGAGTTACAGGAACATCTACGGAGGTATTTTGTTGACTTGCTGACAATGACTCTTTGGAATGCAATTGACCATCTCCAATATGTGGAACATCTACTGATGTGAATGGAACATCAGCTGATTCAATATTCACATATCCGGATGTAGGACATGTTGGGGTTCAACAATGGAATAAACTGAAGCTTACCAAATCATAATCACAGCCAACTAAAGATCTCATTGTACAAGTTCAGAGACCAAGTTGATCATAACAAAAACAACAATAGAAGACAATTCAACATGACAAAGTCAACATCAAGACAATTAGAAAGTCAAAATTAGGTCATGTTGTAATAATAATATAAATAGACCCACTAGTGCATTTTTACAAGTGTGGTTCTTTTGTGTGTGTTTCTCATGGTGTAAATCACCACCCAAGGAGAAATCCTCTCCTTTCGGTGGGTTTGATTTCATCAGCCATCTATGATTCTCATTGTAACTTGTTTATCAACATCAATGAAATCATAACATTATTATTATCTATCTCTTTGTTCTTTGATTCACACACATACACCCATCTTAATTTTGATTTCTAGATCTGAACGTGATGAATCCTAAGATCCAAGCTCAACTAATCTGAAATATTGATTTAGCAAAATGGTATCAGAGCTGTTGGTTGCTAGATTTATCTAGTTTTCAGATCTGATTTCATCTTTAATGATATCAAGAACAATGAAGAAAAGAAGAAAAATGAAGAACAAAGTCCCTGTTCATCAAAACCTATCTGTTCATACCCAAAATCAGAAGAAAAACCAACAATCTGTTCAATTATGGTACGATTTGAAGAATCGTGAACATGTTCATGATTATTCCTTCAAAATTTGATGCAAATTGAACAAGATTATCATCAAAAAAAAAAAGAAAAGAAGAAAAATGAAGAACAAAGTCCTTGTTCATCAAAACCTATCTGTTCATACCCAAAATCAGAAGAAAAACCAACAATTTGTTCAATTATGGTACGATTTGAAGAATCGTGAACATGTTCATGATTATTCCTTCAAAATTTGATTCAAATTGAACAAGATTATCATCAAAAAAAAAAAAGAAGAAAAGCCATCTGTTCATCTCAAAATCAAGAAGAAAAATCACCAGATCTGTTCTAATATGGTACGATTAGAAGAAATATAATCATTCCTTGGATTATTCCTTCAAAATTCGATGCAATTGAACATGATTATCATTAAAAACAAAGAAAATATTAAGAAATAGAAGCTACTGCTGATTTCTCGACCTGCACTGCAGTGTGAAATCGAATTTTGTTCAAGTCTCAAAACAAATGCGGATGAACAAAAACAAATGCGGATGAAGCTTGATCAAATATGGATGAATTAACCATAAATGCGGATGTGTTATACACAAATGCAGATGTGTTATCCACAAATGCGGATGTGTTATACACAAATGCGGATGTGTGACAACAAATGCGGATGTGTTATACACAAATGCGGATGACTTGTCACCAAATGCGGATGACTTGTCAACAAATGCGGATGCCTAGTCACCAAAATATGGTTGACTTGTAAACAAATGCGGGTACTTTAAGCACAAATGCGGATGCATTGAAAAAAAATGCGGATGTTGGTTAACAAATGCTGATGTTGAACATACTAATGCGGATGTTTAACATGCCAATGCGGATGAGGAAGCACAAGACCGCGCTACACGAAAATGGACATAACTTGGGCTACGAGCCTCCGTTTCCGACGTGCTACCAGTCAAAACGACCGTGGAAATGAGGGCTACGTCATGGTAACCTGACATAGGGGGTTTATCCCGTTATTTTTCCAAAATAAGGCCTCTAAATGGGTTTTTGGGCCACTTTTGTGTTTTTGAGCTTTGATTTCATTCCGTGCACAACATCAACATCAACAACAACATCATCAACAACATCATCATCAACAACAACATCATCAACAACAACAATATCGATGAACAGATGACTACAACAAACAAGAAAACAAGAAACATGATGAATACGGATGATTGCAACGAACAGGCACATCCATTTTCACATTCAACAGAAATGAAGAAATCAACCTTGGTCACATAATCACTGATCCAATCAAGGATTTGTACAACTGTTAGAAACTCTTTCTGAAGTACTTGAAACAATCCATTATCAAGTTAATTCAGAGATTCAAAGAGTTGAAGTGTCTTCAAGACTGACTTATGTTCCTGATGCAGTTTATTGAAGTTCAAAGCCTCACCATATGCCTAATACATCTTAATCCTTTGAGTGTGATATGAACAAACAGTAATCCATAAGTGATACACCTCATATCCAATACGTTAAGTATTCTCAAAGAAATTCTATCCTTTATCAGAAATACATTAGGAGAATCTTAATCTGAGGGGGAGAACTACAGCGAACTGTGTCAGAACATCAGTTGATCAAGAAGACATGTGACAGAGAAGATCTTCAAATCAATGTTTGGTAAGCATCAGTTTAGGGGGAGTATTGTTGGGGTTCAACAATGGAATAAATTGAAGCTTACCAAATCATAATCACAGCCAACTAAAGATCTCATTGTACAAGATCAGAGACCAAGTTGATCATAACAAAAACAACAATAGAAGACAATTCAACATGACAAAGTCAACATCAAGACAATTAGAAAGTCAAAATTAGGTCATGTTGTAATAATAATATAAATAGACCCACTAGTGCATTTTTGCAAGTATGGTTCTTTTGTGTGTGTTTCTCATGGTGTAAATCACCACCCAAGGAGAAATCCTCTCCTTTGGGTGGGTTTGATTTCATCAGCCATCTATGATTCTTATTGTAACTTGTTTATCAACATCAATGAAATCATAACATTATTATTATCCATTTCTTTGTTCTTTGATTCACACACATACACCTATCTTAATTTTGATTTCTAGATCTGAACGTGATGAATCCTAAGATCCAAGCTCAACGAATCTGAAATTTTTGATTTAGCAGGACACTCATCTGCGGATGCAGAGTCAGCAGCTTCTGATGAAGTGTTTGCATCTGAGGATGTAGATCCATTTACTTGGTCTTGTACTGCATTATTGACATTATTTGGTGTTCCTTGTTCCATGATACTTGAAGTTTGTATTCTTGAAGGATCAGCAAATAATGACACTTCATTCATGTTTGGAGGAACAAATGGATAGCATGTATCCTCAGTACCTGCAGCATTCAAATAACCAGAGTTAAATGAGTTTGTGAGTGCATCTATATCAAACAACCATGATGATCCTTTTACAGATTTAGGAAATAAGGATTCATCAAAAGACACATTAGGAGTTTCTTCCACAATGTTGTGTTATGGAATGTAAATCCTATATGACTTAGATGCTGAAGAATATCCAACAAAGAAACCATCATAGGCTTTCTCTGAAAATTTTCCCAATTGTTCTTTTGTGTTTAAAATAGATACATGACACCCAAAAGCTCTAAGATATCCTATGTAAGGTTTTCTTTTAAATAAAATCTTGTAATGTGTTTTATTGTGTTCTTTGACAGTTAATGTCCTGTTTTGAACATTGCATACTGTGTTCACTACTTCAGCCTAAAAGGTGATTGGAAATTGTGAATCAGCTAGCATTGTTCTTGTACTTCAATGAGAGTTCTGTTTCTTCTTTCAACAAATCCATTTTGTTGTGGAGTTCTTGGTGCACTGAATTGCCTTGCTATGCCTTTATTCCTGCAAAATGAATCTAAGACAGTATTAACAAATTCAGTCCTATTGTCACTCCTGAAAATTTTAACTTTTAAATCAAGTTGATTCTCAATCTTTGTGACAAACTCCATTAATGTTTCTGATGTTTAACTCTTTTGTTTTAAGAAAAAGACCCATGTGAATCTAGTGAAATCATCCACAACCACTAAACAATATTGCCTTTTTCCAATGCTCATCACATTAGTTGGACCAAAAAGATCCATGTGAAGCAATTTGAGAGGTGTAATGCTTGTATTTATTAGTTTGGATTTATGTGACACTCTATATTGTTTTCCTTTATAACATGAAGGACAATGGTTTGAACAATAAAATTCTTTCTTTGGCAATCCAATGACTACGTCATTTTTCACAAATTTATTCATGTTCTTTAAGTTGGAATGAACAAGCCTTCTATGCCACAACTGAGATTCATCTTCTGATGACATAGATAGCAGGCATGTTTCATTGTTTGTGAGTGCTGTATTATTCATATCCAAAACATATGTGTTTCCTTTTCTTGATGCTTTAAGAAGGATCCAATCTTCTGGAACTGCAAAACCTGGCTTAAGAATGTAACAATTAGTGTTATCAAATAATGTGGTATAATTTTGATCATAAATTTGAGACACACTCAATAAATTATATTGCAAATTTTCACAATAATTTACTTTCTCAAATTTGAGCACACCATTAGTTACCATTCCTTCACCAACTATTTTACCTCCGTTCTTATCCCCACCAAATGCCACATAAGAAGCATTTTTATGTTTGAAGTCATGGAGAAGAGAATAGTTTCCTGTCATATGTCTGGAACAACCACTGTCAACATACCACTTGTTGTCAGCTCTCCAAGATTGTTCCTGCACAATTAAAGAAATCAATTAGATTTGGAAACCCAAGTCTTAATGATCTTGGGTGATCCTGTGGAGTCTAAAATTTTAACTTCCTCATGAATAAGTCTTGAAGATTCAGTATTAATTTTAGATTCAATTGATTCATTGTGTGTTGTTTGTGGTGAGGATGATTCTATTGATGATGAACTTGTGGAATTTTGTTATGATTTTTCAAACTCTTCCTCAATGATCTTCTCATTCTTTGTTTGCTGTTTTGACTTTGATGATGATCCTTGATTGTTAAAAGTTTCATCATCCTTTGATTTTGAATGTGAAACATTAGTTCCTTTTTCAAAATTATCAAAGAAAGTATCATTAGCATTTGACTTCTTATTGTTCAAATCCACCTTTTTGTGAGGTGTCTTTGATTGTTGATGAGTCTTTGATTTCTGTTCAGGTTGTCTTTTCTTCAAAGGTTCACTATCAACTGATGATTTCTCTTGTGTTTTTGTCACCTTTTGTTTTTGTTTTTGTTGTTTCTTTAATCTTGAATCTTTTTGATCTTCACTTGATTGAGATTCTGATTCATCCTTCTCAGGTTGTTTCTTCTTTGTGCTCTTTGTCTTGTTCTTTTCGTTAAAATAACATTCCTGAGTGGAATGGTTATTTTTGTTACAAATAGCGCAATGTTTGTTGAAGTAACAGTCTGAAGTCATGTGATTGTTCATATTGCAGATGGAGCAATAGTTGCTGAAGTAACAGTCTTCAGTGTTGTGATTTTTCATGTCATACCATGTGCAATACTTTTCTTCTGACTTATTATCAGACTCAATCAATTTCTTCTTCATTTGCTGTCTTTGAGTCTTCAATTCCTTCTCAAACTTTACTAAAGCTGACTCCTTTCCTTTTCCTAACATGATGTCAAAAGGTTCATGTTTATCAGCTGAAGTTTATTGCTTTGAGCTCACACCTTTTTGAGTTTTCTTGTTGGTTGTTTCTTTTGCCTTCCGTAGATCATCTACTGATTCAGTAGATTTGTTTCTTTTCAAGTATTGTTTGTCTCTATAAGCAATCATTGCCATTTGCCATTGAAGATCCATCTCCTCTACTACATCTGGATGTAGTTCTTCCAAGTCTTGTTGGCAGATATTTGCAGGTGTTAAGGTGCTTCCCAAGTAGGCTTGAAAACTTGAACTAAAAGCTACAAATGCTGCTTTTTGTTCTTCAGAATCCATAATCATAGTAATGGGCTATGCTTGGTTGTTGTTTGTTGAAGACTTTGCTGCTGATGTAGATGCATCTTTTCTATCATCAGGTCTTCCTTTTTCTTTTCCTGATTTACTTTGAGAAGATTTCTTTGTAGGCTTTGATGCATAAAAGCTCACTTCTTCTTCATCTTCACTCAAAGTACAAGAGTTGTCACTATCATTGTTAGAGATAAAAGCACTTCCAGCACTTTTGGTTTCTTTAAAATGATAAGGTGTGACATGTGTTCCTCCACTCTTGTTTCTTGATTTTTCATCCATTTCAAGAGCCTCAACTTTAGCTACCAATGTATCTAAGCCAGTTGCTTTGAGATCAATGGTGTTCTTGAACATGGACACAGTTTGCTTCCAACTTTCAGGCAATGTATGGAGCATCATTTTGTTCAATTCCTCATTTGTATACTTCAACTCCATGATTTTCATCTCGGTTACCAATTGCATAAACCTATGGAGTTGTTGAGGAATTGATTCACCATCAATATGATGAAATGTTTCATATTGTGAGCGAAGTGTATCCTTCCTAATGCTTCTGATTTCATCACTCCCTTCACAAAGAGTATGAAGTATCTTCCACAAGGAATTTCTTGTTTTATAATTCTCACACCTGATTAGTATTTCTTCAGGTAAAACCATACTGAGCAAACTGTATGCTCTAATATCAACTTTAACCTTTTTAACATCATCAGGTGACAGATCTTTTGTACTTATGGGTTGATTTTTGTCATTATAATGCCGGCCCAAAGGTGGGTGGAATATAAGGACCTTCAGTTATTGATACCCATAAGTCAGAATCATTGTAGTTTACAAGATTTCTGAACTTGATCTTCCAGGACTTAAAGTCTGCTTTTGTTTCCAACTTTGGAGGCTGGTACGATGATCCACCGACAAAGCTACTCATTTTAGTCAAATATTGAAGTTTTAACTAAAACAAAGTTTCTTATGAACGGTTAATGAAAGACAGGCAATAACACAGATCTATGTTTCAATTAATTTGAATATAGATAAATGTTAACCGAGCAATGTAACAATACTCGCTGAAAGACAAATCACTGATTTATTGAATTTTAAATCTTCACACCAAATTACTTTTGCTTAAAAAAAACTATAGATCTAGTCAGAAAATTGATAGATCTATTCAATTAAACAATTCTAACATCGATAGATCAATCGATCTAGATCAATGAGCACTTGGCTATGATACCACCTGTGCATCCAAGGATCGCAATAAGGAATTATTAGTGTTAGATTGGTTTTGAATTAATGATCGCGGAATTACCATTAATCGTTGTTTAATTGATTAATTAATAAATATCGATGCCAGAGAAAATAAACAATAAATGCTCAAATGATATCAACAATATTCAAAGAATAATGTTTTGAATCAAACGTAATTCATTAAAACTGATTAATGATTACAAAGAATCAAATAATAATTGCTAACAAAATTCTATGCTATGATTGTGTTTATGATTTTTGGTGTGTTGATGTGACGGCTGCTAGGGTTTGTGATGATCGTGCGAAACGAAGTGATGGTATTTTTGTCGCCATCTCTGTCTATTGATGTGAAACCTAGGACTCATATTTTTAGACACGCGTGTTTCTGTTAAAGAAAAACAGCAAATCTCTTGGAGTCTGTGATTGACTTGTTGACTTGAAACACTTGTATGATATAAGTACGTGTCTGGCTCTTCTGCAACTACTTGTTCTTCCGTAGCTACTTGTTCTTCCGCAGCTACTTTGTTCTTCCGAAGGAACTTTGCTCTTCCACAGCTACTTATTCTTCCGCAGCTACTTTGTTCTTCCGAAGGTACTTGTTCATGTGTGGTGTTTGTTCATCAGTGAATACCCATACTCATCCGTAGAAGATCTTCTGATGAATGTCTTGTAAGAAAGATATCTACGGAAGAACAAAAATGTTCATCCGTGGATGTTTCTTACACTTAGTCAATTTCATAAATTGATAATTTCATAAATTGACCAAGTATAATGTTTATACCTGTAATCATACACATAAATGAACGCACATATGGACTAACCAATATACATAATGAATTACAAATATTCATTACATGTATTGATTAAAGTTCTAAGCCTATACAAAATGATCTAGACCTATTATTCCTAGATCTAACACTTTTTAAAAATGAATGACTACAAATCATCAATGATAGTATCAATAAAAATGAAAATCAATTAGATATAAAAGTAAAATCAATCAGAAGTGATAATGGAACAGAATTAAAAAATTTTGATTCAAGTTCATTTTGTACTAACAAGGGTATTGCTCATCAAATTAGTTGTCACACCCCCGCTTATAGCGAAGACACGAGGATGTAACGGACGGGATCGTCACAACACATTGTTAATTAATAAAGATGCATTAAATGATGTAAGGTCAACGTGTCATGACGTCACCCGGCACAAATGGAGACTTGTGTCGTGGTTAGTCAATTCCACGACAAACATAGCCAAACAGTCAAAAGAAATGTATATCCCACAACCCGAGAGCAAGTGAACAAAACATGAATAACAAAGAAAGCCCAAACGTGATTGTCAAAGACACCCAATAAGTTTAAAATGCAATTCCTATTGTCATCACTAAGGCAGCATCCCTAGCTATCCTCAATGGTTGTTACTTGAAAAGATATGCTCAAAAAGGTCAACATATTATTGGTGAGTTCGCAGGTTTAAATAATAAACAAAAATTGATGCTGTGTTATAGTTTTGTAGGACATAAGTGTATACGGTTATAAGCAAGCAATAGCACATGTAATCATGAGCATCATAACTAAACCTATGACGTACACACAGATCTTGTCGGAACATATTCACCCTAGGGCCCATCCGTGGCCACTGTCAGTCCCAACTAGTATACTAACAAACAAAGGTGGGGGTGTCAAACCAATAGTACTATTAATACCTATCCGTCGGCTCCAACACCGGAGTTAAATAGTTGTGAATAAAGAACCACACAGACAACTCATGCATGTACTAGATATCAACTTACCAACATGAAGCACAATAGTCCCAAATTGTAAGTGAGTTCACAACATAAAAAGGGTGAGCATACTTTCCCCCTAAGTTTTATAAATAATTGAAATGAAAACAGGGCCGCGAAACTCACCTTGAGATGATACGAAATAAGATGAACAAAAGCTTCAAAGAATGAGAGCAACGAAAGATCAACCACGTATAATTAGTTGTAATTAAGTCTTTAAAAACGTTCAAGGGGAATAGGTACAATCGATTGGTTTCGGGTCGCATTGGGTTCGACGCGCAACACGCACACAAATAGATATATATATAACTCACCATATAATAATAATATTAATAATAATGATAGTAATACTAATAAAGATATTATTATTATTATTAATAAAATAAAATGATGATGATAATAATAATAATAATAATAATAATAATAATAATAATAATAATAATAATAACAACACAATACAACCCACACACACCACTATTACACACAAAAACACACACTTAAACTCACGCACATATCTGAAATATATATATTCATCCATACAAACACACCTATATATATATATACACACACTACATATATATACGTACACACACTATTTCACACACACAATACATACTCTAATTCACACACAACCCCCATACTTACACATTTCATGCACCCACACAACACAGCCCCCATTCAATATATACATATATACGACCGAACACACACACAAAAAAAACCAACACATACACCCTCGCAATACACACACCCACGCCACCATCACACACCAGCACACACACGACGCACACAGCCACATACACACACCATATACACAACACACGCACACTAATGATACGTACATATACGTACACTGAAATACACCCACATCCATCACACACACCCACACACAACCACGACCACATCGAATGAAAACACACACACGCACACTCTGCACATATGCAATCGTATACACACGCATACACACACTACATACACACGCACGCCATTCACACACACACACACATTACAGAAACGATGTATATATACATGCATTCTTATCGTATATACACACACAACATCATATATAAATACATACCGCAGCACATATGCACACTCGCATATATATATATATACACACACATTCGCACATACACACGCACACATACAACATCGGGATGTATATGTATATACACAGCACACAAAGCAGCCAAAGGCTGCTGTGTTTAAACCATCTCTCGGCCAACCACACACACCATATGTACATACGAATGCACACACCATATACATACACCCACAAGCATACATACAAACGAAAAACAACGCCACCCGACACAACCAAACTGGTTTAATACGAACCAAACACCGTGGAACGAGACGAAACAAAGTTCACAATGATCGTTTACCTGTGAAACGAGTAAACGACAACAATCGACGGTGGCAGAGAGGTTGGTCCGGCGGTGCAAGCGGCGGAGGACGACGGCAGTTACACGGTGGGGGGGGGGGGTTTCGAATAGGGTTACAGCTGCGAGAGGGGGGGGGTCTAGGGTTTTAAAATATATAATTTTAATATTTAAAATTTGAACTCCAAACTTTCAATTAATTATTCCCCCGAGTTTAGTTAAATTACACTTTAAACCCTAAACTTTAATTATAATAATTATAATTATAAATTACTAATAATATCAGTAATAAAAATTTTAATAATATCAATAGTAATAATAATATTAAAAATAATACTAATAATTATAATAATAGTATTAAATATACTATTAAAGGTTAATTGCGTTAATTATCTTTTATGCAATGTTTGTTTGATTCATCTTATTATAATATTTGGGTTATCATGCAACTCAAATATGTAAGGCCCCGTTCCCGGAAACCCCACAGTTGGTTATTCATAGCACTTTTCATATTAAAAACACATTGAGATTTATCAAAACAAGAAAACTTTGCAGCGGAATAATTTAATAAAACCATAGCATTCATTAACTATTACTTTTGCCAAGAAATACATTGTTTTGCTAGTTACGAAAAAGACATCTAGTAGCATTTCAAAACAAAAATAACTTTTTCAGTGTGTAATGGATGCCAGTCTTTATTTGCCAGGTAGCTTCAAACTCATGCCATTCCCAACAACACCATTACCTGCCAACTGATATGCATATAAAAAAGTCAGTGTTGCTGAGTGAGTTCTAGTTTAATAATATAAAAGATATACTTTGGTAAACTTCACTTGGTGATTATTCATCATTATACATAACTAATCATTAGAGATTCTTTATCTTTCTTTCTTTCATTATCTTTCACTTTCATTGTCTAGGTTTGCACAAGCAAGAGCCTATATTGTTGGTTGGCAACAAATGCCGAACCCCTGTCGGCAAACGATTTTTGGTAGCTAACCCATTCCACAGTTGACCCTCACTTCTAGGCACGAAGCCTGCTCATGAATACGGGTCCCATTGATTTGGTCAATCCCCAAGATTAGACCCCAGATGTGCATCCTGAATCAGTCACACATGAGTTGAGCTAATGACAACAAGGTCATGCACCTCATTCCATTATGCTTGCAAGGCTTTCCATTGTTTATAAGGGCCCGGGGTAACATTCATTAAGTTCCACTGTCCTCTTTTATTTCTTTGTGTCCAATTGGTTATGAATAATACTTTTAAAATATTCATCGCCTTATAATCACATAAAATGAAACATAATAAATATCATCCATAACAGCAGGCCATAAGAAGAGAATCAAATATTAGAAACATTAAACAAGCATAATCTTTCCTTATACATAAGTACATAACACTTAAATTCTATTCCCAAAATTTTAGAATAATTCTAAGTTCCCAAAGAAATGTGGAAAACAATACTAAATGCGGATGAAGTCTTCGGAAAATATTCTAAGTGTCCAAAAATATACGGGTGAACCAAATACGGATGAACAAGTCCAATGTGGATGAATAAGTCCAAATGCGAATGAACAAGTCCAATGCGGATGAACAAAATACTTAAACTATGGAACATAAAACAAATGCGGTTGAATGCTCAGCAAATGCGGATGAAGACTAACAAATGCGGGTGAACACATAACATATGCGGATGAACACTTAACAAATGCGGATGAACACTTAACAAATGCGGATGAACACTTAACAAATGCGGATGAACATTTAACAAATGTGGTTAAACACTTAACAAATGCCAATGAACAAATGCCCACAGCGGACAGCCAAAGTCCACAGCGGATGACCTAGTCCATAGCGGACAGTCAAAATACCCAAGTGTCCACAGCGGACATGCAAAATCCACAGCGGACATGCAAGTCCACAACGGATAGTCTAATGCGTAAGTGTCCACAGTGGATGGCTAGTGTCCCCAGCGGACACCAAGTCTATCACCTGCAATTCAACTTACTCAAGGGTTGGATCTTCCAGTATGGCTTCTGGTGCTCCGCCTTCACTTGTAATACGTAAGGCACTTAATCACATACCCCGCCACTTCGCGCTTCATTCCCGGCCACCAGTAATCTTTCTTCATATCATGATATCTTTGTAGCACCAGGATGAATTGAGTATCAAGTCTTGTGTGCCTCATCCATGATCTTCCCACGTAGACCCCCACAACGAGGAATCCACATCTGTCCCGATCGAGTCCGGACACCAAGAGTGTTCTCCCCCAACTCGGCGACTAGACCTTTCATCCTTTCAGAGCTAATCTGATCTTCTTTCAGCGTTTCATCCTGAAATTCCTTAATCTGCTTCATCATATCGAAGGTCATAACCAACTGATAAGCTTTCACCCGAATAGACTCGGGTTTCTCTTTTTGGCTAAGGGCATCCGCCACCACGTTGGGCTTGCCTGGATGGTAATGGATCTCACAATTATAGTATTTGATAAACTCTAACCATCTTCTTTGCCTCATATTGAGATCCTTCTGCTCGAAGAAGTACTTTAAACTTTTGTGATCAGTGAAGATGGTGCACTTCGTCCCGTATAGGTAGTGCCTCCAAATCTTCAATGCAAAGACCACAGCCGCCAACTCCAATTCATGAGTAGGGTAGCTAGCCTTATGGATCTTCAACTGTCGGGAGGCATAGGCTATAACCCTTCCCCGTTGCATTAGCACGCAATCTAATCCCGAATAAGAAGCATCCGAATAGACCACAAAGTCTTTATTCCCTTCCGGTAACGTTAAGACAGGATCTTGAGTCAATCTTGTCTTTAACTCTTTGAAAGTATTCTCCTGCTTTTGACCCCATATGAACTATCTTGGAGAAGTCTTGGATGAACCTTCTGTAGTAGCCCGCCAAACCCAAGAAACTACGGATCTCGAATGGCGTCTTTGGAGACTTCTATTTCATTACCGCCTCCACCTTTGCCAGGTCCACCATAATCCCTTCAGAATTAACCACATGACCTAAAAACTAAACTTCCCGCAACCAGAATGCACATTTGGAGAACTTAGCATACAGCTTCTCTCTTCTAAGCATCTCCAATACCTCGTGAATGTGAGCGGCATGCTCATCTTCACTTATCGAATAAATCAGGATATCATTGATAAACACAATCACTGATTTATCCAACATCGGCCGACACACCCGATTAATCAAATCCATAAAAGCAGCTGGCACGTTGGTTAAACCGAAAGACATAACGAGGAATTCGTAATGTCCATATCGTGTTCAAAACATGGTCTTCAGGATATCCTTTACTTTAACTTTTAATTGATGATAACCATATTCGAGATCTATCCTTGGTGGTGGGTACCGGTTCTTCACCGTCAACTTGTTCAACTCACGATAGTTGATGCACATCCTCAAGCTACTGTCCTTCTTCTTTACAAACAAAATTGAAGCACCTAGGGAGAGATACTCAGTCGGATGAACCCCTTATCTAACAACTCTTACAGCTGGGTCATCAATTCCTTCATCTCAGAGGGAGCGAGATGATACGGCGCCTTCGCAACAGGTTGGGCACCAGGTATCAGATCAACCTGGAACTCAATCTCTCGGTCAGGTGGCACCCCTGGTAGATCTTCGAGAAACACATCGGGAAAATCGCATACTACCGGCACGCCTGAAAGCTGAGGCACGGTAGCATCCTCATCCTGCACATAGGCCAGGTAAGCACCACACCCTCATCACATAAACTTCTCTGCCGTGATCATCGAGATCACTCATGGTGTAATGCACTCCTTGTCTCCTTGTACTGTAACCAAGCTGCCATCAAGCGCAGTCAAACTAATCGTCTTCTTTCGGCACACGATGTTCGCTTTGTAGGCCGCCAACCAATCCTTCCCTAACACAACATCAAAACCTCATAGGGCCATCACATACAATCTATCAGGAAACTTATGACCGTCCAACTCTACAAGACAATCGTCTATCACATCAGTCACTTTGGTAGACTTTTCTATCGTTGTCTCTACATAGAAGGGCACGTCTATCTTCTTATTCTTACCATGCATTACCCGAAAAAAGGAAGCAGATACAAAACTTCTACTAGCACCCGAATCGAAGAGCACAGAAGCATACAATTCGTTTACCAAAAACATACCTGAAACTACTTCAAGGTCCACTCTGGCTTCTTCCCGGGTCATGTTGAATGCCCTTTCCTTGGCTTTGGTGCTCTCACTTCTCCGTTTCTCACCCATAGTCTGGGTCCCTGAGCTCCCTGCTCCACCCTTCTTGCAATCTTGGTCCGATTGGCCTACTTCCCCGCATTGATAACATCACGGTACCCTGCACTCTTTAGCATAGTGGCCTTCGCCTCCATACTTAAAACATCGGTTCGTCCCCACTCTGCACTCACCCATGTCAACCTTCCTACACTTCTTACATTCCCTCCTATTATTCCCTATACTCAATCCTGGGCAACGATCGTCAATCCTCATCTTCTTTTCCCCGATCCCATAGTGATCACCCCTGAACCTCTTCCCATTACCATTCTTGTTCCAACTCTTCTTAACCTTCCTCTGAATTGACACCGGGTCCCTCTTATCATACAATCTTCCGGCCAAATCTACAGCAGACCTAAAAGTGCTCAGTCTAGCGGCTATCATGTTCCTCCTAATATCCATGGGCAAACCTTGCATGTACCTCTTAATCTTCTTGGACTCTGGAGTTACTAGATCCGGCACAAGTCTTGCAAGTTCATTGAATTTAGAGGTATACTCTTGATGAGTCATGTTTCTAGCATCCAAATGCAAGAACTCCTTAATTTTGTCCAACTCCTGATGTGGACAATAATCCTCTAGTACCAGTTCCTTCAAATCCGACCACCTCATCCTTGATATAGACCATTTTCCCTTGGCTTGGACACTGTTGTCCCACCAGCATAATGCCGAGTCAATAAAAGAATGGGAGGCAAACTTCACCTTTTGATCCTCCTGACACTTACTGATGTCTAGGACTGCCTCCATCTCTCGAACCCAATGGTGAGCAGCGGTAGCATTGTCGTTACCGTCAAAGGTCAGGGGTTTGCACCTCTGAAACGCCCCATAGGTGCACCCCTTAGTGGTATCCTTCTCCTCCTCACTGTCATCATCATGAATTACCACCTTTGGCCTAGATGGCACTTTCTCTGCTTTCTCCCTCTTCCCCCAGCATCATCAGTTCTCTCACCCTCCTTAACAGCCCTTAACACTTCAGTCACCACTGAGGGCAACACATTTTGCATGACGTTGTAGACCTCGTCAACAATAGCTTCCTTTACCGTAGACTTGAGGGTAGCTGATCCTGCACCCTCTTAGTGGCTATGGAGGTTTGTGTCCTCTTGAATCATCTCAGGAGCCTTAGCCTTGCTCCTGGTGACACGTGGCCTAGTGGTACGCCCGCCACGAGCATCGCCTCGGGTTGCCTTCCCAGGTTTTCTCCCCGCCATAAAATCTACATCCATTAAGATTCAAACACTAACAAGGTCATTCAAGGAAATAACTCAAATTATGTCAAGTATAGTAAGTCCCTAATTACAGTGGCCAGTTGTGATTAGCCACTTACTTTACTCTTCATCCCCCAAGCATTCCCTATCCAGACTACATCAATATCCAAATCTACTAAGCACATAAATCAAATAGCACACGAACGTAATACCGGTTAACTTTATGAAATATTACCTGATGTCACGTAGCTACTTGGGCTAACATCCTTCCATTTTGTCCCCTACTCAGTTTAAGTTTAGGTTTTGAAAATAAATACCCAATTCTCTTAAACTTTTGCTCTAATACCAACTTGTAAGGCCCCATTCCCGAAAACCCCACAGTTGGTCATTCATAGCACTTTTCATATTAAAAACACATTGAGATTTATCAAAACAAGAAAACTTTGCAGCGGAATAATTTAATAAAACCATAGCATTCATTAACTATTACTTTTGCCAAGAAATACATTGTTGTTGCTAGTTACAAAAAGGACATCTAGTAGCATTTCAAAACAAAAATAACTTTTTCAGTGTGTCATGGATGCCAGCCTTTATTTGCCAGGTAGCTTCAACCTCATGCCATTCCCAACAACACCATTACCTGCCAACTGATATGCATATAAAAAAGTCAGTGTTGCTGAGTGAGTTCTAGTTTAATAATATAAAAGATATACTTTGGTAAACTTCACTTGGTGATTATTCATCATTATACATAACTAATCATTAAGAGATTCTTTATCTTTCTTTCTTTCATTATCTTTCACTTTCATTGTCTAGGTTTGCACAAAGCAAGAGCCTATATTGTTGGTTGGCAACAAATGCCGAACCCCTGTCGGCAAATGATTTTTTGGTAGCTCCCATTCGACAGTTGACCCACACTGCTAGGCACAAAGCCTGTTCATGAATACGGGTCCCATTAATTTGGTCAATTCCTAGGATTAGACCCCGGATGTGCATCCTGAATCAGTCACACATCAACTGAGCTAACAACAATAAGGTCGTGCACCTCATTCCATTATGCTTGCAAGGCTTTCCATTGTTTATAAGGGCCCGGGGTAACATTCATTAAGTTCCACTATCCTCTTTTATTACTTTGTGTCCACTTAGTTATGAATAATACTTTTAAAATATTCATCGCCTTATAATCACATAACATAAAACATAATAATATCATCCATAATAGCAGGCCATAAGAAGAGAATCAAACATTAGAAACATTAAACAAGTATAATCTTTCCTTATACATAATAACTTAACACTTAAATTCTATTCCTAAAACTTCAGAATAATTCTAAGCCCCCAAAGAAATACGAATGAACAATACTAAATGCAAATGAACAAATATGGATGAAGTCTTCAGGAAATATTCTAAGTGTCCAAAAGTATGCGGGTGAACCAAATGCGGATGAACAAGTCCAATGCGGATGAACAAGTCCAAATGCTGATGAACAAGTCCAATGTGGATGAACAAAATACTTAAACTATGGAAAATAAAACCAATGCGGTTGAATGCTCAGCAAATGCGGATAAAGACCAGCAAATGTGGGTGAACACTTAACATATGCGGATGAACACTTAACAAATGCGGATGAACACTTAACAAATACGGATGAACACTTAACAAATGCAGATGAACACTTAACAAATGCGGTTGAACACTTAACAAATGCCGATAAACAAATGCCCACAGCGGACAGCCAAAGTCCACAATGGATGACCAAGTCCACAGCGGATAGTCAAAATGCCTAAGTGTCCACAGCGGACATGCAAAGTCCACAGCGGACATGCAAGTCCACAGCGGACAGTCTAATGCCTAAGTGTCCATAGCGGACAGCTAGTGTCCACAGCGAACACCAAGTCTATCACCTGCAATTCAACTTACTCAATTTCCAGTCTCCATACGTCATTTTAAGCATATTCTTACATTAGATCTATCGGTCTAACACTTAGAACATCTTAACATTTATACAATCATTATTAAAATCATAAAACATAACTATATCATCATAAACAATTGTACCATACATTGAAAATCATAATTTGATTCAAAAACATCAGTTTAATATGCATACTAGCCCCAAATAAGTAGAGAACATTTAAAAGAGGGGATCTAGAACTCACCTCTAACTGCTTTCGAGTAAAACTCCTCCAAACTAGAGAGCAACCTGGAGTTCTAGCACCTAAACACACGAAAACACACAACCAAACACATAGAAACACTTAAGGATCGGTCCAAAAGCTGAAAACCCAACTAAAATCGAGAAGAACACCATAGAATCTTACCTTTTGAAGACTTTCTCTCTCTAATACCAGGTGAAACTTCTTCTTCTTTCTTCAGCCAAGATTTCTTGCATGAGAGACAGAAGTATGGGTGGTCTTATCACCTTTTTGAACCCATTATGGGCAAGTTTGGCCCTTGCCCGCTTTTAAACCCTTGTTTTACAATAATTCTATTTTTCTCCCTTGCTTTCTTTTCTTTTCTTCATGCTGAAATTTTCCGGGTGTTACAAAATACGACAAGTTTGAATTTGAAGACGAATTAATTACGCTAGATAATAAATGCACGAGGAGAGTTGACGAACATCGAGTAAATTAATGGACCTGATAGTGAGGGATGTCATATTAGTGCAGCTAGAACTTCTCAACAAAATGGGATAACTGAAATAAGAAATAGAAAACTAATTGAGGCAAGAAGAACCATGTTAACTCATGCTAAACTACCAATCACCTTCTAGACAGAAGCAGTTAACATAGCTAGTTATGTACAAATGAGAATATCTTTTATAAAAGAGAGCAACAGAACACCTAATGAACTTTTATTTCATAGAAAACCTTTCATTGCTTTTTTTCAAGTCATTTGGGTGTCTTGTATGAATATTAAACACTAGAGACTGTTTAGAAAAGTTTTCCCCCAAATCAAATGAAGGATTTTTTGTTGGTTATTCATCAGTATCTAAAGCTTTTAGATTGTTTAATCCAAGATTAAACCTAATTGATGAATCCATAAATGTTGAATTCAATGAGTATTCATTTCCAAAATCATCAACTCGTTCTGATTGGTTGTTTGATATTGATTCTCTAAAAAATCATTTAATCAATATGTTGTTTGAAATGCAGATATGAATTAAGCTAGTGGATGATTTTCTTATGATACCGCCATTATCTTATTTACCTCTACCATTATATTTTCCATTAACAACTGATCCTATATGACCAACAAAAACTAAGATTGCATCAATAGAGGCAGGTCCAAGCACACAGCCAACAACTTCTCAAGAGACATCTCTTAATGTTCAACAACATGCTCTTGTACAAGGACCTATTGATGTTGTGGTGAATTAAACAAATGAGAACTATTAATGTGTTTCTGACCCAGACATTCAACATGAGAAAGCCTATGATTATTTTCATAATTCTTCTACTCACTTTGATCCAGAAGATACTTCACACCAACATGTCCTTAATGTCTCAAACCTTGATGTATCCATTCATGGAGATACCATTCCAACTTCCAGCATACAAAAGAATCATCTAGTGTCTAATAAATTTAGTGATATAGATGAAAGAGTAACAAGAAGCAAGTCAATTGTTGTAAACATTTGCATGTTCTCATGCTTTCTATGTCAACAAACAAGGAATAGGAATATTAAGGAAGCTCTTCACGATAACAGTTGGATAGAGGCAATATAGAAAGAATTGTTACAATTTAGAAAACAAGAGGTATGGCAACTGGTTGACCTTCCTAAATGACAATGTCTTATCAAAAACAAATAGTTATACAAAAACAAGACTGATGATAGAGGTATTATCATCAGAAATAAAGCATGATTCATAGCCCAAGATTACACTCAAGCAAAAGGAATATATTATGATGAGATGTTTGTGCTTGTTGCTTGACTTGAGGCTAGTGACTGTTTGTTGCTTACTCTGCATCCATGAAGTTCACTATGTACCAAATGGAACTCAAGTGTGCCTTTTTATATGGGAAAGTTATTAAAGAAGTCTATGTTAGTTAGCCTTTAGGGTTTGAATACCCGGATTTCCCTCATAGGGTATACAACCTTGAAAAAGCTTTGTATGGTCTACATCAAGCTCCTTGGAAATGGTAGGAAACATTTTCATGTTTTCTCCTAAAACATAGGTATGAAAGAGGGAAGTTTGATCAGATTCTATTCATAAAAAAGAAAGGGCATGAATTGTTGGTTGTCTAGATATATGTAGGTGATATCATTTTTGGCTTAACAAATAAGCAACTATGCAAAGATTTTAAGAATCTCATGCATTCCAAGTTTCAAATAAGTGCTATGGGTGAACTCACATCTTTCATACAGCATATGGAATTATTATCAAGCATTCTAAACATTTGGATACTATGTTGAAGAAGTTTCACTTTATATATGTCAATCTATTAGAACTCCTGTAGATACAAAGATGAAGATTGGACTAGATTAAGATGGCAAATCAGTTGATCAAACTCACTATCGATCAATGATAGGTTTCCTCATGTATCATACTACAATAGATCAAACATCATGTTTAGAGTATGCATTTATGCGAGATATCGGGTTGATCCTAAGGAGTCACATGTTTATGATGTCAAAAGAATATTCAGATATCTCAAAGGCAAACCAGCTCTTGGTTTATGGTATCTAGAAGAAGGTAACTTCAAATTGTATGCATATACTGATAGTGATTACAGGGTATGCAACTTCAACCAGAAGTCCACATCTACCGGTTGTAAATTCCTTGGTCCAAGACTTGTGTCATGGTAGTGCAAGAAGCAGACAAACATGTTAGTTTCTACTACGTAGGCGAAATACATTGTAGCGTCCACTTTCTATTCATAAGTACTCTTGATTCGAAACCAGATGCTTGATTATGAGTTCAGATTCTTGCACACACTAATTCTTATTGATAACATAACTGCCATATTCATAAATAATAATCTAGTATGACACTCAAAAACTAAACATGTTGTTCATAAATAATAACCTAGCACAACACTCAAAAACTAAAAACATTAAGATAAGATATAATTTTTAGAGATTGTGCTGAAAAAATATTAATCAAGTTGATTCAAGTTTACACTGATAATCAACTTGTTGATTTATTAACTAAGGCATTTAAACAGGGTAGTTTTAAATACCTTGTATAATCAATTGGCATGATTAATCTAGAATGAAGAATCCAAAAACAAAATAATTTTATTAATTTCATGATCCATTAAGCTTATTTTAAATATTAAAAGAATTAACAAACTTTCAGATATAATTTAAAATATAAAATATCTCTTTCTGTTGAAATATTAAAAAAAAAAACAAAGCAAAAATAAAAAAATTCACAAAAAGATATCTTTATTTTGAATATATAGAATATTCCTGAAATCACTTGAGAAATGATATAACTACAGTATATATATTATTCATAATGCATTTTTTAAATCAGTAAAGACTGATATACCTTATTTGATGTATGGGTAGGGTCAGCTTGGATTTGAAGATTTATGTTTCTGTGATAAAATAAAGCTCAACATTTCACGATTAATCCATCATCTTATGGTAGGATAAGTATAAGATATTCAAGTGTGTGTAGTTACCTATAGACACCAGGTAATGATATTTTATGAATCTTATTAACCTTCATTAGTTTATTATTTGTTTTGCTGAGCATAGACCTGGAGTAAACAAGGCACAAAGTGCTAGTGTTCATGATCCAAAAAGATTAACAGTGAAAAACATATCTCGAAGTGGATGAATTAATAAAGTCCATCTTAGACTACATTTCAATGTGAATGAATCAAAAGAATACCAAAATGGATCACAACCAAAATAGAGTGCATAAATAAGGATCAAAGTATAAAACTCCCAAAGAGGATCCCCCTAACCATAAATAAAATAAGATTTCATAATCTACATGACTTGGTCATGTAAGTTATAATAAAGTTCCACCACCACATTTCATGCGGGTGGTTAATATTTTTGTGCTTTTGAGTGTGAGGTACATATAGAATGATTAACAAAATTCAAAAGATCATAAATATTACAAAGTATTGAAAATATAAACGAGTGCATGAATTTAAAAGGACAAATATACCTGCAATCAATATGTGTGTGACCATGTC